>CM066044.1:234501770-235101770 GCA_033557465.1 Ichthyophis bannanicus | reverse complement strand
TCGGGCCCGGCGCCGCCGGGGCCAGAGTCGGTGGCTGCTGCGTCTCCCGAGCTGAGTCTCAGGATGACAGCCTTGGAGTGCAGACTGTCTGCTTTCATGGAGCAGCAGCAGGCACTGATGGCCAGCCTGTCTGGTGCATCTGCCCTGACCACCGGGACGTCGACTTTGAAGTCAACCCTGGAGACCGAGCCGATACTCGAGACCCTCGTGGCTCGAAGTCGTCCTCGGTCGAGGTCTCCCTCGACCTCCCGTTCGGGACCGAGGGTGTCGACCCCGGTGCCCCCAGCGTCGGGGCGGGTGCCTCGTGGCCCCGCGGGGTCGGACCCTGACTCCTCCTCAGACGAGTCCGCCTGGGAGACGGAGGACGAGGAGTCTCCCGATACTTTTAAGACTCGGTGCGTCCCGTCGGACTCACAGCAGTCTGATCCCCGGAGTAGATTCCCCTCCGGAGGACACTAGGTTCTCGGAGTTCGTCCGGGATATGGTCGCTGCCTTGGCTATCCCTGCCGATTCCGAGGAAGAGCCTCGAGCCGAGGAGCTAAGATGCTCTACTGTACGACTCTCCTCCAAAGGAGGCCTTTACTGTCCCGGTTCCTCCGATGCTGTAACGGCTCCTCTTCCGAAATGTGGCAGGCCCCGGCCTCGGCGCCGGTTCTAAGTGAGTCTATTCCATTTATCGACTCCGCAAAAGCCCTGGTTTCCAGAAAGCACAGCTACCACACCATTCCATGGTTGTGGAATCGGCCATGCATCGTCTGAAGAGCCAGAAGATGCACTCTGCGGTGCCCCCCGGCAGGGAGGCCCGCAACCTCGATGGCGTCGGTAGGAAGTGCTTCCAGGGGTCGATGCTTGCTTGCCGTGTCCAGTCTTACCAGCTGTACATGGGCATGTACTTGCAGGACCTGGCCAAAGAACTGGCTGGCTTCTCTGCTGGTCTCTCCGGGGAACCCTTGCAGAGATTTCAGACCTTGTCCTCGGGGATTCGGGAATGCTCGAAGTTCATTTCCCGCGCCGCCTACGATGGCTTCGAGGCTTCGGCCCGAGTAGCGGCTGCCAGCATCGCGGCTTGATGCCAGGCGTGGCTGCAGTCATCGGACCTCGAGCCATGGGTTCAGGACTAGTTGGTCGATGTCCCCTGCCAAGGTGAGAACCTTTTTGGCAAACCCGTGACCTAGAAGGCCGCTCAGCTCGAGACAGAGCACCTTACCAGGACAAGGCTGTCGAAGACCTCTGCCCCTTCACATAAGAAGAAGGGCTCGGGTAAAAAGTCCTTTTACCCGAGGAAGGGCACTGCCTTCAAACAGGTACCCTCAGTATCAGGCTGCCCAAGCTGCCCCCCAGGGTCAGTAAGCCAAGGGTCAGGGTAATGGGCCCCGTAGGCAGAGGACCCCCAAGCCTCAGGCCCCTGCTCCAACTCAGCAGGGTGGGGGTTTTTGACTCCTTGAGCGTAGCCTCTCCTCAACTGCTCTCCCCACCCTGTACAGGAGGTCGCCTCGCCCTCTTTGCCCACCAGTGGCTCCTTATCACCGGGGACAGTTGGGTGCTGGACATAGTCCACAATGGCTATGCCCTCCATTTTCACCAACTGCCTCCACCATATTTTCCAGGGGAGCCTCCAAGGCCTCCCCTGCACACAGACCTCCTTCTAAAAGAGCTTCATGGTCTGTTGGTGGACAGGGCGGTGGAGCCTGTGCCTCCCCACTTGCAAGGTCACGGATTCTACTCCTGGTATTTCCTGATACCCAAACGAACCGGTGGCCTTCGACCCATTCTGGACCTCAGAAACCTCAAGTTCCTAGAGAAAGAAAAGTTCAAGATGCTTACTCTTGGAACACTTCTGCCCTACCTCCAGCAGGGAGATTGGCTATGCTCCTTAGATCTAAAGGATGCGTACACTCACATCCTCATTCATCCAGACCACAGAAAGTACCTCAGATTCATTGTGGGAGGAAACCATTATCAGTACAGAGTACTACCTTTTGGCCTATCCTCCGCTCCCAGGGTCTTTACCAAGTGCCTGGCAGTGGTTGCGGCCTACCTAAGAAATCAAGGCATCTTTGTCTTTCCCTATCTGGACGACTGGCTTATCAGGGGTCAGACGTCCCTGGAGGCCATACAAGTCACCCTCAACACCATTGCTCAGCTTCAAAAGGTGGGCTTTGTCATAAACTTCGCAAAGTCCACTTTGCTCCCATCCCAGAACTTGGAGTTCATAGGGGCAAGGTTGGATTCTCAACTGGCAAAGGCATTCTTGCCAGAAGACAGGGCTCAAAGGCTGATGGATGTGGCAAAGCAGTTTCTGAACAAGTCCCTGGTCTCCGCCAGACTCTGCCTCAGGCCTTTGGGTCACATGGCTTTGACAGTACATGTGACTCCCAATGCCAGGCTCCATATGAGGCCTGCACAGTGGTGCCTTCGGACTCAGTGGTCTCAAGCCATAGGCCACTTACGAGACAAGATAAAGGTGTCCAAACCCCTTTTGGCCTCCCTCAGCTGGTGGCTACATCCACCCAATCTACTCAAAGGCATGCCCTTCCAAATGCCAGAATACTCGGTGGTCCTCACCACCGACGCCTCTCTGAAGGGCTGGGGTGCTCATTGTCTGGACAAGTGCACCCAAGGCCTCTGGTCTCCCTGGGAGGCAGCCCAACAGATCAATCTGCTGGAACTTCGAGCTATCCGCTTGGCTCTGAGTTTTTTCTCCAGCCCTGGCTCACCGCTCAGTCTTGATTCAAACAGACAACCAGGTGGCCATGTTTTATGCGAACAAGCAGGGCGGCACTGAGTCAGATCCTTTGTCGAGAGACTCAGCACTTTTGTTCCTTTGCCCTGAAGCACCACATGCTTCTCAAGGCGGTGTACCTCCCAGGCCAGGAGAACTGCCTCGCCGACCGGTTGAGTAGGATTCTGCAGCCCCACGAGTGGCAGCTGCATCCCTTGGTGGTTCAAAAGATCTTCCTGAAGTGTGGTCTCCCTTGGATAGATCTCTTTGCCAGTCCACTAAACAAGCAGCTACCCAAGTTCTGCTCCAGGCAACCACATCCTTTGAGGATCGCACCAGATGCTTTTCTGATGTCCTGGTCTCAGGGCCTCCTGTATGCGTTTCCTCCCACGCCCTTGGTGGCCCGAACTCTGTTCAAGATTCTTCGGGACAAGGCCTCGGTCCTGCTGGTAGCTCCCAGATGGCCGAGACAGCCTTGGTTTCCTCTTCTGCTTCAACTGGCGGTGGATCCCCCACTGCCTCTGGGTTTGCAACCCGTCGTCCTCTCTCAGGAGCAGGGTTCCTTACTATACCCCAATCTCAAGACTCTCAATTTGATGGCCTGGAGGCTGCAAGGGTAGTCTTGGCTCCCTGGGGCCTGCCTCAGGAAGTTGAGGAGGTTGTCCTAGCCTCTAGAAAACAGTCCACTAGGAAAGCCTATGCTCTCAAATGGAAGAGGTTTTCTGTGTGGTGTCAGCTACATACAGAGGATCCTTTCTCCTGTACTGTGCTAGTAGTGCTTCAGTACTTACTGCACTTATCAAATCAGGGACTTAAGTCCAATTCTGTTCGGGTCCACCTCTCAGCTTTAGCAGCTCACCACTCACTGGTGGAGGGACATTCTTTGTCAGGTCACCCCTTGGTGTCCCACTTTCTCAGGGGATTGCTTTTGCTCAAGCCCCCCATCCGTCCTGCTCCTGAGTGGGAGCTGAATGTGGTCTTGCAGCAATTGACTCGCCCACCCTTTGAGCCGATGGCTACTTGTCCACTGCGCTTCCTCTCCTGGAAGACACTCTTCCTGATAGCCCTTACCTCGGCTAGGCGAGTGAGCGAGCTTCAGGCCCTGGTTTGTGATAGGCCTTACACCAGGATTTATAGGAACAGGGTAGTCCTCAGGACTCATCCAATGTTCCTCCCTAAGGTTGTCTCCTCTTTCCACCTCAATCAGGAGGTGGTTCTTCCAACATTCTTCCCTAGGCCTCATGCAAGCCAGGCTGAAGCAGTCCTGCATACCCTGGATTGTAGGAGGGGCCTTATCCTTCTACCTTGACAGTACGCAGGGGCATAGAAGGGCTACTCAGCTCTTCGTATCCTTTGACCCCAATAAGTTGGGGTTAGCTGTGTCCAAGCGTACCTTGTCTATCTGGGTGGCTGACTATCACCTGGGCTTACAAGGCGGCTGACCTTCCTTTGCAGGGTAGGGTCACTGCCGATCGTGTCAGGGCAATGGCTGCCTCAGTGGTTCATCTCCGCTCTGTGCCCTTGGTAGACATCTGCAGGGCTGCAACTTGGTCTTCAAGCCAGACTTTTGCAGCCCACTACTGTCTGGAAAGGGAGTCCGGTAGGGACAGTGCTTTTGGCCAAGCAGTACTCCGGAATCTCTTTGAGGTTTAGGCAACTCCTGCCCTCTGTTGGGCTACCGGTGGAGGTTGTGTCCTTGAAAAGCCTTTCTTTGCTGCTGGGACTAGAGGGAGTTCTCTTGTTCAGCCTGTTACTCGGTAGCCCAGAGCTAGGGAGTCACCCATATGTGAGGACTGACTTCCTGCTTGGTCCTGGAGAAGAAAGAGTAGTTACTCACCTGTAACAGGTGTTCTCCAGGAGCAGCAGGAATCGGTCCTCACAACCCTCCCTCCTCCCCTTCGAGTTGCAGTTGTGCATAGTTTGTGTTTTTACTTTTTTGTGTGCTCTTCTTAGCTGTCATTTGACTGAGGTAAGATGGCACCTTTAGGCGGGAAGGGAACCGCGCATGCGTGCCAGCATTCCCAAAGGCTTTCATGGAAAGCTGGGGAAATGCTCCGCTGGGGCTTCATCGGCGCCAATGACACCCATATGTGAGGACTGATTCCTGCTGCTCCTGGAGAACACCTGTTACAGGTGAGTAACTACTCTTTCCCCTTCCTCTCCCTCTTTTTCTCATGTGCCTCGTGGAATGCACATTCCATATCAAACTTGCCTTTATTCATGATCTGTTTGTCTCAAATGCTCCATCTTCTTGCTCTGGGACCTGACTCCTCTCAGAAGACTCGGCTTCAGTCTCTGCCTTCTGTTATGGCTGCTACCAATTCTCCCACATGCCTTGTTCCACTGACCATGGTGGTGGTGGCAGGAGAGAGAAGAAACCCAATTTCAACCCCTCCTTCTGCCTCTGTCTCTCTCCTTTCCCTCCTTTTGAAGTTTCTTCTATCTGCCTTTTTGCTCCGGATAGCTGTTTTCAAACCTCCCCCCCCCCCCCCCCCCAACAAGTTCATCTTTCTTGCTGACTTTCACGTATGGCTTTCCTCCTTTGAGTTCATCTTCCCCCTCCATTATTCTCAGTGATTTTAACATTCACACTGATAACTCCCTGACCCATATGCTTTAAAGCTCCTTCCCCTTACCTCCTCATTCAACCTCCAGCTTTGTTCTACTGCCCCCACTCACCAGCACACACTGCCTCGACCTTGTCTTCTCTAATTGCTTGCCCTCTAACTTCTGTACTTCAGCTCTTCCCGTATCTGACCATCACTGCTAAGCTTCACTCTTCATCACCCACTGCCTCAATCTCTCCCAATTTCCTCCAACCTCGTTAGAAATCTTCATACTGTCAATCCATTGGCTCTCTCCACTACTGTCTCATCACCTCTTTCCTCCACTGTCATGCAAGTTTGAGACAGTAGTCTCCTATAACACTGCACTTTCCTCTGCTCTGGATACTCTTCCTCTGCCCATACTGCATCCTGTGAGGCCTACTGTACCTCACCCTGGCGTTCAGACTACCTGCTATCTATGTTCCTGTGCCCGCTCAGCTGAGTGCATTTGCCTCCAGTCCCTTACCCTTGCCTTTTTTCTACACTTCAAATTCATGCTTGCTTCCTTCTTTCCAGTCAGCCATAGCACTCACCAAGCAAAAAACTATGATGTCCACCTGAATGTCTCTTGCCTTGACCGTCACTGTCTCTTTACAACTCTCAACTCTCTTCAAGGTGCCTCTGCCTCAGACCCATCCTACCCTTTCTGCCCATCCCTTGGTAAACTATTTCCATGACAAAATCCACAAGATCACACTCCAATTTCCCTTGAGATCAGTTCCATCCCCTCAACCTGACACCCTTTCTTTTCTAAGATCTTTGAGAAGGAAACCACACTTATTTCCTCCTCCAAACTCACTATCTCTCTTCTCATCCTATTCCCATCTGTCTCCTAAACTCCATCTCTTCCACAGTCATCCTTTCCATCTCTCATAATCTCCAGAAACAAGCAGGAATGCAGTCTTCACATATGGGAGCCTGCGTGAGAATGCTCCCTAGCATCCAATTGGAAAGGCTTTGGGAGCAATCCACTGCGCCTGCACATCTGCCTTCCTGCCTTGTAAAGTTCTCGCCTCAGTTTTTTGTCTTCCATGGAGCCAGCAGGTTGTTTCCTGTCGCTGCTGTAAAACTTATTTTTTTGTAAAATTCTGTGCTCTGCCTTTGTCTGCCAGTGCCTTCAGACACTGGTCCCAATATCTATCTTTCTTTTCAAATATTTCTTTTGTATTTTTCCTTTCATTTTGGTGGTTTTCACAACCAGCTAGGCCTTGGCCTATTTTTCTTCACTCCATTGGAAAAGCGTATCAGTGGTTTGAAAAGTACCAAATGTTCTGGTACTACATCAGTTATGGATAAACATGACTGGTGTTTAAAATGTTTGGGCCCTGACCATGTTCCAAATTATTGTCCTTTTGTCATCAATTTTTATTTTATTTATTTAGCTGTATTTATATCCCGCTTTTCACCGGGTCAAAGCGGTCAATTGGGGGATACATTTAACACAAGGGGATGAGAGACACACACATTCATACTTTTAGGGAACATGGGCAATGGAGGGTTAAGTGGCTTGCCCAAGACCACAAGGGGTGCCTATAGGACTAGAAATCCCAGTCCCTCCGGCCTGAGATTGCTGTCCCCAGGTGGGACTTGAACCCTCTGGCCTGAAGTACCTTGTCCTAACCACTAGACCACTCCTCATCAAATGACTGAGGGACCTAAAGAACAGGGCCAGACAGTATGATTCTCCGTTCACCCCAGACTATTTCATTGACTTCCACAATGAGGAGACTTCAGAACCATGAGCGGAGGCCGATGTTCTCGACAAAGTCCAAATACAAAACAGTCTTAAGTCATCAGCATTGAGGACCAATACTGATAACAGAAATAAGCCCTTTCTTAGTCATCTAGACTCACCAAAAGGTGTCCAATGCTGACCAGCCTGCCAAACAGTCTTGGTGGGAGACCCTGTCCTCCAAAGCTCAAGAGGGGGCTCTAGGATGCTCCCGAGGCATTGACCTCCAGAAAGCTACTGGTTCCATGCTCTGGGATGATGGCTCAAAGCCCCGTACAGGATTCCACCCAGGCATCGTTCAGCTCCCTCAACCAGTGCATACTGGCTATCGAGGAATTAGTACCAAAACTAAATTATACCCAATCTCGATCAATATAACTTCAACCAAACAGTCGAAATTCAAAGTAACCTAGTAGTGAAGCTAATGCAATTTTTTGTCGGAGCGGTTACCACAGTGAGGGAACAGGGGATATCCCAAACCGCTGTAGCCAGTCCCTTTTAATTAAACTTATAATAAAACTTTATAAAGGTGCATAAAGAGACCACTTAGCTGCAAAAATCGGCGGTGACCATCACACGCCAGGAAATTATTTAACACAGAATCAGGCTGTGAAGACTAGCGAAGCCGCTTCAGGAACGACGTGGCACGTTTCGGGGTCCATAAACAATCACCCCTGCATCAGGTTCCAGCTTTTATTCTAGCCAGAGCAGCCTTGAAAGACGTCTTCACACAAGCGGTTTAAATCATGAACTGATGATCAATGCCCGGATGAAGGTCCTCCCACAAACGACACTCAGCCAATCAAAAAGGAAGGGGGAGGAGCACTGCACAGCGCCATCCCCTCCCAGCTGTAGAAACAGATTGGCGTTGTCAAATATATGTATGATTGAACAGTCACTTCACGATCTTTTAAAACACGCTTGGGTGAACATGCGTCTCGATTGCGGACTAATACTATATCTGCCCCTCTAGTGGACCACTGTATAAAATTTACCCATGTTTTTACTGATCTACACTGGCGTGTTTTGGACCAAGTTCCTGTGAATCCACGGGGGGGTGATCGCCTCTGTAAACTACAACTGTTAGAACAAAGATGGATATATCGCCTGAATGCTGTTACTCCTTTGGGACTTAATCAACAAGTGGACTGGCATACCATTTTGTGACTGTTCAATCATACATATATTTGACAACGCCAATCTGTTTCTACAGCTGGGAGGGGATGGCGCTGTGCAGTGCTCCTCCCCCTTCCTTTTTGATTGGCTGAGTGTCGTTTGTGGGAGGACCTTCATCCGGGCATTGATCATCAGTTCATGATTTAAACCGCTTGTGTGAAGACGTCTTTCAAGGCTGCTCTGGCTAGAATAAAAGCTGGAACCTGATGCAGGGGTGATTGTTTATGGACCCCGAAACGTGCCACGTCGTTCCTGAAGCGGCTTCGCTAGTCTTCACAGCCTGATTCTGTGTTAAATAATTTCCTGGCGTGTGATGGTCACCGCCGATTTTTGCAGCTAAGTGGTCTCTTTATGCACCTTTATAAAGTTTTATTATAAGTTTAATTAAAAGGGACTGGCTACAGCGGTTTGGGATATCCCCTGTTCCCTCACTGTGGTAACCGCTCCGACAAAAAATTGCATTAGCTTCACTACTAGGTTACTTTGAATTTCGACTATCGAGGAATTAGGCCACACTCCTGGCATCCTCAGTAGTGATGGCTGGTTCTGGGGCCAGTAGTGGCACTCAAAACTGAATCGTGGGAGTGTCTCCCTCAGATACCCCCTTTGGAACTGATAGACATTGTTGGTACCCAGCAGGCTCCTGATACTGATAGATGTCTGATGCTGGTACCAATGATATCAGGGAAGTATTGAGATCAAGCACAAAATCATCAATACTTTGACTGTCACTCTGACTTGACTTCCTCCGATTCCAGTGATGCATTGGAGGGCTCCCAAGAAAGCTGGGACATTGCTTCAGACCCATCCCCTCCTCATGAGCCAGAGGACATGTCTATCGACAATATCATTAGGGACATGGCAGCAGGCCTACAGATCACTATGGCATCAGACAGAACCAGGGGCAGAGGAATTGGAAATCCTCTAATACTCCAACACCGAGAGGCTGTCACTTTGCTGATACACTGCATGTTGCAGGATTTGATGCTTCGAATGTGGGAGGCTCCTCTAACAGTTCTGCCTATCAGCAAATGACTCAATACCATATATCCACTGTGCCCAGACTTTCAGGAGCCTTAACTCCCACATATCCTGTGGTGGAATTGGCGATGCACCACATCATGAGTTCTAAGAATCGCTCTTCGGTGCCTTCAGGCATGCATTGTCACCTCTAGAATCACCTCCTGTATGCTCTACATGGGCATGTTCCTGAAGAATGTATCCAGGGATATGAAGACATTTGCAGCTCTCCTTCTCATTGACAAACGGAATGCATTCTAAGCCCTAATCGGGCAGAATCAAAATACATCCATATTTCTTACCAGAGCATCTTTCGATGCGTTAGTCATTCAGCAGAGCTTCAGCAGTCTGCATTGGTGCTCGCAGGATGGCCTGGCTCCAGGTATCAGATATTGAACAATGGGTCCAAGACAAATGGGCTAATATTCCCTGTTCAGGAGAAAACCTCTTTGGAAAGGTTTGGAGGGAAAGGACGAGAGATTGAGACAAATCTCATCCTTTAAAGAAAGACAGTGGACCCCTCTAAGAGAAGAAGTAATCCAAAGAAGTCTTTCTATCCCAAGAAAGAGAGATGATATTCTTCATCTCCAGGAACAAGCAGGAATGTAGTCGTCACATATGGGTATTGTCGGTACCGACGGAGCCTGTGCGGGAATGCTCCCCAGCGTCCAATAGGAACGCTTTTGGGAGCATCCCTCAGCACATGCGTGCTGCTTTCCCGCCTTTCCAACTGTCCCTCTTCAGTTCTTCGTTTTCCACGGAGCCCACAGGATCTATTCCCTGTCACCGCAGAAAATTCCGTCTTTAAATTTCTTTTCTTGTGGTCGCGTTTGCCTACCGCATGACGCCTACCGGTACCGCCTGTTCTTTTCTTTTCATACAAAACAAAAAAACCTTAGGCTTTAGACCGTTTCTTTTCAGAAACTTTTCTCTTTGGTGCTAGGCCCCATATTCCTAAAGCATAGAAAAGCCAACTAGTGGTTTTAAAAAATGTACTAAGTGTGGCAGTACCATTTCCGTCACTGACATCCATGATTGGTGTCTGAAATGTTTAGGACCTGAACATTCTCCAACTGAATGTCTCTCCTGCATGAGGATGACTAAAAGAGGAAGACAGAACCGGGCTACAAAGCTCGGTACCCTCTTTTCTTCAGATGCCAGATCCATTGCATCGACATCGTCAAGGGCCTCTTCTTCCTCCCATGGATCTAAAGTAACTAAACACAAAAGCCGGTTCTCAAAGGGTAGCTCTCCTGCTAAGCATCGAGAGGCCATTGGCATTGGCCTTGAGGGAACCACACTGGCAAAACAGCCCCGGCGGGAGTCTTCGGCTTCCAAAGCATCAATTGGGCTTCAGGATGTTCTCGAGGCCTCAACCTCGCAAGAACTACCTGTGCCATGCTCAGGGGTTCCGGCCATTCTTACCGGTACCGACACCCAGGCATCGGCAGCGTCGATAGACCAGAGATTCCTTGCTGTCGAACACAGTATCACAGCTCTTCTCTCAGCTGCAGTACCGGTGGTCCCAAGGGCACCGGTGCCGACATCGACGCCGATGCTGATACTGACACCGGTACCGACACCACCAATGCCGGTACCAACGGTACCAGCCCCAATGGTATCTCTTCCCATTCCACCTCCGCCTGGAATGGATAAAGTGGTACCGGATCACCTTGGCACCGACTTCGATCGGTACCGGGATCGTGCTTTACAGGAGCATCGGGGTCAGGAATACTTTGATTCCTCCGATTCTGAAGACTCTGACAATTCTTGCACTAGAGGGTTTCTCCTAGAGGATCCCACTTCTCCCCAACGCAGAATGTCACCTCCAGAGGACATGTCATTTCAGGATTTCATCCGTGATATGGCTAAAGGTCTTTCAATCACATGAGCTCCTGAAGAGGAACCCAGAGCAAAGGAATTGGAAATCCTCCAATATACTAATACTAAAGCTCCTAAGGAGGCAGCTACTCTGCCTATCCATGAAATTCTGCATAGCTTGATGCGCAGAATGTGGGAGACACCTCTGACTACTTCTCACTCTAGGAGACTTGATACTATGTATCGAGTCCCACCATGTCCTGGATTTCAGAAAACTCAGCTGCCACACCATTCAATGGTAGTGGAGTTAGCCATGCATAGGATGAAAAGTGCAAAAAGACATGCATCCAATCCTCCAGGTCGTGAATGCAGGATTCTGGATGCTTTTGGACGCAGAACTTTTCAAGCTTCCATGCTTTCAGCTAGGATCAGCTCATATATCCTATATATGGGAATGTTCCTGAAAGAAATCCCAGGAGACTTGGAACTTATGAGCCCATTTCTCCCAGAGGATAAGAGAAGACTTTCTTACTCTGGTTAAGCATGCTCAGGATGTCTCCAAGTTTGTCAATCATGCAGCCTTTGACTGCTTCCAATGCATCAGCAGAACTTCTGCCATTGCCATTGGCACACGATGGATTGCCTGGCTACAGGCATCAGACTTGGAGACTTGGGTACAGGACAAGTTAGGCAGCATTCCTTGCACGGGAGAGAATCTCTTCGGCAAGAACTGGCAGGAGAAGGCTAATGAATTAGATGCTGACAATTCTACCTTAGATTGTCAGTCTACAGCCACTCCAGCCAAAAGGAAACATAGAAACATGATGACAGAAAAAGACCACAAGGCCCATCTAGTCTGTCCTTCCATAACAACTACAACGGTCCACTTTTTACCTTTAGAGATCCTTTGTGTCGGTCCCATGCTTTTTTGAATTCAGTTACTGTCCTCATCTCTACCACCTCCACTGGGAGACTTATCCACGGATCCACTACTCTTTCTGTAAAGAAATATTTCCGCATATCACTCCTGAATCTATCTCCCTTCACCCTCATCCCATGTCCCCTCGTAGCAGAACTTGCTTTCAATTGAAAGAGGCTCTCTCCCTGAACATTTATGCCACGGAGGTATTTAAACATCTCAATCATATCACCTCTATCCCGCCTTTCCTCTAAGGTGTACATATTAAGATCCTTAAGTCTGTCCTCATATGCTTTATAATGAAGCCCATTAATCATTTTAGTAGCAACCCTCTGCACCGACTCCATCCTGTTCACATCCTTTTGAAGGTGCGGTCTCCAGAATTGCACACCATACTCCAAATGAGGTCGCACCAAAGACTTATACAGAGGTATTATCACCTCCTTTTTTCTGCTAGCCATTCCTCTCCGTATGCACCCAAGCATCCTTCTAGCTTTTGCTGTCGCCTTTTCTACCTGTTTAGCTACTTTAAGATCATCAGACACAACCACGCCTAGGTCCCGCTCTTCTTTAGTGGACAAAAGTACTTCACCTCCTATACTGTATTGCTCCCTTGGATTGCTGCAGCCCAAATGCATGACCTTACATTTTTTAACATTAAATCCCAGCTGCCAAATTCTAGACCATTCTTCAAGCTTAGCTAGATCCCTCCTCATGTTATCTACACCTTCCTGGGTGTCTACTCTATTGCAGATTTTGGTATCATCCGCAAAGAGGCAAACCTTACCCGACAGCCCTTCCGCTATATCACTAACAAAGATGTTAAAAAGAATCGGACTAAGGACAGATCCCTGGGGCACACCACTGGTAACTTCCTTCTCCTCAGAGTGAGCTCCATTTACTTGTACTCTTTGTCGCCTCCCACCCAACCAATTTCTAACCCAAGCAGTAACTTTAGGGTCCATCCCTAGGGTGCTCAGTTTGTTTAAGTCGCCTGTGAGGAACAGTGTCGAAGGCTTTACTGAAATCTAAATACACCACATCTAGAGCTCTCCCTTGGTCCAACTCCCTGGTCACCCAGTCAAAGAAATCAATCAGATTTGTCTGACAAGACTTGCCTCTGGTGAATCCATGCTGCCTCGGATCCTGTAATCCGCCGGACTCCAGAAACCTCACTATTTTCTCTTTCAGCAGCGTTTCCAATAATTTACTCACCACCGAAGTTAAACTAACCGGCCTGTAGTTTTCAACCACATCCTTACTTCCGCTTTTGTGTAAAGGCACCACATGAGCCTCTCTTCAGTCCTTTGGCACCACTCCCGACTCCAACGAGGCATTGAAAAGGTCAGTCAGTGGAGTTGCTAGAACGTCCCCAAGTTCCCTCAGTATTCTAGGGTGTATCCCATCCGGTCCCATCGCTTTGTCTACTTTAAGTTGAGCTAGTTTCTCACGAACAGTCTTCTGAAAATTGTTCAAGATGTCCCTCGCTTCTGTTCTTATTTGTGGGTGTTTTCTGAGGTCCTGCTCCTGGTTCATCTGTGAACACAGAACAAAAATATTTATTAAGAAATTCCTTATCAGCTTCTACATATTCCCCCCCCCTGCACCCTTGAGTCTGACAATACCACTTTTGCCCTTCCTTTTCTCATTAATATATCTGAAAAATGTCTTATCCCCCCATTTTATTGCATTGGCTATTTCCTCCTCCTTTTGAATCTTTGCCTTCTTGACTACTTTGCTAGTTTCTCTAAGTTTTTCCAAATACCGATGCCTGTCTTCCTCTCTGTGATCTCTTGTATTTCATGAAGGCCTCCCTCTTTTTCTTCACTTTTTCAGCTACTTCCTTCGAAAACCATAGCGGTCTCCTGTTCCTTTTGCCTTTATTTACCATTTTAACAAAAAGGTTGGTTGCCTTTAAAATACCCCCTTTCAGTTTTGCCCACTGTTTTTCTACATCCCCCAGCTGTTCCCATCCCACTAACGACTCCCTGAGGTATTGGCCCATCTTCGCAAAGTTAGTCTTCCTAAAGTCTAAGATCTTCACCTTGGAATGGATTCTAACAGCCCTAGTCCTAATACTGAACCACACCATCTGATGATCACTGGATGCAAAATGATCTCCCACTACAACATCAGAAACACTTTCACCATTGGTAAGCACCAAGTCCAGTATGGCCCCTTCACGTGTGGGGTCTGTTACCAATTGCCTGAATAGTTCTCCCTGTAGAGAATCCAGGATCTCCTTACTTCTAGCTGATACTGCAGCAGGAATGTGCCAATCAACATCTGGCATATTGAAATCTCCTAGCAGTAGCACTTCCCTTTCCTAGCAATGCTGCGTATGTCTTCAATTAACTCTCTGTCCACCTCTTCCTCTTGTGAGGGAGGTCTGTATATCACACCAATGCAAATAGATTTCTCTTTCCCTCTTTCTAGTTTAACCCACAATGCCTCCTCTCTCCCTTTTAAGCTCTGTAATTCCAAAGCTTTAATAGTAGTTTTTACATATAGTGCCACTCCTCCTCCCCTTATAAAAAACCACTTTTCGCAAAAAGAGGAAGTTTTATCCTTCCTATACCCACCAGACTCGGACTCCAGGTCAGGTTGCCCAAAAGGGACAAACTAGACAACAAAAGAAACCAAAAGGACCGAGAGCCCAACCAGCTCTCCAGGTTCAGCCCCCTCAAGGGCTTTGACTCTTTCCTAGAGAGCTTTGCCTTCCTACCTCTGAGGGGTCCTCAACCCCCCAATATTCCCGGCAGGTTATGCCACTTTGTCAACAGATGGCATCAGATAACAGCAGAAGATTGGATTTTGTCCATTGTAGGGGAGGGGTACAAACTTCATTTTCACAGCTTACCCCCTCCTACAATTCTAAAGCAGTTCATTTCACAAACCTCTGCAGACAATCTGCTAGATCACGAGGTCTCCACACTTCTTGCCCAAGGGGCAATAGAGGAAGTACCCATTCTTCAACAGGGTGCAGGGTTCTACTCCTCCTATTTTCTTATTCCAAAGAAAACAGGAGGAGACAGACCCATTCTAGACCTCGGAGAATTGAACAAATATCTGTTTTGAGAGAAATTCAAAATGATTTCTCTGGGAACTCTTCTGCCATACCTTCAAAGCCGGGACTGGCTTTGCTCCCTAGACTTAAAGGATGCATACACTCACATTCTTAACCATCCAGGTCACAGGAAATTTTTGTTTCCTTTTCAGGGGAAGACATTTCCAGTACAGGGTTCTTCCTTTTGGTCTGGCTTCAGCACCAAGGGTATTCACGAAATGCATGGCAGTAGTAGCTGCATTTCTACGAACCCTGGGGTTTTTTGTCTTCCCTTACTTAGACTGGCTCATCTGAGCCTCCACAGTGACAGAGGCCAGCACTGCACTGTCTCGTACAATGCAAATCCTCCAATACTTGGGATTGGTAATAAACTTCCTGAAATCTCAACTAGTTCCTTCCCAATACCTAGAATTCATAGGAGCCTGTCTGGATACCAGACAGGCAAGGGCTTACCTTCCACAAGCTCGGTGTCTTCACATAATGCAGTTAGCTTCCCAAGCAGCAGGCAAATCCTCCCTCACTGCTCGGGAGCTACTGCAGTTACTGGGACACATGACATCCACAGTTCATGTAGTCCCATATGCTCACCTCCACATGCGAGCAGCTCAGTGGACCCTCTCCACACAGTGGACACAGGCCACGGGTCATTTGTCAGACAAAATATCATCTCGACTAATTTTGTCCCTCCAATGGTGGCACTCATTAGAAAATCTGACAGTAGGGTCTCCTTTCCATCAACCCCTCTTTCAGACCTCCCTAACCAGATGCATCACAGGTGGGTTGGGGAGCACACCTGAATCATCTCTCTACCCAGGGCACCTGGACTCCACAGGAGGTTGGTTTACACATAAACCTCCTGGAGTTAAGAGAAATTTATTTAGCTCTTTGCGTGTTCCATGCCCAGCTCAGCTACAAGACAGTCCCAGTCCAAACGGACAATCAGGTAGTCATGTTCTGTGAAGCAGGGCGGGACAGGCTCTGTCATTATGCAAGGAAGCTTTACGACTATGGGCCCTCGCCAGAGAGCCTCAAATTCACCATCTAGTGGTATATCTTCCAGGCATTCAAAACGTTTGGGCAGACAAACTCAGTCAAGTACTGCTACCTCACGAGTGGTCACTCCACCTAGACCAGGTGGCAAAGATATTTCATCTCTGGGGCACTCCAGACATAGACCTCTTTGCAAATCCACTGAATGCCAAACTTCCCTGGTTCTGTTCCAGGTTTCCGGCTCACAACTGTCAGGCAAGGGATGCCTTCCTCCTTCACTGGGGTCAGGACTTCCTTTATGCCTTCCCACCCATTCCCCTCATCCCCAAGACACTCTTCAAGCTTCAGAGAGACAGGGGTCGCATGATTCTCATAGCGCCACGATGGCCACACCAAATGTGGTATTCCCTGCTGCTGCATCTCTCTCAAGCTGCACCTCTGGAGTTAGGGCATGCTCCAGATCTCCTTTCCCAGGAGAACGGGACGCTATGGCACCTGAATCCCCAGTCCCTGCACCTCACGGCCTGGTTGTTGAAGGCTTAGACCTCCAGGATTTCAACCTGTCCCAGCAGGTAAGATATCCTTCAGGCTTCTAGGAAACTTTCCACAAGAAGATCTTATGCCTTCAAGTGGAAACATTTTACTATATGGTGCTCCAAGAAGGGATTAAAACCCCCTGGTCATACCCTTAGAATCGATACTAGAGTTTCTCCAGGACCAAGCAGGAAGTCAGTCCTCACTTATGGGTGACGTCGGCGCCGACGGAGCCCTCGCGGAGCAATTTTCCCCAGCTTTCAAAGAAAGCCTTTGGGAATTGCAGCGCGCATGCGCGGTAGTCTTCCCGCCCGAAGGTGCCATCTTAGCCAGTCTTCTTTTTTTCCGCGGAGCCCTACAGACGTCCCCGTCTTGTCCCCGCGAAAAAGTTGATTTTCCTCTGTATTTATCCTTTTTTCTTTCGGTTCGACGCCGGTCGTTTTCCCGCCTGGACTCGCGACGCCGGTCTCGAGTCCTCTAACGGTTTTTCGGTTTTTTCTGACTTAGTCAGTTTTCGTTTTCGTTTTTTCCCTGGCAGCCCGGTCCTTTGACCTCGCAGGGGCCCTTTTTCCCCCGATGGCTGCCAGTGGCTTTAAGCGGTGTGGTCGGTGTGACCGAAATATGTCACTCACCGACTCACACGACCTTTGCCTCCGCTGCCTGGGCCCAGATCACGAGGAACTGATCTGTGGGCCCTGCAGCAAACTGTCCTCGAAGGCGTTGAGAAGTCGGCGGCATCAGCGCGAAAGAATCTTCGCTGACCCCAGCCGTACCCGGACCTCGTCGGAGGCCTCACTGTCGAAAGGCTCCAGTTCGGACCGTCGACGGAGCTCCTCCGACCGGGGTTCTCCCTCCGGGGACCATCGACGGAAGGAAAAACCCGCGAGGGCGGCGTCGGTGGACGCTCCTGGCTCCGCGAGGGCCAGGTCGCATAGCCCCGACAGCCGCCCCGGGTCCTTGGAGAAGGATCACCTCCCGAAGCGACCTCGCCTGGAGTCGGAGATGCCTGCCCGGGTAAGTCCTGTTGTCCTTCTGGACTCGCCTCCGCGTCAGCCGACGTCGGGCCCGACGCCGTCGGGGCCCGAGTCGGGGGCTGCTGGGTCGCCTGAGCTCGGACTCAGGTTGACGGCCTTGGAGAGCAGATTGTCTGCCTTCATGGACCAGCAGCGGGCACTGCTCGCTGGCTTCGCTGGCGTCGCTGCCCCGACCGCCGGGACGTCGACGTCCAAGTCGACCCCGGAGACCGAGCCGATCCTCGAGTCGATGAGAACTCGAGTCGATCCTCGGTCGAGGTCGCCCTCGGCCTCCCGTTCGGGACCGAGGTCGCCGACGCCGACTCCCTCGGCGTCGGGGCGGCTGGCGCCGCACCCTGCCCGAGCCGACCCCACCGAGTCCTCGTCGGAGTCGGTCTGGGAGTCGGAGGAGGAAGAGTCACCTGATTCTTTCCGGACTCGGTGTGTCCCATCGGACTCTCCGGAGTCCGAGCCTCGGAAGCAGTCCCCCCCGGAGGATGCCCGGTTCTCGGATTTCGTTAGGGATATGGCCAAGGCTTTGGCCTTCCCTGCGGACCCCGAGGAGGAGCCTCGAGCCGAAGAGCTCGACGCCCTCCAGTATGACTCTCCCGCGAGGGAGCACTTTACTGTGCCGGTTCCTCCTATGCTGGAACGACTACTCTTCCGCATGTGGGAGAGTCCGGCCTCCTCGCCGGTCCTGAGCAAGCGGGTCGATTCTATCTATCGAGTCCGCAAGAGCCCTGGCTTTCAAAAGGCGCAGTTGCCACACCATTCCATGGTAGTGGAATCGGCCATGCATCGTCTTAAGAGCCAGAAGATGCACTCCTCGGTGCCTCCTGGAAGGGAGGCCCGTAACCTGGATGGCCTTGGCAAAAAGTGCTTCCAGGGCTCTATGCTCGCCTGTCGTGTCCAGACTTACCAGCTCTACATGGGCATGTATCTCAGGGATCTGGCTAAAGAGCTAGCCGGCTTCTCCGCTGGTTTGTCCGAGGAACCCTTGCGGAGGTTCCTAGCCTTGTCCACAGGTATTCGGGAATGCTCAAAGTTCATGTCCCGAGCAGCCTATGATGGCTTTGAAGCCTCGGCTCGAGTAGCCGCAGCCGGCATCGGTGCCCGCCGACAGGCTTGGCTTCAGTCGTCCGACCTTGAGCCCTGGGTACAGGACAAGTTGGTCGATGTCCCCTGCCGAGGCGAAAACCTCTTTGGCAAGCCCATGGCGGAAAAGGCTGCACAAATTGAGACTGAGACTCTCACCAGGACCAGGCTTTCTAGGAAGACCTCCGCCCCTTCCCAGAAAAAGAAGGGCTCGGGAAAAAAGACCTTTTACCCGAGGAAGGCGGCTGCCTACAAACAATACCCCCATTATCAGGCCCCTGCAGCTCCCCAACAGGGCCAGCAGGCCAAGGGACGGGGTAACGGGTCCCGTAGGCAGCAAGCCCCCAAGCCTGCGCCACCAGCCCCTGCTCAGCAGGGTGGGGGTTTTTGACTCGCTCAGCATAGCCTCTCCCCCCCCGCTGGTTCCCCCCAGCACCGGAGGCCGGCTGGTTCACTTCGCCGACAGGTGGTCCAGCATCACCGCAGATGCCTGGGTGCTTCAGGTCGTGCGAGAGGGCTACCTTCTCCACTTCCATCAGGTCCCTCCCTCCTATTTTCCGGGAGAGCCTCCGCGCCCCCCTCTGCACAGGGAGTTGCTCCTTCAGGAGTTAGCAGGTCTTCTGCAGGATCAGGCGGTGGAACCGGTGCCACACCACCTGAGAGGTCAGGGCTTCTATTCAAGGTATTTTCTGATACCAAAGAGAACAGGAGGCCTCCGACCCATCCTGGACTTGCGCAACCTCAACAAGTTCCTTGTGCGGGAGAAGTTCAAAATGCTTACCCTTGGAATCCTTCTGCCCTACCTCCAGCAGGGAGATTGGCTATGCTCCTTGGATCTAAAGGATGCTTACACGCACATCCTCATCCACCCAAGCCACCGCCAATACCTAAGGTTTGTGGTGGCAGGAAATCATTACCAGTACAGAGTACTGCCCTTCGGCCTGTCCTCCGCACCGCGAGTCTTCACAAAATGTCTCGCGGTCGTGGCGGCCCATCTCCGGCTTCACGGCCTCTATGTTTTTCCGTACCTCGACGACTGGCTCATCAGAGCAGCGTCCGCTCAGGAGGTCACCACCGCCACGTGCCGCACGGTGACTCTGCTGCAGCACTTGGGCTTTGTCATCAACTTCGCAAAGTCCACTTTGCTCCCCTCACAGGATCTCGAGTTCATCGGCGCAAGGCTGCACACCCCTCAGGCGCGAGCGTACCTACCGCTCGACAGGGCTCAGCGGCTCATGGACCTAGCCGACCGCTTTCGCAGCCAGCCCCTGGTCTCCGCCAGGCGCTTCCTGAGACTGCTCGGCCATATGGCTTCCACCGTCCATGTGACCCCCAATGCCCGCCTGAATATGCGGCCTGCTCAGTGGTGTCTCCGCCAGCAGTGGCGACAGGCCACGGGCGGCCTAGCAGACCTGGTGCGCGTCTCCGAGCCGCTGGTCTCGTCTATCCGGTGGTGGCTCCGGCAGCCGCACCTGGTATTGGGAATGCCTTTCCAGTCACCTCAGCCGACCCGGGTGCTGACCACCGATGCATCCCTCCTGGGCTGGGGAGCCCATTGCCAAGAGGCACGTACTCAGGGCCTCTGGACCAAGTGGGAGTCTGCTCAGCAGATCAACTTCCTGGAGCTCAGGGCGATCCGCCTAGCTCTCAAGGCCTTCTCCCACCTGACCTCCCAACAGTCCGTCCTTGTCCAGACGGACAATCAAGTTGCCATGTTCTACGTGAACAAGCAGGGGGGCACGGGCTCCTTCCTCCTCTGCCGGGAGGCACAGAAGCTCTGCTCTTGGGCCGTCAGTCACGGCATTCTCCTCAAGGCAGTTTATCTCCCGGGCCAAGAAAATTGCCTGGCGGACAAACTCAGCAGGGTCCTCCAGCCGCACGAGTGGCGTCTGGACCCCTTGATTGTTCAGAAGCTCTTCCTCAGGTGGGGCCTCCCCACAGTGGATCTCTTTGCCAGTCCTCACAACCGGCAGCTTCCTCGCTTCTGCTCTCGTCAGCCTCACCCCCTTCGGGTGGCGGCGGACGCCTTTCTGATCTCATGGTCGGGGAGCCTTCTGTACGCTTTCCCTCCCATCCCGTTAGTCTCTCGGACCCTTTTCAAGGTTCTCCGAGACAAAGCTTTCATGATCCTGGTGGCCCCTCGCTGGCCCAGGCAGCCGTGGTTTCCGCTCTTGCTGCAACTGGCGGTGGAGGATCCAATCCCTCGTGGGGAGCAACCGGATCTCCTCACCCAGGATCAGGGGTCCCTACTGCACCCCAACCTCAGGTCTCTCAACCTCATGGCCTGGCTGCTGAGAGGGTAGTCCTTGCTCCTCTCCTCTTGCCGGCAGAGGTGGAGGAGGTCGTCTTGGCTTCGCGACGGCCTTCTACCCGCAAATGCTACGCCCTTAAATGGCGTCGCTTTGCAGTCTGGTGTACCCAACAGTCTCAGGATCCCTTCTCCTGCCCGGTGTCGGTGATCTTACAGTACTTGCTACACCTCTCTAATCTGGGACTTAAGTCCAACTCCGTCAAAGTTCACCTCAGTGCTCTTTCCGCACATCATGTGCCGGTGGACGGCAGACCTCTCTCCAACGACCCTCTCGTAGCGAGGTTTCTCCGAGGTCTCCTACTACTTAAACCACCTCTGCGCCCGCCAGCGCCTGACTGGGACCTGAATGTGGTTTTACAGCGGATCACCTGTCCGCCTTTTGAACCTATGGCTACCTGCTCTCTCCGTTTTCTGTCTTGGAAAACGCTGTTCTTGATAGCCCTCACTTCCGCTAGGCGCGTAAGTGAATTACAGGCCCTCGTGTCTGATCCCCCCTACACTCGGTTCTACAAGAATAGGGTAGTCCTACGGACTCACCCAAAGTTTCTGCCTAAAGTGGTCTCCCCTTTTCACTTGAATCAGGAGGTGGTACTTCCAACCTTCTTTCCCAGACCACACTCCAGCCGAGCTGAGACGGTCCTCCATGCCCTGGACTGTAGAAGGGCGTTGAACTTCTACCTTGACCGTACGCGGGAGCACCGTAAAGCTGCGCAGCTTTTTGTGTCCTTTGACCCCAATAAATTGGGGCTCCCGGTCTCCAAGCGTACTCTGTCCATCTGGGTTGCGGACTGTATCTCTTGGGCTTATGGGGCAGCCGGACTCGCCTTAGAAAGTCGAGTCACGGCTCATTGCGTTCGGGCAAAGGCCACGTCAGTGGCTTACCTCCGCTCTGTTCCGCTGGCAGACATCTGCCGGGCCGCTACTTGGTCTTCGAGCCAGACTTTTGCGGTCCATTACTGTCTCGAGAGGGAGTCCCGTAGGGACAGTGCTTTCGGACAGGCAGTCCTCCGTAATCTCTTTGAGGTCTGAGCAACTCCTACCCTCCATCCCGGATGTGGGCTACCGGTGGGTGATAATTCAGCGAAGATTCTTTCCTTCTGTGCTGCTGAGCTAGAGGGAGCTCATTTTTGTGCTTAGGGTCTCCGGTAGCCTTGAGCTTGGGAGTCCCATAAGTGAGGACTGACTTCCTGCTTGGTCCTGGAGAAAGCGTAGTTACTCACCTGTAACAGGTGTTCTCCAGGAGCAGCAGGAATCAGTCCTCACTACCCTCCCTCCTCCCCTTGGAGTTGCAATCGTCTGCTTATGTTCTTTTTGCAAATTTTTATGCTGTCTTTTTTAGCTATGTCATCTGACTGGCTAAGATGGCACCTTCGGGCGGGAAGACTACCGCGCATGCGCGCTGCAATTCCCAAAGGCTTTCTTTGAAAGCTGGGGAAAATTGCTCCGCGAGGGCTCCGTCGGCGCTGACGTCACCCATAAGTGAGGACTGATTCCTGCTGCTCCTGGAGAACACCTGTTACAGGTGAGTAACTACGCTATCTCCTTCACTTATCGAATTCTGGGTTAAAGACCAATTCGGTAAGAGTCCATCTTAGTGCAATTGCAGCTGCTTATAAGCCTCTAAATGGACAACCAATTTCCTCTCATCCACTCCTGTCAAGATTTGAGAGGCCTTTTATTAACTAAACCTCCCATCAAGCCACCACCGGTGGCATGGGATCTAAATCTAGTTCTCGGACAGCTCATGAAGCCGCCTTTTGAACCTTTAGCCAATACAGCCCTTAAGTGTTTGACTTGGAAGGTCATCTTCCTGATTGCAGTCACCTCTGCCCCTCGCATTAGTGAATTGCAAGCTTTAGTGGCTGATCCTCCTTATACTAGGTTTCATCATAAGGTTGTTCTTCGAACTCACCCACACTTTGCCAAAGGTGGTTACCGATATGTGAGGACTAAATTCCTGCTGTTCCCGGAGATCACTTGTTACAGGTGAGTAACTACGCTTCCCTTGCCTTTGTAACCTCGTAATGTATTGTAACTGCTTTGATTGAAGGAAAAGGCAGTATATAAACTAGTTAAAGACTCTGTGCTACCCTGGTTCTCTTATCTCTGCCATTGCCCTTTGTATTTGTTTTGTTGGATCCTACTCTACTGCTATCCCACTCTCAGTTGGTGTGCCCCAAGGGTCTATCTCCAGGAACAAGCAGGAATGAGTCTTCACATATGGGTACGTCGGTACCGACGGAGCCTGCGCGGGAACGCTCCCCATCTTCCCAAAAAGGAAAGCTTTTGGGAGCATCCCACAGCGCCTGCGTGCTGCCTTCCCGCCTTTCCTAACCGCCTCTCCTCAGTTCTTCTTTGCCGCGGAGCCAACAGGTCGAGCCCTGTCACCGCTGAAGAAGTTCTTTGTTCTATTTTATTTCTTTGGTTGCGTGTCTGCCTTCCCCGACTCCGGACCGGTACCGCCGATCTTTTCTTTCTTTTCTTTAAAAAACAAAACAAAAAAAAAACCTATATATTTTTTCCTCACTTAGTGTATTTTTCTCTTTGGGCCTTAGGCCTCACAAGAAATTTTCTTTATGGAAAAACCAGCCTCGGGTTTAAGAAATGCACTAAGTGCAACGGTACTATTTCTGTTACAGACACCCATGAATGGTGTCTTGAATGTTTGGGTCCTGAACACTCCATTTCGGATTGTCCGTCCTGCTCTCTGATGTCTAAACGGGGTTTACAGAACCAAGCAGCTAAGCTCCATGTGCTGTTTCCCGCTGATGCAGCTTCGGTGGCATCAACGTCTTCCAGGGCTGCTTCTTCCCCCAATGGATCTCAGGTAGCCAAACATAAATCCAGCCAGTCCTCGAAGGGTAGATCTCCCTCTAAGCATCGAGATGCCTCCGGGCTTGCCCTCAAGGATCCTTCACCGGCAAAACAACCCCGGCGGGAAGCTCTGGCTTCCAAAGCTCCACCTATGGGGTTACAGGTTGACATCGATGGCACGGCCTCGACCGATCACCTGTTAGAATGCTCTGGGGTACCGGCACAACCTTCCGGTACAGAGTTCCAGGCATTCATGGCGTCGATGGATCAGAATGTTTTGTCCATGCAGCAGGCTATCAGTGCCTTCATTCAAGCTTCGACGCTGTTGATACCACAACAAACTCCGTTGTCGGTATCGACTCGGGTACCGGCACCAGCGCCGATACCGGTACCGACTGCATCGGCATCGACCAGGATACCGACTGCAGCGGTTCCTTGTCCAGGGCTGCTCATCGGTACCGATGACGCCAGATGTCGATACTGCTCGATACGCATACCGAGCGTTAGAAGACCACCTTGACAGACGGTACTTTGATTCCTCTGGTGATTCTGATACATCAGAGGAGTCTGCTGAAGTATCTATAGCCCTTCCTGAAGAGCCTTCTCCAAAAAGAAGAATGTCTCTTCCAGAGGACTTGTCCTTTCAAGACTTCATAAGAGAAGTAGCTAAAGGACTTTCTATTTCAGTATCCTCTGAATCAGAGCCTAGAGCAAAAAAATTAGATATTTTGGGTTATTCTAAGGCTCCTAAAGAGGCAGTCACCTTACCAATTCATGAGATTCTTTATGAACACATGATTGATTTATGGGAGACTCCTCTCACTATCTCTCCTCATTCTTGCAGATTGGACACTATGTATCGTGTCCCTTCCTGTCCTGGTTTTCATAAAACACAGCTTCCTCACCATTCCATTGTGGTGCAGTCAGCTATGAAGAGGATAAAGAGTACAAAGAGACACTCTTCTACTCCTCCAGGAAGAGAGTGCAGGACTTTGGATGCTTTTGGTAGAAAAATCTTCCAAGCCAGTATGCTCATTGCCAGAATCAACTCCTATAGTCTTTACATGGGTATGTTTCTAAAGGAGGTTGCAGATAAACTGCACACTTTCCTCCCTTTTCTGCCAGAAGATAAAAGGGATTAATTCCTCATTTGGCTTAAGCATACTCAAGACATTTCAAAGTTTTCCAACCGGGCAGCCTTTGACTCCTTTGAAGGTGCCAGCAGAGCCTCTGGCATTGCCATAGCAGCTTGAGGAATTGCTTTGCTCCAAGCTTCTGATTTAGAACCCTGGGTCCAAGATGGCTTAGGAAATCTTCCCTGTACAGGTGAAAACCTGTTTGGCAAAGAATGGCAAATAAAAGCCACTCAAATGGATGCAGAAAATTCTGCTCTGGATAGACTTTCAAAGTCAACCTCCATTCCTGTCAAGAAAAAACCCTTCAAGAAGTCTTTTTTCAAAAAGGGCAGATTCCCTTCTGCTTCTGGCCAACAATCCTCTACAGGTCGCTTTGCTACTATGCGTCAGCAACCTAAACAGGCCAGGCCTCAGACTACAGGGGCTGCTGCAACTCAGCAGACCCAACCTCCTCAGGGTTTTTGACTTGATGCTAGAGAACTTAGCCTTTCTGGCTTTAAAACAGCCAGAACCTCTCATCATTCCAGGAAGGTTAGCTCATTTTGCTCCCAGATGGGAGCAGATTACATCAGAGCAGTGGACCCTCTCCATCATAAGAGAGGGCTACAAACTTCATTTCTCAGACCTTCCTCCCCACACCATGGTGAGACACTTCAATTCTCCCACATCTCTTCTCGACCTTCTAGGTCAAGCGGTGGCTACCCTTCTTGCCCAAGGGGCAATAGAAGAAGTTCCCCTTCTTCAACAATGGTCAGGGTTTTACTCCCCCTATTTTCTCATTCCAAAGAAGACAGGGGGATACAGACCCATATTAGATCTCAGGGAATTGAACAAATTTCTATGCAAGGAGAAGTTCAAGATGCTTTCTCTGGGCACTCTCCTTCCATACCTTCAAAGTCAGGATTGGCTTTGTTCTCTAGATCTCAAGGATGCGTACACACATGTCCTCATCATCCATCTCACAGAAGATTCCTCCGTTTTCTTTTCCAAGGAAAACATTATCAATACAGGGTGCTTCCGTTTGGTCTGGCCTCTGCCCCAAGAGTGTTCACTAAATGCATGGCAACAGTAGCTGCATTTCTACGCACTCTGGGAATATTTGTATTCCCATACCTGGACGACTGGCTCATCCGAGCTCCATCTTAGTCAGAGGCCCAGATTTTCCTGAACCGCACAAGACGCATTTTGCAGTATCTGGGACTTGTGGTAAACCTCCCAAAGTCTCAGCTCACCCCCACTCAGTCCCTAGAATTCATAGGGGCCTGGTTGGATACTACCACTGCAAGGGCCTACCTTCCTCAGGCCCATTGCCAACGTCTAGTGCAGTTAACCTCTCCCGGGAGATGCTACAACTGCTAGGCCACATGGCTTCCACAGTGCATGTGGTACCCTATGCTCGCCTACATATGAGAGCAGCCCAATGGACTTTGTCCATCCAGTGGACTCAAGCATCAGGAGCTCTCTCAGACCAAATAGCAACCTCCAAACGTCTCTTTTGGTCTCTCCAATGGTGGATGTCCACTCAAAATCTGTTGCTGGGGTCCCCCTTCCAACAGTTGTTGCCCCAAGCAACCCTCACAACAGATGCCTCCCAAACAGGTTGGGGAGCTCATCTACAAGACCTCTCCACTCAGGGCACTTGGTCCCCACAGGAGACCTTCCTTCATATCAATCACTTGGAGCTTCGAGCAGTCTTTCCAGCTCTCAAGGTCTTTCATACCCTGCTCCAGCTACAAGACAGTCCTCATTCATACGGACAATCAAGTAGCCATGTTTTACATAAACAAGCAAGGAGGAACTGGCTCTCTGTCGCTTTGCAACGAAGCTTTAAGATTGTGGGCCTTCGCCAGAGAGCATCGAATCCATCTCCTGGCAGTATACTTCCGAGGAATCCAAAATTCTTGGGCAGACAGTCGAGTTGGAACAAAGATACATTTTTTCTCTTAATACATTGGTTCCTTATGGATTGAATTCAGAACGGGATTTTTCGGTGTTTCTTTGACTCCTCATAATGGTTCGATTTATTTATTGTTTTATTGACATCTTTTAGGTATTTTTTATGATGTCCATTCATTTTCGGTTGTCACGCAAATTTCACATAATGGTGGTATTATTCATTTGTTGATTCTATTGTCACTATGGGTTGTCTTGATTTTTGGTTTTCTAGTTGCTTTATGTACAGTGTGTTTTTCATTATTGTTTGAAAGGATTTTGTTTTGTTTTATTTATTCAGTCTTTCATATTTATATAACATTCATATCAATTATGTAATTGCCTTATTTGCCTTGTTTTTTGATTTTTGACTTTTGATCCGCTGGGTCTCACTTTTATCTTTTCGTTCATTTTTTTACCCTTTGCTCATCCTTTTACTATTCGGTTGTCTTTCTTTTATTTATTTATGTATTTGAGGGTTTTTTTATGGGGGGTTTCGAATTCTTTATATGCTAGTTTGATCATTTGGTGTTCTTTTTCCTATTCACTTTTTATTGTGGCTCTCCTCCGCGTATGGTTTTATCAGTGGGTAATCGATGTTTGTATATAGATGTTTTATAGGTAGTTTTAATTCCTCGGGTTTGGGTAGACCCATCTTTTTATTTATTTATTACTTTATGTTTTGTTGTATTTTTGGGTAAGTTCTCACAATCGGGTCATATTGATTAATGTATGCTATACGGGGTTGGCACGATGGTTCGATTTGCATCCGGAGCCCATTGGCACAATTGTCCTCTATAAGTTGGCTTTAGTGTGGCATAGTTTTTTCTCTCCTCCTCTCCTATGTGTTTTTATAGCATAACAATGTGCAACTGTTGATTCTTTGCCCCTTTATATTTCGTGATAGGTCACGGAGGTCTGTCATACGTTTTTTTAAATTAGTTCTTCTTTATTTAGATATGTTTATCTCCGCGCAACTATTTGCCTGGTTGAAGTGTCTCAAGTTGATTGATTTTATGTTAACCCTATTTGTCAATGTCCTGTTTGTTTTTCCTGCGGTTCTGCACATCAATTTAAGGGCGCATGCATCGGTGTCTTTACACACTGATACAAGAAAGCCGCTACGGCCCTGACCGTAGTGCTCTGATTGTTCGAGAAAGGTATGAGATCCCCTATTTTTATCTTTTTAGATTATAGTTCTACATAGTTGATCCTTTACTGCCATGCCTCCTTTTTTCAGTAGTTTATTTTTTATTTGGTAGATTTACAGACGCGATTGGTCTGATATTTGTTTCCACTGGTACCTTCGGTACACGATGTGAAAGCTGCCTAATCAGGCTATCACGGTAAACACTTCCTTTAATCTTTTTCAATTTAACATTTGGTTTTGCTTTTAATTGGGCCCCTTTTTAATATATTTTTGTGGTTTGGTCAACAAGCGATACCATTTTTTTCATCTATTTATTTAGTGATCCGTTTTATCTTTTTACAGCATTTTGTTTAGTTACCCACAACAGATCAATTGTCCTGTGCTGTGGTTCCTTCTGGTCCAAGGTAATTTGCCTTTTCATTAGATTCTTCTTTTGATCCTCTCGCTCCTGCTTCTCCGCTTGTAGTTTATATGCAATTTGTCCTCCGTAGTTGAGTGATACATGGTTTACATCCCCTCTGAATTTCTCCATTTATAGGTTCTCATGATATCCTTGTTTTAATATTTATGTACATGTTCTCAATGTTTGTTTGATTATATTGGGTATCTGTTTTCTGCTTGTTCTTTATGATCATTTATTTACATATGGTTTATGAGGATTGATTTTATTTACATGTTTTATTAGTTTATTTAGTATACAATGACCTTTTATGTGGTGTAATACAATGCATTTCATTTATGATTGGTTCATTCATGTTCACTCTTTTTACTCATTTATTGTTTTATAATTGGTAGTTGTGTAATTATGAATATTGATATGTCACATTATTTTTAATTTGTTCTTATTATATTATCATTCTTTTGTTTTGTAGTTTGTGGTGTGCCTCACCCCTGACGAAGTACCCACAAAACACGGCCTGTGTTGGGTTTGGCCCCCCTTTTTTAATTACATAAGGACCAATAAAGTTTGTATTCTTCTCACGTTTTGTCTCTTGGTTGCTACGGTTATCTACGTGGCAGGTGCTGCTTTTCTTCCTGGTGGATATCCATCTTCCCCTACCTTGACAACTGGCTCGTCACAGGGACCTCGATCATAAAGCCCACCTGGCGGCGGCGCCAACAAACCACCTCCAATGCCTTGGAGTTCATTGGTGCCTGCCTCGACACGGAGCGAGCAACCGCCTTCCTGCACGTGGACCGGGCAGACCGCCTCCAGGACATGACAGTCCAGGTCCAGAGCAAGACTTTGGTTACAGCACAGGTCATGCTGCACCTCCTAGGACACATGGCCTCCACCATCCATGTGGTCCCCCATGCCTGCATGCACATGCAGACAGCCCAGTAGTGCCTTAGGGCACAATGGAGCCAGGTCTTCAGCCACTTCAGAGACCCTATTCGGGTCTCCCCCAGTCTCCACAACTCCCTGGGTTGGTGTTAGGACCCCCGAAGTCTCCTTCGGGGATTGCCCTTCCAGACCCCACAGCACGAGCTCATCCTAATGACAGATGCTTCTCTGCTGGGGTGGGGAGCCCATTGCAAAGCATTGTGCAACCAGGAGCAGTTGTCGCCTGAGTTGCCTCTGCAACAGGTCAACCTGCTTGAGCTTCAGGCGGTCTGATGGGCCTTGAGGGCTATCTGAGGTGGAAGTTGGTGCTCGTGCAGACCGACAACAGGGTAGCCATGTTTTACATCAACAAGGAGCGGAGAACAATCTCAGCAGGATCCTCCGCCCACACGATAGTGCTTGGATCCAGAGGTTGCTGGCGTCTTGTTCCATTGGTGGGGGACCCCATCCATGGACCCGTTTGCAGTCCATTGAATGTGCAGCTTCCCTGCTTCTGCAGCCCAGTTCTGCATCCGAGCAGGGTGGCCCCGGATATCCTCTTGAACTGGACTTTTGGCCTTCTTTACACATTCCCTCTCACTCCTCTCATTGCAAGGACCCTCCACAAGGCTCAGCGGGACCAAGCTTCGGTGATCCTTGTTGCCCCTTTATGGCCTTGACAGCTTTGGTTCCTGCTTCTGCTCCGTCTCTTGTCCGAGCCCCCAGTCCCCCTGGGCTGTGCCCCGGGCCTGTTGACACAGGAGGAGGGTCAGATGTTCCACCCAAACCTGGCCTCACTGTCCCTTACAGCCTGGCAGCTGAACAGGTCGCGGAGAATGTCGGAGATTTTCCTCGCGTCAAGGAAGGACTCAACGAGACAGATGTATGCCTTTAAGTGGCAACATTTCTCAACCTGGTGCTCCAAGCTTTAGATCAACCCGTTCTCCTGCTCTACCTGGTGGATCCTCCTGTATGTCCTCCACCTCTCAAAGGTAGGGCTGAAATCCAATTGGGTCAGGGTACACCTGAGCACCATTTTGGCGAACCACCTCCCCGTCAAGGGAAAACACCTCTGGGCAGCCTGAGGTCTCTTACTTTCCAAGCCTCCCATCCAGTCTCCACCGGCAGAATGGGACCTAAACGTGGTGCTGATGCAGCTCATGAGAGTACTCTTAGAGCTGATGGCAACGTGCTCACTTCGGCCTCTCTCCTGGAAGGTGGCCTTCCTGGTGGTTTTGACTATGGCTCAGCGAACTTCAGGCCCTCATTGCTGAGGCTCCATACCCAGGTTTTACAGGAACAGGGTGGTCCACACCCATCCCAAGTTCTCGGACTTTCATCTCAACCAGGAGAGAGTCCTACCAACCTTCTTCCTGAGACTGCATGCCGACCAGGCATCAGTGGTGTTGCATACACTTGACTGCAAGAGGGCTCTTGCCTTTAACCTGCAGCATACCCAGGTTCAACGCAAGTCCGATCGACTTTGTCACCTATGACCCAAGTCACCTGGGGCAATCATCAAGTACACCATCTCCGTCTAAGTGGCGGGGTGCATTGCCTTCTCCCAAGCAAAGGCGAGCCCCCCACTGGATTGGCAGGTCACCACCACGGTGTCCAAGCCAAGGTGGCATCAATGACTTTGCTGCGCTCAATGCCTCCAATGGACATCTACCAGGCTGCGACATGGTCTTCAGCAAACACTTTTGCTGCCTGGAGAGGGAGTCCCACTGGAAGAAACACACAAATAGCGAGGGTAATTAGGTGGTCACCAATGCTTTATTAATTAAAACGCCCCAACGCATTTCGACAAAGCCTTCATCAGGGGGCTGAACTGCAAAACCAACAAATACATAAACACATATAAGATATGAAAAATATAAAATCATATAGATGATAAAAGAATAGCAGAATAAAACATAATTATTATATCTAAGGTATTGTTTCTGTGATTTTAACACTGTTTGTTCTTCTGATGTAATTCACCACGGCATTAGTCATCTTAGTTTTTCTGGTTCTATACGACAGTTTGATGTGAATTTTCTATGTTTCACTGGCTTTGAATATAATTTCTCTTTGAGCAGTTCATGTGCTCAAATAAGAATAGATGCAATTCTTGCCTTTAAAAGGGGTGTGTATGTTCACTTGGATTTAGATTATGATACTTTTTATTTTTGGTTCTGGTTTCATTTTTATTTTTTGCTCTGGCTGTCCTTTAGCTGTACACAGCCCCGGCATTTAAACGATATTACTTCTCTACGTCTGCTAAGCAACTCATATAGTTTTCCTATTGTGGATATAAGGTCAGCCTTCGTTTTGACTATTGATAATTATAAACTTTAAATGCACTTTCATGTACCTTTGATGCTTGGTCCATTTTTAGCCCTTTGAACCGTATAACTAGGGCTCAATTTCATCTTTTTGAGCCCCAGAGGGCTTCTATAAGTCTTGGCAATAATTCAATATCTATTGTTCAATACACATTCAGTTTAAGTAAAAAAAATTTTGTCCTCGTGAAGTACCTCTTTTATATGTTGCTCTAAGGTTATATTATAAGCCGTGATATCAATCCACAAGCTGACCTTCTTTTGGTCATTCTTTTTATTTGTACCCCACAAAGAGTTTTTACTTTTCATACAAGTTACATTTCTGCCCTTATAAGTCTCCTTTTTGCCCCTTGGTCCTGGTTTCTCGCTGTTGTCTCATACTTGGTTAATTGTATAATTTACAATCTCCAGGAACAAGCAGGAATGAATCTTCACATATGGGTACGTCGGTACCGACGGAGCCTGCACGGGAATGCTGCCCAGCTTCCAATCAGAAAGCTTTTGGTAACATCCCTCGCGCCTGCGCAGTGACTTCCCGCCTTCTCCACAGCCTCTCTTCAGTTTGTTTTTCCGCGGAGCCGGCAGGACGTCCTCCTGTCACCGCAGAAAGTTTTCTTTTTAATTACTTTAGTTTTTTGTTTTCTTGTGGTCGCGGCTGTATTTCCCGCTGCCACCGGTATCGCCGGTGGATTTTTGACTAAATTCTGAGAAACGTTTTCTTCAGTTTTTTTGCCTTAACTACTTAGGCCTACTAGGCCTTTTCATCATGGAGCCGCCTTTTCCTAAGAAGTGCATTTGATGTGGAAACACCTGTTTCTTTTTAGACACCAATAGTTGGTGTCTCAACTGTGTGGGTCCTGACCCTTTTTCCCCTGACTTGTCAGGAGATAATTTTGTGAAGAAACCTTCAGTATTTAGAGTTTCCCTCGATACCGTTTTTTCCTCGGCAGTGAGGGTACCCTGTTTCTCTACTTCACAGGATCAGGTAACCCAAAAACAGTCTGTTAAGACTAGTCAATGCTTGAGGGGTTTGTCCCATGCCCAGCATGGTGACGGCTCCGGCCTTACCCTCAAGAATCCATTGGCTTTACCCCTGCGGGAGTCTTCGGGCTCCAAAGCGTTAAAGGGGTTTCAGGATGTTCCTGGGGCTCACCCCTCACAGAACATGCCTGAGCCATGCGCGGGGGTGGTATCCGCTTCGAGCGGTACCGAGCCTCCGGCATCGGCACCGGTGTCGAGTAATCTACTCTTCACCAGGGATCGTCATCGGGCATCCTCGGTACCTTCGGGACCGATCGATACGCACCGCATTGACTTCCCTCAATCTCAGCCATGCTCCGGGACAGTACCGGCATCGATCGGTTCCGATACCCTGGCATCGGCATCGAGATGGACCGCCTTTGCAAGAGGTGCTCATTGGGTATTCTCGGTACCGTCGGTATCGATCGATGTAACCCAGGCTGCCTTGGTGGTATCGGCATTGCCGATATTGCCACCGGCGTCGGAACCCTCGTGACAAGCATCGATAGCCTCGCTTCTTCCGATGCCGAGTCTTGAGCCGATATCTAGTCTCGAGGGCTGCGTATCGACGCGTCCTGGAACCGACTCCTGTCGTTTCCAGATAGGCAGTTCCGAAGATCCTAGCCATAACTCCTTCATGATCTCGGTACCACTGCAGCAGTTCCCGATGGCGACTTCACCTGCTAATCCTGTATCAGTATCGATGTCGATGCCTGTTCTTGCACCGATGCCTAGTTTGGAACCGATACCTGGCTTTGGTGCAGTACACTGTAAGTCCTCTGGTGCTCAGGCTCTTCCTTTAGCCTTACCAGGGATGGTTCCCATAGGAGATCAGTCTTTTCAGGCTTTTCTCCTGGATATGGCAACCTTTCTTAATATTTCTATCCCTGGTTGTGATCCTACCCATCGCTCACCGGCACAAATGCAAAATATAAAGTTTCCTTTACATCCTGCAGGATCTCCTTCTCAGGGTTTGGAAATCGCCCTTACGACTTCCTCCAGTTACTTCAGACATTGAGGTTCGGTACCGAGTGCCACCCTCTCCAGGGTTCCAAAAGCCTCAACTTCCTTAGCGTCCCTCTAGTCCAGTCCCGGAAAGATAGAGTTGTCAACCTCCACTAGCAGCTTTGGAGACTGAAAGATGTTATCGTCGTGATGTCACTGGTACAAATAGGCTCGCTCCGCCCCCTTTCACCAGTACTTTCAGTCTCCAAGCAGCTTGGAGGTTCTGAGCCCAGGACTGGGCTCAGAGGGACAAATAAGCAGAGCTTAATCTTTTTCTTTAGTTCATCTTTTGTTTTTAAATTTAGATTTTCTGGCTCTTTGGGTGCCTGCTGCTGCTATAGAGATCTGTTCTGCTGAGACTGTTTTCTCCTTTCTCTGCTCCCTAACCCCCTCCCCCCCTCCCCTCCCTGCCTCAGCATTGAAACAAGCATTGCAGTAGCACAGGAGTGTGCCTGCTTTTGCCTCCCTGCCCCCGAACCCACTTGGAAGGGTGAGGAGCAGGTAGAAGGCTATATAGAGACTCCCAGCAGCAGGCAGTGGTTATTACCACAGGATTTTGAGTCTCTCCAGGAGCTGATGCTGCTTTGAAAGCTGTGCTTCTGAGGGGTCCAGCGCTGCCCTTCTCTCTCTCCCGAGGTCTGGTGAGTACTCTGGACTTTGGGGTTTACCTGGGGGAGGTATTTGGGGGTTAGTTGATGTGTTTTGGCAGCTCCTTAGGAGTCAGGGAGGCCTAGCCGCGTGATTTTTCGCGCCGAAAAAGTGGCGGCGGCCATTTTGAATTTTGAATTTTTCATTTTCAAAGTCATTTTTTTAGGGTTTAACAGCTTCGTTTTGAAAAAAGGTGGTTAGGGGGCAGCTAGTTACATCTTGCTCGATTGATCACTGCCAAAAAGTTAAAAAAAAAACGCGTTTAAATTGGAGCTTGTCTTGTGGCTGTGCAAGGCTCTTTTACTGGCATTGAAGCGCTGTTACTTACCATGCCTGCCAAACCACGCTGCTTGGTCTGTGGGGTGCGGCGTGGGGAGCTTCTGGACACTGGCGTTTGTAAAACATGCTCTTTAGAGGCCATGGGGGAAGGTTCTCAGGACCACGAGACCGCGTCTCAGAATGGCAGGGGTTCTGACACTCCTTCCTTGCCTGCTTCGGAACCGGTAGCGGGTCCGTCCTCCGCTTCCAGTGTTCCCTTGGTGCCAGAAGGATCCCAGGGGTCTGGGATTCCAGGTCTCCCTTCCGAATTCCTCTCCTTGATGCAGAAGGCGTTTGCCTTGCTGCAGACGGACAGGGGGGTTCAGTCTCCCGGTCCTTCTAGCAGGAAAAGGAGTCGAGCTGCCGGTCTTCAGGAAGGGGAGATGACGCTACCCAAGAGGCGACGGGATGATTTGGAACCGCAGTCGCCTGCCCTTCTAGAGGAGGACCAGGGGATGCCGGACCTTGATGATGAGGTCTCGGATGACGACTTGGAAGATGGTGAGTTGTTGGAGGAGGAGCAACAGAGCAGGGTGGTCCGTGTTTTTTCGGCGAGAGGAGCTCCCTGCCTTAATTTCCGAGACACTCAAAGTTTTAAATATGCCTGTGGGGTCCGCACCCTCAGAAGAGGCGTTGGAGGATCCGCTGTTGCAGGCTGTGCGCACCTCGCAGCGGGTGTTCCCTATCCATAGAGTCTTTCGGAATATGATTCAGGAGGAATGGGACGCGCCGGAGTCGGCGTTGCGCGGAACCAGGGCTTTGGACCGCTTGTACCCGCTCTCGGAACAGGATAAGTTGATATTTCGGTCTCCAAGGGTTGATGCCGCGGTGGCTGCTGTCACGAAGAAGACCACCATTCCGGTGGAAGGAGCGGCGGCATTGAAGGATGGCCAGGATAGGAGGTTGGATACCTTGCTGAAGCAGGTGTTCGATATGAGTGCCCTTTCCCTGCAGGCCTCCATAGCGGGGGCGTGGGTGGCGAGAGGCTGTTTACGCTGGTCTCAACGTCTTCAGGGCTCCCTCTCAGACGACCAGATGGCGGATACGTCTCGGCTGGAGTCTGGCACTGCATACCTGTCCGATGTTCATTATGATCTAATTCGTGGCCTAGCTAAATGTATGGCTTCTGTAGTCGCGGCTCGCCCTTCTTTGTGGCTCCGAAACTGGTCGGCGGATAGTTCGTCCAAGGCTCGGCTCAGTAAGCTTCCCTTCCGGGGCAAGCTCCTCTTTGGAGAGGATCTTGAGAAGTTGGTTAAGGACCTCGGGGAGTCCAAAGGGGGGCGTCTCCCTGAGGATAGACCAAAACAGACTCGAGGAGGATCGGCATCTAGAGGCCTCTCGAGGGATTTTCGCAAGTTTCGCACATCTCGCTTTCAACAATCGCAGCGGAGCAGGTTTCCAGCGCGGAATCAGTCCTTTCGAGGGTTTCGGGGGGCAGGCAGGGGTTTTGGTCCCTACCAGTCTTCCGGTGCGAACAAGAAATCACAATGAGATGAGGCGGGCCCAGGTAGTGGAGGTGCCCATGGGAGGCAGGTTGTGGGAGTTCTACCCTGCCTGGGTCCAGATTACATCAGACCGGTGGGTCTTAGAAGTCATTCGGGACGGCTATGCTCCTAGAGTTTCAGCGTCCAGTGCGAGATTCCTTTGTTCGTTCCCCCTGCAAGGCGCCTCGGAAGCGCCGAGCGGTCGCGGACACCTTGAGACGTCTCCAACGGCTCGGGGCAGTCGTACCCGTTCCGATCGACCAGTGCGGCGCTGGACGATACTCCATTTATTTCGTGGTCCCCAAAAAGGGAGATACGTTTCGGCCAATTCTCGATCTCAAGAGGGTGAATCGTTGTCTCCGAGTGTCCCACTTCCGCATGGAGACCTTGCGCTCCGTCATTGCGGCCGTTCGCGAGGGCGAATTTCTTACGTCCTTGGATCTGACGGAGGCTTATCTTCACATTCCCGTGCGGAGGGAGCATCAACGTTTTCTGCGCTTTGCTGTACCGATGGGACACTTTCAGTTCCGGGCGTTGCCTTTTGGTCTGGCGACGGCTCCTCGGACATTCACAAAGATTATGGTGGTTGTAGCGGCCGCGCTGCGCAGAGAAGGGATCCTGGTGCACCCGTACCTGGACGACTGGTTGATTCGGGCAAAGTCCAGGGAGGAAAGCGTGGGGGCCACCGCTCGAGTGGTGGAGTTCTTGGAGAGCCTCGGTTGGGTAGTGAACGGGGCAAAGAGTCAGCTGTCCCCCTCGCAGAGCCTAGATTACCTGGGGGCGCGCTTCGAGACTCGACAAGGTCGGGTCTTTCTTCCCAGCTCAAGGGCGCAGGCCTTGCGCGACCTGGTGCGGCGGTTTCTGGGGCTTCGAGCGCCGACGGCTTGGCAGTACCTACAGTTACTGGGGACCATGGCGGCTACAATAGACTTAGTGTTGTGGGCCAGAGCTCACATGCGGCCGTTGCAGAGTGCTCTCCTCAGGCGCTGGTCTCATCAGAGAGATGCGTTGTCGCAGTCTCTGCCCTGTCCGGCGGCGGTGAAGGGCAGCCTACTTTGGTTGCATCCCGACAGCCTGACGCAGGGCGTCCCCCTGGAGCCTCCGTGCTGGCAGTTGCTCACGACGGATGCGAGTCTCGCAGGATGGGGGGCTCATCTCGAAGGCTCGTTTGCGCAAGGAACGTGGTCAAAGGAGGAACGTCTATGGTCCATAAACCGTCTGGAAATGCGCGCAGTGTTTCAGGCTCTTCTGGCTTTTCAGCAGAAACTGCAGCAGGCGGCGGTGCGCATGCTGTCGGACAACGCGACCACGGTGGCGTATATAAATCGGCAGGGCGGCACGGGCAGTGCGGCCCTAGAGGAAGAGGCGAGTGTGCTGCTGGCTTGGGCGGAAAGGAATTTACTGGCCCTGTCGGCTCAGCACGTCGCCGGAGTCGCCAACGTCGAGGCGGATTATCTGAGTCGGTGCCGCGTGGATCCGGGGGAGTGGGCTCTGCACCCGGACATTTTCGCGATGATTGTGCGCCGTTGGGGGCTTCCGGTGATGGATCTCATGGCCACCTTGCGGTCGGCAAAGGTGGAGAGATTCTTCAGCAGGCGGAAAGAGTGGATAGCGGAGGGCCTGGATGCCTTGGCGCAGCTGTGGCCGGTGGGGGGCCTACTGTGTGTTCCCTCCCTGGGTGCTGATTGGCAAGGTGGTTCAGCGCATCGAGCGACACAAGGGCCAGGTGGTCCTGATAGCGCCCGATTGGCCGAGAAGACCGTGGTATGCGGATTTGGTTCGTCTGTTGGCCGACGTTCCGTGGAGGTTACCTCTTCGGGAGGACCTGTTGCTTCAGGGTCCCTTGCGCATGCCTCAGGTGGGTCGGTTCTCGCTTACGGCTTGGCTCTTGAGCGGGCGCGGTTGATGGCCCGTGGATACTCGGCGGCGGTTATAGACACTCTTCTGCGGTCGCGTCGGAGGTCGACTTCCCTGGCTTATATCCGAGTTTGGCGTGTCTTTGAGAACTGGTGTTCCGATCTCTCTCTCAATCCCTTACGAGCTTCGGTGTCCGATGTTCTTTCCTTTTTGCAGGCTGGATTGGATAAGGGCCTCTCGGCCAGCTCCTTGCGGGTGCAGTTGGCGGCTCTCTCCTGTTTTCGTGGAAAGATTCAAGGGCAGGTAATCGCAGCGCATGGCGATATTCGTCGGTTCTTGCGGGCGGTGTTGTTGCTCAGACCGCCGAGGCGGACTGTTCTTCCTCCGTGGGATCTTAATTTGGTCCTGAACGCCTTGGTTGGGGAACCCTTCGAGCCATTAGGACGGGCTTCGCTCAAGGATTTGACGCTCAAGACGGTGTTTCTCGTGGCGATATGTTCCGCCAGGAGGATTTCCGAGTTGCAAGCGCTCTCTTGCCGGGAGCCTTTTTTGACTTTCTCTGCGGACAAGGTGGTCTTGCGTACGGTACCCGCCTTTTTGCCAAAGGTAGTGTCCACTTTTCATGTTAATCAAGTGGTGGCGCTCCTGGTGTTTTCGGTGGAGCAGGGAGCACAGGCAGGTGGACGTTTGCACCGGTTGAATGTGCGGAGAGTGCTCAAGAGGTATCTTGGTCGTACGGCGTCGTTTCGGAAGTCGGACAGGCTTTTTGTCGCGTTCGGAGGCCCACGAAAGGGAGAAGCGGCGGCAAAGTCTTCCATTTCTCGGTGGCTGAAGGAGGCGATTGCTTCGGCCTACATTTTGAAAGGCAGAGCGGTGCCGGTAGGATTGCGGGCGCATTCCACGAGAGCGCAGGCAGCCTCGTAGGCGGAAGTCAGCCTAGTGCCGGCGGCCGATATTTGTAGGGCAGCGACCTGGTCCTCGTTGCATTCCTTTGCTCGGCATTATCGCTTGGATGTGCAGGCGCGCGGGGATAGTTGTTTTGGTTCAGCCGTCCTTCAGGCTGGGCTTTCGGGCCCCTCCCGTTGAGATTTACTGCTTTGTTACATCCTCTATCTTTCCGGGACTGGACTAGAGGGACGCTAAGGAAGAGTAAATTAGACTTACCTGCTAATTGTTGTTCCTTAAGGAACTCTAGTCCAGTCCCGGATCCCTCCCGTTCAGTGGGTATTCGCCAGCCTGAAGTGTCCACAGGCGGGGGAGAGTGAGATTGGCAGCTGCTGTACCCGTACGGCGGGGGAACACAGAAAGTAAATGTTAAAGTATAAAATGAGAAAACAACCAAAATGCTTTTCAGGGCGCTCTGGGGGTAGCAGAGATGGGAAGCGCTCTCAGAGGGGATCTCTGTGGTGTTGGCGGCAGGCGGCTGGGGCGCAGAGGAACCGGGCTACCGCCCTTTCGTTCCACGTCCGTTTTAGGGCGCGCCCTGGCTCTATCTTTTTTCTTAGAGAAGTATTTCTATCTGTACATAATTACATAATTGTTTTGTATACGTTTTTGAAATAGCTACTTATTTGTTGCTCTGCTGAGTCTGCTTTGTCAAAAGGTGCTGGTGAAAGGGGGCGGAGCGAGCCTATTTGTACCAGTGACATCACGACGATGACATCTTTCAGTCTCCAAAGCTGCTAGTGGAGGTTGACAACTCTATCTTTCCGGGACTGGACTAGAGTTCCTTAAGGAACAACAATTAGCAGGTAAGTTATTTTACTCTTTCTCATCGTTCCCTTGTAGTGGAATCGGCACTGAGGAAAGTTAAGAGCAAGAAGAAGCATTCTTCTTATCCGCCGGGTCGTTCTTCAAGAACACTCGATGCTTTTGGCCGTCAGGCCTTCCAAAACTCTATGCTGGCCTCCAGGGTTCTCTCATATATTTTTCACATGAGTCTAACACTCCAGGAAGTCACAGAAATTGTCTCTTTTGACCCCTTTTTTACCAGAGCCCAAGGCTACTGATTATTCCTTGCTCATCAATCACAGCCGGAATATATCCTGGTTCCTGTCTCGTGCTTCTATAGACTTTTGAGTCCGTTAGCAGATCCTCTGCTATTGCCATTGCAGCACGTCGCAGAGCCTGGCTTGAGGCTTCAGACTTGAGCAAACGGGCACAAACTATACTAGCTCATTCTCCTTGTACAGGAGAAGGTCTCTTCAATAAGGAGGCTTTACGTCAGGTTGCTCAATGCTCCACTGACTCTTCCACTAGAAACCATTCTAAGCCACCTCCTTCTTCAAAGAGTAGGAAATGTCCTACCAAACCTTCTTTCCCTAAGAAAAAGTTTCATTCATCTCCTGCCCATCATTCGGCTGTACCTAAACAAGGGACACCTCAGCCTAGTCTGAAGTCCTCCACTTCTGGCCAGTCTCAGCATTCCCAGCAACCATAGGGGCCGGGAATTGTAACTTACATCACCTCTACATATTAGAAGTTTATTCACTGTGCTTTTCTTTTCAGTGTATTAACCTGTCGGAGGGAAAAAATTTTTGTTCAGGGTCTACACACTTCTCCTCTTCTTATTCCCTAGAAGAGCAGTTACAACTATCCCCTGATAGTTTTTATCCCAACTGAACATTTTTTCCTTCAGTTGACTTACCCTATGGGTACGTCACCCTCTAATTACTTGAGGGGTACCATACTGAACAGCTTCTCTGGCAAGCTCGTTCCCCAGACAGGGAGAAAAGATATCTCCTCTTTTCTTCTGTTTTTCTTTATTCAGCACTGGACAATATCTCTGCTGTTTCCGTCAGCAGTTCTGCCTGCAGGAGTTACAGTAATTGTATTACTGGGACTTTTTCCAAGTTCCAGTCCCTTATTCAAAATTTTGTCTAGCCTCAGTAGTGATTCCAATCTATCTGGATCCTCCTACTCGTTTAGGCTTTCTCACATTATTCTACCATCTCCTCTCCTAGGATATGGCAACACACCTGACTTCATTCAGTTTATCTCATAGCTCTCCTGCACAATGCTCTCTGTAGTCTTCAGAGAAGCTTTCTACTATGAGGGCTTTGCTATAGAGCATTGACCTTGTCTCTGAAGTTTCTCTATTAGTGGGGAAAAAACTTCTAAACCCTTCCTATACTTATGAAGGTTCTCCACAACCCCTCTAGCCTGGGGTGTTAACACGAGATATCAGTTCTTCTGCGTGAGACTCCAAGGCTTCTGTTTCCGCATGCTACCTCTGGGTCCTTCCATAGGTCCCTCTGGTATCTTCCCTGCATTTCTCCACATCTACCATGTCAGTGTTCTGTGGAACTCCCGCCTTGTTCTTCACAGATTTATATATTCATCTGTTCTCACGCGAATATCACGGTTATCTGGTTAGATTGCCTTTCTGCATCCCTCAATCCATGAAAATAGATTCTCTCTACATATTTCAAGTGGGTTCACCCTCTTGTAAAGCACAGAATCTTTTTCTTTTATATTCCCCATGTACAATTATGGGGATGGGTGGTACACATGTATCTTCAACCTATTGTCTGGTATGTAGCATCTCCATATATGTCTACATACCTATATCATTACTCTGGTGGTGCTAGACCATGCCCCACAAATTTACCTATATTCAGGTATATCATATATATATCAGGTATATCATATATATATTTGATATATTTTCACCACCCATATCCTAATATACACATCTGTACATATGTATGTATATGTGTGTATGTATATATATATATATATATATATATATATATGTGTGTTTCATGGGGGGCCTCTTAAGGGTTGGTCTGTCTTACACACCATCACCCTTACTGTCTATACTACATGTTTTACCTCCTAGAGGTTTTAGTCAGTCTGTCGCCCTACGTCCCATGCCATATTACGATGCAGAAACTGTTAGGCACCAATAACTACTTTGGTGCTAACATCTTCCATTTTTTCTTTAAGTCCATGAAGCATCAAGCTTCAATATTTTTTCCTATCTCTCGCTAGCTAGGAAAAACAATGTACCTCTTTATCTTGAGTACACAACTGTTTTCAGTGGGAATAGGGGTTTTTTTCCAGTCCCCCTCTTCCCGCCAGGACTGGGCTAGTTGTCCAACTCCGTCAGTCGTCTTCCTTTAGTCCTCAATGTTAATGACCTTATGCCTAAAGGAGTTTTCAGCTTTTCCCATAAAGCTTTCCATTGAAGACCTGACATCACATCCTACCCAGTTGACACCTGGATCATCTACTACCTCCAGGGCTGGACCTTCATCCTCACTACTGAGAGGTCACCTTGAAGATTCCGCCACTGCTTATCCAGTAGACTCCATCATGCTTTCTACTTCCTACAAATCAGTAGGTAAGCTGCATATTTTAAGTGTACATTAAATGTCTTTTAATGCTACTCATCATATCTACCAAGGACTCCTGTAGTTTGTAAAACCCTCTAGTCCTTGGCTATGCTGTTTCTTTCCTCACAGCTCCTTTATTGTCAACTCCTGCCCTCCGTCCCACATTGGATGCCGGGGATTCCTGGAGACAAAATGCACCCCTGATCCAGGCACTTGCATTTTTATGGGATCTCCCCCTGGCATCTCCAGCTCGGGAGTCCCCCCATATGTGAAGACTCATTCCTGCTTGTTCCTGGAGATAGCACAGTTACTTACCTGTAACAGGTGATCTCTGGGAACAGCAGGAATTAGTCTTCACAACCCTCCCACCTCCCCTAGGAGTTGCATCTTTTTTATCTTCTTCCTTTTCTCTCCTCGCCTTTGTCTCAGCTCTGAAACTCAACTGAAGAGAGGCTGTGGAGAAGGTGGGAAGTCACTGCGCAGGCGCGAGGGATGCTACCAAAAGCTTTCTGATTGGAAGCTGTGCAGCATTCCCGTGCAGGCTCCGTCGGTACCGACGTACCCATATGTGAAGACTAATTCCTGCTGTTCCCAGAGATCACCTGTTACAGGTAAGTAACTGTGCTTTATTTTACATTAAATTATGCTTGATATGATTCCAGCTTTTACTTTAGTATTGGTTCACATCGGTTGCTGTGCAATTTATAGTGGTTGTTGACCAATTCTATCTGTAAGTATTGTCTTATTCATTGCATATGTTTTACTATTTATTTTTTAGTCCTTGTATATTTATATTATAAATTACGTTGGATTTTTATATATATATATTCATTTTTTGAAGTTGTCTATACATGTTAGACATTATATTAACAATTGTTTTATTCTATTCTTTTATTATCTATATGATTTATTTTATATTTTTCATATCTTATGTTTATTTGGTTTTGCAGTTCTCAGCCCCCTGATGAATGCTTTGCCGAAACACATTGGGGAGTTTTAATTAATAAAGCATTGGTGAACACCTAATTCCCCTCGCTATTTGTGTTTCTGGTGATTGCGAGAGGTCGCTCCTCTTGTGGCTCCTGAGGGAGTCCCACTGGGACAGCGCCTTCGGCCAAGCTGTACGCCGTAATCTGTTCAGGGTATAAGCCACTCCTGCCCTCCATCCCTTCAGCTACCAAGAGCTTTGCCCCGGGGACCCAAAGACTCAGGCTCTTCCGAGCATAGACTTCTGCTCACGGAGGCGTTTTTGGGTTACAGGCTCGGTAGCCTGTAGCTGGGGAGTCCTGTAAGTAAGGACTGACTTCCTGCCAGTTCCTGGAGAAAGCGTAGTTACTCACCTGTAACAGGTGTTCTCCAGGGATAGCAGGAATAAGTCCTCGCTACCCTCCCACCTCCCCTGAAGAGTTGCTATTGTCTTTTCTTTGCCATCTGCTTAGGAGGGCTCTAGCTAGGTGACCTGACTGAGCAAGATGGCACCTTTGGGCAGGAAGAGGACCACACGTGTGGCAGCAATCCCAAAGGCTTTCTTTGGAAGCTGGGGAATTGCTCCACGTGGGCTCTGGTGCCAACGTCACCCATAAGTGAGGACTGGTTCCTGCTGTCCCTGTAGAGCACCTGTTGTGAGAATATGCTTTTTCCTGCCAGAGGAGAAAGACTGTTGGATTTCCTGAAGCTGTTCTGTTGCAGCAGGTTCCCAGATTCTGGGATTATTTTCAGCTATTCTGATGGCAGCAACCATAGAGATGCTGTGGGCACGTGCTCACATGTGACTGCTCCAGCAGTTCTTGTTGACTTGGTGGTCCAGGAGTTTGAGCGCAGGCTTTTGCTTCAGTTGATGGTGAAGGCCAGCCTGCAGTGGTGGTGGAAGCCTGGTCATCTAAGGAAGAGTGTACTGCTGGAGGATTTCTCCCGTTTCCTGCTGATGGATACCAGTCTCTGGGGCTGGTGAGCCCTTTGTCAAGACCATATGGCCCAGGGTTATTCGAACCTCAGGGAAGTGGTGTGCAACGCCTCGAGGTGAGGGCCATCAGGTTGGTGGTTCTGCATTTCTGGTCAAGGGCTTGCACGGTCATTATTTTTCAACACCACCAAATTGGTTGCTTATGTCAGTCAGCAAGGCAGCACAAGGAGCACCATTGCAGTTCTGGAGGTGGATCTCCTGTTTGTCTGGATGGAGAAGAACCTCCTAGCCTTGTCAACCCAGTACTTTGCTCAGGTGGACAGTGCAAGCAGACTTCCTCAGCACTGTCTGAATCCTGAAGAACGGAAGCTGAGTCAGGAGGCAAAAACGCGTAAGACTTTAAGTACATTCGTAGCAAAAAACCTGCGAGAGTCAGTTGGTCCATTAGATGATAGAGGGGTTAAAGTGGCACTAAGAGAGGTGACAAGGCGATAGCGGAGAGACTGATTTCTTTACTGAGGAAGATGTAGGGATGTTACCCATAACTGAAGTGGTATTTAAAGGTGCAGAAGAATTGAAGGAAATATCGATACATTGGGAAGATGTATTACAACTATTTGATAAACTGAAGAGTAGCAAATCACCTGGACTGGATGATATACATCCAAGGGTGTTGAAAGAACTGAAATATGAGATTGCAGACCTGCTATTAGTAATCTGTGAACTATCATTAAAATCATCTGTAATACCTGAAGATTGGAGGATGGTGAACGTAACGCCAATTTTTAAAAAGGGTTCCAAGGGTGATCCAGGAAACTACAGACCGATGAGCCTGACGTCAGTACCGGGAAAAATGGTAGAAACCATCATAAAGAACAAAATTGCTGAACATGTAGGTAGTCATGGCTTAATGGGAGACAGCCAACATGGCTTTAGACAAGGAAGATCTTGTCTTATTTGTTTTTTTGAAGGTGTGAATAAACAGACAAAGGAGAATCGGTTGATATAGTGTATCTGGACTTTCAGAAAGCCTTTGACAAGATCCCCCTCATCAGAGTTTTGGCAAAACTAGAGTCATGGGATAGGAGGCAGTGTACTATTGTGGATAAAGGAACTGGTTAAAAGATAGAAAGCAGAGGATAGGGCTAAATGGCCAATTTTCCCAATGGAGAAAGGTGAATAGTGGTGTACCCCAGGGATCTATGCTGAGTCCGCTGCTATTTGACACATTCATAAATGACCTAGAAAAAGGAATGAGAGGTTATCAAATTTGCAGATGACACAACTATTTAAAATTGTTAAAACCCATGAGGATTGTAGAAAATTGCAAGAGGATCTTAAGTTGAAAGACTGGGCATCAAAATGGCAGATGGAATTTAATGTGGACAAGTGCAAAGTTATGCACCTAGGGAAGAACACAAACTATGGTTACATGATGCAAGATTCCACATTAGGAGCCACCACCCAGGAAAAAGATTTAGACGTCATTGTGGATAACATGTTAAAACCCTCGGCCCAATGTGCAGCGGTGACCAAGAGAGCAAATAGAATGTTAGATATCATAAGGAAAGGAATGGAAAATAAAACAAAGGATATTATAATGCCTCTATATCGTTCCATGGTGAGACCACACCTTGAATATTGTGTGCAATTCTGGTCGCCGTATCTTAAAAAGGATTTAGTGTTATTAGAAAAGGTTCAGAGAAGAGCCACCAAAATGATAAAGGGGATGGAAGGATACTCCTATGAAGAAAGGTTAAAAGGTTAGGGCTCTTTAACCTGGAAAAGAGACGGCTGAAGGGAGATATGATAGAAGTCTAAATTAATGAATGGAGTGGAATGGGTAAACGTAGATAGTTTACATTATCAGAATATAGAAAGACTAGGGGACATGCAATGAAGCTACAGGGTAAAGTATTTAAGACTAAGAGAAAATAGTTTTTCACTCAACGTGTAATCAAACTCTGGAATTTGTTACCGGAGGGTGTAGTAAAGGCTGTTAGTGTAGCTGGGTTTAAAAAAGATTTGGACAAGTTCCTGGAGGAAAGGTCCATAAACCATTATTAAAAAGGGACACAGGATATCAATTCTTGACCCAATACAAGCATTGTGGAACCTGTGTCTTTTGGGGAAACTGCTAGGTACTTATGACCTAGATTGGCCACTGTTGGAAACAGGATACTGGGCTTGATGGATCTTGGTCTGACCCAGTATGGCATATCTTATGTTCTTATTTACTGTGAAAACTGAATCATGCAGTCTTGGTGGTTATGTGCCACCTGCTGTGAGCAGAGCCTGATGAAGGCATTGACAAGCTGCATGCATACTTTAGGCTCATTGGGGTGAGGGGGTGTCAGATATGCTCTGGACTCATGAGATTAGGATTGCCAACTGTTGTGTTTTTTAGGTTTCTACATTTGTTAGTATCTGGATGTTTTTCAGTGTAAAATATATCTGCTGTTCTCTAACATCCTGCCCCCCCCCCACCAATATGTGAATGAACTTGTCCTCCTCACTTCCACTATAATTGAGTAGGATCTAGCCAATGGCAAGGCACTGGAGTACAGCACAAAGGCAGCTCTAGTTGTAGGAAGGAAGTAGATGAGCTGGGGGAGTACCGTGGTGTACATGTGAGATTTCTGCATATGTTTGGGGGAGGGGGAAGAGAAACTACTTTCTCTCCCCTCCCCCTTTTGCTTTCAAAGCTGTCCCAATATGCTTCTGAGAAAAGCAGTTCCAGTAGCTGCAGTATACACAACAGTTATGGCATTGTACCTCTGACAGCCTCCCTCTCCTGCCCATCAGGTGAACAGGGAGCCAACATGGATATAGAGATGTGCACACATACATTATACATACAAACACTCTGCACTTACAAATGTGCAATTACTTTCATTTGTTTGTGGGAAAAATGCTTTATCTCCAGGAACAAGCAGGAATGTAGTCTTTCCATATGGGTGACATCATTGCCAATGGAGCCTGTGTGGAAACGCGCCCTAGTGTCCAATTGTAAAGCTTTTGGGAGCATTCCACTGCACCTGCATAACTGTCTTCCCGCCTTCAACTCCCTCTTCAGCTCTTTGTTTTCCATGGAGCCAGCTGGAAGCAAATACTGTCTCTGCAGAGAAACCTTTTTGTAGATAATGCCTCTTCCCGTTGCCACTGGCACTGTCAGACATAACTGGTTCCTTTTATTCTTTTTTTTTTTACTACTTTATCTTTTAAAAAAAAAAAAAACCCTCTTGGGCGTCAACACCATTTTTAGGTCTTAAGCCTACCATACTCCTCACAGCCTCGAAGGTATGGCAAAACCAACTAGAGTGGTTTCAAAAAATGTTCTAATTGTGTCAGCACTATTTTGGCAACTGACACACATGACTGGTGTTTTAAAATGCCTCGGCCCAGACCACCAGCCAAAAGATTGTTGATTGATCTCTGTCAGAAAATGACACTGAGGCCTACAAAACCAGGCTTCTAAATTTTGAGCACTCTTTGCTTTGGACACACAATCGATGGTGTCCACTTTGTCAAGAGCTCCTCATGGAGCTCATCAGGTATCTTTGAAGTCCAAGCACAAGGCTACATCGAAGTCTGACAATGTCTCCAAGGGAATCTCACTCAAAGCATAGAGACCCCTCGGGTGGTTGCCTCAGAGGTGGATTGGCCTGCTAAACAGCCCTAGCAGAAGGCCCTTTCCTCCAAAGCCATCAAGGGGGCCCAGGATGCTCTCCAGTCCTCTATCTCCAGAGACTTACTGGTGCTATTCTCGAATTGTAGTGCAAATACCCGTCAGACGCCCAAGCAACAGCAACCTCGATAGACCAGTGTATGGCAGCCCTCCTTGCAGCCTTGGTACAGATAAAATCCCTTGGCAGTGCTGATGCGTTGGTGCCCATTACAGTACTGATGCACTGGCGCCGCTGTAGATGACATACATTACTCCCACCCATGCCCTCCCTTGAAACTCTAACCAATACTGGTGCCAAACCCAAGCAGCTCCAAGGCTGATACCTCGGAGCATCGGTACCAGCATCTAGCTTCTGTCAAACACCATGCCTGTTGGTACTTAGAGTCCTCTAATTCTGATTCCCCAGTTTCAAATGTGGAGTCGCTCTATTCTCGGGGGCCCCAGGGACCTACCTTTGGATCCTTCCCTGCCTCAACAGTGACGTATGTCTCTTCCGGAAGACATGTCCTTTCAGGAATTCGTTCAAGATTTAGCTAAGGGTGACTATCACAGTAATATTGGAGAAGGAGCCAAGGGCAGAGGAATTAGATTCTCCAATACCCAGCTGCACCCAAAGAGGCAGCCACCTTACCGGTGCACCGCATCCTTCATGACCTTTTGCTCCAGATGTGGAAGGAGCCTCACTGTCTCACCTCAAAGTAGACATCTCGATACCAAGTATTGGGCACCAGTGTGTCTCGGCTTTCAAAAGCCACAGCTTCCCCACCTCTCCATGGTGGTTGAATCAGCAATGTTCTGAATCAAAAGCTTGAAGACTCACTCCTCTGATCCTCCAGGTAGAGAATTGAGCTCTCAATGCCTTTGGGCATCAATGCTTCCAAGCATCCATGCTCTCGACTAAGATTAATTCCTATATCTTCTACATGGAAATGTTCCTGAAAGGAGGTCTCCAGGGATCTAAAGTTCTTTGCCCCTCCTCCCAGATTTATTTATTTATTTTATTTATTATACATTTGTATACCGCTACTTCCAGCGATCAGCAGCGGTTTTGATTACAGATTGGAAATTGTCAAATCATGACAGGAAATTTTTGAGGTATAAACACAGATGACAAAAGAGCAGATTGCCCTAGTTAAGCATAGCCAAAATGTCTCTAAGTTTGTCAGTAGGGCTACCTTCAGTGTGTTTGAATGTACAAGCAGAGCCTCTGCAATATGCATTGGTGCACATCACATGGCTTCAGGCCTCAGATATTGAACAGTGGGTTCAAGATAAGCTTGGCAACATACCTTGCACAAGGGAAAATCTCTGGCAAAGACTGACAAGATAAGGCCTCCTAATTAGTCAGAAAATACTACTTTAAAGAGACTGTCCAGAGTAACAGCTGACCCTGTTATGTCTTTCTACAATAAGAAATTCTTATCCTCCCGCTTCTCAGTACCTGGGTCAGGCCCCACAGAAGAGACAGTAGCCTCCTAACAAACGAAGCCACAGGTGGCTAAATTTCAGCCAGCTCTGCAGCCACAGTCTGCACCTTGTTTTTGACTCTTTCCTAGAGAACATTGCCATCCTGCCTCTGGAGGGACCCTCACCCCTTCCACATAACAGGCAGACTATCACTTCACCCACAGATGGCACCTCATCACCTCAAAGCCGTGGACACTCACTGTAGTCCAGGAAGGGTACAGATTTCATCTGCAAACTCTGCCCCCCTTCACTTTCACGGGGGAATATCAAACACAACCCCCACTTACTTCTCTCCTACAGGACAAGGTGTCCTCTTTGTATCAGGGTGTCCTAGAAAGTGTCCCAACATTTCAGCAAGGAACGGGCTTCTGCTCTCTGTGCTTTCACATTCCAAAGAAAAGCAGGCCCATTCTGGACTTCAGAAACCTAAACAAGTTTCTAGTCCACAAAGTTCAAGATCTCTCTTGGGACTCTTCTTCCCTACCTTCAGAGTTAGGACTGGCTCTGTTCTCTAGATCTAAAAGAAGCATACACACATCCTTATCCATCCAGGACACAGCTACGCTTCACCTTTCAAGGAAAACATTATCAATACAAAGTCCTTCCCTTTATCTTTATCTTTATTTGCCAAATTTGATATACCGCCTTTAATAAAATATAAGGCGGTTTACAATACAAATAATTGTGGCTGCAGGAAAAAGAAACAGTGAAAGAGAACGCCATTAACTAAGCAAAAGGGATAGAAAGAAATAATAGGATAGCAAAAAGCAGGCTGTAAAAAACAGCATAGTAGACGAGACGGGACGAACCAAACAAGAACAGACAATGGACAGACCGTCAATGACAACAATAAGGGAGGGGACAGGAGCAAACGACCAGGACAGGATAAAGGGTGTAGTAGATGGGTCATACAACAAAGAAACAACCATATAGGGAAAACAAACAAGGTGAGGGAACTGATTCAAAGGGTTCAAGGGACGCCAGGTGGACACAGAATGTAATAGCTCCTAGGCAGACTGTGTACATAAAAGTATGTTGGACTGAGAGGAAGAGAAGGAAGGGGCGGGAAGATCAAAAGCTTGAGCGAAAAGATAAGTTTTCAGCATAGCCTTGAATTTGGGGAAGGAAAGTTCAGTGCGGATAATGTGTGGGAGGGAGTTCCATATGGCAGGACTGGCAAAGAAAAAGGCAGCGTGACGGGTGGATTCAAGGTGGGCCTGAGTTGGGGAAGGAAGAAAAAGGCGATTATTGTGAATAGATCGTAACAATCGAGGGGTGGGTTGAAAAAAAATAAGGTCAGCTAAGTACTGAGGAGTGTTAGTGTAGAGGACTTTATGAGTAATAATAAGAAACTTGTAGACATAACGTGTTTTAATAGGAAGCCAATGGAGGGAGAACAAGCAGGGGGTGACATGATCCCGGGGGGAAGAAAAGGTAAGCAAGCGAGCGGCTGTGTTTTGAATCAACTGTAATCTGTGAAGCTGGTAGAGGGGAACACCAGCAAGAAGGGAATTGCAGTAATCGAGACGACTAAGCACCAGGGAGACTACCAGTGTAGTGAGAGAGGGAAGTGGCAGAAGAGAGCGGACAGCCCGGATTTTGCGGAGCTGGAAAAGGGAGCTACGTACCACCCCCGAAATGTGTTGGTGAAAGGATAGGGACGAATCTAAAGTTACTCCGAGGTAACGGAGGGTGGGTGCTAATGGAATGGGTGAGTTCGACATCAAGGGTGATAGAGTGGGAGAGGGGACACCGAAAGTGAACCATATGGCTGAAGACTTAGTTGGATTGACAATGAGAAAGTTATCGGAAAACCACTGGGCAATAGAGGTTAGACAGCTATTCAAAGGGGAGAGATCAGGTGCAGAGGAAGAGGTGTGATGAACCAGGAGTATGTCATCAGCAAAGAAATACGTGGATAAACCGGTCTGCTGTATAAGTAGTGCAAGTGGTGCAAGAAAGACATTGAAGAGAAGTGGAGCTAAGATAGACCCCTGTGGGACGCCACAGCAGAGGGAAAAGGGAGTAGAAGAGGAAGAGCCAGAGCGCACAGTAAAGGAACGAGAAGAGAGAAAAGAATGGAACCATCGAAGAACTGTACCCTGAATCCCAAGATCAGACAAACGTGAAAGCAGGGTGCGATGATCAATGACGTCGAATGCAGCGGTGAGGTCCAAGGAGACGGCAATGGAGATGTTTCCTTCAGACTTGCCTCTATCCCAAGAGTCTTCACAAAGTGCATAATGGCTGTAGCTGCTTATCTACAATCTCTGGGAATATTCATCTTCCCTTACTTTGATGACTGGCTAATAAAAGCAGACACCTCCCAAGAAGTACTGCTTTCTTTGCATCGTACCATCACAGTACTATGACACTTGGGATTTGTGATAAACTTCCCAAAATCCCAGCTCACTTCAGCTCAGTAACTAGAGTTCATCGGAGCCCTACTAGACACCCAGCAGTCCAGGGTGTTCCTGCCCCAGCTCTGTTGTACCAGTCTAGTTGAACTAGCGTCCCAGATGCTCCTACAAGACCACTGACCACCCGAGAGATGCTGCAGCTCCCAGGACACATGGCCTCTACAGTACATGTAGTTCCATATGCCAGACTGCATATGTGGATGGCCAAGTGGACTCTTGCCTCCCAGTGGAAGCAGACCTCGGGCAGTCTCCAGGACAGGATCCAAGTCACTGCCTGTCTAACCACATCCCTTCAGTAGTGGTGGTCTGAAAATCCGCTCATAGGATCACCTTTTCAGGTGTCTCCACTTCAATGCACCCTGATGAGATGCCGCCAAACTGGATTGGGTAGCCCAGCTGGGCAACCTGACTACACAGACTGGGGCTCTGGACAACACAAGTTAAAATTCCAGATCAATCTCCTGGAACTTCATGCTATCTCAAATGCCCTCAGGGTGTTTCAACACCACCTTGGAGCACAAGTCCTAGTCAGGGCAAACGATCAGGTTGCCATGTTCTATGTGAACTAGCAGGGAGGAGCAGGCTCTTGGGCCCTCTGCAGTAAGGTGCTACACCTGTGACCCTTTGCCATTGCTCATCAAATGCACCTCCAAGTGGTGTACTTCCCGGGGGAGTTCAGTGTCTTGGCAGACTGAGTCGCATCCTCCTTTCCCACGAATGGTCTCTCCATCCGGACACAACATCTTAATCAGACCTGGAGAACTCCAGACATAGATCTGTTAGACGCCCAAAAATGCCAAGCTTCCTTGTTTTTGCACACAAACTCAGACATCCACCAACCAACAAGTGGATACCTTCCACCTTCATTGGGGTCAGGATCTGCTTTATGCTTTCCCTCCAATACTCCTCACTCTCAAGATACTTTTCAAGCTTCAGCCCAGCAAGGGCTCCATGATACTCATAGCCCCTCACTGGCCATGGCAGAGAAGCTCGCATCCTGGAGATAAATGCATGGATGGCATCAAGAGCGTTTTGGTTTCCTGGACCATAGGATGCTGTTCCAAGTGTTGCAGAGCAGAAATGGCGTCCATCTGTCCAAGAAAGGTCTACATGTCTTCAGTAGCAGATTGGCTGACCTACTGAAAAGGGCTTTAAACTAGATTTGTTAGATGGGTGAAACTCAAACAAATGGGAATAAATTCAACTGTACTTAATTGGTTCACCTCTTATCTAAGCAATAGAACACAAACAGTACAAATTGGCAACCTTACATCCAAGACATACAACCAGGAACTAGGTCTCCCTCAAGGATCAGCACTATCAGCCCTCCTATTTAATATCTACATAAAGCATGTCTGTAATATATTTAAAAAATTCAACGTCTACTATCACTTATATGCAGACGATATAATGATGTACATTCCATTTACAATCCCCAATATACCAATTCAATTACTCGAGTGTTTTAATGAACTAACTACATGGCTAAATGAAAATAACCTCTACATCAATCATGCAAAAACAGAAGCCCTAATTGTAACAAGAAACCTCTCATACTCACCCCCTACACACATCACTCTGCAAAACCAAGAAATCAAACTAAAAAAGGAAGTACGATATCTAGGTGTAATACTTGACACACATCTCAACATGGAAACACATATAAGAAATACAACGAAGAAAGTATACTTCAAACTCAAAATCCTAAAGCAGCTACGCCCTCTAATGCACCTACAAGATTTCCAGCAAATAATACAAGCCATAATCACGCCTCATTTCGACTTTGCAAACCTAATACTCCTAGGCACAACAAAACAAAACTTGAGAAGACTACAAATTGCACAAAATGCAGCGGCCAGGACCATTATGAAGGTCCCCCCATTTCAACATATCACTCCGATACTGGAGAACTTACACTGGCTTCCGATACAAAGCCGAATAATACACAAAACTCTTACAACTGCCTTCAAAACTCTAAACATGGCACCACCCACCCTAGCCAACCTCATCACTAAACAACCTACTAATAACTTACACAGGAGAGATCATACAAACAAATTAAGGACTCCGAAAGAATTTATAAAATCCAGAAAGATGACAAACAAAAAGGCATTCTCACACGCTACCCCCACTCTATGGAATGCCCTTCCAGTTGAAATAAGATCACTTGTAGAGATTAAAGAATTCCGCAAAAAACTTAAAACGCACCTGTTCACATCATACTACGGATCTTTGCCAACACACCTCCCCTGCTAGAAAATGGATAATACCAAGTAAGTTTCCCCATAAACCAAACTAGAATTGACAAATGATGTGAAACTCTATATGCTTATTATCTTTAAATGTCACATACAACACTGTATCTGTTACTTATTTTGTTCCCTGTAAATAGTTCTTGCTTGTTCTATTATTGTAATATAGTTGTTATGGTTCTAAGATGTTCACTGTAAAAACAGACACCTGTCTGTTATGTTACCTTGTTCTATGTAAACCGCATTTGATCTTGGGAAGATGCGGTATATAAGAAACTGTTAAATTAAATTAAATTAAGAAACATTATGGTAAGTGAAACATTATGAAAATGAGTAAAAGGGGCAACTTATGGAAATCAGTGTGTATAAATGCCCGTAACATGGGAAATAAGATCCCAGATGTTAAGGCTTTAATGGGAGAGGCTGACATGGATTTAGTGCAATACAGAGACATGGTTCACTGACAACCCTGACTGGGATGTAACTATACAAGGCTATACTTTATTCAGAAAGGACATGGTAAGAAGGTGGAGTGGCACTATATGTAAAAAAAATAAATAAATAAATAAAGCTATGGAAATACAGGACTTAAAAGGGAGAGAGGAAGCACTGTGGGTTAAATTAGAAAGGGGGAAAGAAAGCTCTATTTGCATTGGCATGAAATACAGACCTCCCCCCACAGGGAGAAGAGGTGGACTGAGATTTAGCGTTTCCAGGAAATGGGAAGTGCTACTGATAGAGGATTTCAATATGCCAGATGTTTGGCACATTCCTGCTGCAGTATCTAGAAGTAAAGGAGATCCTGGATTCTGTACAAGGAGAATTATTCAGGCAACTGCTAACAGAACCCACACGTGAAAGAGCCATACTGGACTTGGTGCTTACCAGTGGTGAAAGTGTTTCTAATATAGTGGGAGATCATATAGCATCCAGTGATCAGCAGATGGTGTCGTTCAGTATTAGGACTAGGGCTGATAAAATCCATTTAAAAGATAGGGTCTTAAACTAGGAAAACTAACTTTGCCAAGATGGGCCAATACCTCAAGGAGTCATTAGTGGGATGAGAACAGCTGGGGGATCTAGAAACAGTGGGCAAAACTAAAAGGGGATATTTTAAAGGCAACCAACCATTCCACATAGACCTCTTTGCAAGTCCGTGGAATGCCAAACTTCCCTGGTTCTGTTCCAGGACCCGGGCTCAGGCAAGGGATGATTTCCTCCTTTACTGGGGTCAAGACTTCCTGTATGCCTTTCCACCCATTCCCCTGATTCCCAAAACCCTGTGCAAGCTTCAGAGAGACAGAGGCCGTATGATTCTCATAGCTCCACATTGGCCACAGCAAGTGTGGTACCCTCTGCTTCTACATCTCTCTCAAGCTCCCTCCCTGGAGTTAGGGTCTGCTCCAGATCTCCTATCTCAGGAGGACGGAATGTTATGGCATCCCAATCCCCAGTCTCTGCATCTCAGGGCTTGGTTGCTGAAGGCCTGGATCTCCATGATCTTAACCTCCCTCAGCAAATAAAGGATATCCTTTATGCTTCCAGGAAACCTTCCACAAGACGCTCTTATGCTTTCAAGTGGAAATGGTTTACTGTATGGTGTTCGCAGAAGGGTCTTAACCCCAGTGCCATACCTCTGGAATCATTACTGGAGTATCTCCTTCATTTATCCAATGCAGGACTTAAGACTAATTCAGTGAGGGTCCATTTGAGTGCTATTGCAGCTTCCTTCAAGCCCCTAAATGGACAACCTATCTCCTCCCATCCTCTTATAGCAAGATTTATGAGAGGCCTTCTGCTAACTAAGCCTCCCATAAAGCCACCACCTGTGGCATGGGACTTAAATTTGGTTCTTGGTCAGCTCATGAAGCCACCTTTCAAACCCTTAGCTACTACCTCCTTGAAATTCCTTTCTTGGAAGGTTATCTTTCTCATTGCAATCACATCAGTACGTCGCATCAGTGAGTTGCAACACTAGTAGCTGAGCCACCTTATACAAGGTTCCATCATGACAAGGTAGTCCTTAGGACTCATCCACGCTTTATGCCAAAGGTGGTCTCGCCTTTTCATCTAAACCAAGCGGTCTACCTGCCTGTGTTCTTTCCAAGGCCTCATGCATCAAATGCAGAAAGGAACCTTCATACTTTGGACTGTAAAAGAGCTTTAGCTTTTTACTTACAAAACACAGCAGCATAGAAAGTCCTCTCAACTTTGTTGCTTTTGATCCTTCTCATTTGGGACTTCCAGTCTCCAAGAGAACACTATCTAATTGGATTGCTCAGTGTATAGCCTTTGCCTATCAGAGTAAGAATCTTCCTCTGGAGGGCCATGTCACAGCTCACAATGTGAGAGCCATGGCAACTTCAATGGCTCATCTGTACTCTGTCTATCGATGATATCTAGGCCTCGGTTCATACATTCACAGCCCATTACTGCTTGGACAAGGACTCCCGCCGGGATGCCTTGTTTGGTCAGGCTGTTCTCCAAAACCTGTTCCATACCTAATCAACTCCTACCCACCATCCCTGGTAGGATGCCAGAGATCCATGGGGGGAAGTGGAGCCCTTCTCAGGGAGACACAACCTCTGGGGTCTCTCCCTGGCATCTAAAGCTAGGGAGTCCCCATATGTGATGACTACATTCCTGTTTGTTCCTGGAGATAGCATAGTTACTCACCTGTAACAGGTGATCTCCGGGAATAGCAGTAATTTAGTCCTCACAACCCACCCACCTCCCCTAGGAGTTGTATCTCTCTATCTCTTTCCCTTTCCCTCTTTCTCTCTTTGTCTCAGCTTTAAAACTCAACTGGAGAGAGGCAGTTGGGGAAGGCAAGCACGCAGGCGCTGTGGGATGCTCCCAAAAGTTTTCTAATTGGACGCTGGGGAGCGTTCCCGCGCAGGCTCCGTCGGTACCCATATGTGAGGACTAAATTCCTGCTGTTCCCGGAGATCACCTGTTACAGGTGAGTAACTATGCTTTACTGCATGTTCTTGCCAACCTAATAGCAGTTGAAAAATTAAACATATAAGATCAAGAATAGTGGGTGGGGGTGGGGGGCAAATTAACTATCTAAAAATGTAACAGAATAGGATGAAGTTTCGAATTGAGGAATAACTGGTTACCACAGTTTGAAAATGGCCCAGATTAGACCATACCCATGTATTGCATTGGCCTGTTTTTGGGTGTATCACGCAATTCATGGCTACCATGTTCAGATAGCAAGTTTATAATCTGAGTGCATATATTTATATTTGTGATGGACTACATTGTCATTGTGATCAATTTTCTTTTTTCTATTGTTAAAACTGACTGGATTGTTTCTTTTTGGTTGCCAAGTGTACTGCCAACTAATATCTCTTGCCATGGACACAGGGCCAACCCAAAGGTTGGGGAGGCAGTACTGTCAGATGTATTCAGGACTCAATAGATTTGTGATTTAATGTCTGGAAGCTTTAAGAATGACTAATTTTTCAGAGCTTGAAAAGCTACAATTAAAGGGTTTGGTATTTGTTTCGTTTGTACAAATTTTGTGTACTATAGCATTTCACACCCTGCTAGTAGCAATTGTACTAGTACTGATTCTTTTGTTCTTTCCCTATTTTTTTACAGGTACAACAGAATAGCTCGGGAATGGACTCAGAAGTATGCCATGTGATGCTACCTTTAAAGTCAGAATAACCTGCATATAGCTGGAATAAACTATAATTACTGTTTTGTTGGGTTTTTTTCATTTTCCTATCTGACTGCTCCCCATAAGACTTTTTTTTCTTTTTGCCTCCCTCCATTCATGCACATGCTCATCCAAGAAGGAGTTAGTCAATTCATCTTTGGACAAAACTGCTTTTAGAATTGTAAAGTAGTTACAAGAAAATTTCAAGACTCGGGTCCATTTTAAAATGGAGCATGTGTACTAAATGTCCAATATCTTCACTTGTCTTGGTTATGAGATCCTCAAAAATCCATCTTGCCCTATGAAAAGTTGAAGAGACACCTTGAGGGGGGAATGGATGCTTAAAGCCTTATATCAAAGGAAGCTTCATAATGGTGGCTACATACCTCTTATGTAAACCTTTCAGTGTTTAGACATTTGAGGTTTCATGATCTAGTTTATGCTCATAACTGATGTTGCGAATGGAGAATTGGCACAGAATTTGTAGCAGCAGCAGAACAGAATCTGATGTATGTTATGCATGTCAGTAAAGCAATGGCACATGTTTGTTCCACAGAATGGAAATTGGAAAGTGGCACCTCCCCTTGCATCCCAAATTAGGAACATACCATTTTGTAACCCTTTTTTGTTTTAGGAGGCTTGGAGCTATTAGTTAATCTATCTTCCAAAACTCTATCTAATATAGCACGGATTAAATGATGCATCAGTGGATGAGTGATCAACTAATAGCTCTGGTATAGTTATTGATTTTTTTTTTCTTCAATAAAGTTGCATAAACCAATGTTAGCTGTCTGATCAATGTTAAAAATTTTTTTGTAAATTCAAAAGCTGTTTTGTGTGTGTATATACTATTGGGACTTGCCTCACTGTTGCTTCAAATGATGTAAAAATTCAATGAAAGAATAACCATCTGTTCACGTAACCCAATGCTGTATTACAGATTGCTGCATTGTTCTATGTGATGAATGCAGAGTTAATCAGATAATTTAATAGTGTAGTTGTCTTGCTGCACCTGAAGCAGGGAGAGTTTACGCTAAATTAGATTTAGTAGCTTGAGTTGTCTGCTTGGAGGATGTGGTACACTTCTGTGTGCACCCTTAATTGATGTCTGGTGTGACGTTCTTACCACTCCCTGTGACAGCTAGCTGCTGGGAATTTCTAATATGGGTGTGTAAGTGGCAGTGATGATATGCCATGGTGAGTGTGGGACATTGAGGCTGTTCTAAAGTGATTTTCTTAATGTGGGATGTTATTACTTAATGAAAAGGTTTGTTCTGCCAATTACGTTAGTATTAATGCAGTGAACACTTGCTCTCTTCAGACGACGACACATGAATGAATAAAAGGCTTTACTGTGTTATTTGGCAGTAAAATTTGTGCCAGTCAGTTTCTTTGGCACAGAAGCATTTGCTACTTGTTTCTCTGGTTGCTCTTCATGTTCCGTGTTTGAGATTGAAAAAAAGCAAGATTGATCAAACTGGCTTGACCTCAGACAACTTGTGATGTTTGGCATCCCTTTCTCTAAACATGGCTGTTCACATTTGGAGGATGTGCATCCCTCTATGTAGGTACAGTATAAATCTAGTTGTACTATAAAATTATTTTATATTTAGATTGTACTAATGACTTGTAGGGAAAAAAACTGGGAGGACATTTGAAGATCTCTATCAGAATACTGAGGGAGGTGAGTGGTTTTTAATGCTTATTTAGCACTGCTTTTGATTCTTATGCTAGTTCCTGTAGCCATAAATGCAGTGACGCCTGGCATGTTGCTCCTGTTATTACCATAATAACACTGATAAAGCTTTCCCAACTTAAAGCATGCATTGGGTTTTAAATAACAAAATTAAGTACTTTTTGGCTTAGAAAGTTTGGATAGTAAAAATTATCCACATGTTATTTTTCCCAAAAGCACGTTAACAGAGAAAATCTTTTTCACTCCTCTTGCTGTGCAAAAGCAATATGAATGACAAACAAGAGGGAAAGGACAAGTAGGAAGTGCTGTTCCCTGTATATGTTTGGCCTTTTGATTTACTATATAATTTTTTACGTGGTAAGCTGCAGGAATAAGAAGGAACGATTTCATGACACATACTTCTGTGGCTATTAATAGTTTAAATATCTACTACTGAAGAACAGTGGATCTGTGCTCCTTTTTAGGACTGTTCTTGAGAATTGTCTAGGTCATACATTCAGCTGGCACAGCTTCTTTCTAAAGCAGTTTGTATCCTTAACTTTCGAGTGTTATAATGCTGTAAATATCTTCTGTTGACGAGCAAGATCAAGTTAGGCACACAAGTGGTACCCAAGTTGCCAAGCTGAAATGGCACACCCAGGCTCAATTCTTGAGCATGCATGGCCCCTCCTGTAAACAGCGGTCTCCTTGGTTGCTTTCTCCCCTCCCTCCCCTGCCTGCTAAAGGGACAGGACTACAAAGCTCTCCTGTCTGAAGTTTCTTGCCTTGCTGTTGCAGATGTTTGGGGGTTTTTTTTAATATATTTTCTTTTATTTCATGTACTGTATAAAATAGAAATTTCATGTCAGTCTGGTTTTACTTTCTGCCATCAGTGTAGCAGAAAGATCAGAACTGGTATCAAAGTTCATTCCTCATTGTCCCTCCAGCCCAGATGCATGGGTTTATGCCTTCTTACTAGCAGATGGAGATTGAACCACTGGCTTGTTGCCCCGTAAGAGTTCTGTGCAGCCACTCAGTCTCCAGCAAGGGGAGGTGGCGTAGACTCCTGTTCAGTCTGAACTGCACTGTAGTTTGACTAAAATTAACTAAAGGACAAGAAAATGTGACTGCTTCCTTATCCTTCTGGTCTAGTCCAGTACAAGTGGGCTATCAGCTTTTACGTGCAGCATTTCAGATTTCTGATGTCATGGTACAAGAACTGTCTCCATAGGCTCCATCCAGTTCCCAGCAGCTGGGAGAGCTTCCCCAGGGCTTCAAAAAATAACAAAAATAAAAGGGAAAGAGAAAGCAGCTGCAGATTACTAACAGAAGCAGACCAGCTCTCAGGAGCTAGCAGGCTGTGCAGTTTCCTTTGAGAAACCTTTTACTAATGGGGGCTAGCAGTTGGCAGGATCTACTTCTTCAGCACTGGGACCCTTGAGTGGGTTAGGTGGCGCCCAAGGGTCTCATACACTTATACCTGGTGGTCCAGGTCCTTGCTGCCCCCCCCCCCGAACAATCTGCCATTTTTCTAAGGGGGCTCTGCTGACTTTCCTAATTTTCTCCCTTCATTTCAGTCTCTGGTATTTATATGCTACTGTGCCTTTAAATTCAAAGTGAAACCAAAGTTGTGTACTCCAAGGTGATTTCAGTATTTTATCAGCAGCACACCATGAGCTTTTTAATGCTGTGGGAAGTTTGCCTTTTCAGTTCAGAATACTGTGATTAAGTACTTTTATCTCTCCTTAGGGCTGTCAGGATTTTTGTCCTCAACCCCTGCCTTTCTCCTGTATGTTGCAGGCTCCCCCCTTTGCTGTGTGTGAGGAGAGCCATGATTTCTTTGCAAGAGACTTTTGCAGAGGTTGTGTTACACAGGGAAAGTTTGCCCAAGGGTTGTGTGGTGTGTTTTGATATCAGGGACATGGATGATTCTTCAGAGTTAACACGGAATTCCTCTGGGGCTGCAGCAGTTTTTGAAGGAACAGTAGCCATTTCCTCTCCACTGACCATTTCTCCTCAGCAAGCTAAGAAATGCCAGAAAAAGCACAAACATTTTTGTTTCGGCACCAGAGGCAGCTCAAGCTACTGTTCCTAGGCAGGCTGAAGAGTGTTCCTTCCCAGAGTTTATTCTAGGCATTACTAAAGAGATAATTTGGGGCACAAGTTTCCAAGGCTTCTGGGAAAGAAAATTTGTCTAATACCCTGCAGGAGATCTCTCTAGCTGTGGAGGTTCTTCCAGCTATAAAGAGAAGGATGGAGGATGATTCTTGGTTAGACCAGGATTCACCTCAGTCTCCACTCAGAGCAACCTCTGAAGGGAGCAGCAGACATCTGGGGGGAGATGGCATCTACTGAACTAGAGGAAGGGGAGATCCCTCAAGGGGAAGATCCCAATTTTAGAGTTTTCTTGGGGACTTTGTGGTCCCCAAGAAAGATGGTACCTTCCGTCCCATCTTAGATGTCAAGCATGTAAACTGGGCCCTTTGGGTGCTGCATTTTTGCATGGAAACCTTGCATTTGGTGATGGCAGGAAGGGAGAGTTCCTGTTGGTGCTGGATCTCACAGAAGCATATTTTCACATCCCAATTCACCCTGTCCCATCGGCAGTATCTACAACATCAGTTCTGGGCACTGCTATTTGACCTGGCCAAAGTGCCACAGACCTTCACCAAGAATCATGGTTGCGGCAGCTGCTCTGAGACCAGATCACCTGTGACCAATCGTTTAGCCTGTACATAGTTACCCTTGTTAGTCCCAAGTTGTAACACCTGTTCACTGTAACTCCAGTGTAGGTCCTGCCTGCACTGTACAAATCTTGTTGACTGTAAACCGCACTGATTCCAAAGAGCGCAGTACAAAAGACGTTAAATAAGCAAGAGGGTGTGTTGGTTCATCCGTATCTCGGCGATTGGTCAATCAGAGCAAAATCCAAGAATGAGATTCCACTACCCAGCGTGTGATGGAATTCCCCCGGAGCTTCGACTGGGTGGCCATTTTGGCAAAGAGCAAGATCAATTTGGTGCAGGATCTAGTCCATCTGGGAACACGCTTTGACGCCAAGGCAGGATTTCTTTTCCTCCCGGAAGAGCGGGCACAGAAGATTTGAGCTCAGATATGGTCTTTCCTTGGCATGATGGCACCTTTTGGCGAAGTACTGTCTTCAGCTGCTGGGCTCCATGATAGGAGGTCTTGGAGCTGGTGCCCTAGGTATGGGCTTACATGAATCCTCCCAGCATGTGCTGCACTCTCATTGGTCCCCGCAGCTACACCCGCTTTCAAAGAAGCTGATCTGCCTGCTGGTCTCCAGACCATCTCTGGTGGCTGCGGCCAGGCATCTTGTAACAGGAATGTTGCTGGAACCACAAGACTGGATGCCGGTCTCTCTGGGGTGGGGAGTGCATTGCAAAGCACAGGTGACACAGGGAGACTGGTCCCAGGAGGGGAGAGCTCATAGTCCATCAGTTGCCTGGAATTGAGGGCAGTCTTTCTAGCTCTACATTCCTTCCTTCCTCTGATTCAACAGAGCAGTAAAGGTCTGCTTCAATAACATGATGACATTAGCAGACATCAGTCTTCAGGGGAACATAGGCAGTATGATGGCAGAAGAGATTTATCTTCTATTGCTATGGTTAGAAGAGATTCTCTGCTTTTTTGACAGCTCACGTGGCTGGCAAGATGAATGTTAACGTGGATTTGCTCAGTCTGCACTGCCTAGACTTAGGAGAATGGTAACTAAACACAGCAGTATTTCACCTGCCAGTGGGGTGTGCTGGTCATGGTTCTCATGGGCTCTGCCTCCAGTGCCAAGGCAAACGGGTTCTAAAGCAGACATCAGGAGCTCGTGTCCAAGGGCTTTGATGCTCTCTTGGTGCATAGGTGGCCAACAGAAGGACTCCTGTATGTCTCAGATGCATAGGTCATCTCGGAAAGGTGGGGCACATCGCTCTGGACTGGTTCTGAAGGCCGTGGTATGCAGATGTCCGCATGCTTTTGATAACCAGTCCCTGGCATCTCCCGAACACAAAAAATCTGCTCTTGCAATGGCCAATCCTAATACCTCAAGTAGATCTATTCTTGCTTATGGGCCTGGCACTTGAAAGGGCATGGCTGAAGTGGAAGGGCTATTTGGTGGTGGTAGATACTTTTTTGAAAAGCCATAAGCATTCAACATCCTTGGCTTATGGCAAGAGTTGAGTGTTTGAGAGCTGGTGTGGGGACAGTTGGCTCCAGGCCTTTCTGTTCTTCCAGATATTCTGGCTGTCTTGCAGGCTGGGCTGGGCAAGGGGTAGGCCTTAAAATCCCTCAGTCCAGATGGCGGCTCTCATGTTACTGTGGGTGTGTACAAGGGTTATCCAGGAACAAGCTTTGTCAGTCCCCACATGTGGGTGACATTGGCACTGACAGAGCCCTTGTTTAAGCATCTCCCCAGCTTTCAAAGGAAGTCTTTGGGAGATACTGCCACACATGTGTGGTTCCCCTTCCCGCCCAAGGGTGCCATCTTGCTCAGTCTCCTATTTTCCGCAGAGCCCAACAGATGCACATTTAGTATCTGGAAAATTTTCTTTAAAACTTAATTCAGTTTAGCTGTCTGGTAAGCGTACTGGTTCCTCTTCCTGCCCTGAGCCAGAATCTTTGCCATCCTTGGGCCCATCCTCCCCCCCCCCCCCCCCCCCCGTTCCCTCGATCAGTGCTTTGTGCCATTTTTCACCCCGGGGTCGTTGACCCCGTCCAGATGCATCCCACCATGTCTCCTAGTGGGTTCAAAAACTGACTACTGCAGTCAAACCATGTCCCTCACTGACACTCACCACTGCTGCCTGTGTTGCCTGGGACCAGACCACGACAGTTCCAATTGTGACCTTTGCCAGGCCATGTTGGCAAAAAACAGATTGGAATTGCAGGAAAAGATATTCACAATGTCAGACTCTTTGGTGCCCCAGCTCCAAGGCAAGCACATCCCACGACGCCCGGGCATCCTCTGAGTCTCACGGCCACAGATTCTCAGAAGGCTCTAAAGGAGGCGTGGAAGAAAGTCCTCTAAGAGGTTGGTCTGAAGAAACCTGATAACACACCAGAGAGACTCGGAGGAGTCAAAATACCTAGCTAAGCTTCAAAAGGGACCCTTTGGCAGGCGGAGACTGGCCAAGTGCACTTGAGGCCATGGTGGTTATTGAGGACATTCTTCAGAGTGTTGGTGTCAGGCCCGAAGCCATCGGTGCCCGCACTGAAAACTGGGAGCAGAACATCACTTCTATCCTGGCCCTGCAGCAGGCGATGATAGCTGGTTTGCCTGGCTCATCCGCCCCAATGACTGGCCCCTCGACTGCAAGGGAGTCACTGGTCATCAAGCTGAGCATAGAGTGCTGCTGGCCTCGAGTAAGCCCTCTGAACTTTACAAGGCCCGTTCCTCAGGTATCTGGTCCTCACTGGCTAGTGTCCTTGACAGGCCTCTGGCCCCCAGGCACGTGCCTCTGCCAACAGTCACAGGGCCTCTGAATCCTAGTCAGTGGGAGACTGATGACGGGCATCTCCGGAGCCACCGAGATGTCCCCTTGGACCCAGTCTCCACCAGCAGCTTGATACCGGTCTCCACCTGATGGCATGGCCTTCTGTGACTTCGTATGGGATATGACTAAGGCACTTTCGATCCAGACAGAAGCTGAGGAGGATCTGTGTACAGAGGAACTGGAGATCCTCCAGTATGAGGCCCCTCTCCAGGAGACCCTCGTGGTGCCAGTGGAACTAATCTTCGGACGCTGCTCCGGGTGTAGGAAACGCTGGAATCTGTGCCTATTGTCAGTTGCTGGCTCGATACGATTTACTGTATCCCCAAAAGCCCAGGGTTTCACAAAACCCAGTTACCAGATAACTCCGTGGTCTTCGAGTCGACCATGCATAAACTAAAGAACCAGGTGACCCACTTCTCTATCCTCCTGGGTAGGGAGGCTCAAACCTTTGACGCCCTCGGGCACAAATGTTTCCAGGGCTCAATGCTAGGGTGCAGAGTCCAGGCCTATGAGCTCTACATCGGCATGTACCTCAAGGCACTAGCTAAAGAGCTTGCTGGATTCTCAGCAGGCCTTGATGGGGAACTCCTCCAGTGGTTTAAGACCCTGACATTGGCAGGACAGGACTGCTCAAAGTTCCTCTCTCGAGCAGCTTATGACAGTTTTGAGTCATTGGCTTGAGTTGGGGCCTGATGCCAAGCCTGGTTGCAATCATCCAACCTCAGTGGGTCCAGGACAAACTACTTAATGTCCCCTGTACCAGGGGGTTTGACAAGGCTGCCGAGATAAAAAAAGGTTTTGACTCAACAAAGGCTCTCCAAAAAGACCTTGTGGGCCTCCCTGCAGACAGCCACCATGGACAAAGCAGTTTTTCCCCAGAAAGAAGGGAGCCTTTTCTCATACTGAACAGTACCAAGGCTACTCAGGGCTTCTGTAGGGTACCCAGCCCAAAAGACAAGGGTACGGGACCCAGAAGGCCAAAGCTCCGAAGCCCCAGACTCTGGCTCTGGCTCAGTTGAGAGGAACTTTTGACTCCCAGGGCAAGGCCCTCTCCCTAGTAGGCTGCCTTCAGTCTACAGGGGGCCCCTGGCATTCTTTGCCCACAGGTGGGCCACAGTCACCACAAACCTCTGGGTTCTGCAGGTGGTCCTGGAGGGTTACCTCCTCCGCCTACAGCAGGCACCTCCTGTAAATTTTTTCCTAGGAGAGCCACTGAGGCCTCTTTCACCAGACCTTGCTCTTCACAGAGCTCGCAAGTCTCCTCAAGGACAAGGCAGTAGAGCCAGTGCCCAGGTACCTTTTGGGGCAAGGGCTTCTATTCCATGTACTTTCTTGTCCCAAAAAACTGGAGGCCTTAGGCCCATCCTAGATCTGTGAAACTTGAACAAATTTCTGGTGAGGGAGAAGTTCAAGATGCTCTCCCTTGGAACACTGCTGCCTTACCTCCACCAGGGAGACTGGCTCTGCTCCTTGGACTTAAAGGATGCTTACACACACATCCTAATACATCCCTCCCACAGGCAGTACCTAAGGTTTGTGGTCGGAGGAGGGCACTACCAATACAGGGTGCTGCCCTTTTGAACTGGCTGCCTCACTCACCAAGGGTGTTCACCAAATGCCTAGCAGTGGTCACAACCTGCCTCAGTCTACAAGGGGCCTTGGTTGTCCAGGTAGGGGAAGACAGGCTCATAAGAAGCAGCACTGCCATAGAGGCACACCAGGCCACAGGGCACGCTATTCTCTTACTGCAGCACCTCGGGTTTTTCGTCAGCCACCCCAAGTCTCATTTCACCCCAGCCCAAAGTCTGACTTTCATAGGGGCTCAGCTGGACATTCTCTGCAGGCGAAGGCTGCTTTTCCCAGATGGCAGAACGCCTCCAGGAGCTAGTAGCTCAAGTGCAGCACTTGCAATAAGTTCTAGCCTGCTTACACATGCGGGCAGCTCAGTGGTATCTGTTAGTGGACCCAAGCCACTGGCAGACTATGGGACATGGTCAGAGTAACCCACCAACTAGCAGAGCCCCTCTATTGGTGGCAGTGCTCCTGCCATCTCCAGTCCTGGATGCCCTTCCTGACCCCCCCCCCCCCTCAAACCAGTGTCCTGACCTCAGATGCCTCACTCTTTGGTTGGGGAGCCCATTGTGAGGATCTTTGCACACAGGGCTGCTGGTCCCAGGCAGAATCTCAGCTACAGATCAGTCTTCTGGAACTCACCATCGGTTGCAGCACCAACAGTACTGGTCCAGACCAACAACCAAGTCACAGTGCTCTGTCAACAAGCAAGGGGGCACGGGGTCATATTCACTCCACCAGGAGGCAGTAGCCCTCTGCTCCTATGTAACTTGCAGCATGCTCATCTGGGCAGTCTACCTCCCAGGCCAGGACAATGCCCTGGCAGACAGGCTGAGCAGAGTCCTTCAGCTGCGCAAGTGGTGTCTGAACCCCAGAGTAGCCTCTCTCATTTTTCTTCTGGGGGCTGCCCCTGATGGACCTCTGTGCCAGCCCAGGCAACACGTAGCTGCCCTGCTTTTTGCTCATGGCAACTATACCCATAGAGTAGCAGTGGATGCATTCCTAATCCTGTGGGTGGAAGGCTGCCTCTATGCCTTCCTACTGACTCTGCTGGTTGTCAGGACCCTCTTAAAGGACCAGCATGAGGGGGCATCACTGATACTAATCGCCCCCAGATGTCCCAGGCAGTCCTGGTTCCCACTACTGCTCGAATTGTCTGCACGCCTGGTCCTGCTGGGCTGTGCACCAGACCTTTCGATTGAAAGCAAGCTCTGCTATGAGCAGACCTAGGATGAGGGTGAAAGGGGATAGACTCAGAAGTAATATGCAGAATTGTTTTACGGAAAGTGGTATATCCGTGGAATAGTCTCCCAGTGGAGGTGGTAGAGATGAAGACAGTGAATTCAAGAAGGCATGGGACAAATAGAGGATCTCTAAAGGAAAAAAGGGGACTGTTGTAGTGGTTGATATAGAAAGGCAGACTAGATAGGCCATGTGGTCTTTCTTCCGTTATGTTTGTTTCCTTCTGCTTCCCTATTTCACAGTAGAGCAGTTGAAATTCAAGGAGACGTTTCTACTACTGTCTGCCATCAAAGGGGTGTGTCATGCCCCTTTCGTTTGCAACATGTGGCTGCAGGTCTTATATGTGGGCCTTCTGCTGGCAAGTGGGGCTGTCCTTTGGCATGCCTGTTTGAAAATCAGCTGGGCCAAACAGCGATAGCGGAAACAGCAAGGCCAGTCCAAAGGGCAGATAAGCCCTGTTTCTTCCTCCTCCCTTTCTCTGACACAGCACCACGATTTTTACACTTGACTCTTCAGGTTCATTTTCTACAGAAAGCCTTTTGTTCATGCTTTCCTATACATAGTTTTCGATTGTTGATTACTCCTTGGCCATGATTAAGGTTGTGTGAGGCTTGCCGTGTTCTTTTATATGCTTTGGGATGAATACGGAGGAACCTCTTGTGGCTGAGGTGAATAGAAACATATGAATGATGTTGAAACCTGGGCTTTTCATTGGTTTTTGGTCTCTACCAATCTCTTGGTAAGGGAACACAACCATCTTGTCTGGATTGGTCTAGCAGGACCCAAGAAAAGGACTTAATCTAGTAAGTAAAATGTCACAGTTCCCATGAAAGGTTGTGCTGCACTTGAACTCTCGATCGGAAGCTGGAGGCCTTGTTGAAAGTCCTTCATAGTCGCCATTAACTCTGTAGGTGATGGTCTGTGGGGCATATGTAGCCCAGGTTTCTGTAGTGGTCCAGAGGCTATCAAAGCTCCCAGAAGCTTCACTGCTCCCTGACTGACACAGCTAGACTTGTCAGGCTCCATTGTTGCTTGCGGATGTTCTGTACATTTTGGTTTGGGCCTTGGCAAACAATATAGCCTTGGTTGTGATGGCTTATCGTCCAAGTCTTGCTTGGCCATCGAACATAGTGTCCAAATCCTGTCTTAGTAAAACTCCTGTTCAAGTGAGAGCTGCTTTTTAGGGTGCTGAAGAATCTGATGAAATATTTGGGTAATTCTAATGTGCCTTGGCTTCCTGAGGAAAGGCGTGTGTGTGGAGGGGGGGGGGGGTTGAGGCTGCTTCTGGGTCTCCTGATACCAACCCCATGAGGAAGCTAAGTCCATTGAGATTTTGGCTGTTATCAGTGGTCACCATTTCTCCCTCGGGGATGGACAGCTGCAGAGGAGGAAGAGATGAGAGTACTGGGACTGTGGATGCTCTAAGTCGTAGACTTTGGGGGATCCAGGCGGAGGTGGTCCTGGTGGGCAGTCATCTGCAGGGGTATTACTCTACTTGGGCCCAGATTACGTCAAGCACTTTTGTCTGATGTTTGAGGGCCACACTCTTGAGCTGGCGCAGCCCCTCTGATACTTTTATGGTGTCTCCATGCTGAACATCAGGAAAAGTGCATGCAGTGGCAGAGACCTTCAAGCGGCTGCTCCAACTCAAGGCTGTGGTAAAAGTTCTTCAAGAGGAATGGAGACTTGGATGGTATTGCATTTATTTTGCGGTGCCCAAGGAAGGGACATTTTGGCTGATTTTGGACCCAAGGCAGGTAAACAAGATGCAGAGTACTCATTTATTCATGGAGACCTTGTAATATCTCATAGTAGTGAGGCACGGGACATACTTGACCTCCTCCTGTCCAAGGCATACCTGTTTGTTCCCATTTGTCTGGAGCATCAACTACGTGTGTTTTTTGTTCCCATGGTTTAAGTTTCATGCCCTGCCTTTCAGGCTGGGAATGGTTCCCAGGACATTTCACTACAGTGACAACCACTTCATCAGAAAATGGAGGCCTAACTGGGGCTGGTAATTTTTTTTTTTTTGACTGTCCATGGAAACTGTGGTATGTGGATCCGATGTGTTTGGCAGTTCCAGACCTTCCCACTGCTAGTGGTGGATAATTTGCTCTCTCGGGTCCAATTTTGGTGGTTCTTTAGAGGGCTAGGTTGAAAGAATAGTCTCTGGTCATAGCAACTTAGTTTTGAGTGTGTGTGTGTGTGTTCTACATCCCTGGCTTTTCAGTATGGAAGTTTTTCAAGAGTTAGTGCAGAGAAAAGTGATATTCATCCCTTAACTGCTACCAGACATGGTCTTTTTACAGGGGGCTTGCTGTGAATTAATTTCTTGTGCATGCAGGTGCCAGTATTATCCTGAACTGTACCTCTGAAAAGGCTTGCTTCCCCACTGAATGTAATGTGGCTCTTGAGATGGGTGAAATGTGTATATCCTTTGGCTTGTGCAGTTGTCCTACTGTGACATCTTAATTTGGTGTCATTGCTCACTGGAGCTCGGTTTGAACCTCTTCCAGAGAACTCTGAAAAATCTGATGCTGAGGGTAGTATCCATGGTGACACTCTAACACACAGAGTTCTGAAAATTCTATACATGGAACAGAGAGCCATTTTGGTTGATTTCCAGAGAAAAGGTCCTTTGGCCAGTACCCTCTTTTCTGCCCAAAGTAGTGTTAGCATGTCACTTTAGTAAGAGTTCTGATTCAGACAGGAATCCAGAGGCTTGGGTTTCGCGCAAGTTAAATGTCTGGCTGCCAGGTTCATAGTTGGAGAGAATGAAGGCGTTTGTGGTCTGGTCATCTCTATCTGTTGGAGGGCTGCACAATGGTGAAATGTCCTCCAAGGTGTTGATTGCTTGTTGGCTGAAAGAGGCTATTGCATCCACCTATCATCTTAAGGAATGGCTGGTTTCAGCAGGTCTTGGTACTTTCTACCAGGGCTCAAGCTTTGTGGGCAGAGTTTGGCTTGGTGCCACCTCTTTAATAATCATAAAGCGGTGACATGGTCTTTCCTTCATGTTAATGAATGTTCAGGCACAAGTGGATATGCAGTTTGGGGTGCAAGTGTTGCAGGCCAAGTTCACCTCTCTGCCCCACCTTCCCACCCCTCCCCTGTTAGGCACTGCTTTCATACTTCCCAGGTGCCTGGACTGGAGGGGGTGATGAACATGAAATTAGACAGACCTTGATTTTCTTACCTTCAGTCACTCCAGTCTAGAACCCAACCTGAATACTTTTTTTTTTTTTGAGCCTGGGTGTGGGTTGGGGGAGGTTTCATGCTGGAACCATAGGGCTGGGCTCTTTTTTTTGGGGGGGGGGGGGGGGTCTGGCTTTGTTGCTTTGTGTTTCTGGGCAGTTGCTCTTCTGTTGTGGTCTTGTTGCTGTAAGTTTCTTTTGAGGTCTGGAGGGGGTTGACATATGTCCCTTACTTCAGATCCTCTTCGGTGCAAGGTTGAAAGTATAGGTAAATATGTAGATATTGGATGCATTAAATGGCCATTTTTGTGGCATCTGTTACAGAAATGCTGCTGAGTAGGTGGCTGCACAGGATCCTTATGGGTGATGACAAACCAGTGCTTCTGTCTCCATTTGCTGGTGGTAAGGTATAAATGGGACTGAAGAGATTTGAGGAAAAAAATTAGCAGGTAAGGCCGAAGTTCATCTTCCCTGTTTAAACTCCGACTGTACTCTAAGTATTGTATTCCTATGGCACCATGAGCCAAAAAGGGTATGTCTTGGTCTCCACAGCCATTAAGATAAAGACTTTTGGCAGAAAACAGGCACATTTGTGAACTTTTCTGCTGTTTCTGTGCAGTATAACAGGTCAGCTTTGTGAGAATTGCCAGATGTCTCCAGGTAAAGGCCTCAAAAGGTCCAAATGCCAGTGACCACCCTTGGGTATCTCAAACTAGGAGTGCCACTTCAGAGGTTCTGTGCCCAAAGTACAGTTGGCTTTAGTGTGTTTGCATAGTTCTGAGGGGGACATAGTCTACACTCCTGCCACAGTGTAAGAAACAAAGTATTACTAAGGTGCTGAAAATTTGTCACCAATGCAATCTATTGCCTCAAACAGTGCAAAAACGATCATAGCACAGAGGATGACACGCACCTCTGTACAAATGGTGCAGTCACCACATAGGGGTCTCATACACTTCACCTACTTGTATGCTGCTGTGCCAAAATCCATTATAAAACACCTGCTCTGTCACATTGAATTTGGTTATAGTGGCAGATTAATCATTTGTCAGGGTCATTCTCCAGGGCCAAGCAGGAAGTAAGTCCTCACATATGGGTGACGGTGCTGACGGAGCCCCCATGCGGAGCATTTCCCCAGCTTTCAAAGAAAGCCTTTGGGAATACAGTGCGCATGCACGGTCCACTTCCCGCCCAAGGGTGCCATCTTGCTCAGTCTTTTTTCCGCAGAGCCCGACGGACGTGTTTTTGTTTTCACCCGAGGAAAAAGTTGATTTTGTTCTGCGTGGACCCGTTTTCTTCGGTTAGATGGCGGTTTCCCTTTCCCACCTGTGCCTGATACATCTGTATCGAGCCTGGACTTCTTTTTTTTCGGTTTTCGTCCTTAGTGACTAGCGTACGCGCCATTTTTCTGTTTTCACAGGCAGCCCTGTCTTTTGACCTCGCAGGGGCCCTTTTTTCCCCAATGGCTGCCAGCGGGTTTAAAGTGTGATCGGTGTAAGAAATTTATGTCTCACAGACACACATGACTGCTGCCTCCGGTGCCTCAGACCCGATTTTGACCCGATGATCTGTGGTCTGTGTAGGAAAATGTCCTCGAAGGCGTTGAGTCGGCAGCACCAAAAGGAAAGAATCTTCTCTGACTCCGCGTCCGGACGGGCCCAGACTTCGTCAGAGGCCTAGACGTCTCGGGACTCCGGCCCCGAGCAGCGCCGAGGCTCCTCTGAGAGGGGGTCTCCCTCACGGGAGCATCGCAAGAAGAAAAAACCTGCGAGGGCGGCATGGGTGGATGCACTTGGCTCCTTGAGGGCCAAGTCGTATAGCCCCGAGCGCCATCCCGGGTATTCGGAGTCGGAGAGGCCTGCAAAACAACCTTGTGTGGAGATGGAGTCCCTGGGTCACGTGAGTACTGCAGTCCTCGTGGACTCTCCTCCAGGGGAGCCGACATCGTCAGGGGCTGCCGAGTCTCCTGAGCTTGGACTCAGGTTGATGGCCTTGGAGTGCAGCTTGGCTGCCTTCATGGAACAGCAGAGGGCATTGATCGCTGATCTCACCGGTGCATCTGCCCCGACCACCGGGACATCGACGTCCAAGTCGACCCCGGAGGCCGAGCCGATCCTTGAGTCCATGCGCGTTCGAGTTGATCCTCGGCCAAGGTCTCCCTCGGCCTCCTGCCTGGGACCGAGGTCATTGATGCCGGTACCCTCGGCGTCGGGGCGGATGACATCAGTGCCTGCCTGACCGGAGCCGCTTGATTTCTCCTTCGAGGAGTCACCTGACACCTTTCGGACTCGGTGTGTCCCATCGGACCTACCAGAGTCCGAGCCTCGGAGATGGTCCCCACCGGAGGATACCCGGTTCTCGGACTTCGTGTGGGATATGGCTAAGGCCTTAGCATTCCCCACGGATCCCAAGGAGGAGCCGAGGAGCTCGAGGCCCTACAGTATGACTCTCCTCCAAAGCAGGCCTTTACTGTACCGCTTGCTCGTCCACATGTGGGAGACGCCGGTTTTGAGCAAGTGGGTCGATTCCATCTATTGAGTCCGCAAGAGCCCTGGGTTCCAAAAGGCACAATTACCGCACCACTCCATGGTTGTGGAATCGGCCATGCATCGTCTGAAGAGTCAGAAGATGCACTCCTCGGTGCCTCCCAGCCGGGAGGCCTGGAACCTGGATGCCCTCGGTAAGAAGTGCTTCCAGGGCTCTATGCTTGCTGTGTCCAGACCTACCAGCTGTACATGGGCATGTACCTTCGAGACCTGGCAAAGGAGATTGCCGGGTTCTCTGCTGGTCTCTCCGAGGAACCTTTTGCAGAGGTTCAATGCTCTGTCCTCGGGTATTCATGAATGCTCGAAGTTTATCTCTCGAGCAGCCTATGATGGTTTTGAGGCTTCGGCCTGGGTAGCTGCGGCCGGCATCAGTGCATGCCGTCAGGCCTGGCTACAGTCATCGGACCTCGAGCCATGGGTGCAGGACAAGTTGGTCGATGTCCCCTGCCGAGATGAAAACCTCTTCGGCAAGCCCATGGCTGAAAAGGCTTCAGAACTTGAGACCGAGACTCTTACCCGGACAAGACTGTCCAGGAAAACCTCTGCCCTTTCTCAGAAGAAGGGCTTGGGGAAAAAGACCTTTTACCCAAGGAAATCATCTGCCTATAAACAGTACCCTCATTTTCAGGCCTCTGTAGCTCCCCAACAGGGTCAGCAGGCCAAGGGGCAGGGACATGGGCCCCATAGGCAGAAAACCCCCAAGCCGCCAGCTCTGGCTCCTGCCCAGCAGGGAGCGGGGTTTTGACTCCAGTGGCATAGCCTCTCCTCTTCAGCTGACCCACATCAGCACAGGAGGCCAGCTGGCCCTGTACGCCCACAGGTCAGCCATAACAAGGGTACCTGGGTACTAAGTATAGTCCAGCCATAACAAGGGATACCTGGGTACTAAGTATAGTCCAGAGGGGCTATCTCCTCCACTTCCACCAGGTACCCCCTCCTATTTTCCAGGGGAGCCTCCAAGACTTCCTCTGCACAGGGACTTACTCCTGCAGGAGTTGGCAAGTCTTGTAAAGACTCGGGCAGTGGAACCGGTGCCCCACCACCTGAGAGGTCAAGGCTTCTATTCCAGGTACTTTCTGGTACCAAAAAACAGGAGGCCTCAGACCCATCCTAGACTTGCGAAATCTCAACAAGTTCCTGGAGAGGGAAAGTTAAAGATGCTTACCCTTGGAATCCTGCTGCCCTACCTCCAGCAGGGAGATTGGCTATGCTCCTTAGACCTAAAGGATGCTTATACTCACATCCTCATTCATCCAGACCACAGACCATATCTCAGATTTGTAGTGGGAGGAAACCACTATCAGTACAGAGTACTGCCTTTTGGCCTAACCTCCGCCCCCAGGGTATTCACCAAGTGCCTGGCGGTGGTGGCGGCCTACCTAAGGGTTCAAGGCCTCTGTCTTTCCATACCTGGACAACTGGCTCATCAAGGGTCAATCTCCACAGGAGGCCTATCAAGCCACCCTTCGCACTGTCGCTCTGCTTCAGCACCTGGGGTTTCTTATAAACTTTGCAAAGTCCACTTTGCACCCCTCACAGAACATGGAGTTCATAGGAGCCAGACTGGACACCCGTCAGGCAGAGGCCTTTTTGCCCGTGGACAGGGCCCACAGATTGATGGAACTAGCCAGACAGTTCCGAAGCAATTCTCTGGTTTCCGCCAGACAATTCCTGCGGCTCTTAAGTCACATGGCTTCCACAGTCCATGTAACTCCAAATGCCCGTCTACACATGAGGTCTGCTTAATGGGGCCTCAGAACTCAGTGGCATCAAGCCACAGGAAGCCTCACGGACAGAGTGAGGGTGTCCAGACTACTAGAGTCCTCTCTGCAGTGGTGGCTTCATCTTCCGAATCTAGTGCACGGGGTGTTTTTTCAGACACCTCCACATTCTCAAGTGCTGACAACCGATGCTTCTCTTCAAGGTTGGGGTGCACATTGCCAAGGAGCATGTACTCAAGGCCTGTGGTCTCCTTGGGAGGCCGCACAGCAGATCAATCTCTTAGAACTGAGAGCTATCCGCTTAGCCCTGAGAACTTTCTCCCATCTCATCTCTCACCAGTCCGTCTTGGTTCAGATGAGCAATCAAGTTGCTATGTTCTATGTGAACAAACAAGGGGGCACAGGGTCCCGCCTTCTATGTCAGGAAGCTTAGAAACTGTGCTCCTGGGCAGTCAATAATGACATTCTTCTCAAAGCAGTCTATCTCCCAGGTCAGGAGAATTACCCGGCGGACAGATTGAGCAGGATCCTGCAGCCGCACGAATGGCAGTTGAATCCTTTATTGGTTCAACAGATCTTCCTGAGATGAGGTCTTCCAACCATAGATCTCTTTGCCAGTCCTCTGAACCGTCAACTTCCCAGGTTCTGCTCCAGACAACCGCATCCCCTCAGAGTAGCAGCGGATGCGTTTCTCATTCCATGGTCTACAGGCCTCCTATATGTGTTTTCTCCCATGCCTCTAATGTCCAAGACACTGTTCAAAGTGATCCGGGACAAGGCCTCGGTGATCCTGGTGGCCCCCAGGTGGCCAAGGCAACCCTGGTTTCCACTTCTTTTGCAACTAGCGGTGGACAATCCTCTTCCTCTGGGGATGCAACCCGATCTCCTGTCTCAAGAGCAGGGATCTCTCTTACACCCCAATCTCCAGTCCCTCCATTTGATGGCCTGGCTGCTGAAAGGGTAGTTCTAGTGCCCTTATTACTGCCTAGGGAAGTGGAGGACGTGGTCTTGGCCTCTAGGAGGCAGTCCACCCAAAGGTCTTATGCCCTTAAGTGGCGTAGATTCTCTACCTGGTGTACTCAACACAACGAGAATCCTTTCTCATGCCTGGTGCCAATGGTGCTGCAATATTTGCTTCACCTGTCCAACCTAGGCCTTAAGTCCAATTCTGTGAATTCATCTTAGTGCTCTGCCAGCACACCACTCCCCAGTGGAGGGTCAGTCTCTCTCCAGCCATACTTTGGTGGCTCGCTTCCTCAGAGGCCTGCTTTTGCTTAAGCCTCCAGTTCGTCCACCTGCCCCTGAATGGGATTTAAATGTGGTCTTGCAATGGCTTTCTTGCCCACTATTTGAACCTATGGCTACTTGCCCTCTGCGTTTTCTCTCCTGGAAAGTGTTTCTGGTAGCCCTTACCTCAGCAAGGCGAGTGAGTGAGCTTCAGGCCCTAGTATCCGATGCACCTTCTACTAGGTTCTATAGGAACATAGTCGTCTTACGGACTCACCCTAAGTTCCTTCCTAAGGTTGTCTCCTCCTACCTCAATCAGGAGGTGGTTCTTCCAACTTTCTTTCCCAGGCCGTATGCTAGCCGGGCTGAGATGGTCTTGCATACCCTGGACTGTAGGAGGGTGTTGTCTACCGAACGCGGGAGCACCGGAGGGCTGTTCAGCTCTGTCTCTTTTGACCCCAATAAGTTGGGGTTGGCTGTCTCCAAGTGTACTTTGTCCTTATGGGTAGCCGACTGTATCGCCTGGGCTTACAGGGCAGCCGGCCTCTCGTTACAGGGTCGAGTTACAGCTCATTGTGTCAGGGCAAAGGCTGCGTCATTGGCTCATCTCCGTTCTGTTCCATTGGCAGACATCTGCCGGGCCGCTACTTGGTCTTTAAGCCAGACGTTTGCGGCCCACTACTGCCTTGAGAGGGAGTCCCGCAGGGACAGTGCTTTCGGGCAGGCAGTACTCCATAATCTCTTTGGGGTTAGGCAACTCCTACCTTCCGGCCCTGGTGTTGGGCTACCGTTCGGGGGCGTTATCAGAGAAGATTCTGTTCTTGCATGCTGAGGCTCTAGAGGGAGCTCATTTTTCAGCTTTGGGTCTCCGGTAGCCTTAAGCTGGGGGAGTCCCATATGTGAGGACTGACTTCCTGCTTGGTCCTGGAGAAAAAGTAGTTACCTGTAACAGGTGTTCTCTAGGAGCAGCAGGAATCAGTCCTCACAACCCTCCTTCCTCCCCTTGGAGTTGCAGTCATATGATTTATTTTGTTATTTTTGCTGTCTTTTAGCTATGTCATCCGACTGAGCAAGATGGCACCCTTGGGCGGGAAGGGGACTGAGCATGCGCGCTGCATTCCCAAAGGCTTTCTTTGAAAGCTGGGGAAATGCTCCGCACGGGGGCTCCGTCGGTGCTGACGTCACCCATATGAGGACTGATTTCTGCTGTTCCTGGAGAACACCGGTTACAGGTGAGTAACTACTCTATACCTCTTCTGGAACAACCATGCTTTCCTTCAAAAGATGTCCAATGATTTCAAGCAGGAGCCTGCCACTAAATCATGTTGCTACTGATCATTTGTATAGCTCTATATGGTGTATGCGGCGCTTTAGAGAGACATGTAAGATTGTACTTTCTGAACAGGGACCATCTAATCAAGACAGACAACACAGCTGGGGACTAGGATGTCTAGGAGAATGGTAAGGAAACAGTTGAAGAGCAGGAGACTACGTGGATCAGGATCCAAATGATCCACATCAATCTACTATTATCTCAGCAGGATAAGAATTGTTTCAAGATCGTATCTTCCAGAGTCAGAGCATGAACAAGGGACTTTATGAGCTGTATTTGCCTTTTTCTCCAGGACCAAGCAGGAAGTCAGTCCTCACATATGGGTGTCGGCGCCGACGGAGCCCTCGCGGAGCAATTTCCCCAGCTTTCAAAGAAAGCCTTTGGGAATTGCAGCGCGCATGCGCGGTTCCCTTCCCGCCCAAGGGTGCCATCTTGCTCAGTCTTTTTTCCGCTGAGCCCTACAGACGCTGTTTGTGATCACCGCTGAAAAAGTTGATTTTCTCTCTTATTTTCTATTCTTTTTCAGTTCGACGCCGGGTCCTTTTTCCCGCCCGGACCCGCTACGCCGGTATCGGGTCAGTTTCTTTATTTTTCGGTTTTTTGTCCTTCGTGACAAGCGTTCGCGCCATTTTTCATTTTTCACTGGCAGCCTTGTCTTTTGACCTCGCAGGGGCCCTTTTTCCCTCGATGGCTGCCAGTGGGTTTAAGAAGTGTGATCGCTGTAAGAAACTCATGTCTCTTACCGACACACACGACTGCTGCCTCCGCTGCCTCGGACCCGATCATGACCCGATTTGTGGTCCGTGTGGCAAGATGTCCTCAAAAGCGTTGAGTCGGCAGCATCAACGAGAACGAATCTTCTCTGACTCCGCGTCCGGCCGGGCCCAGACCTCGTCAGAGGCTTCGACGTCCCGGAACTCCGGTCCTGAGCATCGTCGGAGTTCCTCTGAGCGGGGGTCTCCTGCCCGGGAACATCATCGGAAGAAAAAACCCACGAGGGCGGCGTCAGTGGACGCTCCTGGTTCCTCGAGGGCCAGGTCGCATAGCCCCGAAAGCCGTCCCGGGTCCTCGGAGTCGGAGAGGCCTTTGAAACATCCTCGTCTCGAAATGGAGTCACCTGGACACGTGAGTACTGTGATCCTCGTGGACTCACCTCCGAAGGAGCTGACGTCGGGCCCGACTCCATCGGGGCCCGAGTCAGGGGCTGCTGGGTCTCCTGAGCTTGGTCTCAGGTTGACGGCCTTGGAGAGCAGTTTGGCTGCCTTCATGGACCAGCAGCGGGCATTGATCGCTGGCCTCGCCAATGCGTCTGCCCCGGCCACCGGGACGTCGACATCCAAGTCGACCCCGGAGACCGAGCCGATCCTCTAGTCCATTCGAGCTCGAGTCGATCCTCGGTCGCGGTCTCCCTCGGCCTCCTGTTCGGGACAGAGGTCGTCGACGCCGACACCTTCGGCGTCGGGGCGGAGGGCATCGGTGCCCGCCTGACCGGAGCCACTCGTATCCTCCTCCGAGGAGTCCGACTGGGAAACGGAGGACGAAGAGTCACCTGGTAGTTTTCGGACTCGGTGTGTCCCATCGGACTCGCCCGAGTCCGAACCTCAGAGACGGTCCCCCCCCGGAGGACACCCGGTTCTCGGACTTCGTGCGGGATATGGCCAAGGCCTTGGCATTCCCCGCGGATCCCGAGGAGGAGCCTCGAGCCGAGGAGCTCGATGCCCTCCAGTATGACTCTCCCCCGAAGGAGGCCTTTACTGTACCGGTTCCTCAGATGCTGGAACAACTTCTCTTCCGCATGTGGGAGAACCCGGCGCCGGTGTTAAGCAAGCGGGTCGATTCCATTTATCGAGTCCGCAAGAGCCCCGGGTTCCAAAAGGCACAACTACCGCACCATTCCATGGTGGTGGAATCAGCCATGCATAGACTCAAGAGTCAGAAAATGCACTCCTCGGTGCCTCCCGGCCGGGAGGCCCGGAGCCTGGATGCCCTCGGTAGAAAGTGTTTCCAGGGCTCCATGCTTGCTTGTCGAGTCCAGACCTACCAGCTCTATATGGGCATGTATCTCCGAGATCTGGCAAAAGAAATTGCCGGGTTCTCTGCTGGTCTCTCCGAGGAACCTTTGCAGAGGTTCCAAGCCTTGTCCACTGGTATTCGAGAGTGCTCGAAGTTTATCTCTCGAGCAGCCTACGATGGCTTCGAAGCATCGGCTCAAGTAGCCGGGGCCGGCATCGGTGCCCGCCAACAAGCTTGGCTTCAGTCATCCGACCTCGAGCCATGGATCCAGGACAAGTTGGTCGATGTCCCCTGCAAAGGTGAAAACCTCTTTGGCAAACCCATGGCTGAAAAGGCTGCACAAATCGAGACCGAGACTCTGACCAGAACTAGGCTGTCCAGAAAAACCTCTGCCCCTTCTCAGAAGAAGAAGGGCTCGGGGGAAAAAGCCCTTTTACCCGAGGAAGGCGGCTGCCTATCAATACTACCCTCAGTATCAGGCCTCAGCAGCTCCCCAAAAGGGTCAGTAGGCCAAGGGACGGGGTAATGGGTCCCGTAGGCAGCAGGCCCCCAAGCCCACTACGCCGGCCCCTGCTCAGCAGGGTGGGGTTTTTTGACTCCATCAGCATAGCCTCTCCCCCTCAGCTGGTTTCTCTCAGCACAGGAGGCCGGCTGGTCCACTTTGCCCACAGGTGGTCAGCCATCACATCAGATACCTGGGTGCTTCATATAGTTCAGAAAGGCTATCTTCTACACTTTCACCAGGTACCTCCCTCCTACTTTCCAGGGGAGCCTCCAAGACTCCCTCTGCACAGGGACTTACTCCTTCAGGAGTTGGCAAGTCGTCTTCAGGAACAGGCTGTGGAACCGGTGCCCCACCACCTGAGAGGTCACTGCTTTTATTCCAGGTACTTTCTGATACCGAAAAGAACAGGAGGCCTCAGACCCATCCTGGACTTGCGAAACCAAGTTCCTGGCAAGGGAAAAGTTCAAGATGCTTACCCTTGGAATCCTGCTGCCCTACCTCCAGCAGGGAGACTGGCTATGCTCCTTAGATCTAAAGGATGCCTATACTCACATCCTTATTCATCCAGACCACAGACAATATCTCAGATTTGTTGTGGGAGGAAATCATTACCAGTACAGGGTCCTGCCCTTTGGCCTATCCTCCACCCCCAGGGTTTTCACCAAATGCCTAGCGTTGGTGGCGGCCTATCTCAGACTTCAAGGCCTTTTTGTGTTTCCATACCTGGACGACTGGCTCATCCAGGCCCAGTCTTCCCAAGAGGCCACTCAGGCCACTCATCGCACTGTGTCTCTGCTCCAGCACTTGGGCTTTGTCGTAAACTTCGCAAAGTCCACTTTGCTCCCCTCTCAGGCTCTCGAATTCATCGGCGCAAGGTTAAGCACACTTCAGGCGCAGGCCTTCCTGCCTCTGGACAGGGCCCACAGGCTCATGAATCTCGCCAGCCACTTTCGCAGTAATTCCCTGGTCTCTGCCAGGCAATTTCTGAGACTGCTCGGCCATATGGCTTCCACAGTCCATGTGACCCCCAATGCCCACCTGAACATGCGACCTGCCCAGTGGTGCCTTCGCACTCAATGGCATCAGGCCACAGGGAGCCTGACGGACTCGGTACAGGTCTCCGACCTCCTGGTCTCTTCCCTGCAGTGGTGGCTTCATCTGCCAAACCTGGTACTGGGAGTGGATTTTCAATCTCCGCCTTCTCGGGTACTAACAACCGATGCTTCTCTCCTGGATTGGGGAGCACATTGTCAAGGGACATGTACTCAAGGCCTCTGAACGCCTTGGGAGTCTGCGCAGCAGATATACTTCCTGGAGCTCAGAGCCATCCGCCTAGCTCTGAGAGCCTTCTCCCACCTCACTTCTCACCAGTCTGTACTGGTCCAGACGGACAATCAAGTTGCAATGTTCTATGTGAACAAACAAGGAGGAACAGGCTCCTTCCTTCTCTGTCAGGAGGCACGAAGGCTGTGCTCTTGGGCAATCCACCACGGCATACTCCTCAAAGCGGTCTATCTCCCAGGTCAGGAAAATTACCTGGCAGACAAACTAAGCAGGATCCTCCAACCGCACGAGTGGAGATTGAATCCCTTAGTGGTTCAGCGGATCTTTCTCAAGTGGGGACTCCCCACCATGGATCTGTTTGCCTGTCCTCTAAACCGGCAACTTCCCAGATTCTGCTCTCGGCAACCGCATCCTCTCAGAGTAGCGGCGGATGCTTTTCTGATTCCGTGGTCCACAGGCCTCTTGTATGCTTTTCCTCCCATGCCGCTGGTGTCTCGAACACTCTTCAAAGTTCTCAGAGACAAAGCCTCGCTGATCCTAGTGGCTCCCCGGTGGCCCAGACAACCTTGGTTCCCGCTTCTAATGCAGCTAGCGGTGGACACTCCTCTTCCTCTGGGGTTTCAACCCGATCTCCTGACACAGGATCAAGGGTCTCTCCTACACCCCAACCTCCGGTTCCTTCATCTGATGGCCTGGCTGCTGAAAGGGTAGTTCTTGCTCCCCTCCAGCTGCCGCGGGAGCTGGAAGAGGTTGTCTTGGCCTCGAGGAGGCGTTCCACCCGGACGTCCTACGCTCTTAAGTGGCGTCGGTTCTCCATTTGGTGTGCTCAGCAGTCTGAGAACCCCTTCTCCTGCTTAGTAGCAGTGGTCTTGCAATACTTGCTTTACCTCTCCAATCTGGGCCTTAAATCCAACTGTCATGGTCCACCTCAGTGCTCTATCTGCACATCACGCACCGGTGGATGGCAGGCCTCTTTCCAACCACCCTTTGGTGGCTCGTTTTCTCCGAGGCCGCCTCCTGCTTAAGCCTCCTTTGCGTCCACCAGCCTCTGACTGGGATCTGAATGTGGTTTTGCAGCGGCTTACCTGTCTGCCCTTTGAACCTATGGCTACCTGCCCTCTTCGTTTTCTTTCTTGGAAAACCTTGTTCTTGGTAGCTCTTACCTCTGCTAGGCGCGTTAGTGAACTGCAAGCCCTAGTGTCTGATCCTCCTTACACTAGGTTCTACAGGAATAGGGTGGTCTTACGGACTCACCCTAAGTTTCTTCCAAAGGTGGTTTCTCCTTTTCATCTCAACCAGGAGGTGGTTCTTCCGACCTTCTTTCCCAGGCCGCACTCCAACCGGGCTGAAATGTCCTGCATACCCTGGACTGTAGGAGGGCCTTGTCCTTCTACCTTGACCGTACCGCGGGAGCATAGGAGGGCTGTTCAGCTCTTCGTTTCTTTTGACCCCAATAAATTGGGGCTACCTGTCTCCAAGCATACATTGTCCATTTGGGTAGCTGACTGTATCGCCTGGGCTTATGGGGCAGCCGGCCTATCGTTGGAGGGTCGAGTCACGGCTCATCGAGTTAGGGCAAAGGCTGCGTCAGTGGCTCATCTCCGCTCTATTCCGTTGGCAGACATCTGCCGGGCCGCTACTTGGTCTTCAAGCCAGACTTTTGCGGCCCATTACTGCCTGGAGAGGGAGTCCCGCAGGGACAGTGCTTTCGGTCAGGCAGTCCTCCATAATCTCTTTGAGGTTTAGGCAACTCCTACCCTCCGGCCCTGGTGTTGGGCTACCGGTCGGGGGCGTTTTCAGAGAAGATTCCTTCCTTCTGAGTTGCTGAGCTAGAGGGAGCTCATTTTTGTGCTTGGGGTGTCCGGTAGCCTTAAGCTTGGGAGTCCCATATGTGAGGACTGACTTCCTGCTTGGTCCTGGAGAAAGAATAGTTACTCACCTGTAATAGGTGTTCTCCAGGAGCAGCAGGAATCAGTCCTCACAACCCTCCCTCCTTCCCTTGGAGTTGCAGTCCTATCATTTCGTTTTTGCTAACTTTTTGCTGTCTTTTAGCTATGTCATCAGACTGAGCAAGATGGCACCTTTGGGCGGGAAGGGGACCGCGCATGCGCGCTGCAATTCCCAAAGGCTTTCTTTGAAAGCTGGGGAAATTGCTCCGCGAGGGCTCCGTCGGCGCCGACGTCACCCATATGTGAGGACTGATTCCTGCTGCTCCTGGAGAACACCTGTTACAGGTGAGTAACTACTCTTTCTGTGCCGGACAGCCTGACCAGCCCATATGTGTATTATGTCCCTCTGCCAGCAGATTTGGGGGAGGGGCTTATCTGACTTCATTCTTATAGGGGGTTGTTGATTGTCGCCTGCTTCTCAGTATTTCTCTATTGCTAGATGTAGTCGTGGCTTGATACGTCTACATGTGTGTAGTTGCTATATTGGCCTTTGCAGAGGGTTGGGACAGTTTTACAATAACTACAAATTATAAGAGTAAGTAGGAAATATAGGGCAGCTATTACATCTATTTGAACTTTAATCATAGAAGGAAGTGAGAAGAGATTACTTAATATACTGATGATCAGCCCTAGCCCTGAAGGCCTGATGCAATATTTAGCCATTGGAAACAGCCTGAAATAGGCCTTAAAGTAGTGCTTTAAATTTCTTGAGTTTTCAAGGTGAATGTATTGGTCTAACACATTCCATAGGTGAGGGACCTATAAAGAGTGCTGAATGAAAAGTTGCTTCTAATCCAGCTCTACTTGGTGGGAGAGGAGGAGGGAGGCATCTGGAACTACAAGCATGTGCTGGAATATATAGGGCACATAGAAATCGGATAAGATAAGGTAGACCAGAGTGGGGGGAGTCTTGAAAACCAATAGGAAAATCTTGAATTTGGTCCTATATGTGGGGGTAACCAATGTCATTTAATGGAGTGATGTGGTTGTAATACCCAGCATATAAAATAAGTTTCACTGCTGTATTTTGGACAATTTGAAGTTATCTCCAGGAACAAGCAGGAATGTAGTCTTCACATATGGGTATCGTCGGTACTGACGGAGCCTGTGCAGGAACGCTCCCCAGCGTCCAATTAGAAAGCTTTTGGGAGCATCCCACAGTGCCTGTGTGCTGCCTTCCTGCATTTCCCAACTGCCTCTCTCCAGTTCTTTTTCTGTGTAGCCAGCACGTCGTCGTCCCTGTCACCGCAGAAAAATTTTCCTTATTCTCTTTTTTTGGTGGTCGCGTCTGCCTTCCTCGACGCTATACCGATACTGCCGTTTTTTCTTTCAAAAAAAAAAATATATAGTATTTGTTTCCAAACTTTTCTTTTCCAGGTACACATGCCATTTTGGGCCTTAGGCCCAAAATTTCCTCTACCATGGAAAAACCCGCTTCGGGTTTCAAAAAGTGCACCAAGTGTGGCGGTACCATCTCCGTCACCGACACCCATGAGTGGTGTCTTAAATGTTTAGGTCCTGACATAAGCCTAGCCGGTCCTCAAAGGGTAGATCTCTTTCTAAGCATCGAGATGCCTCTGGCATTGCCCTTGAGGGTTCTGTACTGGCAAAATTGCCCTGGCGGGAGGCTTCGGCTTCCAAAGCATTGTCGGGGCTCCAGGATGTTCTCGGGGCCTCAACCTCGGCAGAACTACTGGTGCCATGCTCTGGGTTACCGGCTGCTTTCTCCGGTACCGACACCCAGGCATCGGCAGCATCGATAGACCAGAGGTTCCTGGCTATTGAATGCAGTCTGGCGGCTCTCCTTGCGGCATCGACACCCTCAGAACCGCATCAGACAGTTCAGCCGGTACCGGCATTGACTCTGGCACCGGTACCATCAACATCGGTGTCTGCTTTGCTGGCACCCAGTCATGCTATGACTTCCGGTACTGATACACTGGTACCGCTTTCCCCCCCCCCCCCCCCCCTGGTACTGACTTCGATCAGTACGGGTATCGTGCTCTGCAAGAGCATCCGGACAGAAGGTACTTTGAATCCTCGGAAGAGTCTGAGGATTCTGATGACTCTGTCAGTATCGGAATACTTCTCTTGGAGGAGCCTTCCTCTCCTAAACGTAGGATGTCTCCTCCAGAGGGTATCTCCTTTCAGAATTTTATCAGGGAGGTGGCTCGGTCTTTCCATTACTGTGGCTCCTGAAACAGAGCCCAGGGCAAAGGAGTTGGAGATTCTACAATATCCCAAAGCTCCTAAGGAGGCTACTACTTTGCCTATCCATGAGATCTTACCTTTATCTTTATCTTTATTTACGCATTTGATTAACCGCCCAGGCCGAAGCATCAGGGCGGTGTACAATACAATCACAGGCTACCAGAAACAAAGTCAGAAAAGAACGCCAAAAATAGACAGGATAGAAGGGGAAAGAATAAAGCCAGAATGAAAGAAGAGCCCAGTAGGGCAAGTGGGCAGAGAAAAGAGGGGGTGGAAGCGGAAAGGGGACGGGGGTGGGCTATCGGGGGAGTGGTCATGGAGGGAGGGCACGACCAGGGGACAGGACACCGTCAGCAGGGGGGGGAGGTCGAAGGCTTGGCAAAAAAGATGTGTTTTGAGAAGGTTCTTGAAACGGGGGTAGGAGGGTTCCAGATGCAGAGATGGGGGAGGGAGTTCCAAAGGGCAGGGCTCAGGAAAAAGAAGGCGGAATGACGGGTTGATTCCAAGTGGGCCTGGGAGGGAGAGGCGATTACCAAAGGCAGAGCGAAGAATACGCGGGGAGGGCTGAAGATGGATGACGTCAGAAAGGTATTGAGGGGTGCTGGAGTGGAGGGCCTTGTGCGTGAGGATAAGGATCTTAAAGGTGAAGCGAAATTTGACGGGGAGCCAGTGTAGGGCAAGAAGACAGGGGGACACATGAGAACGAGCTGGGGAACCGGTGACGAGGCGGGTGGCGGCATTCTGAACGACTTGAAGAATATGGGAAACGCCTCTTACCACCTTTCCTCCCTCTTGTAGACTGGCTACCATGTATCAAATCCCTCCTTGTCCTGGTTTCCAAAATAGCTTCCTCACCACTCTATTGTAGTGGAATCAGCTATGAGAAGGATCAGGAGTGCAAAGAGGCATTCCTCTAATCCTCCAGGGCGTGAGTGTAGAACTTTGGATGCCTTTGGATGTCTTACTTTCCAGGCTTCCATGCTTTCTGCCAGGATCAGTTCCTATATTTTATATATGGGAATGTTCTTTGAGGTCGAAGGAGATTTAGAGGTTTTGAGCCCTCTTCCTGATAAGAGGCAGGATTTTCTCACTCTGGTTAAACATGCCCAGGATGTTTCTAAATTTGTTAATCATGCAGCTTTTTTGACTGTTTTGAGTGCATAAGCAGAACTTCTGCCATTGCCATAGGTGCACATAGAATTGCCTGGCTCCAGGCATCCAATTTGGAGCTCTGGGTGCAGGACAAACTGGGCAATATCCCTTGTACAGGTGAGAATTTATTTGGCAAAAATTGGTAAGAGAAAGCTAATGAGTTGGATGCTGACAACTCCACTTTGGATAGGTTATCCAAAGTCACAGCTGATCCTGCAAGGAAGAAATCTTTCAAGAAACTATTCTTCTCAAAAAAGAAGCGGTTTTATCCCTCTTATTCCCAGCAGGGACGTTCTGCAGGTCAGCCTGCCCGAAAGAGTCAGCAACCACCTAAACAAAGGAAAGCAGACACTGCTAAGCCTCAACCGTCTCAGCCTCCACAAGTCCTTATCTAGAGAACTTAGCCTTCCTGGCCCTCAATGGACCAGAGCCTTCCACCATTCCAGGAAGGTTGTCACTTTGCCCCCAGATGGGGGCAGATAACAGCAGAACAATGGACTATCTCCATTATAAAAGAGGGGTACAAGCTTCATTTTGTCTGCATGCCCCCTCCCACAATGGTAAGACAGTTCAATTCTCAGACCTCTCTCATCAACCTGTTAGATCAAGAGGTCACTATGCTTCTTGCCCAAGGGGCAATAGAAGAGGTACCCATTCCTCTGCAAGGTACAGGCTTTTACTCCCCCTATTTCCTTATCCCAAAGAAAACAGGGGGACACAGACCTATTTTAGACCTCAGAGAATTGAACAAATTCCTGTTCAAAGAGAAATTCAAGATTTCTCTGGGAACTCTGCTGCCATACCTTGTGATAAGGAAGCTTATCATAGCTCAGGAAGGACTATAGTAAAGGTGAAGTGACTCTGAACAAGCAACCTGTCAGTTCTGGTAGAAATAAGAAAACAGAATTTTTCTATAAAAGACTACCAGTCCCAGAATGCACCAGGTTTCCAACAGCCATTAGAGGAGCTGAAGTGGAGAAACGTGTGTTCAATAAGGAGGGCTATGAGGTAATCCCCAAGCACTCATCTCAAAGGGCAGGGCCTGATTCAGCACAGCTGCGCTGTGCTAGGGTGGAGCACTCATCAAAGCAGAATAAAGGTAGAGTTTATTCTACAGAGAATTATCCTCATCCTCAGGATCAGCTTGGAGATCCTCATCTTGGACATCTTCATCATCGGGAGGATCATCAGAAGCAGAAGCCAAACCGGACGGACAGAGAGGGCAAGAAACCCTTTGGAAGAAAGAAGAGAAAAGCCTTTGAGAGGTCTAGAAGAGTCCAGAGCAGTACGTATACTGGGAGGCATTCCAAAGGCCAGCATACATCATTGGACTGGGGAAAGCCAGAGGAATGGTGCTGCAGGGCTAGGAATCTCCAGACGGTACCTGTGAGGGAGATGGCTGCACGTGGAAGGGACACTAAGACCCGTGCCAGAAGGTATGTGAAGAGAGATCCAGTGTCCAGGGATCTCGATTGGAAGGCTGGACATAAGAACTGGACTACATACTGGCCAGGCTATTTAGAGAGGAACTCTAACAGCAATGGAAGCTCAGGTATGAACACTGATCTATGCCCTAGCTATAACCTTGAAAGACAGCAGGGAAACAAGTATTCTCCTGAGAGTGCTACATTGAGAAATTCCTCTGTGCCAATCCATGATATTGAACCCATGATTGTTGAAGAAGGGGGAGCGGTCTTAGATACAGGCTGTGAATATATGGATTGCTCTCTGTCTGAACTCCTTTGGTAATTTTCTGTTACAAAGTACAACCATCACAAAGAAATACAAACTTGTTCTTTAATCTACTCAGAAAAGCTCCTGAAGTAGGATTTGAGCCACGCAGTAGGAAGCAAGCCAGCTAAGGGGTTTCAGCTGGATAACTGCTAGCAATTGAGCCTTACCTAATTGCTTGTGAGCTCTGAGGGAATCACTTCTGAGTCTGTGTGAAGATATAAGAAGTTAACCTGAAAAGAACAGTTTTTCCCTTCTTTGTGGGTTTTGCTTGTTTGAAACACTGCTAAGAAAATACTAGCTAAAGCCTACAGAAAAGACCAGTTTGTTACCAACCAGGTCTTTATTCTTTTGCTTTGATTGCCTGACAAGTTCAACTGTTTTCCTGATTTTGTTTTTCCAAGTTTAACACTGAAAGCAAGTATCCTGTTTTATGTGCTACCAAGCATATCTGTGTTGGGAGAAATAACCCCATAAATAAATATCTTATTGGCTTTACACTCAAGCACAACTAATTATTGTGAGTGGCTGTGTCTGGTGTGAATGGACTGCATTTCCCACAATCCCTTGCAAATCATATTGATATATGCACTTGCCAAGACTGTGAACATTCTCACCCAGGCAGCCGTCTGACAACCTTCAGAGTCAGGATTGGCTTTGTTCTCTTGATCTCAAGGATGCGTACACATGTTCTCATCCATCCGACTCACAGAAAGTTCCTTTTTCAAGGAAAGCACTACCAATACAGGGTGCTTCTTTTTGGCCTGGCCTCAGCACCAAGGTTGTTCACTAAATGCAATGGCTGTGGTAGCAGCATTTCTTTGCACTCTAGGAATATTCGTCTTCCCCTACTTAGACTGGCTCATTTGAGCCCCATCAGAGTCAGAGGCCAGGTTTTCTCTATCTTGCACAGTGCGTATCCGTCAGTATTTGGGTCTGGTCATAAACATTCCAAAATCCAGTCTAACTCCCACTCAGTCTCTAGAGTTCATAGGAGCTTTGCTGGATACCAGAAAAGCAAGGGCCTATCTTCTCCAGACCCGTTGCCTTCGCATGGTGCAGTTAGCTTCTCAAGCAGTGCTAAAGCCTTATCTCACTGCTCGAGAAATATTACAACTACTAGGCCACATGGCATCTACCGTGCATGTAGTTCCTTATGCTAGCCTCCATGTGAGAGCAGCCCAGTGGACTTTATCCACTCAATGGACCCAGGCATCAGGGTGCCTGTCAGACAAAATAGCAAACACAAATCGCCTTATTTTGTGCCTCCAATGGTGGCAGTCCACTCAAAACCTGTTGCTGGGGTTCCCATTTCAACAACCTTTACTCCAGGTAACTCTCAACAGATGCTTCTCCAGTGGGTTGGGGAGCTCATCTGCAAGACCTCTCCACCCAAGGCACTTGGACTCTACAGGAGACTCATTTACACATCAATCTCTTGGAGCTCAGAACTCTGCGAGTGTTCCACACCCTGCTCAGCTACACGACAGTCCTCATACATACGGACAATCAAGTAGCCATGTTCTATGTGAACAAGCAGGGAGGAACAGGCTCTCGCCAGAAAGCATCAGATTCATCTCCTGGCAGTGTATCTTCCAGGTATCCAAACCTCTTGGGCAGACAGACTCAGTCGAGTTCTGCTTCCACACAAATGGTCTCTATATGTAGACCAGGTGGCCAAGATTTTTCAAATTTGGGGAACCCTGGACATAGACCTCTTTGCAAGTCCATTGAATTGCCAAACTTACCCGGTTCTGTTCCAGAATTCTGGCTCAGGACTCTCAGGCCAGGGATGCTTTCTTCCTTCATTGGGGTCAAGACTTCCTGTATGCCTTTCCACCCATTCCCCTGATTCCCAAAATTCTGTTCAAGCTTCAGAGAGACAGAGGCCGTATGATTCTCATAGCTCCACATTGGCCATGGCAAGTGTGGTACCCTCTGCTCTTACATCTCTCTCAAGCTCCCTCTCTGGAGTTAGGCTCTGCTCCAGATCTCCTGTCTCAGGAGGACGGAATGTTATGGCATCCCAATTCCCCAGTCTCTGCATCTCAGGGCTTGGTTGCTGAAGGCCTAGATCTTCAGGATCTTAACCTTCCTCAGCAAGTATAGGATATCTTTTATGCTTCTAGAAAACCTTCCACTAGATGCTCTTACGCTTTCAAGTGGAAAAGGTTTACCATATGGTGCTCGCAGAAGGGTCTTAACCCCCTTGCGATATTCCAGTAATGATTCCAGGGGTATCGCCTTCATTTATCCAATGCAGGACTTAGCACTTAAATGGACTCTTACTGAGTTAGTTTTATTGCCGCTTCTTTCAAGCCTTTAAATGGACAACCTATTTCTTCCCATCCTCTCATAGCAAGATTTATGAGAGGCCTTCTTCTAACTAAGCCTCCCATTAAGCCACCACCGGTGGCATAGGACTTAAATCTGGTTCTTGGCCAGCCCATGAAGCCACCTTTCGAACCCTTAGCTACTACCTCCTTGAAATTCCTTTTTTGGAACATTATCTCTCATTGCAATCACATCAGCATGTCGCATCAGTGAGTTGAAGGCATTAGTGGCTGATCCACCTTATACAAGGTTCCATAATGACAAGGTAGTCCTTAAGACACATCCACACTTTATGCCAAAGGTGGTCTTGCCTTTTCATCTTAACCAGGCGGTCTACCTTCCTGTGTTTTTTTCCAAGGCCTCATGCATCAAATGCAGAAAGGAATCTTCATACTTCGGACTGTAAAAGAGCTTTAGCTTTTTACCTACAAAGAACACAGCAACATAGAAAGTCCTCGCAACTCTTTGTTGCTTTTGATCCTTCTCATTTGGGACTTCCAGTCTCCAAGAGAACAATTTCCAACTGGATTGTGCAGTGTATTTCATTTGCCTATCAGAGTAAATCTTCCTCTGGAGGGCCATGTCACAGCTCAGAATGTGAGTGCCATGGCAGCTTCAATGACTCATCTGCACTCTGTGTCTATCGACGACATCTGTCGAGCAGCCACTTGGGCCTCAGTTCATACCTTCACAGCCCATTACTGCTTGGACAAGGACTCCTGCCGGGATGCCTTGTGCTCAGGCTGTTCTCCAACACCTGTTCCATACCTAATCAACTCCTACCCACCATCCCTGGTTGGATGCCAGAGATCCATGGGGGGGGGGGGAGTGGAGCCCTTTCACAGGGACACACAACTTCTGGGGTCTCTCCCTGGCATCTAAAGCTAGGGAGTCCCCATATGTGAAGACTACATTCCTGCTTGTTCCTGGAGATAGCATAGTTACCTGCAACAGGTGATCTCCAGGAACAGCAGGAATTTAGTCTTCACAACCCACCCACCTCCCCTAGGAGTTGTATCTCTGTCTATCTTTCTCTCTGTCTCAGCTTTAAAACTCAACTGGAGAGAGGCAGTTGGGAAAGGTGGGAAGGCAGCACACAGGTTCTTTGGGATGCTCCCAAAAGCTTTCTAATTGGACGCTGGGGAGCATTCCTGCGCAGGCTCCGTCGGTACCGACGATACCCATATGTGAAGACTAAATTCCTGCTGTTCCCGGAGATCACCTGTTGCAGGTGAGTAATTATGCTTTGTGTGTTAGTCCATTTATAGAGTGGATTGCAGTAATCAAGTTAACTGACTGATTGCATGTGCCAAGATACAGCTTTTTTAAAAAAAATGGTCGTCTAAACCTTATCAGCTCTAAGGAATAGAAAAATGTATGAGATTTTTTGATTTAAAGTTTTGTGATCTAGAAGATAGCCCTATAAAACTTACTGATGCCATACAATTGCACTATACTAGCCATACTGAAATATGCTAAAAAGGATTGATGCTAATGTTGCTTCCTGTGGAATGCCACAGGTTAAGAGAATGGGGAGCTAGTTGGCAAGTAACAGAAATTTTCCTGTCTTCCAGAAATGATTTGAACCAAGTTAGGTTGCAATAGGAGATTGTGATCAACTAAGTTAGTGGCCATTGACAAGTCTACTGACATTATGATAGTAATGTTGCTCCAATCCAAAATTTTCCAATTTCACTTTTTAAGGCCATTGGGAGAACTTTAGTATGATGTTTGAATCCTGATTGAGTGGAGGTGCAATGCATTTGTGTTCTCAAGAAAACTAACTGCCACTGGTGACTTCATCCTTGGTGACTGACAGCAGGAGCTACTGATACTCCCTCTTCTTGGAGATCAACAGGGAAGCAGGCAATGAAGTTCATAAAGTCTTTCAGTGCATCCTCTTTCCCAGACTGCCTCCCAGTCTCCAAAGGGTTCTCTTTGAGTTTGGACACAGTCAAGGGGTCTGTGATCATACTCCCACCTCTCTTCCACTTGCTTTTAGTATGGCTGGAAAAACTGGGTGGTGGTACACTAGATGAGTCATAGCAGTTCATCTGGTGCATCTGGCTTTACAGGCAATTGGCATGTGCAGTCCAGAAGTCTAGCTTCCAGCCAAATGTTTTAGGGGTTCCCTAAATTAAGCTGTGATTTGTGGCATATGCATGGAATAAGGTCTGGTCAGCACTCCTGTTTTGGTGGAATGAGGCTTTTTTTTTTGGGCTAATGCCAAATATCCATAAATCAGATTATGCCAATGATCTTTTGCTTGGATTGAACGCGTGTCTATTCTCAAAAGATCAAGGTGTTACATTCAGGTATAGTAAGCATTTTCCTGTCCCTGGAGGGCTTGCAATCTGCTGTACTCAAGGCAACAGTGCAGAAGTGACAACACCAATCCTAGTGCACCACAATCCAGCCTGGTTTTCAGGATGACCCTAACAAATACACAGGTACACTAAAAAAATTTTTTTTAAACTGCCTCTAATGTTTCGATTTTTACGTTTTTTGGTGCGCTGAATCCAAATCTAGTAACCAATTTGCTCCATCGCGTACAGATTTTTTGCTACATTGGGTTAGCAGTTTGAGGTGAACGTTTCAGATTGAGTGCGATCGAGATAAAAGTGTCTTGGATGAATTCTTTATACTAATTGTTTAGTAGTTATTCAAATAAGAATAAAGAAAGTTGTAACAAGGCAGCACATAAGAATAGAGTAATGTCAACAACACACTGTGATGGTAGCAAAATTGTCTGCACTTAAAACAGCCACATACATGTTCACAAACATTGAGCATATAAGAGCGAGGTTAGACACAAAGCAAAGCAAAGAAATGTGCAAAAAATGTACAGGTATGTTTGTAAGAATAGAAAACGCAAACCGCACCATTGCAATACATGAAGACAAACACCCGATGGTGTGAAAATAAAATTCTAATAAATGAGATCTGACACTGTGGTAATAACTAGCAAATTTTTATTTCAAAGTTTAATAAAAACACGATATTTGTCAACACAGTTTAGATTTTAGTCATTCTTGGGTCAATCAATCTCCTGGTGGGCCCGTTTCTTCTTCCCCCGAATGCTTCTCTTGGTGCGCTGCTTGGTGTATTTTTCATCTGGGGTTTCCCGCAGCAGCAACCAGCAGAAATCAGCCATCATAGTGGTGTTCCATCTTCCTTGGTACCTTCTCTCTGCATCCTTGATGTCCTGGTGAAACCTTTCACCTTGTTCTTCACTGTACGCCCCCAGGTTTTTGGGAAAGTAGTTCACATGGGAGTGCAAGAAATGGACTTTCAGGCTCATGTTACAGCCTTGTTCTTTGAAGGCATTGAGCATCCTGGCAACAATATCCTTATAGTTCTCATCCCGCCTGTTCCCCAAGAATTTGAGAACAACATCCTTGAAGGAATCCCAGGCTTCTTTTTCCTTCTCAGACATCGTTTCAGCGAATGCTCCATCTGAAATGAGTTTCCTTATATCAGGGCCAACAAACACTCCTTCCTTTAGCTTTGCTTCAGAAAGTCGGGGGAACTTTGAGCAAAGGTACCGAAAGCACTCACCATCTTTTGGAAGGGACTTGATGAATTGCTTAATGAGACCCAACTTAATGTGGAGAGGTGGTAATAGAATTTTATCACGAGGTACCAAGCTTTCATGAAGAACATTTTTCTCACCGGGTCTCAAATACTCCCGAATTGGCCAGTCTTTTCCCCCAGTGTAGGTTGCGGGCCTGGCTATCCCACAAGCAAAGGAAGCAGGGATATTTGATGAAACCGGATTGCTGCCCTAATAGCATGGATAGAATTTTAAAGTCTCCACAAATCATCCACTTATGCTCATCATAACGAATCTTCTGAAGAATTGGGGCCAAATTCTCGTATTTTTCTTGGAGAATAACAGAGTGAGCAATAGGAACTGAAGCGAATGTGTTGCCATTATGAAGAACACCTTTTATGCTGTCTTTTGACGAATTAATGAACAGCCGCCATTCAGCAGGATCATACTTGAGTTTAAACTTTTCCATCACTCCGTATATATCGTTGCAAAATACCAAATCTTCCTCTTTGCTGAAATACTTCAAAAATTGTGTCTCGCGGTTGCGGTACCAATAAAAAGTTGTTCCTGGTGACAATAGATTTTTCTGTTTAAGCCGAGAACCTAGCAGTTGGGCAGCATCTTTTGGGAGTCCTAAATCCCGGACTAAATCATTCAATTCAGCTTGAGAGAAAAGTTCAGGTTTCGGATCTGGTTCAGTTTCAAACTCGGAAGTACTGGACTCATCGGGAAAAGCCATCTGATGAGTCTCATCATGATCAGAACCGTCCACACAAATATGATCCAAAGGTTTTGGTGGTTCAGGCACAGGTACTTCGTTGCTATGAGGCATAGGCCTAATTGCTGAGGGAAGGTTGGGGTAACTTATTACGTTCTTATTTTTTAAGTTGTATCCCTTCACAATACAAGAGCAAAAATAGCAGTCACTGCTGTGTTCTCTTTGTTCACGCCACATCATAGGTATTCCGAAACGAAATGCTTGTTTTTTACCTTTCATCCATAAGCGTAGATCTTCCTCACATGTCTTGCACACTTTGTGAGGAGCCCACGGTTTGTCTTGATCGCCTAACTTCAAACCGAAATAGGTGAAATATACTTTTTTAATAAATGCAGAAATGTTCCTCTGCCGCTTTTTCATTGTCTATTCCCCACAAATAAAACAAAAACTGTCCGGAGAGTTGATGCAACCTCTGGCTCTGTGAGCCATCACAAATACACAGCACTGCAAACTACAACTGTAGTGAACCACTTTGGAATAAAGCTGGATTACGACTGAGCAAACAAAAGGTAATAATGAACTTGCAAGAAACTGGAATTTGACAGGAACGTTCATGTCGCAGCCACCGTGTTTGAGCGAGCGAACGAGGCGAGGTGAACAGGAAAGAACATGCGCCAGCGCGAGTACTGGATTTAGCCCCCTGCCTCCCAATTGTCCTGTTAATGTATAAAATGAATACAAAACACTCTAAAATATCATGAGGGAGTGTTTCTAGTTAGTTAACCATTACAACCTCTATTTTGGGCCAAGAAAATAAACTGCAGTCAGCTAAAAAGAAATTATGTGAACATTCTTTATATGGGTAAGAAATCTAATTTTGCAAGAAAAGTGACGTGATGGAACATTTTGGCTATTTTTCCTGGATTCAGCACTCCAAAATCTATAGGAATCAGTTGCAAAACTGGAGGCAGTTTTTTGGTAGTGTACCTGTGATATTCATGCGGTATATTTGCATCCACTGCCTCCCATTGCATGCAGATATATAATGAATATTCATTATGGACATCCTGAAAACCAGGCTAGAGTTTGACCACCCCATGCAATAGAGGGTTAAGTGACTTGCTCAAGATCAAAAGGAGTGGCAGTGATATTTAAACCCAACTTTCCTGGTTCTTAACCCATTGTTGTAACCGTTAGGCTGCTCTTTGATAAATAGAGAAGTTAGGCGATGTTTTTTTCTGCTGTCATGTTTTTGTTTCTATCTAGTCTGCCCTTCCATATCAACCACTACACAAGTCTTTCTCCCCCCCCCCCCCCCCTCTTTAGAGATCCTGTGTGTCCCATGCTTTGAATTCAGGTACTGTTGTCATCTCTATCTCCTCCACTGGGAGACTATTCCACGCATCTACCACTTTCCGTCAAATATTTCCACATATTTATTTATATTCTTATATATCGCGCTATTCTGCATTAGTGCAGTTTACATTGAACAAACTGAAATTACATTGAACAGGGCATTATAACTTGGAGATAACTATTTTACAGGGAACATGGGCTATGGAGGGTTAAGTGGTTTGCCCAAGACCACAAGGAGCACCTGTGGGACTTGAAACCCCAGTCCTTCCGGCCCAAGGTTGCTGTCCTCTAGTGGGATTTGAACCCCCGACCTTCCGGCCTGAAGTACCTTGCCCCAACCACTAGGCCACTCTTCCACTCATATTATGCCTGAGTCTATCCCCTTTCACCCTCATCCTATGTCCCCTCATAGCAGGGCTTGCTTTCAATCAAGAGGATCTCCTGTACATTTATGCCATGGAGGTATTTAAATGTGTCAATCATATCACTTCTTCCTTTCCTCTAAAGTATACCTATTAAAATCCTTAAGTCTATCCTCATATGCTTTATAACAAAGACCACTAACCATTTTAGTAGACACCCTCTGTATAGACTCTGAACTGTTTTATATCCTTTTGAAGGTGCGGTCTCCAGAATTGTACACAATACTCCAAATGAGGTTGCACCAAAGACCTATATAGAGGCACTAACACCACCTTATCGTCCCTCCAGTCCAGTCCTGCACCTCTTGGTAGTGCACCACCTCCTGCAGCTTGGAGACTGAGCATGTCAGATTCTGATGTCACTTGTACTAATACTGCTTGCACCTCCACCAGCTCCCAGTGTGCTCAAGTCTCCAAGCAGCTGGAGGTGGTAGTGAGCCTAGGTGCTGGGCTCACTGTAGGAACAGATAAGGAGCAATTTAGATAGGTAGTGTGAGGCTTTTTGGTTGGTTTCCCTTTACTGTGCTTTATTTCCTTTGGATTTAAACTTTGGGGTTGTGGGGAAAAAAAAGATCAGGGAGTGCAGGCGGGAAAAAGGCAGCGTGAAGGGGAGCTCACCCCAATCAGCTGTTTTGTCTCTTCTTTCTTCATGCCTCTCCTTGTTTGTACGGAGGGGATCTGAGATATTGGCCTGACTCGTGTTTGCCAGACGGCTCCTGATCTCGTCAGCAAGTGAGGAGAGGAGCCATCAGCGGGTTTCTTCACTTACTGCATTTGCTTGCTGCAGTTTCTCTGCCATTTTTTTTTTTTTTTTTTTTTTGTCTGCTCGCGTGCAGGCTTTTTTCTTTTTTTTTGGGAGCATCGGAGCCGTCGGGGAAGCTCTCTTGCTGTGCGGATCTCAGCAGGGCTGAGTCTAGCGATGGGGAACTCAGGCAGCTGGCGTTGTGTGGCCTAGCACCTCATGGTGTGCGTGTCCATGCCTTGTTCATCAGGGTGGTTAGCAGTCCGACTTTCCATGTTTTCCACGGCTCTGTGGAATTGTCAGCTTTTCGCTGAGCTAGCAGTCTTCTGGGACTTTTGGGGGCAGTTTCTGCCTTGCATGTCTACTGGGGCTGTGAGGTTCTTAAAAATTATTGTGGTTTTTTTTAATGACATGACTTTGACCTTGTAAGGCTCCTACCGGGTTCTGAAGAGAGAAGCTAAGCGGTACTTCTCTCCTTCGCCTTCAGTGCGTTTGGGGTGCAAGGAATCGGGGCTAATGCATACACGCCTGCAGTGTCTGGTCTGTGGTATCCGTCAAGGGATGGTCTGATGCCGGGGTGTGCCGCGGCTGCGCAACGGAGGCAGCTAGCATGGAGCAAGAGCTCCATGAGAATCTAAGGAAGTGGCATCTTCATCGGGACAGGGGGCTCAGGCCCCTATGGAGGTTAGCCCTCTGCTTGAGGCTTCTTTCTCACTGTGGGGGTGGCTCTGGTGGTTCCAGGTTCTTCTAACCCTCCAGGTTTGGGAGGGGGGTCCCTGGCTGGTTTTTCCCCAGAGTTTGTACTGTTACTGCATCAGGCCTTTTGCTTGCGCTAGTAGGGTGCCACTACGGATTTCTTGGGGCCGGGGCAGGCCAGGTCTTTGCGGAGAAGGTTGAAAATTCTAGGACTGGACCAGCTAAGAGGGCTCTGTCAGTGGAGGGACAGCCTCTCTTGTCTGAGTGGAGGAGGTAGACGACTTCAAACTGGAGCCTGAGGCAGGCGGGGAAGAGCTCGAAGAAAGAGATTCCGGAGCCTGAAGACAGGCTAGGATTGTCCGAGTCTTTCAGAGAGAAGAGCTGCCGGCTTTAATTGCAGAATCGCTTCAGGCTTTCAATTTGTTGGTTACTCAACCGGCAGATGACAAGGTATTGGAAGACCCTCTCATTCAGACGGTGCAGAAGACACAGGCAGTTTTTCCAGTATACCATGTGGTCAAACAGAGATGATGCAGGATGAGTGGAATCTGCCGGAGGCAGGTTTTAGGGGGGTGAGGTTGATGACTCGTCTCTATCCGCTGTCAGATCAGGAGCATGAAATGTTTGTTCCCCATGTGTGGATGCAGCAGTTTCGGCAGTCACGAAAAAGACAACCATTCTGGTGGAAGGAGGCGCAGCCCTGAAAGATGGGCAGGACCAGAAGTTGGACACATTGTTGAAACAGACCTTTGAGGTCAATGCACTATCCCTACAGGCTTCTATTTGTGGGCTTGGGTAGTGAGGGCCTGTTTTTGCTGGTCACAACGATTACATCAGCCGGATGAGTCTACGCAAGAGCATTTGGCAGACATAGCTAGATTGGAATCGGGGGCTGCTTACCTGGCCGATGTCCACTATGACCTCATTCGAGGGTTGGCTAATAGCATGGCATCAATAGTGGTGGTGCAGTGCTACCTTTGGCTGCGGAACTGGGCAGCGGACAGTTCCTCCAAGTCCTGGCTTAGCAAACTCCCCTTTAAGGGGAAGCTTTTGTTCGGCGAGGACCTTGACAAGCTGATCAAAGATTTGGGTGAGTCAAAGGCAGGGTGCTTGCCAGAGAATCCGGGCCAGACAGTGACAGCTTTTTGGGGCCAGTTGTGGGATTTCCGGCTTTTTCGTACCTCTCTCCTGGGGGGGTTTCCAGAAGGGGAGGTTTCCCTCTCTCGGTCAAGGTTTTAGGGGATTCCGAGGAGTGGGCAGAGGTTTCGCTGGTCTCTCATCCTCGGGGTTTAAGAAGACCCAATGAAGTGAGGGGGGCCCAGGCTGTGAAGCGGCCCGTGGGAGGTAGGCTTTGGGAGTTTCTCTCAGCCTGGGTCCAGATCACATCTGACCAATGGGTGCAAGAAGTCATTCATGAGGGTTATGCCCTCGAATTTTCTCAGCCATTGGCTGACTCCTTTGTCTTGTCTCTGCAGGGCGTGGTCCAAGGCAATAGCAGTAGAGGAGACCCTGTCTCAGCTACTTCAGCTGAAAGCAGTGGTTCCGGTTCCTCGAGAGCAGTATGGCTACAGTCGATACTCCATTTATTTTGTGGTTCCCAAACAGGACAGGTCTTTTCGCCCAATTCTGGACCTCAAGTGGGTAAACTGTTGCCTTCAGTTGCCACATTTTTGCATGGAAACATTGCGGTCAGTTATCATGGCGGTGCGAAATGGGGAATTTTTGATGTCCCTTGATCTAAAAGAAGCATACCTTCACATTACTATCTGGCTGGAACATCAACACTTTCTAAGGTTTGCGGTGCCTCGAGGGCATTTCCATTTCCAGGCATTACCATTTGGTCTTTCGACAGCACCGCACACATTCACCAAGGTGATGGTAGTAGTGGCGGCAGCTCTCCGTAAAGGAGTGTTAGTCCACCCTTATCTTGACTGGTTGATCCTGGCAAAGTCCAGAACAGAGTGTATGGACTACAGCCAGGGTGGTACAGCTCCTAGAAAGCCTTGGTTGGGTGGTCAATATGGCCAAGAGCCGCTTGGGCCCCTCTCAGGTCCTGGGAGTCTGATTCGACACTTGAGTGGGCACAGTTTTTCTGCCAGAGCACCAGACCCAGGGACTGTCACTTGGTGTGCAGTATTTTGGGGCGGTCGGCACCATCGGCCTGACAGTATCTTCGGGTGCTGGGAACAATGGCAGCCACTCTGGAGGTAGTGTCATGGGCGAGAGCACCTGTGTGTTGCAGAGGTCCTTGCTCTGTCGCTGATCGCACCAGAGGGATTCTCTGGCCAAGCAGCTGCCTTGTCTGCTGGCAGTCAGGGAGGCTCTTCAATGGTGGCTTTGTCCAGATAATTTGGTGGCAGGCATGTCTCTCTTGAGCAGCCGCAGTGGGTCCCCATGTCAGTCTGGTGGGTTGGGAGGGCTCATTGCAGGGAACTCTTTGCCCAAGGGAGCTGGAGTAGACAGGTGGTTGGTCAACCGACAAACTGCGAGCAGTGTATTAGGCGCTCTGCGCCTTCGAGCCCAACCTGCAAGGACGGATGGTCAGGGTCCTGTCGGACAATGCTTCTGCAGTGGCATACCTCAACCATCAAGGAGGCACAGGCAGCGCAGCCCTAGAGGAAGAGGTGGTAGCGTTCAGTTGGGCAGAGTCTCGGCTTCAAGCGCTGTCAGCGGCACACGTTGTGGGGGTAGACAGTGTGACGGCAGATTTTCTCAGTCGGGTTTGTGTGGATCCCAGGGAATGGAAGCTTCACTCGGAGGCCTTCGCTCAGATAGTCCGCAGGTGGGGGATGCCCATTATGGATCTGATGGCTACATTCGGGTCCTCCAAAGAGACACTTCTTCATCAGGAGACTGGAAAGGATGTAAGACGTACTGGATGTGTTGCTGCAACAGTGGCCCACGGAGGGCCGCCTCTTTCCTCCTTGGGCTCTCATAAACCGTGTGGTGCAGCGAATCGAGGCCCATAGAGGGCGAGTGATATTAATCGCTCTGGATTGGCCGTGGCACCCTTGATATGCTGACTTAAGTGCATCTTAATGGTCGACCATGGCTTTTTCCGGTGCAGGAGGATCTGCTATGGCAGGGACTGCTCTGGATGCCTCAGGTGGATCAGTTCTCACTTATGGCCTGGCCATTGAAAGGGTGAGACTGAGGAGGAAGGGTTATTCCGGGCCCATAATCTCTACCTTGCTCTTGGCCAGGAAAAGGTCGATCTCACTAGCCTAGTCTGCGTCTGGCATATTTTTGAGGCTTGGTGCGCTGCAAGGCAGGCGCAACCAGCCTCTGTTTCAGTCCTGGAGGTCTTGAGCTTTTTGCAGGATGGTTTTGATAAGGGTCTGGTAGCCAGCTTGTTGAGGGTACAGCTAGCGGCTATTTCTTATCATGGGAAGTTCCAGGGCGTGACCTTGGGCTTGCACCCAGATGTGTTACGTTTCTTGAGGGTAATATCTTGTTTGCATCCTTCCCGTAGGGTGGTGATTCCTTCTTGGGATCTCAATTTAGTCCTGACAGCGTTGACGAGTTAGCCCTTCAAGCCGTTAAACCAGGCCTTGTTAAAGGATTTAATTTTGAAAACTGTCTTCTTGGTAGCGATCTGCTCTGCATGCCGAATCTGAGTTGCAGGCCTTGTCTTGCTAGGAGCTGTTCCTGACCACCTCTTGGGAGAAGGTGATTTTGTGTCCCGTTCCATCTTTCCTGCCGAAGGTGGTGTCAGTATTCCATGTTTCTCCAGGACCAAGCAGGAAGTCAGTCCTCACATATGGGTGACGTCGGCGCCGACGGAGCCCTCGCGGAGCAATTTTCCCCAGCTTTCAAAGAAAGCCTTTGGGAATTGCAGCGTGCATGCGCGGTCCTCTTCCCGCCCAAGGGTGCCATCTTGCTCAGTCGTCTTCTTTCCGCGGAGCCCTACAGACGTTGTCTGTGAATCCCCGCCGAAAAGTTGATTTTTTTCTCTATTTTTCTCTTTTTTTCTTCGGTTTGACGCCGGTTCTTTTCCCGCCTGGACTCGCGACGCCGGTTGTGAGTCCGTTCCTTATTTTTCGTTTTTTTGTCCTTCGTGACAGATTTCGCGCCTTTTTCCTTTTTCCCTGGCAGCCCGGTCTTTCGACCTCGCAGGGGCCCTTTTTCCCCCGATGGCTGCCAGCGGCTTTAAAAAGTGTGACCTCTGTAAGAAACTCATGTCTTACAGACACTCATGACTTCTGCCTCCGCTGCCTCGGACCCGATCATGACTCCATGATCTGTGGCCCATGTGGCAAAATGTCCTCAAAAGCGTTGAGTCGGCAGCATCAGCGGGAGCGTATCTTCTCTGACTCCGGCCGGGCTCGGACCTCGTCAGAGGCTTCGACGTCTCGGGACTCTGGTCCTGAGCATCGTCGAAGTTCCTCTGAAAGGGGGTCTCCTACCCAGGAACATCATCGGAAGAAGAAACCCGCGAGGGCGGGATCGGTGGACGCTCCTGGTCCCTCGAGGGCCAGGTCGCATAGCCCCGATTCCCATCCCGGGTCCTCGGAGGTGGAGAGGCCGTCAAAACATCCTCGACTCGAGGTGGACTTGCCCGCTCACGTGAGTACTGTTGTCCTCGTTGACTCGCCTCCGAAGGACCCGACGTCGGGCCCGACGCCGTCGGGGCCCGAGTCGGGGGCTGCTGGGTCTCCTGAGCTCGGACTCAGGTTGACGGCCTTGGAGAGCAGTCTGACTGCCTTCATGGACCAGCAGCAGGTATTGATCGCTGGCCTCGCCGGTGTTTCTGCCCTGACCGCCGGGACGTCGACCTCAAAATTGACCCCGGAGACCGAGCCGATCCTCGAGTCCATGAGGGCTCGAGTCGATCCTCGGTCGAGGTCTCCTTCGGCCTCCCGTTCGGGACCGAGGTCGTCGACGCCGACTCCCTCGGCATCGGAGCGGATAGCATCGGTGCCTGCCCGACCGGAGCCGCTCGACTCCTCCTCCGAGGAGTCGGCCTGTGAATCCGAGGACAAAGAGTCACCTGGTTCCTTTCGGACTCGGTGTGTCCCTTCGGACTCCCCTGAGTCCGAACCTTGGAGACGGTCCCCCCCCCCCCCCCCCCCCCGGAGGATAACCTGGTTCTCGGACTTCATGAGGGATATGGCCAAGGCTTTGGCCTTCCCCACGGATCCCGAGGAGGAACCTCGAGTCGAAGAACTCGATGCCCTCCAATATGACTCTCCCCCGAAGGAGGCCTTTATTGTACCGGTTCCTCCGATGCTGGAACGACTTCTCTTCCACATGTGGGAGAGCCCGTCGTCGTCGCCGGTGTTAAGCAAGCGGGTCGATTCCATTTATCGAGTCCGCAAGAGCCCCGACTTCCAAAAGACACAACTACCGCACCATTCCATGGTGGTGGAATTGGCCATGCATAGACTTAAGAGTCAGAAAATGCACTCCTCGGTGCCCCCTGGTAGGGAAGCCCGAAGCCTGGATGCCCTCGGTAGGAAGTGCTTCCAGGGCTCTATGCTTGCTTGTCAAGTCCAGACTTACCAGCTCTACATGGGCATGTATCTCCGAGACCTGGCTAAAGAAATAGCCGGGTTCTCTGCTGGTCTCCTAACCTTTGTAGAGGTTCCAAACCTTGTCTACTGGTATTCGAGAGTGCTCCAAGTTTATATCTCGAGCAGCCTATGATGGTTTTGAGGCTTCGGCTCGAGTAGCTGCGGCCGGCATCGGTGGACGCCGCCAGGCTTGGCTTCAGACGTCCGACCTCGAGCCCTGGGTACAGGACAAGTTGGTCGATGTCCCCTGCCGAGGTGATAACCTCTTTGGCAAGCCCATGGATGAGAAGGCTGCACAAATCGAGACGGAGACTCTCACCAGGACTCGTCTCTCAAGAAAGACCTCTGCCCCTTCTCAAAAGAAGAAGGCCTCTGGGAAAAAGCCCTTTTACCCGAGGAAAGGTGCTGCCTATAAATACTACCCTCAGTATCAGGCCTCAGCAGCTCCCCCACAGGGAAAGCAGGCCAAGGGACGGGGTAATGGCTCCCGTAGGCAGCAAGCCCCCAAGCCTGCACCACCGGCCCCTGCTCAGCAGGGTGGGGTTTTTTGACTTCCTCAGCATAGCCTCTCCCCCTCAGCTGGTTTCTCTCAGCACAGGAGGCCGGCTGGTCCACTTTGCCCACAGGGTCCAACATCACCACAGATACCTGGGTACTTCACATAGTTCAAAAGGGCTATCTTCTTCACTTTCACCAGGTACCTCTCTCCTACTTTCCAGGGGAGCCTCCCAGACTCCCTTTGCACAGGGACTTACTCCTTCAGGAGTTAGCAAGTCTCGTTCAGGAACAAGCCGTGGAACCGGTGCCCCACCACCTGAAGGGCCAAGGATTTTACTCCAGGTACTTCCTGATTCCAAAAAGAACAGGAGGCCTCAGACCCATCCTGGACTTGCGAAACCTCAACAAGTTCCTTGCAAAGAAAGTTCAAAATGCTTGCCCTTGGAATCCTGCTGCCCTACCTCCAGCAGGGAGACTGGCTATGCTCCTTGGATCTGAAAGATGCGTATACTCATATCCTCATTCATCCGGACCACAGACAATATCTCAGATTTGTTGTGGGAGGAAATCATTACCAGTACAGAGTGCTGCCCTTTGGCCTATCCTCCGCCCCCAGGGTGTTCACCAAATGCCTCGCAGTGGTGGTGGCCTATCTAAGACTTCAAGGTCTGTGTTCCCATACCTGGACGACTGGCTCATCAGAGCCCCATCTTCAACAGAGGCCGCTCAGGCCACTCATCGCACTGTGGCTCTGCTCCAGCACTTGGGTTTTGTCATAAACTTCGCAAAGTCCACTTTGCTCCCCTCTCAAAATCTCGAGTTCATCGGCGCCAGGTTGGACACACTTCAGGCGCGGGCCTTCCTCCCTCTGGCAGGGCCAGGCGGCTCATGGATCTCGCCGGCCACTTTCACGGCAATGCGCTGGTCTCAGCCAGGCACTTTCTGCGACTGCTCAGCCATATGGCTTCCACGGTCCATGTGACCCCCAATGCCCGACTGAACATGCGTCCTGCTCAGTGGTGCCTTCGCAATCAATGGCATCAGGCCACGGGGAGCCTAGCGGACTCTGTGCAGATCTCCGACCAGCTGGTCTCATCTCTGCGATGGTGGCTTCATCTACCAAACCTAGTGCTAGGGGTGGCTTTTCAGCCTCCTCCGCATTCTCAGGTCCTAACGACCGATGCTTCCCTCCTGGGTTGGGGAGCACATTGCCAAGGGTTATGTACTCAAGGACTCTGGACTCCTTGGGAGTCTGCTCAACACACAAACTTCCTGGAGCTCAGAGCCATCCGCCTAGCGCTCAGAGCCTTCTCTCACCTGGTGTCCCACCAGTCGCTGCTGATACAGACGGACAACCAGGTTGCCATGTTCTACGTAAACAAACAAGGCGGAACAGGCTCCTTCCTCCTCTGTCAGGAGGCGCAACGGCTATGCTCTTGTGCAGTCCGCCAGGGCATCCTCCTCAGGGCTGTCTATCTCCCAGTCAAGAAAATTACCTGGCCGACAAGCTCAGCAGGATCCTCCAGCCACACGAGTGGAGGCTGGATCCGATGGTGGTTCAGCAAATCTTTCTCAAGTGGGGTCTCCCCACCATGGATCTGTTTGCCAGTCCTCTGAACCGGCAGCTGCCCAGATTCTGCTCTCGACAGCCGCATTCTCTCAGGGTAGCGGCGGATGCTTTTCTGATTCCCTGGTCCACCGGCCTCTTGTATGCCTTTCCTCCCATGCCACTGGTGTCTCGGACGCTCTTCAAGGTTCTCAGAGACAAAGCATCGATGATCCTAGTGGCTCCCCGGTGGCCGAGACAACCTTGGTTCCCGCTTCTGATGCAGCTGGCGGTAGACACTCCTCTTCCACTGGGGTTTCAGCCCGACCTCCTGTCGCAGGATCAGGGGACTCTCCTACACCCCAATCTGCGGTCCCTTCATCTGATGGCCTGGCTGCTGAAAGGGTAGTCCTTGCTCCTCTGCAGCTACCTCCAGATGTGGAGGAGGTCATCTTGGCCTCCAGGAGGCCCTCCACCCGGAAGTCCTACGCTCTAAAGTGGCGTCGGTTCTCCGTCTGGTGTACTCAGCAGGCCCTAGTGTCTGATATTCCTTACACTAGGTTCTACAAGAACCGGGTAGTCCTACGGACTCACCCTAAGTTTCTTCCCAAAGTGGTATCCCCTTTTCACATCAACCAGGAGGTGGTACTTCCGACCTACTTTCCCAGGCCAAACTCCAGCCGAGCTGAAATGGTCCTGCATACCCTGGACTGTAGAAGGGCGTTGACCTTCTACCTTGACCGTATGCGGGAGCACCAAAGGACTGTTCAGCTCTTCGTGTCTTATGACGCCAACAAGTTGGGGCTCCCTGTCTCCAAGCGTACTCTGTCCATCTGGATTGCTGACTGTATCGCTTGGGCTTACGAGGCAGCCGGCCTCGTGTTGGAAGGTAGAGTCACAGCTCATCGTGTTCGGGCGAAGGCTACGTCGGTAGCTTACCTCCGCTCTGTTCCATTGGCAGACATCTGCCAGGCCGCTACTTTGTCTTCAAGCCAGACTTTTGCAGCCCATTACTGCCTGGAGAGGGAGTCCCGCAGGGACAGTGCTTTCGGACAGGCAGTCCTCCGTAACCTCTTCGAGGTATAGGCAACTCCTACCCTCCGTCCCGGATGTTGGGCTACCGTTTGGAGACATATTCAGAGAAGATTCCTTCCTTCTGTGCTACTGACCTTGAGGGAGCTCATTTTTGTGCTTAGGGTCTCCGGTAGCCTTAAGCTTGGGAGTCCCATATGTGAGGACTGACTTCCTGCTTGGTCCTGGAGAAAGCGTAGTTACTCACCTGTAACAGGTGTTCTCCAGGAGCAGCAGGAATCAGTCCTCACAACCCTCCCTCCTCCCCTTGGAGTTGCAGTTATATGCTTTCGTTTTTGCTAATTTTTTGCTGTCTCTTAGCTATGTCATCTGACTGAGCAAGATGGCACCCTTGGGCGGGAAGAGGACCGCGCATGCGCCCTGCAATTCCCAAAGGCTTTCTTTGAAAGCTGGGGAAAATTGCTCCGCGAGGGCTCCGTCGGCGCCGACGTCACCCATATGTGAGGACTGATTCCTGCTGCTCCTGGAGAACACCTGTTACAGGTGAGTAACTACGCTGAATCAACTAATGTCCTTGCCAGTTCTGGGGGGCTTGGGAGAGTGTCTCAGCACGCAATCTGTGCTTGTTGGATGTGAGGAGAGCTCTTCATTACTTGAAGGTGTTGGGAGAATTTTCACAGGTCTGATTTTGTTCATCCCTTTCGGGGGGCCACGAAGGGGTGAAGCAGCAGCCAAGGCTTCCATTTCCAGATGGGTCCAGGAAGCGATAGCGTCAGCTTAAATCTTGCAGGGGTGTGACAGGTGTCCTTAGGTTTGTGGGCTCATTCTACCAGAGCTCCAGCAGCTTTGTGGGCAGAGTATAGTTTGCTGCTGCTGGTAGAGATTTCTAGGGCTGCTACTTGGTCCCCTCTGCATGCCTGTTTTGGGTTGGCAGTTTGGGCTGGGCTGGGAGGTCCCTCCCATTAAGTTACTGCTCTGTTATATCCCAGAGGTGTGGGACTGGAACGGAGGGACGATAAGGAAAGATAAATTACTTACCTGCTAATTGTTGTTCCTTGATGAACTCCAGTCCCGGATCCCACCCGGGGCTGGTTTGCTGCGGTCAGTGGGGCCAGGGTGATGGGATTTTGCAAGTCTTGTGTACTTCTGACTTAGTTCTTGTCTCTTTCTCTGCTTTTCTGTCTTGTGCTTCCTGACGCTCTCTTCATATCCATCTCTCCCTCTCGTGGAAGGGGGGGGGTGGAGTTCCCCTCTTTTTGGTGGGGGAAGTTAAAGTGGTTTGATATACTGGCTACTACTTTGTTGCTCCTCTGAGTTTGCTTTGTCAGGGCATTGGGAGCTGGTGGGAGGTGACAGTGGTATCAGTATAAGTGACATCAGAATCTGACATGCTCAGTCTCCAAGCTGTGAGAGGAGTTGCACTACCCAGAGATGTGGGACTGGACTGGAGTTCCTCAAGGAACAACAATTAAGTAATTTCTCTTTCTGCTGGCCATTCCTCTCCCTATGCACCCAGGCATCTTCCTAGCTTTTGCTGTTGCCTTTTCTACCTGTTTAGCTACTTTAAGATCATCAAACACAATCCCGCCTAGGTCCTGCTCTTCTTTTGTGGACAGAAGTACTTCACCCCATATACTATATCGCTCCCTTGAATTGCTGCAGCCAAAATGCATGAGCTTGCATTTTTTAACATTAAATTTCAGCTGCCAAATTCTAGACCATTCTTCAAATTTAGCTAGATCCTTTCTCATGTTATCTACACATTCCTGGCTGTCTATTGCAGATTTTGTTATCTGCAAAAAGGCAAACCTTACCCGACAGCCCTTCTGCAATATTACTAACAAAGATGTTAAGAATTGGACCAAGGTCAGATCCCTAGGAGACACCACTGGTAACCAGCTCCTCAGATTGAGCTGCATTTACCTCTACCCTTTGTTGCCTCCCACTCAACCACTTTCTAACCCAAGCATTAACTTAGGTTCCATCCCTAGTGTGCTCAGTTTATAAGTGAATCCATGCTGCCTCGAATCCTGTAATCCATTGGACTCCAGAAACCTCACAATTTTCTTTCAGCAGTGCTTCCAATAATTTAGTCACCACAGTGGTTAAACTAACTGGCTTGTCGTTTTCAATTACATACTTCTGCTTTTGTGTAAAGGGATCACATGTGTGCCTCTCCATTCCTCTGGCACCACTCCCCACTCAGAAGCATTGAACTGAGGTCAGTCAGTGGAGCTGCAAGAAAGTCCCCAAGTTCCCTCAGTATTCTTGTGTATCCCATCTGGTCCCATTGCTTTGTCTACTTTGTTTAGTTAGCTTCTCACAGTCTGCTGAAAATTGTTCTATGCCCTTCTCTTTTGTTCCTGTTTGGATGTTTTCTGAGGTCCTGCTCCTGGTTCTTCATCTGTGAACACAGAACAGAAATATTTGTTAAGCAATTCCGCTTTATTCTCATCAGCTTCTACATATTCCTCCCCTCCACCCTTGAGTCTGACAATACCACTTTTGCCCTTCCTCTTCTCACTATCTGAAATATGTCATCACCTATTTTATTGTATTGGCTATTTCCTCCTCTTTCTGAATCTTTGCTTTCCTGACCAATTAGAGAAACTAGCAAAGTTTTTCCAAATGTCTGTCTTTCTCTCTGGGATCTCTTGTATTTCATGAAGTTCATGGAGACTAGATAGCCTCTGTCATGGCGAAGCCTGTGCTGGTCAAGGTCTGAGTTGTTTTGGCATGTGCCTTTGTAGGCATGGCTGAGCACTTCTCTCCTTTCTCCCACGCCCAAATTGGAAAAAAGTTTTGGGAACAGCCTTCAATCCATGCTCTGCCCCTCTACACATTTCAAGCCTCTTAGAATCCTTTTACACCAAATTAGGTTTGTGATGCCTGACTATTACTGCAACCTGAGGGGGGGGGGGAGGAAACATGGTCCAGCTTCAGTGCTTTCAGATTCCACAGGGCTAGAAGGGGCTCAAATCTGTGTCCTTGCACAGATGGTACTATAAGTTGACCGTGGTTATGTGTTGGATGCTAGAGTACTACAATATAAATACAGCTAAAATAAAATACAATGCATGAGGGCAAGTAAGTGAGCTGACTGAATAAGAGGAGGGGAGAACTTGTTCAACAGCCAGAGGGAGACTTAACTCCTCAGAAGGGGAAATTGTGCCTGTGGGGCAGGGTTGAGAGAGGTGCTGGTGACCATTATTTTCTAGGGCATGACATAACTCTTGGGATGGGCCATAAGAGGCTAATCTGTAGTAGGATACCATATTCCTGGGTGCTGATAAGCCATCTCCAACCTTGTGCTTTCTGGAGCATCTGATAGTCATAGATAAGATCTCCCTAGGCTACAGCACCCAATTCTAGCTTTAAGTGGCCAAAACTGAAGGGTTTTCATTTCCTATTAAAAGGATATGGTGATAACAACTAGGGGGGTTGTCTAGTAAAACCACAACAGGGGCAAAGCCCAGCATTCAGGGACCCTCGTGGTAAGTCTTAAAATTTCTGTCTTCTGGCAGCTATATACAGTGGCTCCATGATCCAAATCCACCATAGAGGGAGGTTGGACTTAACATAGGAGCAGCAGATAAGTGTGCACAGGAGGGAGTCTTGAATGGCCGTACAGGGGATATAACTGCTCTGGGAAAGATTTGTATCTAGAGTTTTGCATGATACTAGGAGCTCCTTTTGGCTGAATCCCCCTTGTGGTTTTGTTAGCTGGTTCAAGAGAGCCAGGGTTTGACACCCCTCCCTCCCCCACCACCAACTGCATAGAGGTTGCTGCAATCTTGGCTTTGTGTAGTTTCTCCCCTGCTAAGATATAACTGTCTTTTGAGAATTTCATAGACAAGTTCAGAGGCCAGCTGGAAATATTTATGGGAAGCCCCTGCTCACCTTACCTTCCCCCCCCAATCTCCCAATAGGAACTCTGGCTATGAATAATACTCCTTGAGCAGCTCCTTTCCTTCCTTGGGAAGGTAGTCCTAGACAGCTGGTTTGGCTGAGGTAGACCACCATCCTCCTGAGCTACTGTATTCCTTCATAGTAATGCCTGGAGCCTTCTCACTAGATGGTCAAACGCCCATGGAAGGATGACTTCACCCTGTCCTGAGTGTAGGCTTCAGGGATAGTGATAGGCTGGTTCAATCAGCCAAAGCTTAGGTCTCCTTTGAAAATAGGCAATGACACAGAAGTATGTATTTGAGGTCTCCCTTTTAACACCTTTGGGTGGGTCTGCCATTCTGTGTGGGGACCACAAGAAGATACTTTTTTTTTTTTTCTTTTCTGAGGTGGTTCCCTGCATGGAAACACAGGTACCCCTTCTCCAACGGTTACCATTAGGTATGTCACATCAGTTAAGAGCCTTCTAACAGCATTTATTGGTTACCTAATCTTGTAACATTTTAGTTTGGATGGGGGTTGTTTGCCTTTTCTTACCAAGCTCCCCCCTTTTGGAACTCTACCCCTAGATATCAGATCTGAAAAGTCTTTAAAATCAAATTCAAGAAGCTAGTGAAAACTGCTTTTCCATCAATCCTATGCAGAATATCTATAATCCTTATTTTCTCATTTTTCTTTGTGCACAACCTTTTGTCTCCATCTCCTGTCTCAGTTTGCATTTGTCTTTTCTTTGTGATGGTTGTCCTATTCATCCCTTCCTAATGTCACTCATCCTTTCTGCTTTTAATTCTTTTTTTTATTCTTACTGTATTTATATTTAATGTCTGGTTTTATTATGTGCTATGTAAATCACCATGATGTAAACCTCTTTTGATGATGGTATGTCATATATATATACATAAATAAATTATCCTGGATCCTTCACTGACAGGCTTTCCCCTTGTGCTAACCATGACCCCCATTTACTTGTCTATTGGAGGCTTGTAAATTGATGGTTGGCTATTCAGGGCTGCAGGTGTTGAGTCTTAGGTGAATAACCTGAAAAGCAATTTAGTTATTGTCTGGGAGTGCAGGTGAGTGCCCTTCAGTCTCTTGAAGAATGATGTATGGCCAGAGTTGAAGGCTACTTCCTAGTGACTACCATTTCCATGCCCCCTTTGCAAATGGCCCTATCTCCAGGAACAAGCAGAAAACATGGGTATTGTCGGTACCGACGAAGCCTGCGTGGGAACACTCCCCAGCATCCCACAGCGCCTGCGCGCTGCCTTTCCCAACAGCCTCTCTCCAGTTCTTCTTTTCTGTGGAGCCAGCAGGTCGTGTTCCTGTCACCGCAGAAGAAGTTCTTTATTTTTCTGTGTCGCGTCTGCCTTCAACGTCAGACCTGTACCGCTGGTTTTTTCTTTCTTCAAAAAACAAAAAACTTTTATTTCTTCAACTGTGCATTTTCAGTTTGGGCCTTAGGCCTAAATAATTTCTCCTCATGGAGAAGCCTGCTTCCGGGTTTAAAAAGTGCACAAAATGTGGCGGTACTATTTCTGTCACCGACACCCATGATTGGTGTCTAAAATGGGTCCTGACCATTCCATCATGGATTGTGTGTCCTGCACCATGATGTCTAAAAGAGGTCGGCAGAACCGAGCAGCCAAGCTCAGTACCCTGTTTCCCTCTGATGCAGCCTGGGTGGCAGACGTCTTCCAGGGCTGCTTCTTCCTCCCATGGATCTCAGGTAACCAAACATAAATCTAGCCGGTCCTCGAAGGGCAAATCTCCCTCTAAGCATCGAGATGCCTCCGGGCTTGTCCTCGAGGATTCTGCTCTGGCAAAATTACCCTGGCGGGACGTTCCGGCTTCCAACGCATTATGGGGTCACAGGTTGACATCGATGGCTTGGCCTCGACCTATCACCTGTTGCTGTGTTCTGGGGTACTGGTTCTGGGGCCTCCACTGGTACCGACATCCAGACTTTGGTGGCGTCGATGGATCAGAAAATTCTATCCATGCAGCGCACCCTTACGGCGTTCATGCAGGCTTCAACGTCTTCGGTACCGCAACAATCCCTGTTGCCGGTACCGACTCCGGCATCAGCACTGTTCCCGGTGCTGGTACCGATTGCATCGGCTTCAGTGTCGACTGCAATGGTACCCTGTCCTATGATGCCCATCGGTACCGAACCGGTACCACTTACTCCCGATGTCGATACCACTCGGTACGCATATTGGGCTTTACAGGAGCATCCAGACAGGCGATACTTTGATTCCTCCAAAGACTCTGAGTCGGAGGCTTCTGTCGATGCACCGGTACTACTTCCTCAGGAGTCTGCTTCTCCAAAACAAAGAATGTCTCCTCCAGAGGACTTGTCTTTTCAAGACTTCATTAGGGAAGTGGCTAGAGGCCTCTCTATTACAGTGGCCTCTGAGTCAGAGCCTAGAGCCAAGCAATTAGATATTTTTCAATATCCTAAGGCTCCTAAGGAAGCAGCTACCTTACCTATTCATGAGATTCTCTATGATCTCATGTTGGGCATGCGAGAGACTCCTCTCACCACCTCTCCTCATTCTCGTAGGTTGGACACCATGTACCGTGTCCCTCCCTGTCCTGGTTTTCATAAGACAGCTTCCTCACCACTCTATTGTGGTTGAGTCTGCTATGAAGAAAATAAAGAGTGCAAAGAGACACTCATCTAACCCTCCAGGACGTGAATGTAGGACTCTAGATGCTTTTGGCCGAAGAATTTTCCAGGGGTATATGCTTGCTGGCAGAATCAACTCCTATAGTCTCTATATCGGGATATTTCTAAAAAGTCACAGATCATCTGCAGACTTTAGCTCTTTTTTTTTTTTTTTTTTTGTTATTGAAAGGCTTCCAAAAAGTACATAACAGCATAAACCACAAAGATCTACAAAGAAGTAGCAAAGGTAATAATATAACGTCAGGTCACAATGACATTCAACAATATGCCTTCATTTTTGCATTTTTAAAATAAAGAAACGGAGAGCAGTAACCCCCTAACCTCCTGTCCTCCCCCCCCCCCACCACCTCCCTGGCCCATAACCCCCCTCCCATCCACCCTCCCAGTTCCCCCCCCCCCTCTATGGCTTGCTAGCGTTCACGTACAGGGAGGGAGATGAGCAACATAGACGCCCATGAGGCGATCTCTCTCTAAAGTGTGCAAGGTCCCCCCCTCTTGTCCAGCACAGTCACGCACCGTAGTGAGAAACAAAGGGTGCCCACACCAACTCAAAGCGCGCCAGGCGCATCCTACTGACCGCTACCCCTCTTTCCATGGTATACATATCCCACATCTGTTCCAGCCAAGTCTGAAAGGAGGAGGCCAAGGTCCGCTTCCAGGCTGCTGCAAGGGGATAACCTAGCTGCATTCAGGCCATGGCGAAGTAGAGCAAGCTGTAGGGCCCGTGCTCCCGGCACCGCGGCCCCAAACAGGAAAATCCCCGGATCCCAAGGGACATCTACTCCTAGGAGCAGCTGCAACCGATATTGTATACCCCTCCAGTAGGCGCGAATGCGGGGGCAGTCCCACCAAATGTGCCCTAGGGTACCCCGATGCCCACAATTACGCCAGCAGAGGGCCACCGCCCCAGGATAGATGCGCGCGATCCGTGCCGGAGTCATGTACCATCGGTACAATATTTTATAATTGGTTTCACGGGCATTAATCGCTACCGCACTTTTCCACAGGTGTGTTTCCGCCCTTTCCCACTGCTGCTCAGTATAGGAAAGGTTCAAGTCGGAGTTTCAAAGTTCCCTGTACCTATTATAGAACGCGATTGAGAGCCCTGCAAATGAGCGTACAGGGTCGCCACGAGTCCCTTAGTGGTAGTGCACCCCTCACAGTAACGTTCCAAATCAGACAGGGCCCGCGCAACTTGGGGCCGGACAGGCTTGGATCGAATCCAGTGTACCACTTGCATATACTGATAATGTTGCCTAGCCGGAATGCCAAATTCATCTTGTAACGCACGAAAGGGTTGCAGTTGACCATCATCAAAAAGCTGTCCGACCCTACTAAGGCCTTGATGTCCCCACTGCCGGAAAACCGTATCACTTAGCCCTGGCGGGAAAGAGGCGTTATCCACTATGGGAGCTAAAGGGGTTAAGTCCGTGTCGCGAGATCGAAAGTGCCGGTCCCAACAACGGAGGGTGTGAAGAATATAGGGATTGTTAGTATGCTTACCACTGCGTAGTTTCGGGCCTAACCACAGCCAATCTCCCAGGCCAGCTCCCCCCGCCAAGTGCATTTCCAGTTGCACCCATCGCTTAGTACTATCAGCAATCATCCACTCCACCCCTGCCCGGCATTGCGCCGCCGCATAGTACCAATGTAAATTGGGCATGCCCATACCTCCAGAGCGCGTACGGGTATAAAGAACCTGTCGCGCCAAGCGTGGACGACGATAATGCCAAATGAATTTCATAAGCAACTGTTGCCAGGTCGCCAAGGTGGTCTGCGCGATGGGAAGGGGCAAAACCTGAAAAAGTAAAGGAGGCGGGGAACAACCACCATCTTGACTACGGCTATACGCCCAAACCAGGAAAGGAGCAGGCCCTGCCATACTTCTAAGTCTCGCCGAATCTGACGAAGCAGGGGGTCATAGTTGGCCCCAAAAAGGTCCGCCCGCTCCATGGTCAACTGCACTCCTAGATAACGCAAAGCTCCGGACACCCAGCGAAAAAGATAAGCCGCCTGGAGCTCCGCACAAACCGCCCCAGGGACTCCAACATTCAAGATCTCTGATTTAGTGTGATTGATTTTGAAACCGGATACTCACGCATAGTTATTAAACAGCTGCATCGCAATTGGGAGGGAAGTGGCCGGATCCACCAGGGACAGAATGATGTCATCCGCAAAGAGCGCAATCCTATAATCCTCAGGGCCGACATGAACCCCTCTCAAGCCTAAATGTGCTCGAAAGCTTTGGGCCAAGGGTTCCATCGCCAGAGCAAAGAGTAGGGGCGAAAGAGGGCAACCCTGTCGCGTGCCTCGTTCCAGCAGGAAGCGTCTCGAGTGTCCCCCATTGATCCGGACGCACGCCTGGGGCATCTGATAGAGACTACGAACCCAACAGATATAATTAGGGCCGAAGCCCATTTTCTCCAGAACACACCATAAATATTCCCAATCAACCCGATCGAAGGCTTTTTCTGCGTCAATCCCCACCAGCAAGGCTGGTTGTGGGTCCTGTTGGGCTACGTGTATGACCTGCAGTATATGCCGAATGTTGTCTGCTGCCTGGCGCCCCGGCACGAATCCCACCTGATCCGGGTGAACCAAGCCCGGAAGGACCCGATTCAGGCGCGCCGCCAAGACGGAGGCAAATATTTTAACGTCGACATTTAACAGAGAGATGGGGCAGTATGACGCCGCGTCGTGCAATGGTTTACCAGGCTTGGGGATCATCACGATCAATGCCTCACGCTGGGATGGCGATAAAGGGGCCCCCCCCCAGGACCTCGTTGAACAAGATGGTCAAGGTTGGCGCCAATTGTACCCGAAACTTATAATATTCTGCTGGGAAGCCATCACTACCTGGCGCACTCCCAGTTTTCAATTGTCGGATTGCAGTTTCCACTTCATCTACCGTAAATTCAGAATCTAGCTGAGCCCGGTCAGGGTCGGAGAGAAGCGGCAGACCTATCCCTCGTAAATAGTCCTGTACGCTATCCCGCTCAAAAGGCTCCGCCTTATATAGCTGCTCCAGAAAGTCAGCAAAAAGATCGCGTATCTCCCGAGAGATAACCCTCTTCCGTCCCCCAGCGTCGCGCAGTTCGCGTACCACTCGCACAGATTGCTGTTGGCGAAGACGCAAGGCGAGGAAGCAGCCAGTTTTATTCCCATGCTCATAAAAAGTTTGTCGTAACTTCCGACGCTTGTTATCTAATTCTGCATACACGCATCCAAGGTGGCTCGCGCCGCCCGCCACTGGCGCAGGACCTGTCGCGAACCAGTTCGGGCGTGCTCCGTGCCTAAGCGGGTAGCCTCCGCCACCAGCTGGTCGCGTTCACGTGCCCACTTTTTACGCATGCCGGCCGCCTCCGCCATGAGTTGACCACGAGCCGTCGCCTTATAAGCATCCCACACCGTGGGGAGAGAAACATCCCCAGAATTGTTAAGCTCGAAAAATTCCGTAATAAAACGGACGTGATCCTGTACTGCACCCTGCCGCCGTAGGAACCTCACATCTAGGCACCAAAGCCTCTGATGCTCACTGTACAATCCAGGCGGAAGAGCAAGCCAGCAAGGGGCATGGTCTGACCAAGTCAGCGCTCCGTGGCCAGCCTTCACCCTCCCGTCCATCAGGCGCTGATCCAATAGAAGGTAATCAATGCGAGTGTGAACCTGATGGACCGGCGAGTAGTACGTATAGCTTCTTTCCCCCTCATGGGTATCCCTCCAGACGTCCCGCAGACCTAAATCAAGCATAAGGCTTTGCAGGGCTCTGGCTGGTCCCCTCACTCGCCCCCCAGCGCAACTTGTGGAATCCAGGTGGGACACCAGGTGCGTGTTACAATCCCCCCCTAGAATAATAGGACCCCTTGCAAAGTCCGCCAATGAGGCCTTCAATCGGGCAAAGAAGGCCCCTTGACCTGTATTGGGAGCGTAAATATTGGCCAAGGTGAGCAGGTGCCCCTCTAGACGGATATTCAAGAAGAGCCACCTCCCCAAAGTATCTTGTTTTGTCTCCTCTATCTGTAGAGAGGCTCTGGTGAAACAATACGGCCACTCCCCGTTTCTTCCGTCCCTGTGCATCCGAGGCCGCCCGCACCTCATTATATGGGGATCTCCTTAGCCAGCCCTGCTTACAATTTTGAAGATGGGTCTCCTGTAGGTAAACAATGTCCCCCTGCAAAGTGCGCAATTCAGAGAACAACAGGGATCTCTTCCTCAGGGAGTTAAGGCCCTTAACATTCAAAGAGACAAAGCGCACCATTAGCAATTACATTCCACTCCCTCGCTGTCGCCCGCTATCCAAAAAGTCCCAGTGGTAGCGCCCCCCCCCCCTCCAACCCGGGGAATTAATTAACCGAACCCATCCGCTCCACTTTCCAAGAACAAGAGCCATGATCCCCCCTTTCAAGCCCAAGCACAACCCTCCATGCCATGTTAATAAAAAGCCCCCCCCCACCCAGCTCCCCCCCTTGCCCAAATCCCCCCCCCCCAGCCCAAGTCCCCCCCCCATCCCGTCAATACCACCTGCCTGTCAAGGTCAATACAGGACATGGTAAATTGACCACAGAGACCGTTTCCCCCAAAACCCCATGAATCAACTTAAACACATAGAAAACATTCCGCACACTACTCCCCCACCCACCCCAGGTCAACATTCTCCTCATGCCTCCCCACCAGAACAATATCATCATAACATTTGCAAAAGATCCGCCGCCCCCCTCCCCCCCCCCGTATATAGGATAGTGCGGGTCTAATTCAGACCTTTTCGGTGGCCCATAACCCAATGAGAAGTATTTCTTCCTTCAGTTATCCACAATTGGAAAGACCCACCCAGAAAGGCTCCCTAAAGAGTAAAGGTAGCTCCCCGAGTGTACACAGGCCAGAGATCAAGCAGACTTGCCAGCCCGAGTCCATTTGGGGTGCTGGGACTTGGGGGGGGGGGCGGATGGGGCTGAGCATTGTCATCAACTAGTCCCGCCTGGCGTAGGGCTCGCCAGGCTTCAGTGTGGTCCTTTGCTGAGATCTTTTTGTTGCCCAAAAGGAAGTTCATCCGAAAAGGAAAGGACCAGGAATAGCGAATCCCCTTGCTGTTCAAAACCGTTGTCACTGGTTTCATCTCTCTCCGGTGTGCCAAAGTGAACGTCGAAAGATCTTGGTATATGGACACTGACGCATCCTGGAAGCGGACTGCTTTTTTTCTCCCGGCCTCTCCGTATGAGCAGCTCAGCATCGGAGTATCGCAGGAATCTCGCAATGACATCACGAGGCTGGTTATTAGGAGGTTTTCCCAATGCCCGATGGACTCGTTCTATTTCCATCTCGGGGCCTCGAGTAGCCAGCTCTTCCACCGAAAGCAGCTCTGCTATTAACAGTTTAAGCACAGTTGGCAAATCTTCTCCGCCCCCGCCTGCTTCTGGTATTCCACGAAAACGCACATTATTGCGGCGGGAGCGATTTTCAATGTCATCAATTTTGTAGGTCAGTTCCATTGTTTGCGCTTGCTGCCGATCCAAGGCACACTGTAAATCCATCAGGTTCCCATCTTGATCAACCAATTTGGTCTCCACCTCCTCTACTCGAGCTCCCAGCTCTTTTATGTCAGTCCGTAAGTCTGCAACATCTCTCAACAATTCCTCACGTAGCGAACAAAACTGGCTGGCTAACTCCGCAAATCCTTTACGGAGTTCTCGCTTGATTTGTGCAGCGGAGAGTTGTTTATGGGATTCTAGTTCCTCTTCACTTACAGTATCATCCTCAGAGCCTGAGGGTGGTGAATGACCACGGGGGCTACTCGGGGCCCCAGTCTTACGCTGCAGTTGCTGGGAGGAACGTACCCCCTCCCGAGTCTCAGAACTCTTAGCAGTAGCCGCCATCCCCCGGAGCCACTTATGGCGCACAGTGTCAGGAGAAGAGAGCAGTCAATGTCAGCAAAGGCAGCGAGGTCAGGGAGAGAGCGGTGCGCGAGGCTTCACAGTCCTGTAAGGCAAACACCTCCACACAGTGTTAGGAGAGAAATTCAATGTCAGCAAGGTCCAAAAGGCCGGTGAGAGAGCAGGGCCCTGAGAAAAAAGCTGCCTCTGATCGTTTTGAAAGAGCGAGCTGTGAAAGGCAATGCTCAGGGTGTGCTGCAATAATTGTGGAGGGGAAAGGCACACAGGATCCACAACCTCCAAGAGTTAGGCTCTAGAAGGGAACTTGAGGCCTGGTAGGTCGCTGGAGTGTTCAGACAGGGTGCCCTCAATCCGCACCACGGGGGCAAGGCTTCCGCAGGGCACCGGTGTATTAAGGGGTGCAACAGCCTCCAACCCCGTTCAGCCGGCAGAGGGAAGGGAGTGAGATTCAAGGCTTACCCCTTCTCCGGAGAGATCACAGTGTGGAGAGGGGAGAGCGGATGCCAGCAAAAGCCACGGGGATTCCAGGCTCTCTCCCCGATCGCAAATGTTGAACGGCAGCTGCCTGTGCCGGTGTTCCAGGTTCGAGGGCTGAACTCTGCCCGTCAGCACGTTGCTACTCAGCCTCCGGTCTAGTTATAGGGGCCCGACAGCGCGACCCGAGAAGAGCCCCTCCAGGTGCCGTGCGGGCCGATTAAGGCAGGGTGAGGAGCAGCCGGGTCCAAGGCAGATAGCAGGGAGAGACACGTGGCAGCAGGCCGCACTTCGTAGAAGGGCTCCGTGGCGTCTCAGCGGCTTGGGGAGTCGGCTAATGCAGCTCCGGAGAGCACCGCTCACCTCAGTGGACCCAGGGCAGGTAGGAGAAGCAGTTTTTGTGAGTTTTAGCTCATTGTAGCTGGTGACTTGGGGTAGTGAGGACGGAGCTCTCTCACAACGCGGCCATCTCTCAGCGGGCTCACGAGCGCCCCCCCTCTTTTTATTTCAGAAGATAAAAGGCAGGAATTTCTCACTTGTCTCAAACATGCCCAAGATGTTTCCAAATTCTCCAACCGTGCAGCCTTTGACTCTTGAGTGTGTAAGCAGAGCCACGGCTATTGCCATAGGTGCACGCAGAATTACTTGGTTACAAGCCTCTGATTTGGAACTCTGGGTCCAAGATGAGTTGGGAAACCTTCCTTGTACAGGTGAAAACCTGTTTGGCAGGGATTGGCAAGCAAAGGCCACTCAGATGGATGCTGAGAACTTTGCTTTGGATCGACTTTCAAAGTCTACCTCTGCCCCGGTTAAGAAAAGATTTTTTAGAAAAAGATGTCTTTTTAAACAGGGAAGATATTATCCTGCTCATGGGCAGACGACATCTGCAGGTCGTTTTGCTGCAAAGCGTCAGCAGCCACCTAAACAGGCCAAGTCAAAGGCTGCCAGGCCTACCACAGCCCAGCAGCCTCAACCTCCTAAGGGCCTTTGACTTGCAACTAGAGAACTTAGCCTTTCTAGCTCTGGAAAAACCAGAGCCCCTCACCATTCCAGGAAGGTTGACTTACTTTGCTCCCAGATGGGAGCAAATCACATCAGAACAAGGGACCCTCTCCATCATAAAGGAAGGGTACAAGCTTCATTTCTTGAGTCTTCCTCCTCACACCATGGAGAAACAGTTCAATTCTCCAACATCTCTCCTCAACCTTCTAGGTCAGGAGATTGCTACCCTTCTTGCCCAAGGGGAAACAGAAGAAGTACCTGTTCTTCAACAGGGCTCAGGGTTCTACTCCCCTTATTTTCTTATCCCAAAGAAAACAGGGGGCTACAGACCCATATTAGATCTCAGAGAATTGAACAAGTTTCTATTCAAGGAGAAATTCAAAATGATTTCTCTAGGGGCTCTGCTTCCATACCTTTAGAGTCAGGACTGGCTTTGTTCTCTAGATCTCAAGGATGCGTACACCCATGTCCTCATCCATCCAACACACAGAAGGTTCCTTCGATTCCTTTTTCACGGAAAGCACTACCAATACATGGTGCTTCCGTTCGGTCTGGCCTCTGCACCAATGGTGTTCACGAAATGCTTGGCAGTAGTAGCTGCATTTCTCCGCACTCTAGGAATATTCGTATTCCCATATCTGGATGACTGGCTCATTCGAGCCCCAGCCCAGTCAGAGGCTCAGACTTGTCTAACCTGCACAATGCGTATCCTTCAGTATTTGGGACTAGTAATAAACATCCCAAAATCCAATCTCACCCCTACTCAGTCTCTGGAGTTCATAGGGGCCTTGCTGGATACCACAACTGCAAGGGCCTATCTTCCTCAGGCCCGTTGCCTACGTCTGGTGCAGTTAGCCTCCCAGATTCAGTTAAAGTCCCAGTTAACTGCTCGAGAATGTTACAACTATTAGGCCACATGGCATCCACCGTGCATGTGGTTCCATATGCTCGCCTTCACATGAGGGCAGCTCAATGGACTTTGTCCACCCAATGGACTCAGGCATCAGGTTGCTTGTCAGACAAAATAGCAAACTCCAGTCGCCTTTTTTGGTCTCTCCAGTGGTGGACGTCCTCTCAAAACCTGTTGCTGGGGTCCCCTTTTCAGCAACCACTACCCCAAGCAACTCTCACAACAGATGCTTCTCCAAGGGGTTGGGGAGCTTATCTGCAGGATCTCTCCACCCAGGGCATCTGGTCTCCACAGGAGACTTCTCTGCATATCAATCTCTTGGAACTCAGAGCAATTTTCTTAGCTCTGTGTTCAGTTCCCTGCTCAGCTACAGGACAGTCCTCATCCATATGGACAACCAAGTAGCCATGTTCTATGTAAACAAGCAGGGAGGGACTGGCTCTCTGTCGCTTTGCAACGAAGCTTTGCGACTGTGGGCCTTCGCCAGAGAGCATCACATCCATCTTCTGGCAGTATATCTTCCAGGCGTTCAAAACTCTTGGGCGGACAGACTCAGTGGAGTTCTGCTTCCACACGAGTGGTCCCTCCACATGGACCAGGTAGCCAGGATCTTTCGAATTTGGGGAACCCCGGACATAGACCTCTTTGCAAGTCCGTGGAATGCCCAACTTCCATGGTTCTGTTCCAGAATTCCGTGTCAGGGAGTTCAGGCCAAGGATGCCTTCCTCCTTCACTGGGGTCAAGACTTCCTTTATGCCTTTCCACCAATTCCCCTAATTCCCAAGACACTATATTCAAGCTTCAGTGAGATCAAGGGACCATGATCCTCATAGCACCACATTGGCCACGCCAAGTGTGGTACCTTCTACTTCTGCATCTCTCTCAAGCTCTCTCCCTGGACTTGAGCTCTGCTCCAGACCTTCTATCCTAGAAAGAAGGAACGTTGTGGCACCCAAACCCCCAGTCTCTCCATCTCAGGGCTTGGTTGCTGAGGGCCTAGACCTTCAAGATTTTCATCTCTCCCAGCAAGTCAGAGATGTTGTTCATGCTTCTAGAAAGCCTTCTACTAGATGTTCCTATGCTTTCAAATGGAAAAGATTTACCATTTGGTGTTCAGGGAAGGGTCTAAACCCTCTTGCAATACCTCTGAATTCTCTACTAGAGTATCTTCTGCATCTATCCTATGCAGGTCTGAAAACAAATTCAGTAAGAGTCCATTTGAGTGCTATTGCAGCGTCCCTCAAGCCTCTCAATGGACAACCTATTTCCTCTCATCCTCTTATAGCAAGATTCATGAGAGGCCTTCTTTTAACTAAACCTCCCATTAGACCACCTCCAGTGGCATGGGACTTAAACCTGGCTCTTGGCCAGCTTATGAAGTCACCCTTTGAACCTTTAGCCAACACCACCTTGAAATTTCTTTTTGGAAGGTTATTTTTCTTATTGCAGTCACCTTATCACGCTGCATCAGTGAGTTTTATTTTATTATTTTATTTTATGTGCTTTTCTATACCGCCCCTTCCAGAGATCAAGGGCGGTTTACAAGGAACTCAAAACAACAATACAGCAGAACAGTGCAATATTGCATTACATTAAACATTAAGTATTACATAAGAACTATGATACATAGAAAACAGTGTGTAAGCTATTAATAAAAGGAACATAACTATGTTACAAGGAACCAAAAATGGCAAGTTATTTACATGGTTAGCAAGAGTTATTTGCAGTCATAAGTACAATATTGGGAGGATGCTGACTTGAGGGGATATTCAAATGGAGTCTGGATTTAGGTGGGGTAAACTTGTGTTTGGTTAGTTGTATGTTCTTGTGTAGTAAATTTGATTTCAGGTTGTAGGTTGCTATAGTGTTGAGTAAAGAGGTAGGTTTTTAGTTCCTTCCTGAAAGATGTGAGATCCTTAATCTCTCTTAGGTTTAGGGGCAGTTTATTCCATTGGCTGGGAGCATAAAATGAAAAGGCAGTGTTGGAGGTTATTTGTTTTGATTTTGTCACGGCAATGGGAATTAGTAGCATGTTGAGGTTAGTTTTTCTTCTAGTTCTGTTTTCTTGTGGGGTTTGGAGTAGAGTTGCCAACTGTGATGGGGCTAGGTCATTAATGAGTTTAAAAGTTGTGACAAGTGTTTTATATTGAATCCTACTATAAATGGGTAGCCAGTGAAGAGAGTGTAGGATAGGAGAAATATGATCGAATATTTTAGCTTTAACAATGATTCGAGCAGTGACATTTTGGGCTCTTTGAAGGATGTGTAAATTCTTTTTGGATGTTCCTTGGAGGATGCCATTGCAGAAGTCTAAGTGTGGCATAATGAGAGCCTGGACAACTGTTCAAGCTTTGGTGGCCAATCCGCCTTATACAAGGTTTCATCATGATAAGGTAGTCCTCAGGACCAATCCACACTTTATGCCTAAAGTGGTCTCACCTTTTCATCTGAACCAAGAGGTGTATTTACCTGTCTTTTTTCCAGGACCTCATGCATCAAGTGCAGAGAGGAATCTTCATACCTTGGATTGTAAGAGAGCTCTCGCTTTTTACTTACAAAGAACACAGCAACATCGAAAGTCTTCTCAACTCTTTGTTGCTTTTGATCCTTCTCATTTAGGACTTCCAGTCTCTAAAAGAACACTGTCCAACTGGATTGCTCAGTGTATTTCTTTCACCTACCAGAGTAGAAACCTTTCTCTGGAGGGCCATGTCACAGCTCACAATGTGAGAGCCATGGCAGCCTCAATGGCTCATCTAAACTGTGTCCATTGACCAGATCTGTCCAGCGGCCACCTGGGCCTCGGTTCATACCTTCACAGCCCATTACTGCTTGGACAAGGACTCCTGCCAGGATGCCTTGTTTAGTCAGGCTGTTCTCAAACACCTGTTCCATTCCTAATCAACTCCTACCCACCTACCCTGGTTGGATGCCAGAGATCCATGGGGGAAGGTAGAGTCCTTTTCAAGGACACACAACCTGGGGTCTTCCCCTGGCATCTGCAGCTAGGGAGTCCCCATATGTGAAGACTCATTCCTGCTTGTTCCTGGAGATAGCACAGTTACTTACCTGTAACAGGTGATCTCTGGGAACAGCAGGAATAAGTCTTCACAACCCACCCACCTCCCCTAGGATTGTATCTCTCTATCTTTCCTTTCCTCTCTCTTTGTCTCAGCTTTAAAACTCGAACTGGGGGAAGGCAGCGCGCAGGCGCTGTGGGATGCTCCCAAAAGCTTTCTTACTGGACGCTGGGGAGCGTTCCCGCGCAGGCTCCGTCGGTACCGACGATACCCATATGTGAAGACTTATTCCTGCTGTTCCCAGAGATCAGGTGTTACAGGTAGGTAACTGTGCTTTCTGCAAGTCCTAGGCTTCAGGGACAATGAATGGGCCTCTCATGTAGTACCTGGATGTGTCCCCCAGTTAAAACTGAGTGATTTCCATTCACCCAGTGTCACTAGGCTATTCCTTTTTAACAGGTCAGGCAACACACTCGACATTACAAAAGAAGCAGCCTTTTCCTTAGATAACAATTGACTGGTACAGAAATAAAAATATAAGAAAACAGACACCTCTCACCAAGAAATCTACCTCGCACAGCAAGGTCATGCAAAAAAACCTTTAAACATAGCTATGTATATATAAACCCCTACTTGTCCACCCAATCTTCCTGCCACTTCCAATATTTATTACAAACATTATTGAATAAGTCTATTTTCGCCTGCAGCAGGATAAGTCTTTCCACCTTGGGCAACCTTGGACACTTGCTGTAGCCATTGTGCAAATGGTAGAACCACCTTCCAATGAGTTGCTATGGTAAAATGGGCAGTCAGCAGCAGCTGGCCAATTGAGGCCTGTTCCTCGGGATAAAGCAACATCCTGCCAAAATTCCACCATGCACACATATGAAGGGTGTCAACTCATTCTCCAGGACCAAGCAGGAAGTCAGTCCTCGGGTGACGTTAGCGCCGACGGAGCCCCCATGCGGAGCATTTCCCCAGCTTTCAAAGAAAGCCTTTGGGAATGCAGCCACGCATGTGTGGTCCCCTTCCCGCCCAAAGGTGCCATCTTGATCAGTCTTTTTTCCGCGGAGCCCTACGGACATGTGTCCTTGTCACCCGTGGGAAAAAGTGGATTTTCCTGCGTTGAGACAAGTATTTTTCTTCGGTTTGACGTCGGTTCCCTTTCCCGCCTGGGCTCTGTACGCCGGTGCCGAGCCTGGATCGCTTTTTTCGGTTTTTGTCCTTAGAGACTGCGGTCGTGCCAATTTTTCTTTTCCCTGGCAGCCAGATTTTTTTATCTTGCAGGGGCCCTTTTTCCCCCCGATGGCTGCCAGTGGCTTTAAGAAGTGTGATCGGTGCAAGAAACTGATCTCTCACCGACACACATGACTGCTGCCTCTGGGGCCTGACCATGATTCTAAGGTCTGTAGTCCCTGTGGCAAAATATCCTCGAAGGCATTGAGGAGCTGTCAGCACCAGCGTGAGAGGATCTTCTCCAACTCTGCATCTGGACGGGTCCGGACTTCGTCAGAGGCCTCGACATCTCAGGGGTCTGACCCTGAGCATCGTCGGGGCTCCTCTGAGAGGGAGTCCCCCTCGAGGGAGCACCGAAGGAAGAAGAAACCCGCGAGGGCAGCATTGGTGGACGCTCTTGGCCCCTCGAGGGCCAGGTCGCTTAGCCCCGATCGCCGTCCCAGGTCTTCGGAGTGGGAGAGACCTGCAAAGCATCCTTGTGTAGAGTCTGAGGCCCTGAGTCACGCGAGTACTGTAGTCCTCGTGGACTCTCCTCTGGGGGTCCGATGTTGGGCCTGGTGCCGTCGGGGCCTGAGTCGGAGGCTGCTGGGTCTCCTGAGCTTGGACTCAGGTTGATGGCCTTGGAGAGCAGATTGTCTGCCTTCATGGAGCAGCAGTGGGTGCTGATCGCCGGTCTCACCGGCGCATCTGCCCCGACCACCAGGACCTCAACGTCCAAGCCGAGCCGATCCTCAAGACCATGCGAACTCGAGTCTATCCTCGGCCAAGGTCTCCCTTGGCCTCCCGTTCGGGACAGAGGTCGGGGCGGATGGCGTCGGTGCCCGCCCACTCGGAGCTGCTCGATTTCTTCTCGGAGGAATCGGTGTGGGAGACTGAGGAAGAGTCGTCCCCGGACACCTTCCGGACTCGGTGCGTCACCTCGGACTCACTGGGATCCGAGCCTCGGACTAGGTCCCCCCCCCCCGAGGATACCCAGGTTCTCGGATTTCGTACGGGACATGGCCAAAGCCTTGGCCTTCCCGGTGGACCCCGAGGAGGAGCCGATGAGCTTGAGGCCCTGCAGTATGAGACTCCTCCCAAGGAGGCCTTTACTGTACCGGTTCCTCCGATGCTGGAGCGGTTGCTCTTCCGCATGTGGGAGGTGCCGGCCTCGATGCCAGTTCTAAGCAAGCGGGTCGATTCCATCTATTGAGTCTGCAAGAGCCCCGGGTTCCAAAAGGCACAGCTACTGCACCACTCTATGGTTGTGGAATCGGCCATGCATCGCCTGAAGAGTCAGAAGATGCACTCTTCGGTGCCTCCCGGCAGGGAAGCCCAGAACCTGGATGCCCTCGGTAGAAAGTGCTTCCAGGGCTCTATGCTTGCTTGCCGCGTCCAGACCTACCAGCTGTACATGGGCATGTACCTTCGAGATCTGGCAAAGGAGATTGCTGGGTTCTCTGCTGGTCTGTCCAAGGAACCCTTGCAGAGGTTCAAGGCCTTGTCTTCTGGTATTCGAGAGTGCTCGAAGTTTATCTCTCAAGCAGCCTACGATGGATTTGAGGCTTCTGCCCGAGTAGCAGGGGCCAGCATCGGTGCACACCGCCAGGCCTGGCTACAATCCTTGGACATTGAGCCCATGGGTACAGGACAAGTTGGTCGATGTCCCCTGTCGAGGTGAGAACCTCTTTGGCAAGCCCATGGCTGAAAAGGCTGCAGAACTCGAGACCAAGACTCTTACCCGGACAAGGCTGTCCAGGAAAACCTCTGCCCCTTCTCATAAAAAGGGCTTGGGGGAAAAAAGGCCTTTTACCCGAGGAGGACCACTGCCTACAAAACCTACCCTCACTACCCAGCCTCTGCAGCTCCCCAGCAGGCCAAGGGGCAGGGTCATGGACCCCGTAGGCAGAAGGTTCCCAAGCCTCCTACTCCGGCTCCTGCTCAGCAGGGAGGGTTTTGGGGGGGGGGGGGGGGTTTGACTATGCCAGCATAGCCTCTCCTCTCCAGGGCACAGGAGGTTGGCTGACCCTGTACGCAGACAGGTGGCCAGCCATCACAGGGGCTACTTGGGTGTTAAGCATCATCAAAAGGGGCTATGTGCTCCACTTCACCCAGATACCCCCCTCCTACTTTCCAGGGGAGCCTCCAAGACCCCCTCTGTTCAAGAGTTGGAAGGTCTGCTACAGGACCAGGCGGTGGAACTGGTGCCTCACCACCTGAAAGGGCAAGGCTTCTACTCGAGGTACTTCTTGGTACCAAAAAGAACAGGAGGTCTCAGACCCATCCTAGACCTGAGAAATCTGAACAAGTTTCTGGAGAGAGAAAAGTTCAAGATGCTTACCCTTGGAATCTTACTGCCCTACCTCCAGCAGAGAGATTGGCTATGCTCCTTAGACCTGAAGGATGCTTATACTCACATCCTCATCCATCCAAGTCACAGGCAATACCTCAGATTTGTGGTGGGAGGGAACCACTTCCAGTACAGAGTGCTTCCCTTTGGCCTCACCTCCACCCCCAGCGTCTTTACAAAGTGTCTGGCGGTGGTTGCAGCCTACCTCAGGAAACAGGGGATCTTTGTGTTCCCTTACTTGGACGACTGGCTTATCAGGGGCCAGTCTCCACAAGAGGCCAGGCAGGCCACCTTCAGAACCATATCCCTGCTTCAGCACCTGGGCTTCGTTATAAACTTCCCAAAGTCCACTTTAGTCACCTCACAGGATGTGGAGTTCATAGGGGCAAGTTTGGATACCATCCCTGCAAAGGCCTATTTGCCTGTGGACAGAGCTCACAGGCTGATGAAGTTGGCCGGCCAATTTCAGGTGAACTCTCTGGTCTCTGCCAGACTCGTCCTCCGGCTCTTAGGTCACATGGCTTCCATAGTGCATGTCACCCCAAATGCCCGTCTGCACATGAGGCCGGCTCAGTGGTGCTTCAGGGCACAGTGGGTGCAGGCCACAGGGAAGTTGTCAGACAGGATAAAGGTGTCCAAACCCTTGGTGGACTCCCTACGCTGGTGGAGGCATCTCCCAAACCTGGTCGGGGGAGTTCCTTTTCGAGCCTCCCCACACACTCAGGTACTGACAACCGATGCTTCCCTGCAAGGCTGGGGGGCACATTGCCAGGGGACCTGCGCCCAAGGCCTGTGGTCTCCATGGGAGGCCGCCCAGCAGATCAACCTGTTGGAATTGTGAGCCATTCGACTAGCCTTACAGACTTTCTCTCTGGTCCCCTCTCACCAGTCTGTCCTAGTTCAGACGGATAGCCAGGTGGCTATGTTCTACGTAAACAAGCAGGGAGGCACAGGATCCCGACTCCTGTGCCTGGAAGCACAAGCTCTCTGCTCCTGGGCTATCAATCAGGGCATGACCCTCAGGGTGGTCTACCTCCCAGGCCAGGAAAACTACCTGGTGGACAGGCTAAACAGACTCCTGCAGCCTCACGAGTGGCAGTTGGATCCTCGGGTAGTCCAACAGATCTTTCAACTTCCAACCATGGATCTTTTTGCCAGTCCGCTGAACAGGCAGCTCTCCAAGTTCTGTTCCAGACTGCAATACCTGCTCCACCTGTCCAACCTGGGACTTCAGTCCAACTCCGTCTGGCTCCACCTCAGTGCCCTCTCAGCTCACCACTCGCCGGTGGATGGACAATCCCTCTTGGGCCACCTTCTGGTGTCTCACTTCCTCAGAGGCCTGCTTCTGCTCAAGCCTCCTATTTGTCCACCGGCCACTGAGTGGGATCTCAATGGGGTCTTGCAGCAACTGACTCGCCCACCTTTTGAGCCAATGGCTACCTGCCACTTACGTTTCCTATCCTGGAAGGTGTTATTTCTTGTGGCACTCACCTCGGCTAGGCATGTGAGTGAGCTTCAGGCCCTGGTCTTGGATAGGCCATATACCAGGTTCTATAAGAACAGGGTAGTCTTGAGGACTCATCCTAAGTTCCTTCCCAAGGTAGTGTCGTCCTTCCACCTCAACCAGGAGGTGGTACTTCCGACATTCTTTCCCAGGCTGCCCGCCAGTAGGGCCGAAACTGTCTTGCATACCCTGGATTGTAGAAGGGCGCTGTCCTTTTACCTAGAACGTACACGGGCATAGAAGGGCTTCTCAGCTCTTCATTTCCTTTGACCCTAATAAATTGGGGTTGCCTGTCACTAAGCGTATGTTGTCCATCTGGGTGGCAGACTGTATTGCCTGGGTGTACAGGGCAGCTGGCCTCTCCCTGGAGGGTTGAGTCATGGCCCACTGGGTCAGGGCGAAGGCCGCATCAGTAGCTCACTTCCATTCTGTTCTGTTGGCAGACATCTGCCAGGCTGCTACTTGGTCTTCAAGCCAGACCTTTGTGGTCCATTACTGCCTCAAGAGGGAGTCCTGCAGGGACAGTGCTTTTGGGCAGGCGGCCCTCCGTAATCTCTTTGAGGTTTAGGCAACTCCGGCCCTTGTGTTGGGCTACTGTTCGGGGGCATTTTCAGAGAAGATTCTTATCTCACATGCTGATGCTCTAGAGGGAGCTTATTATTCAGCTTTGGGTTCTCGGTAGCCTAGAGCTGGGGAGTCCCATATTTGAGGACTGACTTCCTGCTTGGTCCTGGAGAAAGAGTAGTTACTCACCTTTAACAGGTGTTCTCCAGGAGCAGCAGGAATCATTCCTCACGACCCTCCCTCCTCCCCTTGGCGTTGCAGTCATATGATTTATTTTTTTCTGTTTTGCTGTCTTTTAGCTATGTCGTCAGACTGAGCAAGATGGCACCCTTGGGCGGGAAGGGGACTGTGCATGCGTGCTGCATTCCCAAAGGCTTTCTTTGAAAGCTGGGGAATTGCTCTGCACGAATGAATATGCATGGAAGACATTTGCATATAATGGAGGCAGTGTATGCAAATCTCTCTCATAAATATTCATTGTGGTTATCCTGAAAACCTGACTGGCTAGGTGGGTCCCAAGGACAGGGTTGAGAACTTCTGGGCTATACTGTTCTCTTTGGAGACTGAGGATGAGCCCAAGGCAGAATTGGCGATCCTTCAGTACTCCTGCCCCTAAGCAGTAGTGACAGTGCCTGTGCACTACATCCTTCAGAATGTACAGATGAGAATAGAGGAGGACCCCCTCACTGTACCTTCTGTTAAGAGAAAGTTTGACTATGTATAGAATTCAGAAGGCTCCTGGGTTTGAGAAGCCCTAGCTTCCTCACCATTCCTTGGTGTTGAATTTGCCCTTAAGAGATCTAAAGGTTCCAAGACACACTCCTCAGCGCCCCTTGGGAAGGCAGCTCCGACAGACTCTTTTGAGAGAAGGTTTCCTGGAGTTCCATGCTTGTGGCCTGCATGGCCTCTTACCAGCTTTACATGGGCATGTTTTTGAAGGACATCATGAGCAACTTAGCCAATCCTGTCCCATTAACTCCCTCAGATTGGAACAGTCTTGTTCCCTCGTGAGACACGTGTAGGACTGACCCTTGTGACTACAAATTAAAGCTCTATCTACCAGTGGTGGGGCTCTGCCTGCTCCTTTTTGTGCCACTCAGGAAGAAGTACAAGAATTAACATGACTGGAACTGCCAGCATTTGTAATAAATTACCCCAAATTCCACCCAACAATTGGCATTCAGTCAAGAGCCTTCACTCACAATGGTCTAATGCTTGGCAACTACGATTTAATGCGAAAAAGTTGCAGTGTCATGCACTTGGGTAGCAGAAAGCCAAGGGAAATGTACGAGATAGGGGGCGAGAGGTTGGTATGCACGGTTCAGGAGAAAGACCTTGGTGTGATTATTTCTGATGATCTCAAGATGGCAAAACAGTGCGACAAGGCAGTGGCAAAAGCCAGGAGGATGTTGGGCCGCATACAAAGAGGGATTACCAGCAGAAAGGAAGAGGTACTTATGCCACTGTACAAGTCACTGGTGAGGCCTCACTTGAAATACTGTGTTCAGTTTTGGAGACCATATCTTGCAAAAGATGTAAAAAGACTGGAAACTGTTCAGAGGAAGACAACCAAAATGATTTGGAGCCTGCATCAGAAACCTTATGAGAAGACTTGAAGACCTAAATATGTACACTTTGGAGGAGAGGAGGGACAGGGGAGATATGATTCAGACCTTTAAATACTTACAGAAATGATGAACAAACATCTTCCAAAGACAGGGAAGCTGTAAAACTAGAGGGCATAACATGAAGCTGCAAGGTGGTAAATTGAAAGGCAATGTCAGGAAATATTTTTTTCACTGAAAAGATGGTGGATGCTTGGAATGCTTTCCCGATGGAAGTGGTGGGGGCAAACACGGTGACTGAATTCAAAACAGCTTGGGACAAACGCAGTGGATCCCTTTACAGCAACAGGATAAAAACAAACAGTACCATCTAACTTCTGAATCATCTAACGTCTCAACAAATAGGGGTGTCCTACATGGAGTGGTGGGTTTACCCCTAAACAAAGACATGGGGAGGGGTGGCCTGCACAGAGTGACAGGTGCACCTGCTCTTGCCATCTTGCTGGGTAGACTAGATGGACCATGCTGGTCTTTATCTGCTGTCATTTACTATGTTACAACAGACTATCCAGGTTAACCGTGATAGTGTGAGTCAGGTAACAGCTTGCAAAATGTTAATAGTATTGGGCCACATGACTTCTGTAGATAGGATACCCTTGGCATGTCTCTACATGAGACTAGCTCGGTGGTCACTGAGAACTCAGTGGACACAGACTACAGGGTTTCTTGGAGATTCTGTGCATCACTGACCCTCATTCAGTTCTTGGTCTGGTGGACTATCCCATTCAGTCTGGTCAAAGATCTTCCCTTCCAAATTTCTCCTTCACATAAACTATTGACAGATGCATCTAAGCTGGGTTGGGGAGCTCATCTCAATGGGCTTTTCCTCCAGGAAAGTCTCATCAGATCAATTCTTGGAACTAAGAACTATAGTGAACACTAAAGGCATTCAAAGATTGGTTGTCCAATTTGCCACTTGGTTGTCTGTCCAAATTAGGACAATGTTCTACATCAACAAGCAGGGAGGAATGGGCTTATACTTCCTATGTTGGGAAACTATCGCCCACAGGATGGACATAAGAGCCACATACCTGCCAGGTGAACAAGACATTCTGGCAGACAGGTTGATTCAAGTCCTTCAACCACATGAATGCACCCTAGGTAGGGAGGTTGCACTCCATCTTTCAAAAGTGGGACACTCCCTCAATAATAGATTTTTGTGGCGACTCAGAATACCCAGGTGGATCATTTTGCTCCAGAATGGGATCACTCAGCAAACTGGCCTCATGCTTTCCTCTTTGATTGGGGGAGGGGCCAACTGTACATGTATCTTCCAGTACTTCTCATTCTCCAGGAACAAGCAAGAAGTCATTCTTCACATGTGGGTGACTGTGCCGACGGAGCCCCCATGCGCAGCAATTTCCCAGCTTTCGGACTTGTGCGTGGTCCCCTTCCTGCCCAAGGATGCCATCTTGCTCAGTCTCCTTTTTTCTGCGGAGCCCAACGGACATCCTAGTTTCCCTGTGGAAAAAGTAGTAAAAGTTGGAAAAATTGTTTTCTGCTTAACCGGTTCGACGCCAGTTCCCCTTCCCACCTCGGCTCTGTACACCAGTATTGAGTCTGGTCAATTTTTCGTTTTTGTCCTTGGAGACTGTGCTCTTTTATTTTAGCTGGCAGTCCGGTCTTCTGACCTCGCAGGGACCCTTTTTCCTCCAATGGCTGCCAGCGGGTTTAAAAAGTGTGATCGGTGCATGAAACTGATGTCTCATTGACACACATGACTGCTGCCTCGGGCCCGACCATGACTCCAAGGTCTGTGGCCCATGTAATAAAATGTCTTCCAAGGCCTTGAGGAGCAGGCAGCAGCAACATGATAGGATTTTTCCCGAGTCCGCACCCACCCGGGACTGGACCTCGTCAGAGGCCTTGACCTCTCGGGAGCTGTCTGATCCCAAGCACTCTCAGGTGTCCTGTGAAAGGGGGTCTCCCTTGTGGGAACACCGGAGGAAGAAAAATTCCATGAGGGCAGTGTCTGACTGCTCAGAGTGGCCTGGTCCCTCACAGGCTCGGTCACGGAGCCCATCTCACCGCACCGGATCCTCAGAGTCCGAGAGGCCTGCCAAACTCCCTCAAAAGGAACCAGACACGCTGAGGAAGGTAAGCCCTGTCCTCATTACTCTTCTCTGGGAGAGCCGGCGTCAGGACCCAACCCGGAGGCTGCGGAGCCTCCTGAGCTTGGTCTCAGGTTGGCGGCCTTGGTGCACAATGTATCTGCCATCATGGACCAGCAGCGGGCGCTGATGGCCGGTCTCACACATCTGTCTGCCCCGACCACTGGGACTTCGACGTCCAAGTCGACCCCGGAGGCCGAGTCGATCCTCGAGTCAATAAGAACTCGAGTCGATCCTCGGCGTAGGGGCGGTGGAGACCGAAGCCCTCGAGGCTGTAGCTGCTCGATTCCTCCTCAGAGGGGTCCGGCTGGGAGACGGAGGAAGAGGAGTCTCCGGACACCCACCATACCAAGTATGTCCTGTCAGACTCCCTGGGATCTGAACCTTGGAGAAAGTCACCCCTGGAGGACACCCAGTTCTTGGACTTCGTCTGGTACATGGCAAAGGCTTTGTCTTTCCTGGCGGAGGCTGAGGGGTGAGCTGAGGAGCTCGAAACCCTCCAGTATGACTTTCCTACTAAGGAAGCCCTTACTGTACCGGTGCCCCCCCATTCTGGAATGGGTGATGCTCCACATGTGGGAGACACCGGCCTCGATGCCAGTCCTCAGAAAACGAATCAATTCCATCTATTGAGTTCGCATGAGCCCTGGTTTCCAAAAAGCATAGCTGCCGCACAACTCCATGGTTGTGGAATTGGCTATGCGCCAGATCAAGAGCCAGAAGATGCACTCCTTGGTGCCTCCTGGCAGGGAGACCCGCAACATGGACGCCCTCGGTAAGAAGTGCTACCAGGATTCAATGCTGGCATGCCGAATCCAGACGTACCATCTGTACATGGGCATGTGCCTGTGAAACCTGGCAAAGGAGATTGCCGTGTTCTCAGCTGGCCTCTCTGAGGTACCTTTGCAGTGCTTCCAAGATTTGTCCACTGGGATCTGAGAGTGCTCGAACTTTGACTTGAGCAGCCTATGACGGCTTCAAGGCTTCGGCCTGCGTAGCTGGGGCCGGCATCGGTGCACACCGGCAGGCATGGCTACAGTCATCAGACTTAGAGCCAAGGGTTCAGGACAAGTTGGTCGATGTCCCTTGCTGGGGTGGAAACCTCTTTGGCAAGCCCATGACTGAGAAGGCTGCCGAGATAGAGTCTGAGTACCTGACCCAGACAAGACTCAAGAAGAAATCTGCCCCTTCTAAGAAGGGGGCTCTGGTAAGAAGCCCTTTTTCCCGAGAAAAGGTAAGGCTTACCGAAACTACCCCATGTATCAGGCCTCCCCAGCTCCCCAGCAGGGGCAGCAGGCCAAGGGGCGGGGGCAGGGCCCGCATAAACAAAAGACCCCCAAGCTCCAGTTACCGGCTCCAGCCCAGCCTGGAGGTGTTTTTTGACTCCCTGAGCATAGTCCCTCTCTCAAAGGAAGCAAGGCCATGCACAGGAGGAAGGCTGACCCTGTATGCCCACAGGTGGCCAGCCATCACAAAGACACCTGGGTTCTCCAGATAGTCCAAATGGGCTATCTGTTACATCTCACCCAGGTGCTTGCCTCCCTACTTTCCAGGGGAACCTCTCAGACCCCCTCCCTCACAGAGACCTCCTCTTGAAGGAGTTAGCAGGTCTTCTCAAGGATCAGGTGATAGAACCAGTGCCACACCACCTGCAGGGCACAGGCTTCTACTCCAGGTACTTTCTGATTCCAAAGAGAATTGGAGGCCTAAGACCCATCCTCAACCTGTGAAACCTAAACAAGTTCCTGGTGAGGGAAAAGTTGAAGATGCTTTCCCTTGGAATATTGCTGCCTTGCCTCCACCAGGGAGACTGGCTATGCTCCTTAGATCTCAAAGATGCGTATACACACATCTCGATTCATCCAAACCACAGACAATATCTAAGATTTGTAGTGGGAGGAAACCATTTTCAGTACAAAGTACTTCCATTTGGCCTAGCCTCGGCGCCCAGGGTGTTCACAAAGTGCCTTGTGGTGGTGGTAGCCTTCTTAAGAACTTAGGGGGTATTTGTCTTCCCCCTACTTAGACTGGCTCATCAGAGCCCAGTCAGCTCTAGAAGTCCAACATGCCACGTTCTGCACTATCCAGTTGCTCTAGCACCTGGGCTTTGTGATCAACTACACAAAGTCCACTCTGGTTCCCTCTCAAGAACTGGAGTTCATAGGGGCAAGGTTAGACACCCTTCAGGCAAGGGCTTATCTACTAAAGGACTGGGCACAAAGGCCTGTTGCCCTAGTTCAGCAAGTGAGTCAGATCTCAAATCTCAGCAAGATGCTTTTTGCGCCTCCGTGGTCACATGGCCTCCACAGTGCATGTGACACCCAGTGCCTGACTACACATGAGAACAGCTCAGTGGTGTCTCAAGGACCAGTGGACACAAGCCACAGGCAGACTCAGATAAGGTTGGGGTGTCCCAATGCCTGGTACAGTCGTTGAAATGGTGGCTTCAGTCTCACAACCTTCTGGGAGGGAGTGCCTTTTCAGCCTTCCACGCACTCAAAGGTGCTGACTATAGATGCATCCCTGCTGGGATGGGGCGCTCATTGCCAGCAGGTCTGCACTCAGGGTGTGGTCTCCATGGGAGAGCACACAACAAATCAATCTCCTAGAGCTTTGGGCGATCTGCCTAGCTCTCCAGACCTTCTGCCAAACCCTGGCTCATCAAACTGTCTTGATTCAGACAGCCAAGTAGCAATGTTCTATGTGAACAAGCAAGGGGACACAGGGTATCGCATCCTATGTCAGGAAACCTTGGACCTATGCTCCTTTGCAGTCAGCCAGGGTATGTACCTCAAAGCGGTTTACTTGCCAAGTCGGGAGAAATTCTTAGCTGAGAAGCTAAGCAGAATTCTCCAGCCGCACGAGTGGCAACTGAATCCCAGCATCTCCTAGTGCTGGGGGCGACCGTCCATGGATTTGTTTGCAAGTCCGCAAAATCACCAGTTGCCCCATTTCTGTTCCAGACAGTCGCACCCACACAGGGTGGCTGCAGATGTGTTTCTAATATCATGGTCTGTGGGCCTTCTATATGGATTTCCTCCCATGCCCCTGTTAGCTTGGACCTTATTCAAGATCCTTCAAGACAAAGCCTCGGTCATTCTGGTGGCGCCCAGGTGGCTGAGGCAGCCATGGTTTCTGCTGCTCCTGCAGCTAGTGAAGGAGGCTCCAATTCCTCTGGGATTACAACCCAACCCTCTGTTGCAGGAGAGGGGCTCTCTTCTGCATCCCAACCTCAGGTCCCTCAATCTGATGGCATGGCTGCTGAAATGGTAGTCCTTGCACCACTTTTCCTCCCTAAAAAGATAGAGGATGTGTTGCTAGCCTCTAGGAGGCAATCAACTAGGAAAACCTACACATTTAAGTGGCATAGATTTGAGGTGTGGTGTGCTCTGCAAAGTGAGAACCCATTCTCCTGCCAGGTGGCAGTGGTGTTGTAGTACCTGCTTCACCTTTCAGATTTAGGCCTTAAGTCAAACTCGGTCTGAGTTCACCTTAGTGCTTTCTCCAGCAACAAGCAGGAAGTCAGCCCTCACATATGGGTGACATCGGTGCCGACAGAGCCCTCGTGCGGAGTAAATCCCTAGCTTTCAAAAAAAGCCTTTGGGATTGCATTCCACATGCACGGTCCCCTTCCCGCCCAAGGGTGCCATCTTGCTCAGTCTCCTTTTTTTCCATGGAGTCCAACGGACGTTGTCCTAGTGTCCCTGAGAAAAAAGTGTTTAAAAGTGAGAAATTACTTTTCTTTTTTACCGGTTCGACATCGATTCCCCTTCCCGCCTTTGGCTCGGTCCAATTTTTTTCGGTTTTTGTCCTTAGTGACTAGCATTCATGCTTTTTTCATTGTTCACTGGCAGCCCGGTCATTCGACCTTGCAGGGGCCCTTTTTCCCCCGATTTGCTGCCAGTGGGTTTAAGAAGTGTGATCGGTGTAAAAAGTTAATGTCCCTCATCGACACACACTAATGCTGTCTCCACTGCCTCAGGCATGACCATGACCCGAAGGTCTCTGGCCTGGGTGGGAAGATGTCCTCCAAGGCACTTAGGAGTAGGCAGCAGCAGCGTGAAAGGATTTTCAGAGTCCGCATTCCCCCCCCACCCCTGGGTCTGGACCTCTTCAGAGGCCTCAACATCTCGGGAGCTGTCTGAACCCGAGCGTCGGGTCTTCTGAGCATGGGTTTCCCTTGCGGGAACACCGGAGGAAGAAGAAACCTCAATGTCCAAGTCGACCCCGGAGGCCGAGTTGATTCTTGAGACTCTTTGGACTCGTCGATCCTCTGCCAAGGTCTCCCTCGACCTCTCGTTCGGGACCGAGGTTGTCGATGCCAGTGCCCTTGGACACCCATCGGACCCGGTATGTCCCATCGGACTCACTGGGTTCTGAACATCAGAGAAGGTCCCCTCCAGAGGATACCCGGTTGTCGGACTTTGTCAGGGACTTGGCCAAGGTTTTGGCATTCCCAGCAGACACCGAGGAGGAGCCTCGAGCCGAGGAGCTCGAAGCCCTCCAGTATGACTTTCCCCCTCGGGAAGCCCTTACTGTTCTGGTTCCTCTGATGCTGGAACAGCTGATGCTCCGCATGTGGGAGTCGCCGGCCTCTGCCATTTCTCATCAAGCAGGTCGATTCCATCTATCGAGTCTGCAAGAGCCCTGGGTTCCAAAAAGCATAGCTGCCACACAACTCCATGGTTGTGGAATCGGCCATGCATTCATCATCAAATGTGGAGTTGCGCCATCTGAGGTCATTAATAGCCTGAGATTGAATTATATGTTGGATTATATGTTGTAGTTTTATTGAAGTAATTGTATAGATTTTTGGGAGCAAGGTACTTTCTGGTTCGATCCCAGAGGCAGCCCATTACCTGAGCATACTGAGTGTGAAGGCACCATGTGCAGATGGGCATCAGGGACAACATGGACCATCAAGGCCATATGGCTGAGAAGATGGCACATCACTTGGGCTGAAATTAAGAACATAAGATATGCCATACTGGGTCAGACCAAGGTCCATCCAGCCCAGTATTCTGTTTCCAACAGTGGCCAATCTAGGTCATATGTACCTAGCAGTTTCCCCAAGGGACACAGGTTCCACAATGCTTGTATTGGTTCAAGCATTGATATCCTGGGTCCCTTAATAATGGTTTATGGACCTTACCTCCAGGAACTTGTCCAAACCTTTTTTAAACCCAGCTACATTAACAGCCTTTACTACATCCTCTGGTAACAAATTCCAGAGTTTGATTACACGTTGAGTGAAAAAATATTTTCTTTTATTAGTCTTAAATAGTTTACCCTGTAGCTTCAGGGTAAATTGTGTCGCAACACTGAACCACAGAAGCCAGAGCTATGAGGCGGTCTGCCCTGTCCCGCAGAAGGAAGGCTGTCACCCGCTGGGTGTTGAGGCACACATCGATGAACTCTAGGGATTGAACCAGAGTGAGATAAGACTTTGGGTAATTCACCACAAAGCAAAGGTGTTCGAGAAGGACAGTGCAGGCTGTGGCCCACCACGCCTCGACTGCCATCTCCCTTGTAATGAGCCAATCAGCTAGATAGGGGTAGACAAAGGTGCCCTGTAACTGGGAGGTGGGTTGTGGCTACCACAAGGCACTTGGTGAACACTTGCAGGGCGGATACAAGGCTGAAGTGAAACACCCTGTATTGGTAGTGGTTCCCTTGTACTCTGAAGCACAAGTATTTTCTTGTGTTTGGGTGGATGAGGATGTGAGCGTACGCATCCCGAAGGTACAAGGGGCATAGCCAGTCACCCTGCCCAAGGGAGGGCAGCAAGGCGCCAAGGGATAGCATCTTGAATTTTTCCCCACACTGTATATCTATTGAGATTTCTTAAATCGAGGATGGGTCGGAACCTGCCCGTCCACTTTGGCACAAGGAAGTAGTGAAAGTAGAAACCGTGACCTCTGAGATGCAGTGGGATCACTTCCATTGCTTGTTCGAGGAGGCTGGCAAGCTCCTATGCCAAGGTGGTCTGGTGTGCAGGGAGCAGTCTCCATGGGGGCAAAAGGGTGGGGGAAGCCAGTCCAGATGGAGGTAACCCTCCCTGACGACCTGGAGTACACCCAGGCATCCGAAGTTATAGACTCCCTGCAGGGAGCAAAGTGGACCTGGACCCCCCCCCCCCCAGTAGCTGATTCAGCAAAGGGAAGACAGCTATGCATCTGGCATCAAAACTCCAGGGCCGACTGGGCCAGAGCCAGGGTCTGGGCTCTTGGATCCCTTAAGCTTACACTGGCCCTAGGGGCTGCTTTGTCCTCCATAGGTTTGACGAACAATTATTCGCCCAGGCCCGGTACGTCAAGCAGCTTCTCCTGAACCCATTGTTCGAGGTCTGAGGACTGGAGCCAGGCCTGCCACCTGGCCCTGATACCTGCAGCAGAGGATTCAAAGCGATCGTATGCAGTGCAAAAAAACAGTCCCCCACTGATTTTAGGAGGGACTGGAAATGGCAGAGGTAATCGCCATCGAGACCTGCCTGGAAGCCTCTGAGCTCCTTCATGAAATCACAAAGGAACATGTCTATATAGAGCTGGTAAGTCTGGAAGCAGCAAGCCAGAATGGAGACTTGGTAGGCCTTACGCCTGAGGGTATCAAGAGCATTAGACTCCCTACCTGGCGGAACCAAAGAGGGTTTTTTTGTACTCTGCTTCCCCAAGGCAGATTCCACCACCATTGAGGCACTGGGGAGCTGGACCTTCCGGAAGCCGGGCCCCCACTGGACTCTGTACATGGTGTACAGATGCTTGCTGACAATGGGGATAGATGCAGGCATTTCCCACATACAGAGGAGCAGTCGGATCAGAATGGGTGAGACCAGTACGATGAGAGATACCCTCAGCAGGGCCTCGTATTATAAAATATTGAGTTCCTCCATATGGGGCTCCTCCTCAGACTGTGTAGAGTGCGCCAGGGCTCGAGCCATGTCCCACGCAAACTTCCGAAAGAAAGTATCCTCGGGCAGTGACCGTCGCTTTTGAACAGGCAGGGAAGGTTCCGAGGGGATGTCCCGATGTGCCCAGGATTCGAGGGAAGTATCCCCTGTCAGACCCCCAGCCTGAAATCCCTGAGAAAGACTTGGAGCTATGCTGTTCGAGCAGAGCCTGTGCAGCACACTGTGCTCTTGAGGCCAAAGCACATCTGGAGCTGGAGGTGCTGGCTCGGGAAGATCTCGCACCCAAGGACCAGGATGGAGATCAAGACCTCTGCCAGGATCCCTCACAAGGCACCTGGCTCTCAGGGGTTGTTACGGCAGTCTGGGGAGCCAAGACAGGCACCACCCTCAATCTCTGTATGCATGCCAGCAGGGCCTGGCACCGGCACCTGCTGGGCAGCAACAAAGGCAGAAATGCTGCACTCCAGTGCCAGCATTCAGGCCTCTCAGAAGTGGGGCCCTGTGACACCAACACCAGGGTAACCTGGTCAGGTATCGAAGGAGAGGGGAGTCATTGCCAGGACAACCCTGAGGAGACCGGGCACCATCGCCGGAGGCCTCTATCTGTAGGGGATACCTTTCGGGGCCACTTCTCTGACTCTTGGGACTGCCAAGGAGGGCTAAGGGACCAAGCGTGAGAATGCTCACACTTGTCCAGAGCCCCCAATAAGGTCCTTGAGGCTGCCTTCTGCTCCCTTTCAAGGGACCCCTGCTTAGAGTGGTGCCGAGGCTGGACATCTTGCGGAAAATATCATCCAGTTTCTGCTTATAGCTCTGGATGGCCTTGGAGGACATCTTTTTACAAAGAGCAGAGCTCTAGGTTATGGTCTGCTACCAGACACCTCAGACAAGTCATGGGTGTCCGTGAGCAACATGTTTTTGGAACATCTGTCACTTTTTGAAACCAGAGCCCATGGGGTCAAAAAGAATCCCCACAAGGTCAAAGACCTTCAGTTCGGCCAGCAGTTGAAATGGACACAAAACACACTAAAGATGAACTCACGAAGAAAAAAAAAAGGGGGGGGGAAATTAAAAACAACAATGTCCCAGGGTCTGCTGCCAAAGCAGGGGTGCTGGGGACCGCAGGAAGAGGATCATGGAAACCAGAATAGAAGACAATATGAAAACCGTTTTCTGAGGCACAGGGATGTGCATTTGAAGGGCTCTCTGGAAAAAGGGAGACCGATTAAGATGCACCCTTAGGCAGGAAGGGGACTACGCATGCATGGTGGCATTCCCAAAGGCTTTCTTTGAAAGCTGGGGAAATGCTCTGCACAGGCTCCGTCAGCTCCAACACCACCCATATGTGAGGACTGACTTCCTGCTTGCTCCTGGAGAAAAAGCTTTCATCAGCTGCACAAGAACCATATTGGAGGTTCCAAGGCACTGTGGTGGATTATAAGGAGGAGGTTTCAAAAGCAGCAAACCCCATATAAAGTGAACAACTAAAGGCTGTACAGAGATGGGCTTACCTTCAACAACTCTGTGATAAGCTCCAACTGCACTGAGGTGAACCCTTACTAAGTTGGGCTTGAGTCCAGGAGAGGTGCAGAGGATGCTCAAGCAGCGTTTGTGTGGGACAGGCAGAAGTATTTAGGGACAGTCCCTTATAACAGACAGCACATCTATTTTATTTGCATGAATATGATTCTTTCATTGAAGCCCTACTAGAGGCCAAAACATCAGCGACACCAGTTGGCAGATTGAGTACAGACACTATCAGTCTCTCAACAGTCAAGCTGCAAAGGCCAAGGACTTTATATTGGGATGTTACAGTGTTTTGTTCTCCTGTGATATCAGATGCATATCCCAACCAAATTGGAGAGCTCCAGGAGGGGAAACCATGGTTGCCTGGGCCAGTAAGGAGTGATAATTGTTGTGTCTGTTTTGAGTTTGGGCAGACTAGATGGACCATACTGGTCTTTATCTGCCGTCATTTACTATGTTACTATGAGTTACAGGAGGGTCTTGGAAAAACAGTTACTCACCTATAACGGGTGTTCTTCAGGGACAGGAATCAGTCCTCATATAGGGATGACATCGGCACAGACAGAGCCCCCATGCAAAGCAAATCCCCAGCTTTCAAAGAAAGCCTTTGTGACTGCATCATGAATGCACGGTCCCCTTCCCACCCAAGGGTGCCATCTTGCTCAGTCAAATGACATAGCTAAAAAGACGGCAAAATGAAGAAAATTTCATAATAGGACTGCAACGCCAGGGGAGGAGGGAAGATTGTGAGGACTGATTCCTGCTGTCCCTGGAGAACATTTGTTACAGGTGAGTAACTATGCTTTCTCCAGGAACAAGCAGGAAGTTAGTCCTCGCATATGGGACTCCCTAACTATAGGCTACCGAGAACCCATAACTGAAAAATAGGCTCCCTCTAGAAGAGCCGCATCAGCCATGATAGGAGTTCAACCGAGAACGTAACACTCCCGTAGCCTGACACCTAAGGGTCAGAGTTTCCTAAACATCGAACAGATTACAGAGTACAGCCTGGCCGAAAGCACTGTCCCGTTAGGACTCCCTATCTAGGCAGCAATGGCTGCAAAAGGCTGGCTTAAAGACCAGGTTGTGGCACGGCAGATGTCTGCCAGTGGAACAAAGCAGAAGTGAGCCACTGATGCAGCCATAGCCCTGACCAGGTGGGCCGTAACTCGACCCTGCAACGGGAGATCGGCCACCCTGTATGCCCAAGGCAATGCAATCTACCACCCAAGTGGACAACATACGTTTGGAGACCGGCATCCCCAGCTTACCAGGGGGGGCATAAGAGACAAAGAGCTGAGGAGCCCTTCGATGCCCCAGCATATGCTCCATGTAGAGGGCCAAAGCCCTCTTACAGTCCAGGGTATGCAGAACTGCTTCTGCCCGGCTGGCATGGGGCCTAGGAAAGAAGGTCAGAAGTACCACCTCCTGGTTGAGATGGAATGAGAAGACCACTTTCAAAAGGAACTTGGGGTGCATGCAAAGCACCACCCTGTTCCTATAGAACTGTGTGTATGGTCGGATACCAGAGCCTGCAGCTCACTCGTCTAGCCGATGCAAGTGCCACCAAGAAAAGCACCTTCCAAGACAGGAAGCAGAGATGGCAGGTAGCCATCGGCTCAAAAGGTGGCCGAGTAAGCTGCCCTAAGACCACATTCGGATCCCACTTGGTCGCCGGGGGGGGCAGACCAGGGGCTTCAGCAGAAGTAGACCTCTCAGGAACATGGACACCAAGGGGTGTACAGAGAGAGGTTGTCTTTCCACTGGAGTGTGGTGTGCCGATAAAGCATAGTTACTCACCTATAACAGATGTTCTCCAGGGACAGCAGGAATCAGTCCTCACATATGGGCAACGTCAACACCAACGGAGCCCTCATGCGGAGCAAATCCCCAGCTTTTCAAAGAAAGCCTTTGGGATGGCATCACACATGCAGTATGCCCTTCCCGCCCAAGGGTGCCGTCTTGCTCAGTCAAATGAGACAGCTAAAAAGACAGCAAAAGGATAAAATTTAATCAAAGGACTGCAACTCTAGGGGAGGAGGGAGGGTCATGAGGACAGATTTCTGCTGTCCCTGGAGAACACCTGTTACAGGTGAGTAACTACGCTTTCTCCAGGAACAAGCAGGAAGTCAGCCCTCACATATGGGACTCCCTAGCTATAGGCTACCGAGAACCCATAGCTGAAAAATGGCTCCCTCTAGAAGAGCCACAGCAGCTGTAATAGGAATTCCACAGAGAACGCAACCCCCCCCCCCCCCCCCCGGTAGCCTGACCCCAAAGGGTCGGAGTTGCCTAAACCTCAAATAGGTTATGGAGTACTGCCTGTCCGAAAACACTGTCCCGTCAGGGCTTCCTATCCAAGCAGTAATGGGCTGTAAAAGTCTGGCCCGAAGACCAGGTGGCAGCCCGGCAGATGTCTGCCAGCAGAACAGAGCATATGTGAGCCACTGATGCAGCCTTAGCCCCGACACAGTGGGCCGTGACTCGACCCTGCAACGAGAGGTCAGCCGCCCTGTACACCCAGGCAAAGCAGTCTGCCACCCAGGTGGACAATGTGCGCTTGGAGACAGGTAGATCCAGCTTACTGGGGTCATAAGAGAAAGAGCTGAGTAGCCCTTCAATGTCCCCGCTTACGCTCCAGGTAGAAGGCCAACACCCTTTTACAATCCAGAGTATGCAGGACCGCCTCTGCTCGGCTGGCATGCAGCCTGGGAAAGAAGGTTGGAAGAACCACCTCTTGATTGAGGTGGAATGAAGAGACCACTTTTGGAAGGAACTTGGGGTGGGTGCGAAGGACGACCCTGTTCCTATAAAACCGTGACACGGTCTATCAGAAACGAGAGCTTGTAGTTCACTCACATGTTTGGCAGATGTGAGTGCCACCAGGAAGAGCACCTTCCAGGAGAGGAAGCGCAGATGGCAAGTGGACATCGGCTCAAAAGGTGGGCGAGTAAGCTGCTCCAAGACCACATTCAACTCCCACTCAGTTGCCGGAGGACGAACTGGTTTCTTTTTAGTAGAAGTAGATCTCCGAGGAATCTGGACACCATGGAGTGAGCCGAAAGAGGTTGTCCTTCCACTGGAGAGTGGTGTGCTGACAAAGCACTCAGGTGGACCCTGACGGAGTTAGTCTTGAGACCTAATTCTGAGAGCTGAAGCAAGTACTGCAACACCACTGGTACAAGGCAAGAAAGGGTTTTCGTTGTGCTGGGTACACCACACCTCAAACCTATGCCACTTGAAGGCACTGGATTTCCTAGTGGACTGCCTCCTTGAGGCCAGTAACACTTCTACATTCCTAGGTAGGAGGAGAGGAGCTAGCACTACCCTATCAGTAGCCATGCCATCAGGTTGAGGGACCTGTAGTTGGGGTGCAAGAGAGCCCTGCTCCTGAGACAGGAGGTCGGGCTGTGTCCCCAGAGAGAGTGGGGCTTCCACTGCCAGCTGAAGGAGAAGCGGAAACAAAGGTTGCCTCGGCCATCTGGGGGCTACCAGAATGACCAAGGCCTTGTCCCAAAGGATTTTGAACAGAGTTCAGGCCACCAGAGGCATGGGATGAAACGCATACAGGAGGCCCACTGACCAGGAGATCAGAAAAGCATCTGCAACCACCCTCCAAGGATGTGGCTGTCTGGAGCAAAACCTGGGCAACTGGTGATTCTGCGGACTGGCAAAGAAATCTATGGACTGATGTCCCCAGCAGTGGAAAACCTGCTGAGCCACATCTGGATTCAGTTGCCATTCGTGAGGCTGGAGAATCCTGCTTAGCTTGTCTACTAGGAAGTTTTCCTGACCAGGCAGGTAAACTGCTTTGAGACACATACCCTGCCTGAATGCAAAGGAGCAGAGGTCCAGTGTCTCCTGACATAGGATAAGAGACCCTGCCCTGTGCCTCCCTGCTTGTTCACGTAGAACATTGCTACCTGGTTATTTATTTATTTTTATTTATTTATTTTATTTACTATACATTTGTATACCGCTACTTCCAGCGATCAGCAGCGGTTTGATTACAGATTGGAAATTGTCAAATCATGACAGGAAATTTTTGAGGTATAAACACATTGATTAGACAGGAAAGCACAGCACACAGAGAACTATTTTACAGGGAACATGGGCTATGGAGGGTTAAGTAGCTTGCCCAAAACCACAAGGAGCACCTGTGGGACTAGAAACCCCAGTCCTTCCGGCCCAAGGTTGCTGTCCTCTAGTGGGATTTGAACCCCCGACCTTCCGGCCCGAAGTACCTTGCCCCAACCACTAGGTCACTCCTCCACTCTGGTTGTCTGTCTGCACCAAGACAGACTGATGTGAAAGAACATGACGGAAGATTTGAAGAGCGAGGCAAAGCGCCTGCAGCTCTAAGAGGTTGATTTGGTGCGTAGCCTCCTGAGGAGACCACAGCCCCTGAATGCATGATCCCTGGCAATGGGCTCCCCAGCCCAGCAAGGAGGCATCTGTCGTTAGCACTCTTATGTGCGAGGGAATCTGAAAAGGCACTCCCTCTAGCAGGTTGGGTGGCTGAAGCCACCACTGCAACGACTTCACCAGTCGTTTGGACACTGTTATTGTGTCTCGGAGGCTGCCAGTGGCTTGTGTCCATTGATCTCTGAGGCACCACTGAGCTGTTCTCATGTGGAGACGGGCATTTGGGATCACATGTACCATGGAGGCCATGTGGCCCAGGAGGCGTAGGCAGTGTCTTGCTGAGACTTGTGTCTGACCTGGTGTACCAGCGCCAGCAGCTTCTGTGCCCTGTCTGCTGGCAGGTAAGCCTTCGCCTGAAGGGTGTCTAGTCTTGCTCCTATGAACTCTTAAGTTTTGAGTGGGGAGCAAAGTAGACTGCGTGGTTTATGACAAAGCCTAGACATTGTAGCAAGTTGATGGTGTGAGAAGTGGCCTGTTGGGCCTCCTGAGGTGACTGGCCCCGTGATGAGCCAATCGCCCAAGTAAGGGAAGACAAAAATCCCTTGGTTTTTGAGGAAGGCTGCCACCATGGCCAGGCATTTGGTAAACACTCTGAGAGCAGAGGCTAGGCCAAGGAGTACTCTGTACTGAAAATGGTTTCCTCACACTCCAAATATCAGATATTGTCTGTGGTCTGGATGTATGAGGATGTGCGTATAGGCATCCTTCAGGTCTAATGAGTATAGCCAAGCTCCCTGGGGGGAGGTAAGGCAGCAATATTCCAAGGGAAAGCATCTTGAACTTTTCCCTCACCGGGAACTTGTTTAAGTTTCGCAGGTCGAGGATAGGCCTTAGGCCTCCAGTTCTCTTTGGTATCAGAAAATACCTGGAGTAGAAGCCCTTTCCCTGCAGGTGGTGGGGCACTGGTTCCACCGCCTGATCCTCTAGAAAGCCTGCTAACTCCTGCAAGAGGAGGTCCCTGTGAAGAGGGGGGCTAAGAGGCTTTTTACCAGAGCCCTTCTTAGAAGGGGCAGAAGTCTTCTTGGAGAGCCTCGTCCGGGTCAAGTACTCGGACTCGAGTTCAGCAGCCTTCTCAGTCATGGGTTTGCCAAAGAGGTTGTCTCCTTGGCAAGAGACACTGCCCAACTTGTCCTGAACTCATGGCTCCAGATCAGACGACATTAGACAGGCCTGGTGGCGTGCACTGATGCCGGCTGTGGCTACTCAGCCAAAGCCTCGAAGCCGTCATAGGCTGCTCGATACAAACTTCGAGCACTCCTGGATCCTGGTGGACAAGGCCTTGAAGCACTGCAAAGGTGCCTCAGAGAGGCCATCTGAGAACCCAGTAATCTCCTTTGCCAGGTCCCTCAAGTACATGCCCATGTACAGCTGGGTAAGTCTGGACCTAGCATGACAGCATCGAGCCCTGTAAGCACTTTCTGCCGAGGGCGTCCAGGTTCCAGGCCTCCCGGCCAGGAGGCACCAAGGAGTGTTTTGGCTCTTGAGCCTGTGCAATCACCTTAGGTGGTGTTAGACGCTCACATCACCGGTCATAGCCTACCCTACCTTCCAAAATCTTCCATTAATTAAAGACACCCTAAACTTCAATCACGGGAAAAGTCTCAAATTATTTCTAAATCCAAAGAGCTAAAATGAAATCACTAAAACACATTCACACTTACAAACTTCATTCACACACTAATCCTTAACATTAGAAACAGCGTCAATCCAATCAGCGTACAACTGAAGTGAAAAGGCTGGACGCAGCCTAAATCAAATCCTGGAGCGATACCTGCAATTATAATAGAAACAGTGAAAAATTCAAAAGTATAACAATGCCAATATTAAGCACTGAAAAACTTATCTTGCAATAGTGAAACATCCAACCAGGTCTCTAACTCCTCAATGAACACTTCTCATGGGAAATTCCAACCTCCGACAGAGGAGCCATAGAACACGGGAGAGAATATCCAAAATTCTAGTATTATCGCTATGACCGGTGATGTGAGCGTCTAACAACACCTAAGGTGATTCATCATCAAATGTGGAGTTGTGCCATCTGAGGTCATTAATAGCCTGAGATTGAATTATATGTTGGATTATATGTTGTAGTTTTATTGAAGTAATTGTATAGATTTTTGGGAGCAAGGTACTTTTTGGTTCGATTTCTTCTTTTTGCTCTTGGCTTTTTGTTTTGTGTGCTGCCTCTGGGATGCCATCTCGGTCACTCCCCAGCTGTCTGAGTTCCTTGGCTGGTGGTGGGATGCCTGGAATCTGCTTTGGGGCATGCTGTTCCAGGCCCTGCAGCACGATGTGGTTTTGACCAGACACCTCTCTAACAGGCTTGGGAGCACATTGTAGCGAACTTGGCCCCTTGAGGAGTCCCAGCAACTGATCAAGCTCTGAGTGGTCTTCCTCTTCTCTCCAGGCGCTGTGTTCACCACCAGACAGTGCTTGTCCAAACAGGCAACAGCATGGCAGTGTTCTGTATGAACAAACAGGGGCACCTGGAGGCAGTATCCCTATGGTCCTTTGCAATTCGCCAAGACATAGTCCTTTGGGCTGCCTATCTCCCATGTCAGGGCAATGTTCTGGCAGACAGACTGAACCAGATCCTCCAACCACATGAATGGTGCCTCTGCCCACAAACAGCAGTGGCTGTTCTGTTGCTGGGGGATTTTGGTCCTGGACCTCTTCGGCCCAGTTCCTCATCCAAGCAGGGAAGCCTCCAATGCCATGGATGCATGACCACCTTTATGCGTTTCCTCCCATCCTGCTCATACCCCAAGCTCTTCTCAAGATTCAGCAAGACAGGGCCTCTGTCATTTTCATGCCTTGGCAGCCCTGGTTCCTGCTGCTGCTCTGCCTCTCATCAGAGCTTCTGGTTCCCCTCGGCAGCTTGCCAGGCTTGTTGACACAGGAGGAGGGTCTCCTACTTAACCTAAACCAGAGATCCCTATCCCTCATGGCTTGGTGCCTGAGTGGGTTGTGCTAGTCCCTCCATCTCCCAGTGGAGATCAAGGACATATTGCTGGCCTCATGCAAGGACTCGACCAGGAGGGCTTATGCCTTCAAGTGGTGTCGGTTCTGTGTGTTGCTTGGAGATGCGGGCCAACCTCTTCTCTTGCTCCACCCACCTGGTCCTGCAGTACTTTATCTCTCACAGGCAGGCCTGAAGTCCAACTCTGTGAAGGTCCACCTGAGCATGATTTTGGCCAACCACCACCCAGTCAGGGCCGACCCCCTCTTGTGCCAGCTGCTGGTTTCCCACTTTGTGTGGGCCTTCTCTCCAGGCCCCCCATTGGACTGCCTCTGGCAGAGTGGGATCTGTGTCATCCTCATGCAGCTAACCCAGCTGCCCTTTGAGCCAATGGCATCCTGCTAGCTTTGGTACCTTTCCTGGAAGGTGGTTTTTCTGATAGCTCTCACCTTGGCCCAGAGGGTCAGTGATCTTCAGGCCCTGATGGCTGACGCTCCCTACATGAGATTCTATGGGAACTGGGTGATTCTCTCAACACACCCTAAGTTTTCCCCCGAAGGTTGTCTTGGATTTCCATCTCAACCAGGAGATAGTGCTGCTAATCTTCTTTCCGAAGCACCATGCTGACTGGGTGTCAGCAATCCTCCACACCCTTGAGAGGGTGCTTCCCCTTCTACCTGCAGCACACGCAGGCCTGCCACAGGTCCAAGTGGCTCTTCGTCTCCTATGACCCTGCCCATTTGGGGCTCGTGGTCACCAAGCAGACCCTCTCCCTCTGGCTGGTCTACTGCTGGACTGTCAAGTCATGGTGTCTGGGTGAGGGATGTGTTGGTGGCACAACTGTGCTCTGTGCCCTTGGCGGACATGCCAAGCTGCAACCTGGTCCTCTTCTAACACATTTGCAATGCATTACTGCCTGGAGAGGGAGTCATGTCAGGCTGTACTCTGTAATCTGTTTGGGGTTTAGACAACTCTGGACCTCTGACCCTTCTTCTGTGGCTACCAGGAATGTGGTCTTCCAGGGATCTGAGATCCTTTGATTGTCTTCAGTTACCAGTGTCTGCTTACGGTTTGCCATGGCACTTTCTACAGGTCCTTGGTAGCCTGTAGCTGGGGGTTCTCATATGTGAAGGCTGATTTCCTGCTTATACTGCACATAGTAAAGGGCAGGAGATCAAATGCCTATCTATGAACATCTGAGGACAGGAATTGAGCATCTGAAAGTGTAGTTACTCACCTGTAACAGGTGTTCTCCAGGGACAGCAGGAATCAGGCCTCACAACCCACCCACCTCCCCTAGGGAGTTGCCTTTGGACTTTTTATCCTTTGACTGATAAAGATGGCACCCTTGGGCAGGAAGGGGACCACATGTGTGGTGGCATTCAAAGGCTTTCTTTGAAAGCTGGGGAAATGCTCCATGCAGGCTCTGTTGGTGCCGATGTCACCCATATGTGAGGACTGATTCCTGCTGTCCCTGGAGAACACCTGTTTACAGGTGAGTGAGTATGCTTTCAGATGCTCATTTCCTGTCCTTGGATGGTTATGGTTATAGGTATTTGATATATTGCTCTTTACTATGTGTATCAGAGCGGTTTATAGATATATTCTAACAGGCACTTTTATTCCCTTATCCTTGAAGGGCTACGTGTACCTGAGGCAATGGAGGGTTAAGTGGCTTGCCCAAGGCCAAAAGGAGTGGCCACGAGACTAGAGACCCCAGTCCCTCCTGCCTGAGGTTACTTATCCCTATGTAGGACTTGATCCCCTGGCCTGAGGTAACCTGTCCCAACCACTGAGCCATGCCTCCCTCCCTGACCTGGAAGGTTTTGTTTCTGGTGACAGTCACTTCAGCTCTCGGTGAGCGAGTGTCAAGCTCTAGTGGTTCATCTATCTTACTCTAAATTCCATCACAATAAGAGGAGTTCTTTGTACTCATCCCAAATTCCTTCCAAAGGTAGTATTGGATTTCTATCTTAATCTGTGATCATGAAGTTTTGGAAAGAATGTTAGCAGAAGAATTTATTAAAGGGAAACTGAGCTACATGTCTTTGATTGTAAATGAGCCTTAGCTTTTGACTCGGAGCGAGCAAAGCTGGATGGACTTTCTAAGGGTTGGTTTTTGTTTTTGACCCCAACAAGTTAGGGGTTGCTAACAGACTGCATCTCTTTCACTTATGCCCAGGCAGGCATCAGTCTTTGAGGGTCATGTTATGGCTCATAATGTTAGAGCGATGGCCACTTCTCTGCCCCACTTGTGCTTGGTCTCTATGGACAAGATTTGCACAGCTGCAGCATGGATTTCAGTCCACACATTCACATCTCACTACTGTCTGGAGATGGATTCCTGATGCAACAGCAACTTGCCAATCAATACTAAGGAATCTGGAGAGTAGAATGCAATTACACCCCCACCCATTTTTCTGTTCAGACTACCTTTAAAAGGGGGGGGGGGGAAGGACCTACACACAAGGCCACGTTGAGTGCCACGTTTTCCCCCTTATGTTGTTCAAGGGAGCCTGTAGCTAAGGAAACATGAACTTCTTTTCTGCTTGTCCACAGAGAAAATGTAATTACTTGCCTGTAGTAGGTGTTCTCTGCGGACAGCAGGAAAAGTTCATGCAACCCACCCACCTTCCCTAGTTGTATTCTCCTTAGCTAAAGTATTTGACTGAGGTAAAATAGTGGTGGGGCGAGTGGGAAGATGCATAGAGGAACTTCCAGAAGGAGCTGGGAACACTCCCATGTGGAGTTCTAGTGGATGTCACCCATACATAAAGACTTTTTTCTTGCTGTCTACAGAGAACACCTGCTGCAGGTGAGTAACTATATTTTATCAGCTTGATACCTTACAGCTTTTACACTTTGTGTTTGACACTCACCTTATTTCACAGAGGATCTTTATGTAAAGACCCTTCAACTACTTTTGAAAAAACTGCCCATCTTTGATGCTGAAAAAAAGCACACAGACTAATTAAGACTAATAAGAGAAAATATTTTTCACTCAATGTGTAATCAAACTCTGGACTTTATTACCGGAGGATGTAGTAAAAAATGTTAGTGCAGCTGGGTTTAAAAAAGGGTTGGATAAGTTCCTGGAGGAAAGGCCCATAAACCATTATTAAGAGACCCAGGATATCACTGCTTGACCCAATACAAGCATTGAGGAACCTGTGTCTTTTGGGGAGACTGCTAGGTACTTATGACCTAGATTGACCACTGTTGGAAACAGGATACTGGGCTTGATGGACCTTGGTCTGACCCAGTAATGCATATCTTATGATGATATGATGTCAAAGTGTTCCAAAACATCATTGCATCAAGACAGGTTTTGGCCATATCTCCTAAGACTAGACTATAATTGTGGTATGCACACTGTAAAAACAGCAAAAAAAAAACCTCTTGGATTTTATTGTAAAAGCTGAGTTTGAAACTTGATTCCTTTCTTCTCATGTTAGTGCCATTTTCATAGTCCTGACCTCAGATATTACTTAGTCTAATCCTAATGTGTTAAGTTCTTGCTTAAGCACATTGTACAAATTTTCTCCAGCAGTGCTCTCCACATCTCTAAATTTTAAACTGTTTTTTTGTACAATACCCACTAGTGTATTAGGTAATTTCTCCAGGACCAAGCAGGAAGTCAGTCCTCACATATGGGTGAGGTTGGTGCCAATGGAGCCCTTGTGTGGAGCAATTCCCCAGCTTTCAAAGAAAGCCTTTGGGAATGCAGTACACATGTGTGGTCCCCTTCCCGCCCAAGGGTGCCATCTTGCTCAGTTGTCTTTTTTCTGCAGAGCCCGATGGGCATGGGTCCTAGTCACCCGGTTAAAAGTAGATTTTTCCTTCAAAGATTCCATACCTGGATGACTGGCTCATTAGGGGTCAGTCTCCACAAGAGGCCAGACAGGCCACTCTTCGCACTGTCTCTCTTCTCCAGCACCTGGGCTTCGTCATAAACTTCGCAAAGTCCACTTTGCTCCCCTCTCAGGACATAGAGTTCATAGGGGCAAGGTTGGATACCTTACAAGCAATGGCTTATTTGCCCGAGAACAAGGCTCACAGACTGATGGCTCTGGCCCAGCAGTTTCACAGTGGATCTGCCAGACATTTCCTGAGGCTTTTGGGCCACATGGCATCCACGGTCCATGTAACTCCAAATGCTTGTCTGCATATGCGGCCTGCTCAATGGTGCCTCCGAGCTCAGTGGATACAAGCCACAGGAGACTTAAGAGACAGAGTAAGGGTGTCCAAACTACTAGCGGCCTCCCTGCAGTAGTGGCTGCATCTCCCAAACCTGATCAAAGGGGTGCCTTTCCAGGCTCCACCACACACACAGGTGTTAACGACCGATGCTTCTCTTCAAGGTTGGGGTGCACATTGCCAGGGAGCATGCAGTCAGGGCCTCTGGTCCCCTTGGGAGGTCACACAGCAGATCAATCTGTTGGAGTTGTGAGCTATTCGGCTGGCTCTACAGACTTTCTCTCATGTCCCCTCTCACCAGTCTGTTACTTGGTTGTCTGTCTGAATCAAGACAATGTTCTATGTGAACAAACAAGGGGGCACAGGATCCAGGCTTCTGTGTCGGGAAGCGCAGGCCCTGTGTGCCTTTGCAGTCAAGCAAGGCATGTTTCTCAAGGCAGTCTATCTACCTGCCCAAGAGAATTACCTGGCAGACAGGCTGAGCAGGATTCTACAGCCTCACGAATGGCATTTGAATCCCCTCGTGGCCCAGCAGATCTTCCTAAAATGGGGTCTTCCAACCATCGATCTCTTTGCCAGTTCACTGAACTGTCAGCTGCCCAGGTTTTGTTCCAGACAACCGCATCCTCTAGGAAGGCATCTGCTGCAATTCGCAATCTCTTGGTCTACGGGCCCTCCTGTATGCGTTTCCTCCAACGTCTCTAGTGGCCTGAACCCTATTCAAGGTCCTTCAGGACAGGGCCTTGGTGATTCTCAGCCCCCAGATGGCCGAGGCAACCATGGTTTCCACTCCTTCTGCAATTGGCAGTGGACAGTCCACACCCTCTGGGGGTGCAACCCGATCTCCTATCTCAGGATCAAGGGTCTCTCCTGCACCCCAACCTCCAATCCCTCCATTTGATGGCCTGGCTGCTGAAAGGGTAGTTCTAGCCCCCTTACTTCTCCCTAAGGAAGTGGAGGAGGTGGTTTTGGCCTCTAGGAGACAATCCACCTGGAAATCGTATGCCCTCAAGTGGCGTAGGTTTTCCACCTAGTGTGCTCAGCGCCAAGAGGATCCGTATTCGTGCCTGGTACCAGTGGTGCTGCAATATCTGCTTCGCCTGTTGGACCTAGGCCTTAAATCCAACTCTGTTCGGGTCCACCTCAGTGCTCTGTCAGCGCACCACTCCCCAGTGGAAGGCCAGTCCCTGTTGGTCCATCCCTTAGTGGCCCAATTTCTCAGGGGCCTCCTATTGCTCAAGCCTCTGATTCGTCCACCAGCTCCTGAGTGGGATTTGAATGTGGTCTTGCAACAACTTACTCGCCCACTGTTTGAGCCAATGGCTACCTGTCATTTACGCTTCCTTTCCTGGAAAGCGTTGTTCTTGGTGGCTCTTACCTTGGCCAGGCATGTGAGTGAACTACAGGCTCTGGTTTCTGATAGACCGTACATGCGGTTCTATAAGAACAGGGTGGTCTTACGGACTCATCCTAAATTCCTTCCAAAGGTTGTCTCCTCTTTCCACCTCAATCAGGAGGTGGTTCTTCCAACCTTTTTTCCCAGGCTGCATGCCAGCTGGGCCGAAATGGTCTTGCATACCCTGGACTGTAGGAGGGCAGTGTCTTTCTATATTGACCGTATGCAGGGACATCAAAGTGCTGTTCAGCTCTTCGTATCTTTTGACCCTAATAAGTTGGGGTCACCTGTTTCCAAGCGTACCCTATCCATTTGGGTAGCAGACTGTATCGCCTGGACGTACAAGGCAGCCGGCCTCTCCTTGCAGGGTCGAGTCACGGCCCACCATGTCAGGGCGAAGGCTGCGTCAGTAGCTCATCTCCGCTCTGTTCTGTTGGCAGACATCTGCCGGGCCGCTACTTGGTCTTCAAGCCAGACTTTTGTGGCCCATTACTGCCTCGAGAGGGAGTCCCACAGGGACAGTGCTTTCGGACAGACGGTCCTCCGTAATCTCTTTGAGGTTTAGGTAACTCCTACCCTCCAGCCCTTGTGTTGGGCTACCATTCGGGGGCATTTTCAGAGAAGATTCTTATCTCACATGCTAACGCTCTAGAGGGAGCTTATTATTCAGCTTTGGGTTCTCGGTAGCCTAGAGCTGGGGAGTCCCATATGTGAGGACTGACTTCCTGCTTGGTCCTGGAGAAAGTAGTTACTCACCTGTAACAGGTGTTCTCCAGGAGCAGCAGGAATCAGTCCTCACGACCCTCCCTCCTCCCCTTGGAGTTGCAGTCATATGATTTATTTTTTTCTGTTTTGCTGTCTTTTAGCTATGTCATCAGACTGAGCAAGATGGCACCCTTGGGCGGGAAGGGGACCGTGCATGTGCGCTGCATTCCCAAAGGCTTTCTTTGAAAGCTGGGGAATTGTTCTGCATGAGGGCTCCATCGGCACTCATATGTGAGGACTGATTCCTGCTGCTCCTGGAGAACACCTGTTACAGGTGAGTAACTACTCTATACCATTGGACATGTTTCTAATTGTTTTGGGCATTTGCTCCTGATAGCCGGCGTGCAATCATGAATTAGAGAAAATATTTTGCTGCTTATTTGATAATAAATGCCATACTGTCAGACCAAAGTCCATTAAACCCAAGTACCTGTCTGGTTCCAAAAAAGATAGATTCCATGTTTATCTTGGGGTAAGCAGTGGATTTCCCTGATCCTTTTTAATAATGGTTTATAAACTTTTCCTCCAGGAACTTGTCCAAGCCTTTTTTTAACCCAGCTACACTAACTGCTTTTACTACATCCTCTGGTAATGAATTGCAGAGTGATTATGTTGAGTGAGAAAAGCATTTTCTCCTATTAATCTTAAATAAGCTACATTGTAGCTTCATTGTATGTCCCCCCTACTCTTTCTACTTTTTGAAGGAGTAAGCAACTAATCTATGTTTACCCATTCCACTCCAGTGTTTTGTAGATCTCTATCATATCTCCCTTCAGCTGTCTTTCTTTCCAAGTTGAAGAGCCCTAAATCACCTCGCCTGATTAGTTGGCATTCAACTGTCCCAGAATACAAAAAAGGGGAAGGGGAGTGTTAATCCTGACTAGAAGCTACTACAAATTTAAAATTATCTCCTTGAACAACTTGACAGAAGTCAACAATCACCATATCTAACAAATATCTGTGTATGTCTTGCATACAGACTGCCTAATACCAAGTCCGAAGAACTATCCACAGTACTGGAAACAATCTGCGCACACAGCGCTCAGCACAAGCCACTTATTGCATTAGGAGACTGCAACTTACCCTCCACACCCAACAAAGAAGCTAAAGTGTTCCTCAAAGCAATGGAATCATTACAATACACTCAAGCAGTTCAACATGGAACAACTCCGGACCTCATAGTCATACCAAATCATCTACTAGAACAAGCACAGTCCACAGCCCCAACAATTACACCAATACCCTGGTCGGACCACCATGTACTAATGTTCACATTGCTAATTAACAGCCTTAAGAAACGCCAAGGGCAGAAGATTCAGGACCTTCCACAAAGAAGCATTCCTACAGGAAATAATCCCAAAGTTCTAAAATGATTTTGACAAGACCATCAAGAACTGGAACCACATATCTAAAGCAGCAGCAGCAGCAGCAACTCCAAGCAGAGAGTTTGCACACACATGCAGGAGAACTAATGCACCCTGGTATTCCAATGCAATCCGGGATGCAAAGTGAGTACTGAGGCTTGAAAGGTCATGGAGGTGAAACAAGGCACAGGAGACACTGCTACAGTATGGAACCAAACAGCTGGAATATAATAACCTGATCGACGGATCCAAGCAACAATACCACACCAATATTTTGAAATCAGCAAATAGACTGAGAGAACTATTTAGCATTGTACAGAAGCCCACCAGAAACACAACACCCCGAGCATACACCCTCAATTTGCAAACTACATAATGAACAAACATTGGAACCTCACACTAAACTGTTTTTCCACATTAAACCAGACATTGCCAGAGAATCAACAAACCTGGGATGATTTCACCTTACCTTCAGTGCAACAAATAGAACATATCATGGATACCTTGAACACAACAACCTCCCAGGTCGACCCATGCCCAGTTACGTGGATCAAGTCCTCAGGGGATCAACTCAGCCAATACCTCCATAAGATAGTAAAGAAGTCTCTACAAGGATATATGCCCCCTGCCCTCAAAGAAGCAACAATACGACCGGTCCTTAAAAATGCCTTGCTAATTTCAGAAGACCCAAAATCTTATCACCCAATCTCCAACCTGCCATTCTTCACAAAAATAATTAAAAAGACAGTCCAAAAGTAACTGCAAGATCACATTGACCTGAATGCACCACTGGACACCCACCAACACTGCTTCAAGCCACAACTCAATGTTGAAACACTTCTAACCTCCCTCTTCGATAACATAAAGGATGTTGAAAATATCAAGAATGGATTCCTCCTAATCTTTATGGACATCACTGCTGCCTTTGATATGGTATCCCCCCCATACTGTTATGTTTCCAAGAGAGTGGGCTATGCAATAACACTATAAAATGGTTTGGCTCATACCTACATAACCGAACGCAGCAATTCAGATGTGGCACAAACAAATCAACAATGTTCTCCATTCCTCAAGGTATCCCACAAGGATCTGCACTCTCTGCAGTCCTCTTTAACTTATACATACAGCCCATCTGCAGCAACATTAAACAACACAAGAAGTACTTCCACATAGATGCAGATGATATAATTTTATACAGCAATCAACCTATGCACACCTGACCTAATACCTGTAACTAAATGCCTTGAAGATGTGACCACCTGGCTCACCAATAACCTGTCTGAACTATGACAAGACAAAAGCACTCCATCTCCAGAAGCGCTACTTTCAACCCACCACAATCAACATCCTACACAATACAATAACTGTAAAAGATTAAGTGAGATACCTGGGAATTACCCTGGACAAGAACCTCAACCTCCAGACACATCAACAAAACTGCTTCAGAAAGATACCACAGATTACAACTCAGAAGATTTAAACCAGTCCTAAATCAGGATCACTTCTGCTCAGGGTGCCAGGCCATTATCACCCCTATACTGGATTACAGTAATTCACTATACCAAGGTCTCCCTAAGCAGACTATCCACCCTCTCCAACTTGTGCTAAATGCAGCAGCACAAATCATCATAGCTGGCTGCCGATCCACTCCCGGGCAAGGTTTAAAGCAACCCTAAACATATTTAAAATCATTCACCACTGTACAGCAGATGCTCTTCAGAAATTAATAATCAGACTCCAGCATAAGACCCAGGAGAAGCAACAAGGCGAACATGCTCATCGCATCTGCAGGATATCAAAGAACCAATCACACCACATTCAGAAGGGTGCCTTCAATCGCACCCACACTATGGAATTCCCTTCTGGAATGAGAGCCCTGGGAGACATCAAGGATTTCCGCAAGATACTCAAGACCTTCCTGTTCAGAGTACCATGGTCATATAACATAAGCTACTACGTTCAGCGGACATATTGCTTACAATGAATTAACTGTAAATAGTTTGCATATATGTATATAGCACTACCCACCCCCATCCCACCCCCTCTCCTACCCACACAAGTTACACGGTAAACCACTTTGACTGAAGGATAAGGTGGTATATAAAACTGGTTAAATAGGTGATTTCAATATGCCAGATATTTGTGCTGTAATACCTCTCCTTTCATAGCAATACTGCAAATGTCTTCTATTAAATCTGTCTGATTCTACATGTTAAGGTGGTCTGTATATAACACCAATGCAAATGGATGTTCCATTACCTCTTTCCAGCTTAACCCACAATGCCTCCCTTTATCTTGCAATTCTGTAGCTTAAATATTATCTTTTACATATAGTGCCACTTCTCCCTTTCTTCCTAGCCAGTCCTTCCTGAATAAATTATATCCTGGTATAATTACATCCCAGTCATGTTTCTCTGTGAACCATGTCTCTGTAACTGCCACTAAATCCAAGTCGGCTTCTTCCATTAGAACTTCAACTTCCAGAATCTTATTTCCCATACTACAGGCATTAATACATACCTCTTTCCATATGTTTCCCATTTTACCCATGTCTACAGAGATATTTAATACTTATATGGGAGCTTTCTTCACCCATCCCCAACAAATCTAGTTTAAAGCTGGCTTTAGTAGGTTAGCCAGTTAGCTGAAGAAGACACTTTGACCTTCCTTGGATAGGTGAACACTACCTCTACCGAGCAGCCCTTGGAAGATCATCCTATGGTTCAGGAAACTAAAATGTTCTGACACCATCCACACAGCCATGCATTGATTAGGATGTGAACTTCTCTGTCTCGGCCTTCACCCTCAACAGGGAGTATTGAGGAGAATACTACCTAAGCACCTATCTATTTCATCCTCTCTCCCAGAGCCATTAAGTCACTCTTGATACACTTGGAGATGTACATAGCCGTATAACTTGTGCTGACATGGATGAACAGCATCGGATAATAGTCAATAGGCTTGATGAGTCTCAGCAAACTCTCTGTAACATCTTAGATTTTGGCACCTGGCAGACTGCACACCTTCCAGGACACTGTCTGGTTGGCCAATGGATGTCTCAGTACCCCTCAGAAGAGAGTCACTAACCACCACTACCCTTTGTTTCCTTGTGGTCACTGATTCTTCGACTTTGGGGTACTAGAGCTGTGGTTCTTCCTGTTCTTAGGATGTTTGCTTCCTCCACTTCCAGGGCTTAAATACTGGTTCTTCTGATTTATCGCCTTTAAATACCATTTCAGGCATGGGTAACTTCTTTACGTCTTCAGTGAAGTCCAAAGCAAAGAATTCATTCAGCCTCTCCACTATGGCCCTGTCCTCGGCGCCCCTTTTACCCCTCTATCATCAAATGGACCAACTGACTCTCGCAGGGTTTTTGCTACAAATGTACTTGGGGGAAAAAATATTACTGACCTTGGTGCAGACACTGCTACTGCTCATTCATGTCCTGCTGCCATTGCAACTTATATTTTTATTATGTATGTGACCATCCTTCTCCTCTCCTTTCCCCTTCCTGTTTTTATTTCCTTTCCTGTACTATGATGCTGTTGTTTTCTATATCTGCTTTTAAATTGTATTTGTAAACTGCTCTTTATATCCCCTAACAAAGGGCGGTGTATCAAGAATTAATAAATATTATGCATTTTTGCTTCCACGGCAGGCTTCTTTTCAAATTCTCTTTGCTTGCCTTATCAATGCCTTACATCTAACTTACTAGTGCTCATGTTTCCTGTTTTTGTCATTTGGCTCAGTTTTTTCTATTTTCTGAAAGATTATTTCTCCAGGAATAAGCAGGAAGTAAGCCCTTGCATATGGGTGACTGTGCCGATGGAACCCTTGCAGAAGCATCTCCCCAGCTTTCAAAGAAAGCCTTTGAGAGATGCCACCACGCATGTGGGGTCCCCTTCCCGCTAAAGGTGCCATCTTGCTCAGTCCCCTTTTTCCCACGGAGTCCACCGGCTGTGTCTCTGATTTCCCCGGAAAAAGTTGATTAAAATCTCAGTGAAGTGTTTCCTTTTTTCCTCTGGTTGAAGCCGGTTCCTTTCCTGCCTCTGAGCTCACTTGCCTTGGCATTGCATCTTGGACCTGTTTTTTGTAGGTTTTCCCTTGGTGTGGATTCACGTCCCTAATTATTTATTTATTTTCATCGCTGGCTGCTCCTCGGGTCTTAGACCTCGCTGGGGTACTTTTTTTCCCCGATGGCCAGTGGCTTTAAAAAGTGTGATCGGTGCATAAAAAATACATCCCTCACCAACACACACAATTGCTGCCTCTGTTGTCTAGGGGCTGATCATGACCCTAAGGCCTGCAACCTAGATGTCCACTAAGGCCATCAAACTCCATCAGCAGAAGCATGATGAGATCTTCAAATGGTCAGTCTCTGCCCTGGAATCCCCAGTGATTCCACCTCCAGGGCCCCATCTGAATTCCAGTAGTCACACAGTGATCCCTCGGCTACCAGTTGGGACCACGGGGCCTCTGACAGGGGTTCCCCAGAGTGCGAATGGACGAAGAAGAAAAAATCCTCAAGGAACTTCTCTCAGGACTCGGACAAGGTGGGCAAGCCCCGCACTAGGTCCCGCAGTCTGTACAGAGGATCAGAGGAGTCTGAGCAGGAGTGGTTGGCCAAGATCCCCCAGAAGGATTCAGAGGCCTCCAGCGATTGGCATCGGACACCCGAGGCCATTCTCATCTAGGACGTCCTCTCCTTCCCAATGCCAAAACCAGTAACCCCAGTGTCCGGTTCGAAGGCTGCGACACCTGAATGGAAAACCAGGATAGTGACCTTGGAGTGCAGTTTGTCTGCCTGCCTCGCCACACAGCAGGTGCTAATGCCCAGCTCTGCTGGTGCATCCGCCCAGACCACCAGGACCTCAACATCAGAGGATTTCCCTAGTTGCCAAGCAGATCCTCGTGAGCCCACCAACTCGAGTCAATCCTCGGCAGAGGTCTCTATCACAGTCCCATTCCTCAGGAATGAGATACTCACTGGTGAGTGCTCGTGGCTCTGGCCACGAAGCCACTGTGATCAATCAGCCTCCTGACCCTGGTTCTGCCCTGCAGGCCCAACCCAGCACAGAATCCTCTTTACTGGGGGGTCTGAGGATGAGACATCACCGGACACTCGCAAACATCACAATGTCCTGTTGGACCCTTCCCCCTCCAGCGAGTTGGCATATGTCACTGCCAGAGGACACCTTGTTCCTAGACTTCCTGCGGGACATGTTGAGGGCAGTGGCCATCTTCACAGAGTTGGAGGAGGATCCTCACACAGAGGAGCTAGAAATTCTCCAATACTATTCCCTGCCAAAGGAGGGACTGATTTTCAACCCCGCCATCCTTGAGAGACTTCTCCTCTGCATCGGTGCCCATAGCCGTCAACTCGATGCGATGTACTGAGTCCGATGAGGCCCCGGCTTCAGGAAGCTGCAGTTGCCCCATAACTCCATGGTAGTGGAGTCGGCTGTGCATCAGCTAAAGAGCCAGAAGACTCATTCTTCAGTGCTCCCAGACAGCGAGGCCTGTACCCTTGATGCCTTCGGTAGGAAGTGCTACCAGGGCTCGATTCTTGCCTGCCAGATCCAAGCATAGTAGCTCTATATAGACATGTACCTTCAGGACTTGACAAAGGAGCTTATCGGGTTCTCCACTAGCCTCGGTGATAACTACCTCCAGTGATTCCACAACCTGATTAAGGGCGTCGGGGAGTGTTAGAAGTATCTGACTCGGGTGGCCTATGATGGCTTTGTCAACTGCAAGGATTGCTGCTGCTGTGGGCATCTGTGCCAGACACCTGGTGTGGCTGCAGTCATCTGATCTGGAGCAATGGGAGCAGGACAAGCTCATCAATGTCCCATGCCAAGGAAAAAATCTTTGGCAAACCCGTGGCAGAGATCAAGTCAGTTCCTTATGAGGACTCCACTCCCCAAAAAGACTGTTACCTTCCCCAGGAGGAAAACCCCGGGGGAAAAAAGCCTACCTACCTGAGGAAGGGTTAAGCTTACTGGAGATACCCACAGTATCAGGCTACTCAGCAGGGCCACAATGCCAAAGGAGCAGGTCAGGGCATCCACAAGCCATAGGCCCCCAAGCTGTCAGCTCCAGTACAACCTTGAGGAAGCTTTTGATTCCCAGGGCATATCCTTTCCATCCTCAAGAGGTCAGCTGCTCACAGGGGGACGTTTGGTCTACTTTGCCCACCGGTGACCTGCCATCACCACCGATGTTTGGGCACTCCAGGTAGTCAGAGAAGGCTGCCTTCACCTGGATCAGATGCTTCCCCCATTCTTCCCAGGAGAGCCCTCTCTGATTCCCCTGCATCAGGCCCTGCCACTGCAGGAACTTGCAGGTCTTCTTGTGGACAAAGCCGTGGAACCAGTGCCCCATCCCCTAAGGGGCAAGGGGTTCTGCTCATAGTTCCCAAAATGAACCATGGGCTTAAGGCCCATCCTAGACCTGCGAAGCCTAAACAAATTCCTGGTGCAGGAGAAGTTCAAGATGCTCTCCCTTGGAACATTGCTGCCATACCTTCAGCAGGGAGACTAGCTATACTCCTTGGATCTAAAGGATGCGTATACCCACCTCCTCATTCATCCCAGCCACAGGCAGTACCTCAGATTCATGATTGGGGCGACCACTTCCAGTACAGGGTACTACTCTTTGGTCTAGTCTCTGCATCCAGAGTCTTCACCAAATGCCTAGCAGTGGCGGCGGCCTTCCTCTGTCTCTAGGGCACCTTTGTCTTCCCCTATCTGGACGACTGGTTTGTAAAACGGGACACAACTGCAGAGGTGCTGCAGGCCATGGGCTGCACCATCAGTGTCCTACAACATCTGGGGTTTGTGATAAACCACCCAAGTCCCACCTGACCTCTACACAGGATCTGGAGTTCGATTGGACACTCTTCAGGCCAAGCCCTTCCTCCTCCTAGACAAAGCAAGTCACCTCATAGCTTTGGCCATGGATGTGCAGGCATGCCTCTTTGTATCTGCTCTCTCCTTGCTTGGTCTACTTGGCCACATGGCATCGACAGTCCATGTTGTCCCCAATACCTGCCATCATATGTGGGTTGCCCAGTGGGGTCTCCACTCCCAGTGGACACAGGTCACAGGCCAGCTTCGGGACTGTGTGTGCATGACCCACCTGCTGGCAGTCACTCAGCTGGTGGAAAGCCACACAGCATCTTCAGACAGGCATGCCCTTCCAGAACCCAATGCCCCAGCGGATCCTCACCATGGATGCCTTCTTGCTGAGGTGGAGGGCCCATTGTGGGAGCCTCCACACACACGGAAACTGGTACAGGGCAGAGAGCCAACAGCAGATCAACTTGCTGGAGCTCAGGGCCATATTCTTGCTCAAAGCTTTCCACCACTGCCTAAAGCACCAGTCATAGTCGATGCTCCTGAGGGCAGTGTACCTGCCAGACCAGGATAATGCCCTGGCATACAGACTGAGCAGGGTCCTATAGCTTTACGATTGGGGCTAGACCCCAGAACAGCCCAACAACTCTTCCGCCTCTGGGGCACCCCTTTAGTGGACCTCTTTGCCAGCCCAGCCAATGCTCAGCTGCACTGCTTCTGCTCTTGCCAGTCTCACCTATCCCAGGTGGCAGCAGATGCCTTCCTTGTCCTGTGGTTGGGGGGAGGCCCTCCTGTATGTCTTACCACCCATGACACTGATTGCCAAGACCCTTTTTCAAGGTGGTCTGGGACAAGGCATTGCTGATCCTGGTGTGCCCGAGATGGCCTAGGCAGCCTTGGTTCCTGCTGCTGCTCCACCTATCGATGGAGCCCCGGGGTCTTTTCAGAGTCTGCCTTTGGACTCGGGTGCTGCTGCTCACGGCTTGACCATAGTTTTCTACAGGTTCGCTGTAACCTGTAGCTAGGGAGTCCCATATGTGAGGACTGACTTCCTGCTTGTTCCTGGAGAAAGCGTAGTTACTCGCCTGTAACAGGTGTTTTCTTGGGACAGCAGGAATCAGTTCTCACAATCCTCCACGTGGAATTGCTGTATTTTTTTGCCATCTTTTTCTGTTCTAGCTATGTCATCTGACTGAGAAAGATGACATGGGTGAGAAGGGGACCATGCATGTGTGGTGGCATCTTCCAAAGATTTTCTTTGAAAGCTGGGGAGATGTTTCCATGAGGGTTCCATCACCCATATGTGAGGACTGATTTTTGCTGTCCCTGGTGAGCATCTGCTACAAGTGAGGAACTACACTTTTATGGCTTGTGATAAGGAAGCTTATCATAGCTCAGGAAGGAGCTATAGAAAAGGTGAAGTGACTCTGAACAAGCAACCTGTCAGTTCTGGTAGAAATAAGAAAACAGAATTTTCCCATAAAAGACTACCAGTCCCAGAATGCACCAGGTTTCCAGCAGCCATTAGAGGAGCTGAAGGGGGGAAACGTGTGTTCAATCAGGAGGGCTATGAGGTAATCCCTAAGCACTCATCTCAAAGGGCAGGGCCTGATTCAGCATAGCTGCGCTGTGTTAGGAAGGAGCACTCATCTAAGCAGAATAAAGGTAGAGTTTATTCTACAGAGAAGGAGTATCTTGGACAGCTTGAGCTTGATCATCTTCATCATCAAGAGGATCATCAGAAGCAGAAGCCAAACCGGACGGACAGAGAGGGAAAGAAACCCTTTGGAAGAAGGAGGAGAAAAGCCTTTGAGAGGTCTAGAAGAGTCCAGAGCAGTACGTATACTGGGAGGCATTCCAAGGGCCAGCATACACCATTGGACTGGGGAAAGCCAGAGGAATGGTGCTGCAGAGCTAGGAATCTCCAGACGGTACCTGTGAGGGAGACGGCTGCACGTGGAAGGGACCCTAAGACCTGTGCCAGAAGGTATGTAAAGAGAGATCCAGTGTCCAGGGATCTGGATTGGAAGGCTGGACATAAGAACTGGACTATATACTGGCCAGGCTATATAGAGAGGAACTCTAACAACAATGGAAGCTCAGGTATGAACACTGATCTATGCCCTAGCTATAACCTTGAAAGACAGGGAAACAAGTATTCTCCTGAAAGTGCTCCATTGGGAGATTCATCTGTGCCAATCCATGATATTGAACCCATGCTTGTTGAAGAAGAGGGGGTGATAGCAGATGAAGAATCTGTTTACATGGACCGCTCTCTGTCTAAACTCCTTTGGTGATTTTCTGTTATAAAGTACAGCAACATCACAAAAAAATACAAACTTGTTCTTTAATCTACTCAGAAAAGCTACTGTGTAGGATTTCTAGGTACGCAGTAGAAAGCAAGCCAGCTAAGGGGTTTCAGCTGGATAACTGCTAGCAATTGAGCCTTACCTAATTGCTTGTGGGCTCTGAGAGAATCACTTCTGAATCTATGTGGGAAGATACAAGAAGTTAACCTGAGAAGAACAGTTTTTCCTTTCTTTGTGGCTTTTGTTTGTTTGATATATTGCTAAGAGAATATTAGCTAAAGCCTACAGAAAAGACCAGTTTGTTGCCAACCAGGTCTTATTTCTTTTTCTTTGATTGCCTGACAAGTTCAAATGTTTTCTTATTTTGTTTTTCCAAGTTTAACACTGAAAGCAAGTAACCTGATTTATGTGCTACCAAGCATATCTGTGTTGGGAGAAATAACCCCATAAATAAATATCTTATTGGCTTTACCCAAAAGCACAACTAATTATTGTGAGCAGCTGTGTCTGGTATGAATGAACTGCATTGTCCACAATCCCTTGCAAATCATATAGATATATGCACTTGCCAAGACTGTGAAGATTCTCACACAGGCAGCCGTCTGACAGGCTACAGCAGCATCTGATCTCGCCTTTAGTTGGTTTGCCTTCCACCTTTCTTAAAGCGTGAATACATCTGGTCTGGGCTTCCAAGGTAGTAATTTAAAAAAAAAATGCTCATGCTTGATGAAAAACCTTTAACTTTTGCAGCTGCTCCTTTTATTTATTTTTTCTTAACTATTTTCCTCCATTTATCATAGTGCTCTTTTTGAAAGTTAAAAGCTGGTGGTGTTTTCCTTGTTATCCCCCCCTCTATTAAATCAAATGTGATCATGTTATTGTCAAGTGGCCCCAACAGTCATCTCACTCCCAGACCCTGTGTTCTACTAAAGACTATGTCTAAAATAGCTTCCCCTTGTTGGTTCATGAACCAGCTGCTCCATGAAGAAACTAGATCCAGAAACTGTCTCGCTAACATGTCTTGCTGGGACATTGACTCAGTCAATATTGGGTTATTTGAAGATGCCCATTATTGTGTTGTAAGTTAGCATCCCTGATTTATTTTAGCATTTCATCATCCATCAGTTCATTTTGACCAGGTGGATGGTAGTACACTCAAACTGCCATTGCCTTCCTCTTTTTACCTGGAATTTCTATCCATAGAGATTCTACAGTGTATTTTGTTTCCTGCAAGACGTTTATCCTGTTTGACTCAATGCCCTCTAACATAGGGTAGATCAAAGTGGTGGAGAGGTTGCACACTATCATTGCGATATAGCTTATACCTGAGTATCACAGTGTACCATTGGTTGTCCTCGTTCCACCAGGTCTCTGAGATTCCAATTATATCTAAGCTTTCATTTAGTGCTAAATATTATAACTTTTCAATGTTATTCTTTAAATTTCTTTCATTTACATGCAGGCATTTCAGAGGTTTTAGTTTGTTCATATTAATCTGTTTATCAATTGACGGTTAATTTGGGATTTTTTCAGCTCTGTCTGCCCTTTACTCAAAGGCATCTGGGTCACTTTACCTTTAATGAAACCTCTCAGATGCTTCAATTTCCCTCTTTTGTTAGTATCCTTTAAGGATACATCATTCCAAACCATGCGCACTCGGGTGACATTCAGCTTTCCCCTATTATCTTGTTTAAAAGCTGCTCTATCTCCTTTTTTTAAGGTTAATGCAGCAGTCTGGTTTCACCCCAGTTAAGGTGGAGCCCATCCTTTTGGAAAAGCCCCCCCCCCCCCCACACACACACACACACTCTCACTCTTGCCCAGAATGTTGACCAGTTTCTAACAAATCCAAAACACTCTTCCTTACACCATCTCATCCATGCATTGAGACTCTGGAGCTCTACCTGCCACTTGGGTCCTGTGTGTGGAAAGGGAAGCATTTCTGAGAATGCTACCATAGAGGTTCTGGATTTCAATTTGCTACTTAAAAGCCTAAACTTGACTTCCAGAACCCCCCTCTGTGCCCCCCCCCCCCCCCACACACTCTTTCCTATGTCTCTGGTACCAACTTGTACCAAGATGACAGGATCCTCCCTAGCACTATCTAAAATCTTGTCTAGATGTTCTTTTGAACTGCACCGCCCATGATATGGATGAGCTCATTTTGAATATTTTGTTGAGACCATTGCTGGAAATTGTCTAAAATGCTTCTGAATTACTGGGTCAAAATTTCCCAGCAATTTTATTCCAAAAAAGTTGCCTTTGTGTGATGATCCTAACTGTTCAATGGAGCCACAAAATTCCATATTACGTTCTGATTAAAAACTGAGCTACAGCAGTAATCTCTCAAACTTGATCTTTTTTTTTTCTTGATTGATCAGTTTGTTGGACCTTGTTTGGTTGATTTCTTCAGCAGTGTATTCTCTGACATTCACAATTTTAGCATAGTCACCGAATGATGTTTTGACTGTTTCATGCTCTGCCCATCTAGAATGGACATTGGGACGGTTTAGTTAATTAAATTTCAAGACACCTTTCACACATCCAAAGAGGTGATGACAAAGAAAAAATCCTACTAGCTGATATGGAGTATATTACTGTAGCAGCAGAGCGCAAACAACCCAATAATACCAGGAGTCAGTTCAGAAGGTCCAAATCATTTATTTGTGCACAAGACTCAAGCAGAATCAAATTCAAAATGGCTGAGCAATGGTTTCTAGCAAAACAACAACTTTTATACCGTTCTTCTCCATTCTAGACATAGGCAAACTTTTCATTGGTCCCAGTAACCCCTCTCACCCATCTATTGGTCCCGGTACCACTACGTAGCTATCCAATGAGGACCTTGATCTGGGCTCAGCACCTGGTTGCCCCCCTTTCAGTCCTCATTACAATGGACAGTTCTTAGACTTTCGATACTTCTCTCCTCCAAGGTCACTGGCTTGCTAGAATATGAGTGAGAGCGGGGCACTGTAACCTTGCTTTCTGCAGAGTTAATTAATTCCATAGAAGCTGTGCTCTCTTATCAGTACCAATTAGACTTGTTCTATATTTTCTAAGTTTCGATTCTGCTTAGCTATACTAAATTGTGTTCAGTTAAGTTTCAATTCTACGGTGTCATCATTCAGGGGGGTTTTCATTCCTCTGGGCCTAACTACAGGCTTCATTTACAGGTCAAGCTGCTTAGGCCTGTCTGTTTAGTTCAATTAGCATGGATCATAGGCCTTCGCCTACCACATTACCACAGGCAATTAAATGATTTCACGATTTGAAAGCTTTCTTCTGTAGTGAACCTTTGAGAAATGTTTTTAGTTTTGAGGAGAGTCTTCCAAAAGAATTTTAAGTGTCAATTTCATTCACTACATAGAACTGACCATCCTGTGAGGGACCTTTGGATCATCTGTTAGGTTTAGTTAACTTTCAAGGCTTAAAGTGTGGTTGATCTTCTGTAACTGAAATATTCAAACTTCTACTTTCCTGAATGTGTTCTTGTTCTAGAATATCTTCTGGATTCTTTTACTTTGTTCTGTGGTATCTGCTTTACCTGGTAGTTGCATCAAACTGAGATTTCTTTTTGGGCTTCTCTGTTGCTTTCTGTTGATTCCATAGGTCCTGCTAAAACATTTTCTTATCACTAACACTTCTATTTCCCTAGCCTGCCTCTTCAGATGGCTGAGTTAGTTCTTCTCATTCTTTAGAGCATCTATTTGCTTTTCTTTGGCAGTCTTTTTTGCTTTGCTTATTTTTGTTTTTTTTATTTCCAGTCTGTTTTCTGCCAGTTTTTCTAGATTGCTTGGCTTCATTCATTTTAATGAAGCCTGAAAAATAAATTAAAAAACCTAAGCTTAACAAATTTATTGGGGGGGAGGTGGAGGTGGAGATGAAGCAGCGAAGTGCAGACAATGAATAATTCCAGGAGTCAATTTACAGGGTCCAAGCCAGTTTATTGTGCACAAGGCCCAGTTAGTCAAAGCTTCAAACAGGACTGAGCAATGTTCTTACAGAGACATACTCATATATACATTTTTCTTCAGTTTGATACATGCAAACTTTCTATTGGTTCTGATGCCCCCTGCACCCGTCCAATCAGAGATCCCTCCTGGGCCTAGCACCCAGCTCCCTCCTCTAGGACTGTTCTAAGAATGGTGCAGTTTCTAGGTTTGGATACTTCTCTACTGCAAGGTTGTCCCTGGCTCTAGGAAATCAAGTATTGAAACATTTCTATCTTCACAGCACAAGAGAATAATGAAAGATTTATGCATTCATGAAAACTTCTTATTAAGCAGTTTTCTCAAACTTTTACAGACTTTGGTTCTTTACTGAGATGGGGGATGGAATCAGGGCCTAACTAGGCAAAACACAAGGAGGAGCAGCGTGTCTTGCACTACCAACCAGGAAACACAATGGAGCAAGACCGGAGAGTTGTGGATGTTTGTAAAGCCTTTATTGGTAGGAGTCAGAACCCTGACGCGTTTCGGCGTGGGACACCTTCTTCAGGGGGTACAAAGCTTAAGGGAAGGGGGAATAATGCATGATGTTTAATTAGAATTATAAATATATATAAAATAATAAACATATTAAAAGGAACACACAAAAAATTATTAATAAACCATCAGATTAATACCATATGCACATTAAAAACATAAATATATCAATACTAGTACCAAAGTGATTCAACTTGTCTAACTATCTTCAATCATGTATTTTAGTATAGAATTATATATGTAAAACATAAACACTATGCTTTGGCTATGGGAATCACATAAACATATAAAGAAATTCCAAATGAATACTAGAGAAACGCAGGACATGAGGAATTAAACCATAATTACAGACAGACAACCTAATTGCGTGAACAGTGTGTACAAATAACACAATATTGTTAATAAATATATAAAAGGGATGGTATTATTTTAAACATCCAAATGGTGTTGAAAAGACTTAACATACATTAATGACTTATAAATGTAATTAATAATTTAGATAAATCTTATCTTAAAGATATGCTTCGGCAAAAACAATGGTGTGATAAATAAAACTAAAATAGAACTGAGATAAAACTTAAATTATAATTGCTTAAAAACAGGATAAGAGTTGCACTCGTGAGCTGTCTCAGGTTATAAATTAGAATTGAAATTTGAATTATTGCTGTTTGGAAATCAGGATGGAAGTTACATTTAATGAACAATCGATGGTTATTAATCCTTAAGGCATAATTAGAATGCTAAAAATAATAAGTCCACTAACCTGAATTGATCCACTTAGTAGTTTACATCTTATTCATAAATTATTCATGAAACTGTTAAGCTATGATTTCAAAAGCAAAAAGAGAACCATGAAAGGATTAGAAAATCAATTAAAACTGCAGAGCTATTGAATGATATTGTGTGTCTGTGTTAAACATTAAATCGTTAATGAAAACATGTGACTCATGTATATACTGAATGGAACCTATGTGAAATTATTATAAATAAAAATATTGTACATCAAAATTGTAATTTGGCTATCCATGATTTAGCTCCCATAAAAACTGTAAAATCATGAAGGTATTGGAGACTATATGTTCAACCATTGTAAAACCAAACTGCTTATTAACCATATGATAAGTTTATATTCCTGTAAAGTTATTAACCATGAACATTATATTGTACGGAGAAAAAATAATACATAGAAGTGCATTTAAACTGACCCAAACTTAAAACTCGTGTCTTTTGTATCGTCCTATTGCAGGGTGAGAGGAACCACCGTTCTAAATCTGAGGAAGAATAAATACATTATATCTAATGTTTAGAATGAACTGTTAGCTAAAACATACCCACGCATATTAAAAAAATACATATAAGTAAACTGTCCTTAATGGGAGGTGACGATTTTTATTGCATGAGATTCTTTTTGGTAAAAGTTCATTCACAAATGATTGTTAGGACTACAGTGCCTCATGAGCTCCATGTTGTCGTTACGTGAGAGGTGGCGTTGCGATCCTAAACCTGAAACCCGATGTTAAAGGGAAACTATTTACAGTACTTAACCAGACTAAACTTATCGTCATAGAGTGCTAAAATTATGACTATCAAGAACTTGTAAGGCAGGCTGGCTCGTGGTGTTTCGTTATTTTAATTAGCTATCCGTGATTTGGCTCTCATGAATACTTAGGCATCATAAAAGTACTGGAGATTATGTATAAAACCATTGTGAAACCAAACTACTTGTAGACCATTTGATAAGGTTATATTCCTGTGGAGTTATTAACCATAAAAGTTATGTTGTGTGAAGGAATAAAATTATGACTTTCTCAGTAGGGTGGAGCGTTCAGTCATGCATGCTCTAACATATGCTTTTTTAATACATTTAGATGAATAGCCTCTTTCTTTAAACCTGTTATGCATTTTAACAGCTTGGTGTTCAAAATCTGCATCTGTTGTGCATAACCTCTTGATTCGAAGAAATTGACTGGTTGGCAAATTGTATTTGAGAGACGGGTTGTGATACAACCCATCTCTCAAATACAATTTGCCAACCAGTCAATTTCTTCGAATCAAGAGGTTACTTTTAGCACATAAGGGTTTAGATTCACTACATATTCTGCTGATGAGTCTTGTCAAATTAGCTCCTCCTTACCCAGAAACTCCTCCCCTTTTGGCGGGAACACTGACGGTTTAAAACTTGGCTTCTCACAAGCGCGTTTCTTAATTCTTCACACATTGCTGCAGGCAGTATTTTTAGTTTCTACAGGTATGTTTATTAGATAGAAGGTCACAACTTTCAGCACTCTATGATGATAAGGTTAGTCTGACCATGCGCTGTAAATAGTTTTCTTTTAACATCGTGTTTCAGGTTCAGAATTGCAACGCCACTTTTTACACAATGACTACATTGAGCTCATGAGGCATTGTAGTCCTAACGAGCATTTTCGAGTGCACTTTTGCCACAAAGGATTTTAAGCAATGTATATCGTTATTTTTCATCAAGGACAGTTCATCTATATGCATTTTTAACATGTGTGGTCTGTTTTAGCGAATAGTTCATCTTTAAATTTTAGATACATTGTATCTAATTTCTTCAGGTTCAGAGCGGCGGTTCCTTCGCCTTGCAATAGAACGTTCCAAAGATACGGATTTTAAGCTGAGATATTTTAAATGTATCTTCATTTTTTATTCCTTCACACAACATAACTTTTATGGTTAATAACTCCACAGGAATATAACCTTATCAAATGGTCTACAAGTAGTTTGGTTTCACAATGGTTTTATACATAATCTCCAGTACTTTTATGATGCCATAGTATTCATGAGAGCCAAATCACGGATAGCTAATTAAAATAACGAAATACCACGAGCCAGCCTGCCTTACAAGTTCTTGATAGTCATAATTTTAGCACTCTATGACGATAAGTTTAGTCTGGTTAAGTACTGTAAATAGTTTCCCTTTAACATCGGGTTTCAGGTTTAGGATCGCAACGCCACCTCTCACGTAACGACAACATGGAGCTCATGAGGCACTGTAGTCCTAACAAGCATTTGTGAGTGCACTTTTACCAAAAAGAATCTCATGCAATAAAAATCGTCATCTCCCATTAAGGACAGTTTACTTATATGTATTTTTTTAATATGCGTGGGTATGTTTTAGCTAACAGTTCATTCTAAACATTAGATATAATGTATTTATTCTTCCTCGGATTTAGAACGGCGGTTTCTCTCGCCCTGCAATAGGACGATACAAAAGACACGAGTTTTAAGTTCGGGTCAGTTTAAATGCACTTCTATATTATTTTTTCTCCGTACAATATAATGTTCATGGTTAATAACTTTACAGGAATATAACCTTATCATATGGTTAATAAGCAGTTTGGTTTTACAATGGTTGAACATATAGTCTCCAATACCTTCATGATTTTACAGTTTTTACGGGAGCTAAATCATGGATAGCCAAATTACAATTTTGATGTACAATATTTTTATTTATAATTTCACATAGGTTCCATTCAGTATATACATGAGTCACATGTTTTCATGAACGATTTAATGTTTAACACAGACACACAATATCATTCAATAGCTCTGCAGTTTTAATTGATTTTCTAATCCTTTCATGGTTCTCTTTTTGCTTTTGAAATCATAGCTTAACAGTTTCATGAATAACACAGGTACACTACCAAAAAACTGCCTCCAGTTTTGCAACTGATTCCTATAGATTTTGGGGTGCTGAATCCAGGAAAAATAGCCAAAATGTTCCATCACGTCACGTTTTCTTGCAAAATTAGATTTCTTACCCATATAAGGAATGTTCACATAATTTCTTTTTAGCCGACTGCAGTTTATTTTCTTGGCCCAAAATAGAGGTTGTAATGGTTAACTAACTAGAAACACTCCCTCATGATATTTTGGAGTGTTTTGTATTCATTTTATACATTAACAGGACAATTGGGAGGCGGGGGGCTAAATCCAGTACTCGCGCTGGCGCATGTTCTTTCCTGTTCGCCTCGCCTCGCCTCACCTCACCTCGTTCGCTCGCTCGCTCGCTCAAACACGGTGGTTGCGACATGAACGTTCCTGTCAAATTTCAGTTTCTTGCAAGTTCATTATTACCTTTTGTTTGCTCAGTCGTAATCCAGCTTTATTCCGAAGTGGTTCACTACAGTTGTAGTTTGCAGTGCTGTGTATTTGTGATGGCTCACAGAGCCAGAGGTTGCGTCAACTCTCCGGACAGTTTTTGTTTTATTTGTGGGGAATATACCGTGAAAAAGCGGCAGAGGAACATTTCTGCATTTATTAAAAAAGTATATTTCGCCTATTTCGGTTTGAAGTTAGGCGATCAAGACAAACCGTGGGCTCCTCGCAAAGTGTGCAAGACATGTGAGGAAGATCTATGCTTATGGATGAAAGGTAAAAAACAAGCATTTCGTTTCGGAATACCTATGATGTGGCATGAACAAAGAGACCACAGCAGTGACTGCTATTTTTGCTCTTGCATTGTGAAGGGATACAACTTAAAAAATAAGAACGTAATAAGTTACCCCAACCTTCCCTCAGCAATTAGGCCTATGCCTCATAGCAACGAAGTACCTGTACCTGAACCACCAAAATCTTTGGATCATATTTGTGTGGATGGTTCTGATCATGATGAGACTCATCAGATGGCTTTTCCTGATGAGTCCAGTACTTCCGAGTTTGAAACTGAACCAGATCCGAAACCTGAACTTTTCTCTCAAGCTGAATTGAATGATTTAGTCCGGGATTTAGGACTCCCAAAAGATGCTGCCCAACTGCTAGGTTCTCGGCTTAAACAGAAAAATCTATTGTCACCAGGAGCAACTTTTTATTGGTACCGCAACCGCGAGACACAATTTTTGAAGTATTTCAGCAAAGAGGAAGATTTGGTATTTTGCAACGATATATACGGAGTGATGGAAAAGTTTAAACTCAAGTATGATCCTGCTGAATGGCAGCTGTTCATTGATTCGTCAAAAGACAGCATAAAAGGTGTTCTTCTTCATAATGGCAACACATTCGCTTCAGTTCCTATTGCTCACTCTGTTATTCTCCAAGAAAAATACGAGAATTTGGCCCTGATTCTTCAGAAGATTCGTTATGATGAGCATAAGTGGATGATTTGTGGAGACTTTAAAATTCTATCCATGCTATTAGGGCAGCAATCCGGTTTCACCAAATATCCCTGCTTCCTTTGCTTGTGGGATAGCCGGGCCCACGACCTACACTGGGGGAAAAAAGACTGGCCAATTCGGGAGTATTTGAGACCCGGTGAGAAAAATGTTCTTCATGAGATCTTGGTACCTCGTGATAAAATTCTATTACCACCTCTCCACATTAAGTTGGGTCTCATTAAGCAATTCATCAAGTCCCTTCCAAAAGATGGTGAGTGCTTTCGGTACCTTTGCTCAAAGTTCCCCCGACTTTCTGAAGCAAAGCTAAAGGAAGGAGTGTTTGTTGGCCCTGATATAAGGAAACTCATTTCAGATGGAGCATTCGCTGAAACGATGTCTGAGAAGGAAAAAGAAGCCTGGGATTCCTTCAAGGATGTTGTTCTCAAATTCTTGGGGAACAGGCGGGATGAGAACTATAAGGATATTGTTGCCAGGATGCTCAATGCCTTCAAAGAACAAGGCTGTAACATGAGCCTGAAAGTCCATTTCTTGCACTCCCATGTGAACTACTTTCCCAAAAACCTGGGGGCGTACAGTGAAGAACAAGGTGAAAGGTTTCACCAGGACATCAAGGATGCAGAGAGAAGGTACCAAGGAAGATGGAACACCACTATGATGGCTGATTTCTGCTGGTTGCTGCTGCGGGAAACCCCAGATGAAAAATACACCAAGCAGCGCACCAAGAGAAGCATTCGGGGGAAGAAGAAACGGGCCCACCAGGAGATTGATTGACCCAAGAATGACTAAAATCTAAACTGTGTTGACAAATATCGTGTTTTTATTAAACTTTGAAATAAAAATTTGCTAGTTATTACCACAGTGTCGGATCTCATTTATTAGAATTTTATTTTCACACCATCGGGTGTTTGTCTTCATGTATTGCAATGGTGCGGTTTGCGTTTTCTATTCTTACATACATACCTGTACAACATTTTTTGCACATTTCTTTGCTTTGCTTTGTGTCTAACCTCGCTCTTATATGCTCAATGTTTGTGCACATGTATGTGGCTGTTTTAAGTGCAGACAATTTTGCTACCATCACAGTGTGTTTTGTTGACATTACTCTATTCTTATGTGCTGCCTTGTTACAATTTTCTTTATTTTTATTTGAATAACTACTAAACAATTAGTATAAAGAATTCATCCAAGAAACTTTTATCTCGATCGCACTCAATCTGAAACGTTCACCTCAAACTGCTAACCCAATGTAGCAAAAAAACTGTACGTGATGGAGCAAATTGGTTACCAGATTTCGATTCAGCGCACCAAAAAATGTAAAAATCAATCGAAACATTAGAGGCAGTTTAAAAAAAATTTTTTTAGTGTACCTGTGTAATTTATGAATAAGATGTAAACAACTAAGTGGATCAATTCAGGTTAGTGGACTTATTGTTATTTTTAACATTCTAATTATGCCTTAAGGATTAATAATAACCATCGATTGTTCATTAAATGTAACTTCCATCCTGATTTCCAAACAGCAATAATTCAAATTTCAATTCTAATTTATAACCTGAGACAGCTCACGAGTGCAACTCTTATCCTGTTTTTAAGCAATTATAATTTAAGTTTTATCTCAGTTCTATTTTAGTTTTATTTATCACACCATTGTTTTTGCCGAAGCATATCTTTAAGATAAGATTTATCTAAATTATTAATTACATTTATAAGTCATTAATGTATGTTAAGTCTTTTCAACACCATTTGGATGTTTAAAATACCATCCCTTTTATATATTTATTAACAATATTGTGTTATTTGTACACACTGTTCACGCAATTAGGTTGTCTGTCTGTAATTATGGTTTAATTCCTCATGTCCTGCGTTTCTCTAGTATTCATTTGGAATTTCTTTATATGTTTATGTGATTCCCATAGCCGAAGCATAGTGTTTATGTTTTACATATATAATTCTATACTAAAATACATGATTGAAGATAGACAAGTTGCATCACTTTGGTACTAGTATTGATATATTTATGTTTTTAATGTGCATATGGTATTAATCTGATGGTTTATTAATAAGTTTGTGTTCCTTTTAATATGTTTATTCTTTTATATATATTTATAATTCTAATTAAACATCATGCATTATTCCCCCTTCCCTTAAGCTTTGTACCCCCTGAAGAAGGTGTCCCATGCCGAAACGCGTCGGGGTTCTGACTCCTACCAATAAAGGCTTTACAAACATCCACAACTCTCCGGTCTTGCTCCATTGTGTTTCCCATCAGGGCCTAACTTACAGGCCTTTCACATTTGCAGACTATTATAGGCCATAGCCTGCCACATTCCCCCCTTTGATTATTCTCACCCGCTAGTGAGAAAGGGTGAGAATTAAATCACATATTATACTTGTGTAAATGCCTCATCTTGGGGTATTGGGGAATATTGCCACATAGCTAATATTTTCGTAGTTGCCTTCTGTTCTACAGTGCTTTCAGTAACTGAGGTTATCATGTGTAAGCAAAGGGGTAGGAAACATGGGAGAAACTAGCAAACAGTCAATATGAGTAATACAATAAGCATGAGGGTCTTCATACCCCCTAACTGTGAAAATGCTGAACCAAACCACCTATCATGCTTTAGGCCATGCCAGGTACAAATGTTTGTTTTCTCATCTGGATAGCTATATCTTCAACAACATGCCCATTATTATCAATCTGCAAACAACAATTGCTTAAATTCAATTTTCCACATACTCCACCTTCAGCTGCTAGCAAATCTAGAGCTAAACGATTCTGATAAATAGCTGTACGCATCTGTGTACTTTGCTTAGCTAAAAGAGTTAGTGCTTTACTAGTTTCATTGGTTATTATTTCAACAGCTTGTAGATGTATAATACGATTTATCATATACACAGGAGTACGATATCCCCATGTACCATCTTCCTCCCAGGTAGCAGGTCCATAATATGAGATAATTCTCTCAGGTGGCCACACCTCCTCCCCCCATTTGTCCCATTGGCCTATTTTCAAGGCCTCTTGTTTCTGTTGACTTCTGTACGCAGGATAACCCAGTTGTTCTCCATGGGATGTAGGCAAAAGGAAAAAGGAAGGTCGTATAGTTCCCAATGCACATGCTCCTTCCCAATGGTGAGGAAGCCTAGCATATGCTCTGGTTCCACAAATCCAGTACAGTCCAGGTGGTGCTTGCCAGGAATTATAAGCTGCTAGATCAGTCCAGATGCTGGCAAGATTAGGGAAGCGTACTAGGGGGTTGGAGGATTCTGAAGCATGTGAGACAGTAGCTCCTCAGGAACAGATGGATACAAGTGAGCAGCCGGTGGTAGAAGCTGGTACTGCAGGAGAAAGCAGGGATTTCTCTGCAGAAAGAAAAAAAAACACACTTTCAATCAGGCAAAACAGCTCACCTCGAGGGAGGAGAGTAGGAAGGCTTGTGATTGGGCACGCCCCAAGGGGAGGCGGGCAGTGCAGGCTAGAAACACCTGGTTAAATACACAGGAACCAGGAAGTGAAAGAGAGAAGCAGATGCAGAGGCAGATCCAGATCCACGGGGAGACGCAGATCCAGAGAGAGAAGCCAAGAGAGCAATGGAGGTTCCCTTGCTGGGATAATTTCCCTAACAGTCTGCAGCTGGAAGATAGCTTGGAGCAGCATTCAGATGAGGAAGGAAACTGCTGGAGGCAGAGCTCCTTTAAAACGCTGAGAAACCCAAGGCTACAGGACCAGGCAGAGCTGGGGAACAAAGGCAGAAGGATAAAGAATCCTCCCAGGGAGAAGCTCCTGTATAAGGTACCCAGAGAAAGAGGAGTTTATGCTCTAAAGCCAGAAAGTCTATGTTCTGCTTTTAAAAGCAAAGCCAGTCAAGATGGTGGCAGCTGGTGTCTGAAAAGAGAAGCTTTGAATGACAATAATTATTCTTTTAAAATAGCTGAGTCACCTAGCCAGGACAGGGCTGATATACATGCTTTTAAATATTCTCCTAGCACTGCTAAGTTTGAATGCACAGCACCCACGTGTAGGGAAAGGTGGGGAGCTAATGAAAGCCCAGCACATGTTTGTTTTCCAAACGCAAACAAACCTGATAAGCAGCCTGAGATAGATAGGCTCAGTCAATACCTATTCACAGACGGGACAGGAAAACAGCTCAATGAAGAAAAGTTTCATGCTGAATCACTTCTTAAGGAGTTCCAGGATTATTTAGAACAGAAGAAGAGTTTTAACCACAGTGTTCCAGTTACTGGCTGTATGGTAGAAAACTCTGTTCATAATTCTGTGTTTTCCCCTGCTGATGATGATGAAATGATGATGGACTGTTCTACCTGTTTAATTGATAGAGGCAATTAAGCAAAGAGAGGATTGTGCTGGTATATGAAGTAATATAACAGTGACGTAACTTTGACCGACACAAGAAAGCTTGTGCAGGGAAACTGAATTAGAGCACTACTAGTGATTGACAGAACCTGAGCATCATTAGTGAAGGTCTTTTCTGTTACCAGCCTGTATGTTAAAAGCACATGAAAGGAATGTGAAGAAATACAGCATTTAAAGCCAGTCAGGCAAAGTTTCAGTTAATCCTGTTTTATTTGGTTTAAACTTCTGCACTGTCTGTAATCTTCTTTTGAACTGCACAATGGCAATATGAGCCACATGAAAATAAACCTCATGTAAATAAATAACTCTTGCCAGCCTTACTGCTCGAAGCATAACACAACTACAACTAACTGCCTCAAGGGCATCATAAGGCAACCCCTCCTTAACCCTCAAGGTTAAGGGGCGGGCGGTGTCATAAGCATTGACTCCTGACCACCAAGACGTCTTCTTAGTGGTACTGTTGTAGAACCTTTGGTTGAGACAGACCAGCTGTCCAACTTCCATATTAAACTGTGGTCCTGAGCGAGCAAAACACAAATTACCAACAATGGGGTGGGCCAGTACCCACTCACTAGTAGTGTTATGTAAATCAGTCTGGTTGTAAGGAATAGAATAGTTCAATTCTTGCGCCTCCCAGGGCCATTGGTCTCCCATCTTAGTTCCTCCACAGAAGAGGCAGTCTGAAATGTGGAGACTAGATGCTACTGCTCCGGCAAGTTCAAGGAACAAATTTTGGGAGGTATGAGGAATCTCAAACTCTGCTTTCATGGCCTCATAAGAAGAGTGATGTATTTTTGTTAGGGGGTGGATATATGAGCCTTAGTATTCAACCGTATATGTATGATGGTTCCAGGCTCTGCTTCCTCCTGCTATATGCAATCCAAATCTGTATCCCTGCTTCCACTGGCTAGGGTCAAATATGAGGAGTTGCAGGGGATTGCAGGCATCCTTCTTGCATTTCTTGGGCTCAGGCAATCGGACCCTTGTCAGGCTGCCTTTGCGATTATCTCCATCCCGCCTCATAGGTGGATTAATCCAAGTAGCAAAAAATATGCATTCCCATTTTGGACAGAAGTAGGCATCTTTAGCTGCCGTGCTGTAGACAGTGGCTCCTTCTGGACACACATTTATCATCATGATAGTAATCTTGTTCCCATGACCCACACCTGTGGTAGGCATTTCTGTTTATCACATTGCAGGCATCAAAGTCCAGGACAACATGTTTTGTAGAGTCTGTGAGTGGGCCCGTGGCATTTATGAGGGCTCCATCCTCATCATTCCAGCGCATCTCAAGTACATAATAGGAGGGGTTCTGTCGAGGGTTGTAACAAGTCTTACTTTTCCCCTTCGTACAGATATTTAATTCTGTGCCATTATAGATGCACCGGCTGACTCTACCAGTGTAAGTATAGTAGGAATGGTAAAGTAAAGTCTGAGTGACCTTCTGTCCAGTTTGGGTGGTAGTTATGCAAGCTGCACAAGGGGGTAAGGCAAAAATCTTTTCCAGAAATCCCAGGACCACCACCACTCCCACAAGATAATAGTGGAAAAACATGATTACAGTCTTTGGAGGTCAACTGGAATATTGGGTACGTTGAGCTTGTAGAGTTGTTTCTTCTTTTCTGCTTCGGCTGCCACTCTTGCGTGTCAGGGGTGGGATTGTAGATTCTTACAATGTTGGTTGTCTCCGCAAAGTGAGTCGCAATGGAGTCTCCGGATCACTTACTGAAGTCCATTGACCAGGTTCAGGAGCAGTTGCTGGCTTCACTCGACTATGGTGGATCCAGGGTTCAAGTTCTGCGACTTTTACTGTGGTTGGAGTTGACAAGATGACAACATAAGGTCCCTTCCAATGCGGTGCCAGCGGGGTCTTTCTCCACTCTTTGATCCACACTGACACTCCTGGCTTGAAGGGATGCAGAGGTTTGGTCACAGATTGATGGGCAATCGATCTTGTACCCAGGCATGGAGACTCTGCAAAACAGAACCTAAAGCCAATAGTTCTTGTCTAGTTATTTCAGATCCTATTTGTTTCATATCTCCTTTAATTCCCTGTACAATGGGCGGAGGTCGCCCATACAAAATCTCAAAAGGGGAAAACTCCCAAAGACTTGGTCGGGGCAGAACGTATCCTAAGAAGGCTATAGGGAGAACCTGGAGCCACTTTAGGTGTGTTTCTTGACAAAGCTTGGACAACTGAGACTTCAGGGTTCTATTCATGCGTTCTACCTTCCCTGAACTCTGGGGTCTATAGGCAGTGTGCAGCTTCCATTGTATCTGTAGAGCTCGAGCTAACTGTTGAGTTACTTGGGACACAAATGAGGGTCCATTGTCTGACCCTATAGTTAATGGTATTCCAAATCGAGGGATAATCTCATGGAGCAGTATCTTTGTGACTTCTCGAGCTTTCTCTGTTTGGGTGGGACGGGCTTCTACCCACCCAGAAAATGTGCAAACTAGAACCAACAGGTAGTGATATCCGTTTGCTCGTGGCATTTCAGTAAAATCTACTTGAATATCACTCATGGGGGCCACCCCCTACTGACTGAACTCTTGGGGGTGGAACGGGACCTTGCCTAGGATTGTTCTTGGCACATGTCAAACACTGCTGTGCCACTGAAGTGGACAGGGGTCCTAGTAGTGAAATGCAAAAATGGGGTCTTAGAGCTCTCTCCATGGCCGTCTTCCCATAGTGAGTGGCCTGATAGAAAGCATGGACAAAAGCTGGCCCTAATGCTTCAGGAATGACTGTAGGACCTGGAGGTGTGCTACCCTCTGGAGGTGGCAACACTATCCAACCTTTTTCTGTTAGGACCCCTCCCTCCTTTGCACAGAAATAATCCAACTCTTTCGTAGTGTATCGGGGAGCCCATGAGCTAAGGGGCACAAGGAACATGGCTGCTTGCACTGGAATGTCTTGGGTCACAACTCGTCCAGTTGTGGCTGCTTTTCAGGCGGTGGTATCAGCAAACCTATTGCCTCGGGTAACTTCTCCTACTCCTGTCTGGTGACCTCGACAGTGCATGACGGCCACTTGCTTAGGGACCCATACAGCATCTAATAGTACCAATATCTCAGGCCCATACCTAATGGACTTGCCTCCTGAGGTGATCAACCCTCGCTCTTTATACAAGGCTCCATGTGCGTGTAGAGTGGTGAAAGCATACTTAGAATCTGTGTACACATTTAAACGGAGTCCTTCTCCTAATATCAGTGCTCTAGTGAGAGCTATCAACTCAGCCTTCTGTGCTGAAGTCCCTGGGGCCAAAGCTGAGGACTCAACTACCAGATCAAGGGTCACCACTGCATATCCAGCACAACGATGTCCATTGATGACGAGACTGCTTCCATCCACAAAGAAAGTCTGTTCAGGATCCTCCAAAGGAACATCAGTTAAATCTGGGCGACTTGAAAATACAGTGTCCATAGTTTCTATACAGTCATGATCAGGGGGCCCAGGACCAATTGGAAACAATGTAGCAGGATTCAGAGCTTGGCTAACTTTTAACTGTATCTGGGGATTTTCACACATGCTCTGATATTTCAACATTCGTGAATTCGTTAGCCAGAAACTTCCCTTGTGTTCCATAAGGGTGAGGACAGAATGGGGTACAGTCACTTGAAGATTCTGTCCTAGAGTGAGCTTGTCTGCTTCGCTCACCAAAAGGGCTGTTGCTGCTACAGCTCTCAAACAAGGGGGCCAACCTCTTGCTACCACATCCAGCTGTTTTGACAAGTAGGCTACTGGCCGTTGCCAAGATCCAAGAGATTGGGTCAGCACCCCTAGAGCATTTCCTTGTGATTCATGGACGTAGAGATGGAAAGGTTTCTGGACATCTGGGAGACCCAGAGCTGGTGATGACATCAGAGCACTTTTCAGAGATCGGAATGCTGCATCCTGTTCCGGTCCCCACTCCAGTGGAGACTTTTCCATTCCTTTGGTAACTTGGTACAATGGTTTTGCTAACAGCGCAAAATTGGGGATCCATATACGACAGTATCCTGTGGCCCCCAGGAAGGCTCTCACTTGCCTCCTGGTGGTTGGAGTGGGAATACTGTATACAGCTTCTTTGCGTTCAGGTCCCAAGCGTCGAATTCCGCTGGACAACTGGAACCCTAGGTATTTAACTTCGGTTTGATATAGTTGCACTTTCGCTCGTGAGACTTTGTATCCAGCCTCATTCAAAAGGTACAGAAGTTCACTAGTGGCTTGTAGACATTCACTTTCTGAGTTGGTGGCTATGAGCAGGTCATCCACATACTGGAGGAGAACCCTTTGTCCTGGGTTCACTGAGTAACTTGAAAGGTCTTGATTCAGGGCAGCACAGAAGAGAGTAGGTGAATTCTTGAATCCTTGAGGTAATCGGGTCCAGGTAAGTTGGCCACGCCTTCCTGTTGTGGGATCTTGCCATTCAAAAGCAAATAAAAGTTGACTAGTGGGGGCCAGGCGTACACAGAAAAAGGCATCTTTGAGGTCCAGGACGGTGAAATGAGTAGCTTCAGCGGGGATCAGTCCCAAGAGAGTATAAGGATTTGGTACTACTGGGTGTATGGTTTCAACTGCATCATTTACCCGCCTCAGATCTTGTACTGGGCGGTAATCCCTTGTCCCAGGTTTCTTGACTGGGAGAAGAGGGGTGTTCCAAGGTGACTGGCACTCTTTGAGAAGTCCATACTTCAGCAGTTTCATCAGATGGCAGTGGATTCCTTCAATGGCTGGTCGGGGAAGAGGATACTGCTTCACATGCACTCGGCTTGAGGGTGACAATGACAGGGACTATGTTCTTCGCTAGGCCAGGTGGATTATCTTCTGCCCATACTTCAGGCGGGGCTATGAGGCTGGTAGGTATACAGGAACTGTTTGACTTAATTGGAGGTGTACTATAGAACCGCCACTCTTCTTCTCAGGGAACAGTTAGCACCATTAATCCAGCAGGCTTTGGGTTCACAGTCATTTTCATTTCTCCCCCTTCAGCAAAGGATATCTGTACCTGAAGCTTTGCAAGCATATCTCGGCCCAGAAGTGGAATAGGACACTCGGGCATATACAAGAACTGGTGTGTTATCTTCTGTCCCCCTAGTTCACACATACGGTTCTGCAGGAATGGCTTGGTGGCCCTATTCCCAGTGGCCCCAACAATAGTGACAGATCGAGAGGAGAGAGAAGCCACTGGCTTTGCCACCACAGAATGTTCTGCTCCTGTATCTACCATAAAGTCCATATATTGGTCCCCTACTTTTAAACTGACCATAGGCTCCTGGGGACCCAGGGTGAACTTGGAGCCCGGTCTGGCCTAGTCTTCATCCATTTCATCCATGTCATAGCCTGTTGCCACTGCCACTCTCTCAATGGCTTCTTCTCTCTTGCACTGGAACTGTGCTCGGTTTGCTCCTCCACGACTTTGAAATCGGCCTCCTGTTCTCCAGGGGCTCCCTCCTCCCCTCCTGGGGGTGGAGTCAAGATGCGGGCATTCATTTCTCCAATGTCCTTCTCTGCAATGGGCGCACTGATTCGCACCCAAATGAGGCCTGCTACTTCCACGGCCTCTTCCACGTTCTCTGGTCCTTCGGTTAGGAAAACCTCCTCCACGTCGTTCACTTAAAGCGGCTGCAAGAAGATCTGCTTTCTTCTTCATCTTTCATTCACTTTCTCTGTCACGTTCATTTTCACGATTCACAAATACTTTCTGAGCGACTTCCATTAACTGTGCTGTATTCATACCCGCAAATCCATCCAGTCTCTGCAATTTTCGTTTTATGTCTCTCTGGGACTGGCTGACAAAGGCTGCATTTACCATGCGCAAATTCTCCTGAGCGGTGGGGTCGTATGGGATATATAGTCTATAAGCTTCTGACAACCACTCATAAAAAGCCGCTGGGCTCTCATCTGGATTCTGGATAACTTCAGCTACCTTCCCGATATTCATGGCCCTCTGGCCTCCCTTCTTCAGGCCTTGCAGCAAGGCCTGGCGAAATCGCGTTAGGGCCGCTGCCCCCCTGTCATCATTCTGGTCCCATCTAGGATCTTCATTCGGGAAAGCTGTGGCGGCTGCTTGTGGGAGATTCAGATCCCCCCCCCCCCCTTTCTATGGGATTTTCTTCTAACCAGCGGATGGCTGCTTGCACAATCCGCCCTCGCTCCTCAGTAGTAAAGAGAGTGGACAGGAGCTGGCGACAATCGGCCCAGGTAGGCTGATGAGTTTGCATTATACTAGACATTAATTCTGTCAACTCCTGGGGTTTTGCTGTATAGGATGCATAATGCGTTTTCCAGTTTAATAAATCAGTAGTGGAAAAAGGTACATAGACTAGACTGGCTGGTCCTGGTGCCATCTGGCCCTGTTCATTTAGGATAGGTACACCAGGCACTTGACGCAATGGCATTAGGTGCCCTGCTTTCTCCTTCTTCTTCGGGGTTATACTTCTTAAATCATACCGCTCCTGGGTATAAGCTTCCTTGGTTGGTGACCCTGAACTGGCAGGAGAGCCTCCGCTTTCTATTTCGTCGGCGGACCCTGGTTCCCCTGACGTACTTGGGCCGGACTCGGGGCTATCACTTGGGGAAATGGGCTTCTTTTGCTGCTGCAGCGGTAATTGCTGGGGTACCTCATCAGGTTCCGCCTCAGGTAGTGGAACTGGGGGAACTAACCTATGTGGGTGCTGGGGTAAACGGGCCAGGATTTCTGGGGACTCTGGGGCAGAATACACATGTGGTGTCTTCTTCTCCACCTTTCGGGTCCCCCTAGTGGTTGCTACCAATATTCTACACTGGTCCTCATAGCAGTGCTTCATCCATGAGGGCTGTCTCTCACAAGCACTTAACCAGGAATCTATGTAGGGGAACTGATCAGGGTGCGCTTTTTGTACAAGCTGATGAATACGAGAAACTATTTCTACATCAAAGGTGCCCCCATGGGGCCATGAAGTAGCTAACACAGGCCACTCCCTATCACATAATACTCTTAATCTAGACGGAGACAATTTTATGCTGTAGTCCCCTGAAAATCCTTTACGGAAATTCGTGATCATACATTCCAGTGGAGTTTGCGTGGACTCCGTCCCTCCCATAATCGTAATGGCGCACACGTAATGACGTACAAGACGACAAACAGTAAGGGTAGGTAGTATGGCTGTAGGTAAGGGATCTGTACAGCCCACAAAACACTGAGGGGAACAAACACCACACGCTTCCTCCTTTTCGTGACCTGGGTGTGGTCGCCCGGCCAGAAACTGTGCTACTCAGGAGTCCGCTCTCGCTCGGTCTGTATTTCAAGACCTCTCAATCACACAAAGAATCATACCAGCACAAGAAATCATTTTCCAAAATGCCCAAGGTTTACTGACTGACTATTCCCAACCAAAGGGTCGGTGGCTTCGGCGTCCGCTAACCCTTATGCAGAGCGTACTAGGACCGCCCTTGAGAGGTGATCAAGCTCTCTTGTCTCGCGTACCCATGCAAGATTTTCCCAGTTAGTCTATACCAAATCAGTCTCGTGCACTCATGCAAGACTCTGTTCCCCAGGCTTCACTGACTGTTAAACAAGAAAATGTCTACTCACCGGATCCGGTTCCCGATACCAAACCAGCTCCTGGATTGGATCCCGGACTCCCCTCGGGTTCGGAGGTGTTGGCCGGCCGGACCCAGTGGCCCGCCGAGGCAAGGCGGAACCCTCTCCGATACAAAGGGATCGGCGGCGCCTGAGGTTTCCCCTGCGGTCGGACAGACACGGTTCCGACCAGGCCAAACCTGGAGGCAAATTGCATGGAGTATCCGCTTGACCACCATTCACTATCCACACATTCCCGGCCAATGCACCAAGAATATGAAGCAGCGAATTGCAGACAATGAATAATTCCAGGAGTCAATTTACAGGGTCCAAGCCAGTTTATTGTGCACAAGGCCCAGTTAGTCAAAGCTTCAAAAAGGACTGAGCAATGTTCTTACAGAGACATACTCATTTATACATTTTTCTTCAGTTTGATACATGCAAACTTTCTATTGGTTCCGACGCCCCCTGCACCCGTCCAATCAGAGATCCCTCCTGGGCCTAGCACCCAGCTCCCTCCTCTAGGACTGTTCTAACAATGGTGCAGTTTCTAGGTTTGGATACTTCTCTACTGCAAGGTCGTCCCTGGTTCTAGGAATGCAAGTATTGAAACATTTCTATCTTCACAGCACAAGAGAATAATGAAAGATTTATGCATTCATGAAAACTTCTTATTAAGCAGTTTAAACAGTTTTCTCAAACTTTTACAGGCTTTGGTTCTTTACTGAGATGGGGGATGGAATCAGGGCCTAACTTACAGGCCTTTCACATTTGCAGACTATTATAGGCCATAGCCTGCCACAGAGAAACACTTTCGACAATATCACAATTTTGAAATTTGTCATTTGACCTCATCTTTAATGTTATTTGTTTTCTGTCTTTAAATATAAACAAGAGACCACATCAGCATGGAGACGCATTCCCTGAGTGCTCTAATACTGTACATGTGGATGTTCAACTCCACACAAAAAATATGAGAAGCTGAGGTGTGTCCGGTACACAAGGTGGAGGGAAGTGGCACTCCAGTAACAATTTCTTGTAAGTAATGATGAAAAAGCGCTCTAAACCTATATTCTTGTTGGCAGATGGTTGAGCATTCATAATTATATCTTGTGTTCCCTGCTCCCTCTCCTACCTACATCCTCTTCTATAGGGTGTTCTTTATTTTTCAAAGCTGGCAGCAGTAACCCTACTACAGGGCCCCATTAGGTCAAATAAGTTAAATTGACCTAAGGCTGGCCATGCTCTCAACTGGGATTTGAATGCCAAAGATGAGGGGGGGGGGGGTGGACGACTGCAGCTGTGGCCACCACTACCTCTTTGAGGCCAGTGTGGCTGCATATTGTACCTGAATGTAACTCACTTTGATCCTCTTTGCCTGCAAAGATGTGAGCTAAATACTATAAATAAATCTCCTTCCTCCGTGTCTCATCAGTTGCTCCTGTTCTGTCATAGTTTGATCAGGTTGCATACAGCTATGCTGACCTCAGGAGGAAGCAGCTGCTTTATCCGAATGGTCTTCTCTCACTCAAATGTAGTACTGCCAGTAAGGTAACATCAACTCACAGGAAGGATTTTTGGTGTTTTTCGTTATAATCAATATCCCAAATTCCTTTTCAGAATATGTTATCTGGTTTTCCAGTTCTAACTGGAAAGCAGAAGCTGTAATTGCACCTTCAGTTGGGGGCTCCCAATCCATGGCCTTATGGACCCCTGGGGCCCACAGGAGTCCTTCCATGCTCCTATAATCATGTACGTAGAACACAGGCTGATGTGAAGGTGGGATCAGCACTGGCTGCAGATGTCAATAGCAGCATTAGTAGCTCCAGGGAATGAAAGCAGCAGCAGCTAAGAAGGTGGAATCGGGCAACTGCAAAGCAGAAGCAGCTGGTGTAAGGCCAGCAGTGCTGTGTTTGACTTATCTAAACTGGAAATGGTTTGGAACTACTGAGCCACTGCCTTAATCAGGCTGTCTCTCCAAAGCCAGTAACTATGGGAGTCACTGTAAAAGTTTAACATTTCTTTAAACTATGGTGGTCACTGGCTCATGTTGGGCAAAATGGTGACAGTTTGGGGGGGGGGGGTAGGGACCAGCTGTTGCAGTCAGAACCAAAAGTGCAGGAAGCAGCATCAGTCTGCAGGGCCTCAAAATAGCACATTATCTAGAGAAGATTAGATGCTAATGGTGGGGACTAGCGTGAAAGAGAAAGATGGGGGAGCTAGCTGGAAGGAGACAGACTGCTGTTGTTGGCTGAAATGAGGATTGACTAGAGGAAGAGGAGCTGGATAGGGGAGGAGTCTGAGACTGGAGGGGGACTGGCTCGAGGGAAAGAAATTGGCGGAGAAGGGAAGGGAGATAAAGGGTTAGCAGAGATGGACTTAACGGTGAGGGGGAAGTGGTCTGGGAAGAATGGTGGGATGAGTAGGGGGTCTCTGAACCTTTTTGGAGTTGAATACAAGTTCATATAACCAAAAGGTTTTAAAACCTCAGGCTAGGATGTAGGAGTTCTGCAAGCCAGCATAGCTTCCTCCTGTCCAATCTGGGTAGCGTTTGGGTGCATTCCAGTCAAATAGTCTGGTATGGACTGTAAATGTGACATTTAAACTTACCTATTTAATGCTCCTTCCTTTAATTCTGCCAGACAGTCCAGAACTCACAGGGAAGCTATGGTGGCTAAGGCCTCTCAAGTTTGAGATGCTAACAGGGAGTATGTTGGTCAGTCTGAAGATAGTTGACCTAGTTGTACTTGTGGTGTAGGGTATTCTCATTTCTAAGTTGGTGATCATGAAGTGAAGATTTTGATTATCTGATTTGGGTTTGATGCTGAATTGGAAACTGAAACACAATTGTCTTCAGTTATCTTGGCTTTATCTCAGTTAAGCATTAGGGTGAAATTTGTCATTACAGTGAATAATCCTTAACATTTTTGGAAAAGCCTACTAGAAGAGAATAGTGAGGTTTCTGGAGTCCAGTGGATTGCAGGATCCAAAGCAAAATGGATTTACCAGAGGCAGGTCTTGTCAGACAAATCTGATTTCTTTAACTGGGTGACCAGGGAGTTGGACTGAGGGAGGACCCTAGATGTGGTGTATTTAGATTTCAGTAAAGCCTTTTGACACTATCATCCCATCCAGTGGTGGTGCCTGACACCCCTCCCCCCCCCCCCCAGCAGGATATGCTGCCAGGGGTCAGCCCACAGAAAACAATGCAAGGCGACAAAGGGTATAGGGAAATAGAGCTCACTCTGAGGAGGAGGTGGTTACCAGTGGTGTGCCACAGGGATCTGTCCTTGGTCCAATTCTTTTTAACATCTTTTTTAGTGCTATTGCAGAAGGGCTGTTGAGTAAGGTTTGCTTGTTTTGCGGATAATACCAAAATCTGCAATAGAGTAGACACCCATGAAAGAGTAGATAATGTGGAGGGATCTGTCTAAGCTTGAAGAATGGTCTAGACTTTGGCAGCTGAAATTTAATGCTAAAAAATGCAGGGTCATGCATGTGAGCTGCAAAAATCCAAAGGAGCGGGACCTGGGCACGATTGTCTGACTATCTTAAAGTAGCAAAACCGGTAGGAAAGGCAGAAGGATGCTTGGGTGTATAGGGAGAGGAATGGCCAGCAGAGAAAAGGAGGTGATGCTTCTGCATAAGTGTCTGGCGCGACCTCATTTGGAGTATAGTGTGCAATTCTGGAGACTACACCTTCAAAAGGATATAAGCAGGTTGGAATCGGTGCAGAGGGTGGCTACTAAAATGGTTAATGGTCTTCGTTATGAAACATATTAAGATCTTTAATTCTATCTTCATATGTATACTTCAGAGGAAAGGCGGTATAGGAGCGATTGATAGACATTAAAAACCTCCATGGCATAAATGCACAGGAGGCTCTTTTTCAATTGAAGGCAAGCTCTGCTATGAGGGGACATAACATGAGAGTGAAAGGGGATAGACTCGGGAGTAATAAGCAGAAATATTTCTTTATGAAAAGAGTGGTAGATGCAGAGAGAAGTCTCCCAGTGGAGGTGTGGAAAAGAAACGGTATCTGAATCCAAAATAGCATGGGACAAACACAGAGGATCTCAAAGTAAAAAGAGGATTATTGTAGTTGATATGGAAGGGCAGACTAAATAGGGCCATGTGGTCTTTCTGCCATCATCTTTCTATATAATTTGATGGGAAACCAGCACAAAATGAGCATAAAACATACAAAAAAATCCCACAGGTCTTCATAATTAGTTTCTAGGTGATAAGGGAATAGGGATAACTCAACAACTTGTCAATGCAAAGATGCAGACAGAGGTCCAGCAGCAATATGGGGGCAATCCAGTCTTTTGCACAGAGTGCCATATATATGATCATCTCCCAGTTGGTAAGAGAACATGTGTGCGCACACTGCAAAAAAGGTGAGAGCGAGTCTGATAGCTAAAAGCTAGACTAGCAGACTTGTGGGGGGTGGGTGGTGCTAGTGCATTGAAGTGCACTAGGCTTTGCGCACAGGTTAGCACAAATTTTGTTCACTACCAGTGCAGAAAGTATTTTTGCACATGGGCTAACTGTGCAGTCTTGAACAGACAGCAGCACACAGCATATTTTGAATTCATGGTAATGAAGCAACCAGCTATTTAGCACAAATGTAGAGAAGTGCACAAAAGGCTGAGCTCAATCCTGGGATTTCAAACACAAGAATGTGAGGCAGCGTAAAGGATTAGTTCACAGTGGGAGCAAATAACTGCATAAAAAATTGCTCCTGATTTGTGGGGGGTGGGGGAGACTGCTTCAGATTTTAGCCTAGTGGATATGGATTTTTTTTTTCTCCTGAATTCCTATGTGAGTTTAGGGTAGCATGAAGATGCAGTGCAGAAGCAGAGGGTGACCTGAGTTGAAATACAGTACCCCCACCCCAGATCCCCCAATAGTTCAACTGGGTCCCTGGACCCCCATTCCTTGAGCCAAGGTAGCTGCAATAAGCCCCCCTCCCATACCACCCTCCCCACGTACCTTCAAAAACTGGGTGGCAGAAATGACTACCCTCCCCTACCTTTTGACACCATCATCCCACCCAGTGGTGGTGCCTGACACCCCCCCCCCCCCCTCAGCAGGATATGCTGCCAGGGGTCAGCCCACACAAAACAGTGCCCCATATGGTAGGCCAGTCCCCAGCAGCATGCCTTCACCATCCTGGGGATGTTTGTGCAGTGGGTTGGGTATTATAACGTAACAATTACTTAGCTGGGAGCTAAGTCAGTTTGCAGTACATGCAACTACCAGGTCATATCCCCCCCCTCCTCCCCCCATCTCTTCTTACTCCAAAAATGTATCCCAGTTTGTTTCTATTTCATATTGGCTGACCTTGATTCCTCCTCTTGGAAGCTTGATGCAACTGTACCACTTTTCTGTGCAAGCAGACTGTATCAACATTTTCTGGCCCTTTAATGTTCCATCTGCTAGATTGTGTAAGTTTTCCTAGCTAGTCCAAGCTTCCTCCATCTGCCTATATTTTGTGCCTTCTGTATCTCTCCCCAACATGTTTAAATGCTGGCACAGTTCCAACTCTCTCCCAGCACAGTATCATTTTAATAACCTCTCTGTGAACCACTTCTCTCATTTCCATGTCCTTACAGAGATGCAGCACCAAGAACTAAGCACCTGAGATGGAATCTTACTGGTGAACTGAACCAGCACAATATTACCTACTATTTCCTGCTGGCGATTTAAATTTTTTTGTGGCGACAAGGCCAGTATCTAAAACTAAGAAAATATGGGACAAATGCAGAGGATCTCTGAGGGAGAGGAAGAGATTCAAGAGCTGAGCAGTTGGTTTGGATGGGCAGAATAGATAGGCCATGCAATCTTTATTTTTTGTGATTTATTTATTTCTATAAATATCCAGGCAGGGTTTGCTTTTTCTTGCCTTTTTAGGGTAAGAATGGCAACCATCAGGTAATCTAATGATTAATCCTAGGTTTAATTTCCTAGTAGTTTCTAGCTCTGGTTCTTTTAACTGAAACGTGGTTAATGACTGCCTGTACTCTCCATGATATTTATTTAATTTAACTTTTTTTTTTTTTTTTTTTTTTTTAATATTGCTTTTCACCGAGTCAAAGCAGTTTGAAATTAACTGAACTTTTGGATACAGTGCAACAAGGTATTTACATAGAACGTAGTAGCTAGTTACGGGGAAAATGAGGAGTTACATAGAACAATGTGAGTAGCATTTTTACAATGAATCTGAAAACTTATATTGAACAGTGCAAAATATATCAATACATACTATCATTGAGAATGAGGGTCTTTACATGGGTTAGGGTAGGGAGCGGTAATTCAGATGGTCCAAAATGGTCTATAAATAGGTGTGCTTTGAGTTATTTGCAAAATGTGGCCATTTCTGTGGTGATTCATAGTCTTTCTGGGCGTGAGTTCCATATACTGGGTGCGTAGAGTGCAAAGGATCTGTTGCATGTGTATTGGTTGCTTTTTGGTTTTTCATGGGGGGACGTTCAGCATGTTTTGGGTGCTTTGTCTTCTACCTCAAGTACTCTGTTTTGCGCAGCAGGGTTTGCAGTTGTGATTGGTTATTGCAGATCTTGAAGGTGAGTAGTATGATCTTATATTTGATTTGGCTTGAAAGTGGGAGCCAGTGCAGGTATGTTAGAATGGGTGTTTGTACCTTATGGCATCTTGTTTAAATTGGGCAGCTGTGTGCAATGCTATGTGTAGAGGTAGTAGAGTGGATTTTGGTAGACCTTGGTATATTGAGTTGCAGGAGTCCAAAGTGAGGACAGATTATGTGTGAAAGTGAGATGGTTGGAGTAAAGGGTGGGGGTGCTGCAGAGTTTGTATTTTGTGGTAAATCATTTTGGCTATATTTGTGACTTTGTTAGGCACTCATCCAAGATTATGCCTAGATACCTCAGTTTGGTTTGTTCTTTCCAGTCAATATTTATGGTTAGGGGAGTCAGAGGGATGAATGATTCATCTTTGGTGATGAACAGTATTTCTGTCTTCCTGTAGTTTATTGCTAATGAGTTGTTAGCCATTGGGTGGCATCTGAGAGATATTGTAGTATTTTTGTATACGAGGGTTTGTTGGTGTTAAAAGGTGCATAGAGCATGATATCATCAGCATGTATGTGGTAGTAAATGTGGGTTTGCATGTTTACACATGCAATGCAATGCAATGTGTGCCTTCGAGTCAGTCCTGACTCCTGGCGACCCAGAAGCTCCTGGGTTTTCTTGGCAGTGTCACCGGAAGTAGATTGCCAGGCCTTTCTTCCGAGGCTTGGTTGTAAATATATGTTGAAGAGGATGGATGAAAGTGCTGAGCTTTGAGGAACGCATTGGTGGTGTGGGTATAATGATGTAGTAGATCCCAATTTTACTTGCTGCTGTCTAAGTTTGCTTGGAACCACTTTAGAACTGTGTTTTGGATACCATTGTCTGGAGTCGCTGTAGTATGGAGTGGCTGATGATATATCTAAGAATATTAGTATGAAGCCTTGTGGTTTTTGGGTTCTTATTCTGTCCATAAGAGAGGTTGAGGGTTTCTACTCCATGGTTTCAGCGAAATCCATGCTGATGTGTGTATCTAGTATTATTATCAGAAAAACGCTCAATGTTATCAATATGGAACAAAGTTGTCTTCAATCTATCTCTTATGGATATTCAAGAACATTTAATATCCCTGAAGTTCTCAGACTGATTCGGCACTCTGTTATAACATGTCAAACTAATTTGCCTAATAGCATCAATGACCTTCAATACATATTGCCCAGTGGTAATGAAGCAGAGGGAGTCGCCAACCCCAAAGTTCACTATGGAAACTTCTAAAGCCACTATTAAAAGCTTCTCTTTTATTATAGCGTTTCTCAACACTTAGCTTCTAGTGGATCGTTTCACAGCCATCGTTGCTTCATTAAATCCCAATGCCTTCCTCAAGTACCCACTGCGTTTCACTAACGATGTTTCATCAGGGGATCTCATTCACTTCTTGACAATGTTCTATAAAATAAAACCCATGTATATCTAAATAAACTATTCCATCTAAAATTCCTACCTCTATCTCCAAAATTTAACTATACAAAAAATACACCTACCAGAAACATAACTGATGCTGCATACGTCTTTCAGTCTTTCTCATTCGGGCAAGCACAATGTTTCCCAGAATTTCTTTCAAACTGCCCTTGAAAAAACGCCACGCATGCAGAGTACTAGGCAGATCTTAACTTTTAAAGACCTAATGCTGCGACTCGATTGGAGGTTCCATATGTCTCTAAAAATGACGTCATTAGTATCTGCTACGCTATGAGTTTTTTTGCTCACAAAAATCCCGCCCCCAAGTTGCCGGAGGATCACAAACCCTCAAAAAAATTGTTTTTATACAAAAGTCCAAGCATTGTACTATTCACATCCATACCCTGCCTCCCATCAACAAAAGCTATGTTTAAGAAACTCTTGATGTATGTTCAATTCCCTATTAACTTAAGGTGAATTTTTAAAAAAATAAGTTTTCTACCACTTCTATTATTGCCATACCCAACCTGTGTTGTAACAATTACAATGCTAATTAAAATCATTGTTAACTTCCCCAACATCCACACAGTACTACTACCTTATAAATCTTTATTAACAGCGTTTTTCATAGGCAAGAAGCCCAATCTATGGCAGTATTTAACCCCGTGGGAGTTACCGATTTCAACTTATAAATCCACTTCTGTTCTCTGAACAGAAGTGTCTGATCCTGAGTTTTCCCAGATACTCCAAATTCCACTTTATCAATGCAAAAGCACCGTAACTGTTCAAAAATGTGCCCTTGCACTATGCAATGCTGAACCAACAGAGCTTCCTTCACCTTACAGTTCAGCCAACTCCTGTGTTCCCCCAGTCTTATTTTAAAAGAACAAATTGTCTTGCCCACGTAGATTAACTCACATGGGCATTGAATAATATATACTACCCCTGTAGAATCACATGATGTATAAGTTCTTAAAGGATGGGTGAACCCCTGATACTTAAACTCGTTCAACTCTACAGTAATTTCACAGTTACTGCATCCCCCACATTTTCTATGTCCCTTCACTTCTAAAGCATCCCGTTGTCCTACTAGAGGATTCAATATCGCCGAATTAAGACACTCTTTTAGGTTAGTTTCTTTGCCATACACAGCATATTTTCTTCCCTGCCAACCCGGGAACTGCTGCTATAATGTTCCCATGTTTATTTTAATATCCTTTGAAAACCCGAACTAAAAGGAGAATATTTAGTTATCAAATTAATGTTATCAGAGTTGATATTTTCCTTTTTGTTAGAGCCCCTAGTCTCCAATAGCAAACTTCTATTATTATAAAGGGCCCTACAGTATGCTTGTCTCACTGTCACTTTTGGATAACCTCTTTGTTCAAAATTATTTGAGAGTTGTCTTGATAATTGTTTAAATTCACTATCATTAGAGCAATTTCTCCTATATCACAAAAATTGAGAAAAAGGGAGACTTTCCTTTAACTGTAGAGGGCTGTAGGCTGAACCCACCTACAAAGTATTTCCAAATATCACCAATGAATGGCTCAGACAACAGTCGCTTGGCTACAAAAACTCTTTATTTGGCATAGCAAAATAATTGTAAATGCAGATAGCAAATGTCTGTCTGAGAGATGGCGGGCAACGTTCCTTCTGCAAGCAGAGAAGAAAAGCTGCCCCTGATGCTCTATAGTTGCCGCCTTATATACCTCTCTGTTACAAAGTTCCAGAAAGTTCTGCATATTCTTGCAAGTCTCTTTCCCCGTGATCCTCCCATGTTTATCAGTTTTCACAGCTTGTGTTTCAAGGACCGCTTATCTATGCTGCCTCTTCTTGTGTTCTGTACTTGTTATTCTATCTCCTGGCACTGCTTGTAATCTTCAGGGCTCAGAGTATTTGTGCTCATTGTTTCTAGCTTGGCCTGTATTTTTCTTGTCTGGGCCCAAACTCTGCACATTCCTGTCCAAAGTGTGGTTCTCTAGACTCTTATAGTAGGCCGCATATACTCTTTCTTGTAGCTCACATGCTTTTTCTTCTGTGCCAGCCATATGTTGCTTGTGTACATTTCAAACAGGCAAGGGTGCAGTCATATAAAGCAAACCTGAGCCAATTATCCCTTCAGGGTGTACACTTTAAAAGTGCAAAAATGTATTTCTATCAGTGCTTTTCTTATAAACTGTTGTTAACCATTCCCCCCTCCCTTTACTGACTACTACATTTAAATAAGCCAATCGTTCTCTATGGTGAGTATATGTGAATTTGATATTTGAATCACACTGGTTTATCTACTGCACAAATAATACTAGTGTCTCCTCTGAACCTCTCCATAACATAAAAACATCATCAATATAGCAATTTCATGAGATAATATTAAACTTGTAAGGGAATTGAGCCAACCATGAGGTTTGCGGATGTATAAGGAACCGCGTATGCCCACTATGGATGTGGAGTTCATTGATAAATGGAATAAAGTACTTAATAAATGTTCCCTGGACTTAATGGTATTAATCGTGGATTCAACAAAAATAGCAGTTGATAAATTGATGGAAGTTATAGAGGTTATTCAAACCGGTTTGAGATCCAAGGAAACAGATGATAAATATTTAAAGAAAATGGATGAAATGCAAAAACAGTTACAACTTTTACAACAAGATGTAATGACTAAACAAATGAAGAAATTAAAGAGGGATAATGAGGATTACACCGTGGGGTATGTGTACTGTAGGGTATATTAGTAGCATAAAAATAAGTTAGACTCTCTGTTGTCCAGGGGGAATAGCTACTAATAACCAGCCCAAAGTTCGGTGAGTTATTCTGGCAATGAGCCACGAAAGAAGTCTGGTCTGCAGATATATATTAGACTTTATTATAGGCAACCAGGTAGAAAAATATACACACACACACATATAGCTAATTAGAAACATGAGGTAGAAATTTGTTATAGTACAGATGTACACTTGGACAACGTAATAAATCACTGATTAGTAACCAGACGTCACTGATTCGCTCTGCACTGAGGAAAAGTAAGAAATATATTGCTAACCCCTTGCCCATCCGGAGGAGGAGAGATAAGCCAGTACCTTAGCTCTGTCGGGCACTCAGGAACAACGCAGTCCAAGGAGGCAGCTCCTAGCTAATGCAGCTTCAGCCCCGTCAGAGGCGAGCCACAGTAAGTCCGAACAGGAGGTATCTGTGAAAGTCTTATCTCAGACCTACGGAGGACGGCCTAGCCCACACTTAGTGGCCGTCTTGCGGAAGGGTCAGGTCGCAGGAATCAGGTACGCAGTGCACAGCAGAGAGGAACCGGTGCAGAAGTCTGTATGAACAGGTGGGAAAAGCCCCCAACTCTCTCTCTTACTAAAGTTCCAGTGCAGATTGCATTATTCTGTGTAAGAATCCTCCGTCATAGGTCCGATGATTGGTTGGCACCAGGAAGTCTGAGGTGTTCTCAGCGAATCAGGAGGTAGATGATGGGCAGCTTCTTGCAAACAAAGGAGCCATAGTAAGAAGTCAGGCCGAGGCAACAGTATGTAACTTCTGGGCATGTACAAGTGTCCAAGGCCAGCCACGGACAATAGCTTCTGTATGCACACTTAGAAACGTTGCACAAGCAGTTGCTTAGAGGTCGTTTGTAGCTGAACACAGCAAAAGTGTAGTGAAGAATCCATCTGCAGTTTGGTTCAGGCCCGAGTTGCTGAGCAGGCCGTAGATTTGCTTGTAGAATTGCAGGGGTACCAACCCTACATCTCCCCCCCCCTTGTAAGATGGAGGATGCTACAAGGGAGTACACTCCATCGTACAAAGCCTAACTAGCAGTACTACCGTGCAGGTCAGAACCAAATGACAAATGATTGACTAATGCATGATAAGTGGATAATACTTCAAGCACAATATGCATGAAAGCAATACTGCATGAGGAATAATACAGTGAAGACACTCAAGCAATAAAAGAAGTCAACATAAACTGACATAGATACAGTCAAGTCAAATCAATTAAGATAAGACAAGTTAACTTCAAACTCAAGAGTAGATATATAGTATCCAAACCAAAAAAAAAAATGCATATCTGTAATGCAATATAATGTGTTAGTGTAACATCAAGGTGAATACTCAAAAGTAATGATAAGCAATGTGTAACTGAGTTAGTAAAAGAAACACATGCTATCTATGAAAAAAAACAACTCAATTAAGAGTAATGGATAACTTTCAAAGAAAATGGGGACACTTATTCAAAAGTGTGACGTTCCAGCAAATCCTGCAGACGCATGGCAGGCAGCAGAGGTGCAGGATGCATAGAGCGACGAAGAGTACGAATCTGTCTCTGTTGATACAAAGAGATAAGGAACTGGAGCACCAACAGAAAGAAAAGACCAGGAACAATGACATGTGACATAAAATCAGTTTGTAAAATGTCCACATCTCGTGAATCAAAGTTATAATCAGCAATGGCAAGGTCGTCCTGGTCAATGGACAGTTCAACTGTGTGAGAGTCCTTATAGTCCAAAAGATAGGTCAAGGCTGCAGTGAAGTCGATCTCATGACCTCGAAACACATCCAATATCTGGAGCTCTGTTGAAACAGGGTCAGCATCTAGATAAAACAAGGAAACTCCACCAACATTAACAATGGAGTTCTTGGGAACATCAATCAAGCAAACATTGTTGACAACAGCAACTTTCGTCTCTGAAAAGTCATCGTACTTGGTCATGGTAACTGTACATTGTTCTTTCACATTTTCAGCAGACAACCCACAAAGAGCTGTAGAAGTGTCCTTCAGGAAAGGTTTACCAGGACACAACCAATGAATGTCTTTAGAGCATTGGCACATGCCAAGATTAGGTACCACTGTTGTATATTAGTGGTGCGTACAACAGACGATTCAAAATGTTTCTGTAAAACATGTTGGGGATCTAGGGACACAAAAACTTTCTGTGTGACAGTCTGGGACTGTGTAATCAGGAAACCAGGCGCATCCTGTAGCACGACACCAGAAAGAGGGCCAGGCTCAATCAATCTGGCAACTCGGATCCCGCTAACATCAAAATCAGGAACAGAACCTTCAAAGTCCGGGACTCCATCTGTAAAAGAAAACAAACAGGCTATCCTGCCTCAAGGTTAGTATCACTCACTTCATCAAGAGGTTCTTCAGGAAGGAGCTTACTGGGATGACACGGTCTAAGCTGATTAATGTGGACCCATTTAAGGGAGCCATCCCTCTCAGTACTGGACTTCATTCGAATTTGATAAGCAACAGGGGAGGCTTTATCCACAATAGGAAATGGACCGTTCCAGCTAGGTAGAAATTTACAGTCTTTGACCTTATTCTTACCAAAATTGTAGTAGAATACCTTATCGCCAATCTGGTATTCTTTAGAGGTAGTCCTCAAATCATAGTAGGCCTTCCTACCCCTAGCAGCAGTGTCCAAATTCTTTTGGGCAAAGGCAAAGGCACTTTGCAAGTGTTGTCTTAAATGGGCAACATATTCATGAGCAGTTGTAGCAGCAGCGAGATTCACATCATTAGTCCTGTAAAGAAGATGAAGGGGTAAAACCATGTCCCTACATGTCATCATCTCAAAAGGGGACACACCAGTAGCATGATGACGCGTGGCTCTGATAGCCATCAGGACCAAGGGCAGTTTGATGTCCCAGTCCTTCCCAGAGGAAGAAACATACTTTTTCAAGATACTGATGATAGTTTTGTTCGCTCTCTCCACTTGTCCAGAGGATTGTGGACGATAAGCAATGTGGACTTTGGCCTTTACACCTAGTACCTTCCACAGATGCTTAATGACTTGTCCCGTGAAGTGGGAACCCTGGTCGGATTCCACTCGCATGGGGAGGCCCCACCTGCTGAAAACATGGTTTAAAAACAAGGTGGCCGTGGTCTCGGCGGTACAGTTGGGTGCTGGGATGCACTCGACCCACTTAGTAAATAAGCAGGTAACTGTCAACATATATTTGTTGCCTCGAGAGGATCGGGGCACGGGGCCGATCCAATCAATCTGGAGATCAGACCAAGGCATGGTCAGACCTCTGTTTCTCAAAGGTGCTCTATGAGAAGGAGCTGCAGGTTGGAATCTGCAACAGGTCAGACAACCTTTAGTATACAATTGGACATCTTGGTACATGTGGGGCCAGTAGGCCACTTGTTTCAACGTTTCATAGGTTATTCGGTCACCTCTATGACTGGCACAAGGTTCATCATGAGCGTGCTGTAACATAACTCCTCGGATGGCCCGAGGTACCACCCATTGCACAATACCATGCTTACTTGTCCGTATCAACAGATCTTTCTGGAGATGGAACATGTCCTTGGAGATGTAGAGGATCCTCAGTTCCTCATCATCCTGACAATCCTCCAGAGTTAATGGGTGTTCCTGGGGGTTCTGCAGAAAAAGGTAGAAACGTCCAAGAGTAGGATCTTGTTTCTGGGCTTGCACGAGGTCGAGATCTGTGCTCTCGCCACACCATTGAACCACAGGGGGCATGGTGGATAATTGAGCTTGTCGCCGGGTAACCGCCGTCACAATTCGAAGCCCATTGGTCTCGGGGGCCTCCAACTGCCAGAGGTCTCCAGAGACAGCACCCTCCTTGGCAAGCTGATCAGCTAGATCATTTCCAATCTTGTCAGGGTTATCAACACGGGAATGACCTTTCACTTTCCTCCAGTAGATGGTCATGTCATTTTCATGAGCTACCTTGTCCAAGGCCAGAATCAATCCGGCATGTTTGACAGGTTTCCCTTTGGAATTCAGCATATTGTTAGATTTCCAAATAGGTAAGTGGGAAACAAAATTCTGTCGGACGTAGTCTGAATCAGTACAGATGGTTAGGGTGTGAACCCCTCCCTGAGCAGCAGACTGGAGAGCTGCCAGGGCTGCAGCTAGCTCTGCATACTGATTAGTCTTGGTACCCAGACGGTACTTCAAGGGTTCACAAGGGTGGTTCTGGTTCCAAACTACACCTATACCTGCTACCAGTTCATGGTCAGGCTCTCGACGGTAAGCACAACCGTCCACATACACCTTGGGGTAGCCTTTACAGAGGTTCTCATCATAAGGACGAGAAGGCTCAGGCATACATGACTCCATTTCGGTGTCTAAATTACCCACTAAAGGTTCTCTGGCAGTGCAATCGTGCAATTCAGCCAGGCCCTGTGCGGCGGCATCCTTGCAGTTTTGAGCATACCTTACTTCTAGGGGCCATCCCTGAAGTGCTAAGGTCCAGGAGACAATGCGACTGTTTGACACTTGTCCCGATTTAATCCGATCACTGCCTAGGAACTTGATGGGTTGGTGATGAGTCTCAACAACCAGCCTCTCACCTTGGATATAACTGCGGAAATATTGGAGGGCCCAGACTGTGGACAACAAGGACTTCTCACAGTTGGAGTATTTCCTCTCCACTTCCGTTAAAGCTTTGCTGGCATAGGCAATAACTTTCCTATCTGTGTCATGCATCTGGTACAGAACAGCACTCATAGAGTGATCAGTGAAACCTAGTTCCACGAAGAATTCTCTGCCACTCTCTGGATAGGCAAGACAGGGAGCTCGACTCAAAGCTGCCTTCAGCTCTTCTAGAGCTGCCTCTTGGTCGGGATTCCATACCCAAGGTTCATCTCTTTTGAGGAGTTTGACCAGGGGTCGGGAAATCTCCGCATATTGATCCACAAATTGGCGGGAATAATTGCAAATGCCCAAGAATGAGCGCAGCTCACTCACGTTGGTCGGACGTTTGAGTTGTTGCAAGGCCACAATTCTCTTCCTTTGAGGCCAAAGTCCCTCAGCAGAAACTTCGTAACCCAAATAATTGAGGGATTTCCGGCACCATTGGCCTTTTGACAAGGACAGCTTTGCTCCCGCAGCTTTCAGCTGCTGGAAAACATGCTCTATTTCTTGCAAATGGTCAGTGAAACTGGCGCTCTTCACCAGAATGTCGTCTACATAGACGAGGGTGCCTCTAGTCTCAGCATCAGGCAAAGCCTTATGCAGGAAAATATTGAAGTCTGCTGGGGCATTCAAATAACCAAACGGTGTCCGATTCCAAGTATATTGTCGCCTACCGAAGGTAAAAGCCAGCTTATGCTGATCTTCTGGATGGACAGGTATAGTCCAAAATCCTGAAGCCAGATCCAGGCTTGTAAAGTACCTTGCGCCCTTGATGGTGGCTAAGTTCTGTTCCAGATGTGCCATAGGCCATCTGGATAGAGGTACCTTTTTATTAAGCTGGCGATAGTCCAAAGCTAAGCACCAGCTAGAATCCTTCTTGATGACAGGCCACAGTGGGGCATTGTAAGTACTGTTGCATTGACGTATAATTCCCTTTTGTTCCAGGGAATTAATGATGTCCTGAACGGATTCATAGAAGGCCAATGGGATTTTATACTGCCTCACAAAGACAGGTTTACTGTTTGGATCTGTAGGAATACGGGTGACATGTAGGTCGGTGAGACCACAGTCATAGGTGTCAGTGGCAAACAGGTCCTTATGACGGTACAGCAGTTCTTTTAATTGGGCCTTTTCTGACTCATCAGTGCAGGCGTCCGCTTCAGCAAGTTTTCCCGCAACCATTTCGTCAAATCCCAGGACAGGTGTGTTTGAGGGTATTTCAACCTTCTCCTCAATCTCATCTTGGAGAGAGGAGACCTGGATGGCTTGGACAGCATGGGGCTCCCCCCCCCTGGTGGGTGAGGGAACTAACAGCCTCATCGAGTTTACTTGACAAAATCAGATGGTCAGACTCGAGGTCCACCTTGAGGTTACAGCACTATGTGGCCAGACAAACTGTAAGGTGAGGAGGCCTCGGGGTGAGGATCGTACACACGCAGGGGTCCCCCCCCCCCTTCACAGATGTTCCAGGAAACAGGGGCTTCCCCAATAATCTGGAGACTCAATTCCACACTTGGGAACGATTCTCCCACTATGAATCCCAGGGGTTCGCCTTTCACAAGGTGAATGCGATCTGTGTTTGGATTGGTGAGCAATAAGTGTAAGGAGGGAGCTGTGGCCTCCATGCAGGGTATGGGACCCATGGCTAGGCCCAGCTCCTCAAAACGGGAATTTGGACTGAAGAAGATCAAGTTGTCTGAGATCACATGAACTCGGGTCACCTGTATCGGCAGGGGACAATCCTGTACCCTCCCAGGTATGTGGGTGTCTTCGGCACTGACCACTTCACAGACTTGAGGAATAGTCTGACCAGCCCGTAGGGATGGGCGGGCACCAGAGAAATCCACCGGATCTCCTTCCATCCTACTCCAGAGGATGTTGTTCACAAAATCCACATAAGTTCCCAGTCGAACAAGGCAATCTGAGCCTAAGGAGAGGGGCACCTCAAGTCCTCTGATGATGGAGAAGGTGTGCCGAAAACCTTTGACCCCAATTTGCAAGGGGAGATTGCAGAAGCCCATTAATGTCTTGAGCCCTTCCCCAGGCACTTGAAACGAAGTCTTCGCTCCCATTACCCAATCAAGGGTAAGCTGTTGTTTGAGCCGATAGAAAAGAGTCTCACTGATGAGGGAGTGGTCACAGTGGGGTAATAGGTAGGCCCTTTCCTTTTGGGACATGCCCACCTGCACATATATAAAGGGACCTTTCTCAGCCGAGAATATGTCCGTCAGTCTCCTAGGGTGATCTAGGCAGGGATGGGATGGAGGAGGGGTTTGCACCACACAACCTTCCACAGGTTCCTTCAGGAATATCTGCAGGCAGTCAGTATCAAGGACAATGTTAGCTACTGAACCCACTGCAATGGAAACCACGTCGCTGATGCCCTGATCCTCATTTCCAGCCCTTTCATACTGGAGCTGAAGGATTTGGGGATCAGCTGACCTCTGGAAATTAATCCTGATGGACTTGTTTGTGCGTTCCACCGAACAAGGACCACTGACTCTGCTGTCCTGTTTTACCCTAGCATAAGGTATGGGATGTGTGACCTGTGTCCAGATCACTTCCTGGACGTAGTCCAGAATGGGGCGTAACCGTTTCAGGAGCTCATTGCCAATCAAGAATTCTTCCCCAGGGCACTTGGTAATGATGACAGGATGTTTCACCTGTAATTTTCCAATTTGGAGGTTAAGCAAGACTTGCCCCATAGACTCTATGGGCTGATTCCCATAAGCTGCGAGTGACAAATCACTGGGTGTGACGTGTAGGGTCCTCTGACTCCCCAAGGAAGCAGTGAGTCTATCAAAGAGACTCGAGGTAATCAGGATAGCCTCAGAGGTGGAATCTATCAGGCCCTCACAGAGAAATGCCTGCTGAATTGTAACAGGAACAGTGTACCTCTGTCCTTTTGGCTTGAGTTTACCCAGAAAGTACTTGTGCTTCCTGATGGTGTCGAAGGCTGGACCCTCGCTGTCCATTGCGGGACTGCCACTCTGTGTCCCTGGGGTGGCATCTCCAGCTGGCTGCACCTGTGCAATAGTGACCTGTGGGACAGAAACCAAGTCGGTTAGTCATTCAGTCGCATTAGAAGGGGAAGAGGAGTCAACCAGTTCCTCCTCTGGCTTCTGAGGCTTTGCTCGTGGCTTAGGTGGCGCACTACTAGCAGAAGCCTCCTGTGAGGAGCTGAATGCAATGGTAGCCTTCATCATATCTGTCAACTCGCTTATTCTCTTCTCCAGCTCCTGGAATTTGTCAAAACCGGGCTTTCTCTTCCAGTTCCGGTTCTGCGGAGTGAAACGCTGATTCCCAGAGCGCTGCTTAGACCCAGATGACTGGTTGTTCTGGGGTGGCCTGGGAGGATTCTGTGGAGCAGAAGGAGAAGAGTTATTTTCTAACGAAAGGGTAGATTTTACAGCACTAACACACTGTTTTGGCTCTCTGGCTTTGGTTGGAGCCCGGACTGTGCTGCCAGTATTGGTTGCTCTCATGGTAGGAACAGCTTCCCAAATCCACTCAGCATGTTCTATCACACGTGACAGGGGTTCGTGACGCTTGTCAGACATATAAGGCTTAATAGATGGAAGGAGCAACTGACAGAAAAGATTACGAAACTCCTGATGGTGTTCTATTGTTTCCCAAGAAGGGTCACTCTGGAAGAAGGTCTGCCTAAGTCTGTAAGCAAACTCTCGGGGTGTTTCATTTTCCCTATGAGTCATACTAAATGCTGCCTGCTTTGCAGCAATATCATCAGGGTATGGCCCATAATGTTTCTTTAGTGCCTGTTCAAAGATGACGATGTCCTTCTTTTCATCGTCTTCCATGGCCCGAATAAATTGCTGACAAGGTACATCAAAGGACCATGGAAGATACAGAACCATGTCCTCCCCCCTGGTAATGTTCAGTGCCCGAAAGGCATCTTTGACTGCAGCTAAATGTTCATTTATGGTGGCATGACCAGTTTTTTCAAAAGGTGTGACCATGCTCCGCAAGGTCTTGATAATTTGTAATTGTGCGACAGAAGCACCTTCATTTATTTGATTTCCTTGCAGGACACGGGAGCATAGAGGATTTTGCTTGCCTTCAGCTCCTTCTGGTGGTCGCTGCTGGTACAGTCTTCCATCACTAGGGGGACTTCCCACCCCCCCTCCACCGCTCCCTGTATGGGGAGGGGTCGAGAGTAGGGTGTTTCACTCCGCCCCGTTTCTCTCCTGCGCTCATGCGCTGATGGGAGAGAACTTACTTTGTTCTGGAAAAGCTGCCTTTCAACACTGGGCAGGGTTTCCAGTGGCAAACTGCCGTCATCTACCCTCCGGTAATTCGAGAAGCCTAGAGGGATCAAATTATCCCTGTACTCTGTCTCATTACTCTGAGAGGTGGACACACACGCCAATTCAAAACAATCAGCTCTTAATTGCTGGATTTCGAGGTTAACTCTCTGTATTTCTTGCCCACATTCCTGACGTGCAACAACTAGCTCCCTTTGCAGATCGGCTGTACGCCGTCTCGCTGCACTTAGAGCAGTCTCTGTAGACTCGAGCTCAGCCATCAAAGCACTCTCTCGCTGCTCATAAAGAGCAGCGAAATCTGTTAGTCTCCTGGTCTGGGCAGTTAGTTCAGTTCTACAAACTGTCAGAAATTGCAATTCCATTTGATCCAGAGCATCCCGCTTCCTGAGAGCGGAAACCTGATCCACCCAGCCCTCTGTGTGAACCATCGTTACAAACACAGGAATAGCTGCTAGAATTACACTGACTCAGTAAGACGCAACTCATTCAGAGATCCTGTAATGTGGGTTCCAAACCCGTCTCAACAGACAATTCTCTAGCCACAAACCTCAGCATAAACAGCTGCTTGGACCACAATAGGACAATTCAGAAATATTACACAAATTCTGAGAGACGTAGCACATTCAGAAATACTCATCCCTTGGACGAGACCTCATTATTATGTAGGGTATATTAGTAGCATAAAAATAAGTTAGACTCTCTGTTGTCCAGGGGGAATAGCTACTAATAACCAGCCCAAAGTTTGGTGAGTTATTCTGGCAATGAGCCACGAAAGAAGTCTGGTCTGCAGATATATATTAGACTTTATTATAGGCAACCAGGTAGAAAAATATACACACACACATATAGCTAATTAGAAACATGAGGTAGAAATTTGTTATAGTACAGATGTACACTTGGACAACGTAATAAATCACTGATTAGTAACCAGACGTCACTGATTCGCTCTGCACTGAGGAAAAGTAAGAAATATATATTGCTAACCCCTTGCCCATCCGGAGGAGGAGAGATAAGTCAGTACCTTAGTTCCGTCGGGCACTCAGGAACAGCTTCGTCCAAGGAGGCAGCTGTTAGCTACTGCAGGCTCCAGCCTCGTCACAGGCGAGCCGCAGTAAGTCCGAACCGGAGGTATCTGTGAAAGTCTTATTTCAGACCTACGGAGGACGGCCTAGCCCACACGTAGTGGCCGTCTGGCGGAAAGCTCAGGTCGCAGGAATCAGGTACGCAGTGCACAGCAGAGAGGAACTGGTGCAGAAGTCTGTATGAACAGGTGGGAAAAGCCCCCAACTCTCTCTCTCTCTTACTAAAGTTCCAGTGCAGATTGCATTATTCTGTGTAAGAATCCTCCGTCATAGGTCCGATGATTGGTTGGCACCAGGCAGTCTGAAGTGTTCTCAGCGAATCAGGAGGTAGATGATGGGCAGCTTCTTGCAAACAAAGGAGCCATAGTAAGAAGTCAGGCCGAGGCAACAGTATGTAACTTCTGGGCATGTACAAGTGTCCAAGGCCAGCCACGGACAATAGCTTCTGTATGCACACTTAGACACGCTGCACAAGCAGTTGCTTAGAGGTCGTTTGTAGCTGAACACAGCAAAAGTGTAGTGAAGAATCCATCTGCAGTTTGGTTCAGGCCTGAGTTGCTGAGCAGGCCGGAGATTTGCATGTAGAATTGCAGGGGTACCAGCCCTACAGTACCCTTGGATGAACGTTAATTGAAAATCGAAAAAATCTAGGAAAAAGGTGAATTTTGAAGGCTCTTTGGAAGATAACACTTTTACAGATTCTAGTCTATCCTCGAAGGACAATTTTTTAGATGAGGAAGATGGCAAGAAGAAAAAGAAGAAAGACATGGGGCATGGGAAGCCTCGAGAGGGTTTAAACCAAAGAAAGAAATGAAGGGGGCTTCATATTTAGAAAAATTTGCAAGTTTGGTAGTGAATATTTCCGGAAAAGAACTGTCTCAAGAGTCTATTGACCTATTAAATAAAGGGTTATCTTTTGTGCCACGTGCAAGTTTTGATTCATTTCAATTTTGGGTAGATTTTGAGGGATTAATACGCAGATTGAATTTAAAGAGTTACTTTGCCTCACATACTTTTGATAGTGGCTCCTGAGAAGTAATGGAGGAAAATCGAGAAACACGACGCATACGGTTGCCCTTAAAATGCACATGGTCTCCCCTCGGGTCCATTGCATCCAGCTTTGGTGATTTTTAAAGAATTAGTGATGACAGAAATATATGACTTGGAAAAGCACAGTAGATTGAAATATACTACTTTGACAGGACTTGAACAAACAGCATCAAAAGAATTATAACAAAGAACAGATACTGTGATAAGGCAAGCGGATAAAGGGGGAGCGGTGCTGGTTTTAAATAGAGAGTATTATTTATCGGAGGCACTGCAGCAGTTACAAGATTCATCAACATATAGAAAATTGATAGAAGATCCGCAATCCATTTTACAGGAGGAAATTAAGGAAATCACTCAGCCTTACATGAAAAATTGATTACCCAAAAAGAGTTTCAATATTTGAATGTAATAACTCCTATGATAGCTAAATTTTACACTGTCCCAAAGATTCATAAAAATATACCAAAACCTCCTGGTAGACCAATTGTTTCGACTAGAGGCACTATATTGGAACCTCTGTCCACGTTTGTAGATTCTTATCTGCGTCTGTTATTGCCGAACATTCCATCATATGTAAAAGACACAACACATTTCTTAAATATCTTAAAGGGCTTAGCGCATTGGTCGAAGAATAAGGATATTTTATTGGTAACAATGGATGTTACGTCCCTATGTACTAACATTCGTCAAGCAGCGGCGTATGACGTGGTACAGCAGACATTACACTTGAGAGGTGACCTTACAGAGGCACAGATTACTTTTTTGTCACAATTAGCAAGGTTGGCGATTTATCGTAATTAATTCATCTTTGAATGGGTTCTTTATCAGCAGGTATCAGGAGTAGCTATGGGTGCTACATGTGTCCCCTCCATAGCGAATTTTTGCATGGGCAAATTTGAAGAGCAACGGTTGGCTTAATCCCCTTACAAGTTTAATATTATCTCATGGAATCGCTATATTGATGATGTTTTTGTTATGGAGAGGTTCCGAGGAGACACTAGTATTATTTGTGCAGTGGATAAACCAGTGTGATTCAAATATCAAATTCACATACACTCACCATAGAGAACGATTGGCTTATTTAGATGTAGTAGTCAGTAAAGGGAGGGGGGAATGATTAACAACAGATTATAAGAAAAGCACTGATAGAAATACACTTTTGCACTTTAAAAGTGTACACCCTCTACAGTTAAAGGAAAGTCTCCCTTTTTCTCAATTTTTGCGATATAGGAGAAATTGCTCTAATGATAGTGAATTTAAACAATTATCAAGACAACTCTCAAATAATTTTGAACAAAGAGGTTATCCAAAAGTGACAGTGAGACGAGCATACTGTAGGGCCCTTTATAATAATAGAAGTTTGCTATTGGAGACTAGGGGCTCTAACAAAAAGGAAAATATCAACCCTGATAACATTAATGTGATAACTAAATAGTCTCCTCTTAGTTCGGGTATTCAAAGGATATTAAAAAACATGGGAACATTATAGCAGCAGTTCCCGGGTTAGTGGGGAAGAGAATACTCTGTGTATGGCAAAGAAACCATAACCTAAAGGAGTGTCTTAGTCCGGCGATATTGAATCCTCTAGTAGGACAACGGGATGCTTTAGAAGTGAAGGGACATAGAAAATGTGAGGGATACAGTATCTGTGACATTACTGTAGAGTTGAACGAGTTTAAGTATCAGGGGTTCACCCATCCTTTAAGAACTTATACTACATGTGATTCTACAGGGGTAGTATATGTTATTCAATACCCATGTGAATTAATCTACGTGGGCAAGACTATTCGTTCTTTTAAAATAAGACTGGGGGAACACAAGAGTCGGCTGAACTGTAAGGTGAAGGAAGCTCCATTGGTTCAGCATTGCATAGCACAAGGGCACATTTTTGAACGGTTACCGTGCTTTTGCATTGATAAAGTGGAATTTGGAGTATCTGAGAAAACTCGGGATCAGACACTTCTGTTCAGAGAACAGAAGTGGATTTATAAGTTGAAATCGGTAACTCCCACGGGGTTAAATGCTGCCATAGATTGGGCTTCTTGCCTATGAAAAACGCTGTTAATAAAGATTTATAAGGTAGTTGTACTGTGTGGATGTTGGAAGTTAACAATGATTTTAATTAGTATTGTAATTGTTACAACACGGGTTGGGTATGGCAATAATAAAAGTGGTAGAAAACATTTTTTTTTTTTAAATTCCCCTTAAGTTAATAGGGAATTGAACATACATCGAGAGTTTCTTAAACATAGCTTTTGTTGATGGGAGGCAGGGTATGGCCGTGAATAATTTAACGCTTGGACTTTTGTATAAAAAAATTTTTTTGAGGGTTTGTGATCCTCCGGCAACTTGGGGGCGGGATTTTTGTGAGCAAAAAAACCTCATAGCGTAGCAGATACAAATGACGTCATTTTTAGAGACATATGGAACCTCCAATCGAGCCGCAGCATTAGGTCTTTAAAAGTTAAGATCTGCCCAGTACTCCGCATGTGTGGCGTTTTTTCAAGGGCAGTTTGAAAGAAATTCTGGGAAACATTGTGCTTGCCCGAATGAGAAAGACGGAAAGATGTATGCAGCATCAGTTATGTTTCTGGTAGGTGTATTTTTTGTATAGTTAAATTTTGGAGATAAAGGTAGGAATTTTGGATGGAATAGTTTATTTAGATATACATGGGTTTTATTTTATAGAACATTGTCAAGAAGTGAGTGAGATCCCCTGATGAAACATCGTTAGTGAAACGCAGTGGGTAATTGAGGAAGGCGTTGGGATTTAATGAAGTAACGATGGAGAGCTGGCTGTGAAACGATCCACTAGAAGCTAAGTGTTGAGAAACACTACAATAAAAGAGAAGCTTTTAATAGTGGCTTTAGAAGTTTCCATAGTGAACTTTAGGGTTGGCGACTCCCTCTGCTTCTTTACCACTGGGCAATATGTATTGAAGGTCATTGATGCTATTAGGCACATTAGTTTGACATGTTACAAGTTTATAACAGAGTGCCAAATCAGTCTGAGACCTTCAGGGATATTAAATGTTCTTGAATAACCATAAGAGATAGATTGAAGAAGACTTTGTTCCATATTGATAACATTGAGCATTTTTCTGATAATAGTTATAGTATTAATCGCTCAGAAGACCACCACAATTTTCATGTGATGTGTATCTAGTGGCACATGGTTGTCTATATGTTCTTGCTGTTGCTGTTGTATAGGTTTTTTTTCTATTAATTTTGCCAGGAAGGGAAGGCTGGATATAGGTCTTTAGGAGGCTGGGTCTTTTGATTCTAACTTTGAGAACTTTAGGATGGGATGAATGGAGGAGGTTTTTAGGCAGGTAGGCATGTAATCTTGGTGTAGGGAGAGATGTGGTATATTTTGAGGATTGGGGTTAATTTGGCGCTTGCTGACTTAATCCAGCTGACTGGGCATGGTCCAAGGGGGATGTTGTAGTATTTAGTGTTGTGATGGTGTGTTCCATGTTTTCTTTGCTGATAGTTGAATGATTTCCAAGGGGTGCTAGTAGGAGGGTTGTGATGCAGTGCTGTGTGGTTTTGGAGTGGTTGTGTGCTTTTTGCTTATATAGTAGTTTGCAAGGGCTTGTGGGTTGGTGCAATGTCTTCATTGTGGTTAGGGGTTTAGACCAGATTTTTTTACTATATCAAATAGTTCTCTTGGGCGGTTAATCTATCCCATAACTATATTGGTTTGGTATGTCCTTCTGCATTTGTCAGTTTTGTTGCGGTATTTTAAGAGTAGACTTACAGTTGCAGCTGTCAGTGATTAGTTTGGATTTTTGCCATTTTCATTCAGTCTTTGAATTGTATTTTGGCATTTATGAATTCTGGGGTGGACCATGGGGTCTTTTGTTTGGTGTGGTGTTCTGATGCTGCTGCTGCTTCTCCTATGTTCCAGCTCCAGTTGTTTGAGGATGTCTGTTTCTGTTTCCAGTGTGGTGCTTACTTTGTGGAATGTTTGTCAAATTGTCTGACGTGCAGGTGAGTTTGGTGGTTTCCAGTCATTGATGTGTAGGATGGTAGCTGAAAGTCTGTTATGGTCGGACCATGGTACCGAGTGCGATTGTAGCTGGGGGAGGGGAATGTTGTCAAGTGTATTGTTGATGAAGATAAGGTCGAGCATTCTGCCTTTGTCATGTGTTCTATTCCCTATCCATTTCTGCATCCATTTCAAACTTCTCCACTCTGCAACTCCTCACTACCTTTCTTCTCTTCTCTCCTTACACCCCCCCCCCCCTCAGGAAATCCAGTCTTCTGGCAAACTGCTTCTAACTCCAGACTTTGCTCTTTTCACCTTGCTGCATCTTACGCCTGGAACAAACTACCTGTGTCTGTACGCCAGGCACCTTCTCTGACCCTTTTCAAATCCAGGCTGAAAACTCACCTCTTTGCTGCTGTGTTTGGATTTTGACTCACCTGATCTCCTTGTTTCTTTACCTTTCCCCCTTGTTTTATCCCTGTCTACACCTTCTGTGTTGTCTGTCTTGACTAGATTGTAAGCTCTGATGAGCAGAGAATGTCTTACATGTCTGTGCAGTGCTGCTTACAACTTTTAGTGCTATACAAATGCTCAGTAGTAGTAGTAATGTGTTGGTGTGTTGATTATTTGAGTAAATTCTAGCGATGTCATAACTTCGATGAATGAGGATGCTTGTTTTGTTGGAGCAGATGGGAGGTTGAAGTCTCAGCAGAATGAGGTCTTTGCTTTAAAAGGATATAGCATTATTAGAAAAAGTACAGAGAAGAGCTGCCAAAATAGTAAAGGGGGATGGAAGGATATCTTTATGAAAAGAGGCTAAAAAGGTTAGGACTCTTCAACTTGAAAAGAGACGGCTGAGGGGAGATATGATAGAGGTCTATAAATTAATGAATGGAGTAGAACGGGTAAACGTAGATTGATTATGCCATCAAAATATAGAAAGACTAGGGGACATGCAATGAAGCTACATGGTAACCTATTTAAGACTAATAAGAGAATATTTTTTCACTCAATGAGTAATCACTGGAATTTGTTACTAGAGGATGTAGTAAAAGCTGTTCGTGTAGCTGGGCTTAAAAAAAGGTTTGGACAAGTTCCTGGAGGAAAGGTCCATAAATCATTATTAAAGGGGACCCGAGATATCCACTGCTTGCTCCATTACAATCATTGTGGAGCCTGTCTCTTTTGGGGAAATTGCTAGGTACTTGTGACCTAGATTGGCCACTACTGGAAACAGGATACTGGGCTTGATGGGCCTTGGTCGGACCCAGTATGGCATATCTAATGTTCTTATATTCTTTGTGTCATTTTTTATTGCAGGCAACTTCCTTGGATCAGCGCATGCTATCCTTAGAGAGAACTTTAGTGGCTCTCCTCACAGTATCAGTTCCACTTGCACCGACAGCTGGAGGACTACAGACCTTTGCATCAAAATCTGTCTCTCCATTGGCACCGATCCTGTCTGCCTTGAAGCCCGATGCCCCAGCCCTGCCACACATCGGTCTCGGCCACTGACATTCCCTGGACGCGCCCTGTGGGACTTGACCCCAAAGGTATCGAGGTGCATTGGCATCAATTACATCAACATCAGTGATACTCGCCTGAGTCTGACTTGGATACTTCAGATTCCAACCACTGCTCCTTTGATTCCACAGATGTCCATGACATTGTCTTAGAGCCCTCGCCTCCAACCACGAGCACTTGGAGGAAATCACCACCAGAGGACGTGTCCTTCCAGGAATTAAATACCGGGACATGGTGGTGAGCTAGTCCATCCCTGCTTCAATGGAACCAGAACAGAGGGTAGAGGAGCTGGAGATCCTCCCTTACCCTACAGCTCTGAAAAGCTGCAATTCCTGTGTATTGCATCCTACATAACTTGATACTCCGAATGTGGGAGACCCCTCTCACGGTATCACCCATTAGCCGGCATCTCAATACAATGTACAAGGTATCAGATTGTCCTGGTTTTCAAAAACCACAATTACCACACCACTCCATGGTGGCTGAATCAGCCATGCATCAGATCAAGAGCGGCAAAAAAACACTCTTCGATACCCCTAGGTAGGGAATCTAGGCATCTTGATTCCTTTGCTTGCTGCTCCTTTTAGGCTTCAATGCTAGCCAGCAGAATCAACTCCCGCATTCTCTATATGGGAATGTTCCTAAAAACTCAAAGACTGGGAAGGTTTTCTTCCATTCCTTCCCAAGGAAAAGAGGTCTGCACTTCAGGCTGTGCTTGCATACAGCCAAAATGTTTCAAAATATGTAAACAGGGTGGCATTTGACACTTTTGAATCCACCAGTAGGGGCATCAGCTATTGCCATAGGTGCATGCAGATTAGCATGGCTTCAAGCATCAGACATGAAACAATGGGTCCAGGACAAGCTTGGTGGTAATCCCTGTACAGGGGAAAACCTCTTCGGTAAAAACTGGAGGGAGAAGGCTGAAGAGCTGGAGATGGATGATACAACTCTTTAAAATGCTCTCCATGAAGACTACTGACACTACAAATTAAAATACAAAGCCCAGCTAACCGGTATTCCAACAGAATAGAATCAAAGGATGAAGAACACCATAATCCCCATAGACAACACTGACAAAAAACGCCAAAATGAATGGCCAGTGACGTCACTGGCCATTCATTTTGGCGTTTTTTGTCAGTTACAAGGCAAAGATGGACGCACTTCTTCATATCATGGGCACTTGATACAGAAGCTTCAGCTTCGAAACGTGCACATCGTGTGTGTTTGATCAAGATAAGTGTGGATTTTATACTTTTGTGAATAAGGAACGAAAAAACCATTTTGAATAAAAACGAATAAAAGGGACATGTACTGCGTGGGAGAAAGTGAAATTTCTCTCTTCCTCCTGCGGTTTATGCCCGACAAAAATTAGATTGGTGTTGTCTATGGGGATTATGGTGCACTACAAATTAAAAGGCAGCAGTTTAAAGACCCTTCTACCCAAAGAAGAAGAGATTCTACCCCTCCTATTCTCAGCCTGCTTATCATCCCCATCAAAAACAGCAGGGTCCCAAGCAGGCCAGGAAACCTAGAACAGCCAAACCACAGCTAGCCACCCAGGTGCCAGCAACACCTAGCTTTTGAATCCTATCTAGGGAGCATAGCCAACCTGTCCCTGCAGATCCAAGAACCTCCAAGTATTTCAGGGAGACTCTGCCACTTCTCACATCAGTGTTGTTCCATCATCACAGAGCAGTGGACTCTATCCATAGTTCAGGGAGGTTACCAATTTACATCTTCAGGAACTTCCCCCCCCCCCACCCTTTCAGAGGGGACTATCCCACCCAAACTCCCCTCAATGCCCTGCTCAAGCAAGAGGTCACCAATCTCCTTTCCCAAGGAGCTATAGAAGAAGTTCCTCAAAATCAATTGCTTAAGGGCTTCTACTCCCCCTTACTACTTCATTCCAAAGAAAACGGGGCTACAGACTCATTCTTGACCTTGGAGAACTCAACAAATTCCTGGTCAAGGAGAAATTCAAAATTATTTCTCTGGGAGCCCTGCTTCCCTATTTGCAGGAACAAGACTGGCTGTGTTCTTAGACCTCAAAAAGGCTTACACTTTCACATCCTGATTCACCCAGACTACAGGCAGTATCTTTGCTTCAACTTTTAGGGCACCCATTATCAATACAGGGTCCTCCCCTTTGGTGTCACATCTACATAGTAACATAGTATATGATGGCAGATAAAGACCAGTATGGTCCATCTAGTCTGCCCAGCAAGGCGGCAAGAATAGGTGTACTTGTTGCTCTGTGCAGGTCACCCCTCCCCATGCCTTTGTTTAGGGGTGTACCCACTGCTCCATGTATGTCACCCCTATTTGTTTAGATATGAGATAGTTATGCTTATTTGATTTTATCCTGTTGCTATAAAGAGATCCACTGTCTGATCCATGCCATTTTGAATCCTGTCACTGTGTTTCCCCCCACCACTTCCATCGGGAGGGCATTCCAAGCATCCACCACCCTTTCAGTGAAAAAGTATTTCCTGACATTGCCTTTCAATTTACCCCCTTGCAGCTTTGTTATGCCTTCTAGTTTTAAAGCTTCCCCATCTTTGGAAGAGGTTTTTCCATTAATACTCTAGGTATTTAAAGGTCTGAATCATCTCTCTCCTGTCCCTCCTCTCCTCCAGAGTGTACATATTTAGGTCTTCAAGTCTTTTTTCTTATAAGTCTTCTGATGCAGGCTCCAAATCATTTTGGTCACCTTCTGAACCACTTCCAGCCTTTTTATATCCTTTGTGAGATATGGTCACCAAAACTGAACACAATATTCCAAGTGAGGCTTCACCAGTGACTTGTACAGTGGCATTAGTACCTCTTCCTTTTTGCTGGTAATTCCTCTCTGTATGCAACCCAGCATCCTTCTGGCTTTTTCCACCGCCTTGTCACACTGTTTCACCACCTTGAAATCATCAGAAACAATCACTCTGAGGTCCTTCAGGTCCATGCACACTAATCTCATGCCCCCTATTGCATACAATTCCCTTGGATTTCTGCTTCCCAAGAGCATAACACTGCACTTCTTCACATTGGTCTAATACTTGGCAGTTAAGATTTATTCTTCCAGCTTTTGTAGATCTTTCCTCATGTTATCCACTCCCTCAAGGGAGCCCACTCTGTTGCAAATTTTGGTGTCATCTGCAAAAAGACAGACTTTCCATTCAGCCCTTCAGCAGTATTACTCACGAATATAGTGAACAGTACTGGTCCCAGGACTGAACCCTGGGGCACATTGCTACTTGCCTTTCTTTCTTCCGAGTGAGTTCCTTTTACCATCACCTTCTGTCGTTTGTCAGTCAACCAATTTGTGATCCATTTAACCATCTTGGGACCCATCCCCAAGCTGTTGAGTTTGATAAGCCTCCTATGAGGAACAGTATCAAAGGCTTTGCTGAAATCTAGGTAGATCACATCCATTGCATGCCCTTGATCTAGTTCTCTGGTCACCCAGTCAAAGAACTTAATCAGATTTGTTTGGCAAGATTGTCCTTTGGTAAAACCTTTTGGTAAAACCATGTTGCCTAGGATCATGCAACCTGTTGGTTACAAGAAAGTCCACTATTCACCCTTTCAGGAGCACCTCCATTACTTTTCCTGCCACCGAGGTGAGGCTTACTGGCCTGTAGTTTGTCACTTCTTCCCAACTACCACTTTTGTGGAGAGGTACCACATCAGTCCTCCTCCAGTCCTGTGGAACTTCTCCTGTCTCCAAGGATCTATTAAAAACATCATTTAAAGGCCCTGCAAGAACCTCTTTCAGTATCCTGGGATGTATCCCATCTGGTCCCATAATACCACTTCCCTTATCCCCTCCCATCTTACCAACTCCTCCTCCTTTAGGTACTTGGCCATTTTATTGAAGTCAATGTTTTTGAAGTCTAGGACTTTGAGCTTGCTGTGATTGGATTCCACCTTGGCTTTTATCTCAAACCACACCGTTTGATCGCTGCTGCTCACATGGGCACCCACCTGGATATTCAACATGCTAGCTCTGTTGTTGAGCACTAAATTCAGCATGGAGCTCTCTCTGGTCGGTTCCATCACCATTTGTTTAAGTATTGCATCTTGGAAGGCATCCACAATTTTTTTTTTTTTTTTTTTACTTCTTTCCAGAGTTGCAGAAGGAATACTCCAATCCACATCAGGTAGATTAAAGTCACCCAATATGATCACTTCCCCCCTTCATGGCTATCTTTTGCAATATTGACAATTCACTATCCATTTCTTTGGTTTGAGTTGGAGGCCTGTAGACCACACCAGTGTGGATGACAGTGCCATCTCCTCTTTCCAACACAATCCAGAGTGCTTCTTCTTTTCCCCATGTCCCCTGCATTTTAGCAGCTTTAATATTGCTTTTGACATACAGGGCGGCTACTCCTCCTTTTCTACCCTCTCTATCTGTTCTAAATAGATTGTAGCCAGCTATGGCTATATCCCATTCATGCGACTTGTTCACCTCAGTGCGATTTCAGCTTTTCACAAACCTGTTGATGGTCAACCCATCTCCACAGTTCCTCTAGTGGCATGTTTTATGAGATCTACTCCTCTCCAAGCCACACCTTTGACCATCCCCCAGTAGTGTAGGATCTCAATGTGGTCTTGGCTCAGCTTCTCAAACCTCTGTTTGAGCCCTTAGCAACTACCCACCTAATGCCGCTTGTCTTGAAAAGCTATATTCCTCATCGCCTTGACCTCTGCCAGGCGCATCAGTGAACTGCAAGTCTTAGTGGCGCATCCACCGTATACCAGATTCCATCATGACAAGGTCATCCTTTGGACACATTCCCACTTTTTACCAAAAGTGGTGTCACCTTTTTCACATTAATCAGTCGGCAATCCTTCTGGTGGTCTTCCTAAGACCTCACGTATCTCATGTAGAGGTAATCCTGCACACTCTTGATTGCAAAAGGGCTCTGGCCTTCTATCTCAGGATATCAGAAAATCCTCATAATTATTTGTGTCCTTTGACGTCAACCACTTGGGTCTTCCTGTTACGAAATGCACACTGTCCAAATAGATAGCAGACTGCATATTGCTGGCATATGACAAAGCAGGCCTTACTCTCACCAGGCAAGTCACTGCTCATAATGTCCGAGCCATGGCAACATTGGTAGCGAACCTATATTCAGTAGCCATTCACAAAATCTGCCAGTCTGTAACATGATCATCCATCGATACCTTTGCAGCCCACTACTGCTTGGACAAGGACTCCTGCCAGGATGTGGTATTCAGCCAGGCGGTCCTTCAGCATCTCTTTGGAAGATGACAACTCCTACCCCCCCCCCCTTTATTCTTACCAGATCTCCTTGGTGGGGAAGTCTAGGTTAACCTGACCTTGTCTGACTTTCTGACAAGGTCAGGCCAATGAACCAGACATCATTTTGGTGACAATGGATGTCACAGCCTTGTATACCAGTATACCCCAAGTAAAGGCATATGAGATGGTAAAACAGTTTTTGAGATATCATGGAGATTTGTCAGAAGAACAATTGACTTTTTTGTTGCAAATAGCACAGTTAACCATTTTTCAAAACTACTTTCTTTTTGAGAAGGTGCTATACCATCAGGTCTCGGGAGTGGCAATGGGAGCCACTTGTGCCCCTTCCATTGCAAATTTATTTATGGGCAACTATGAATGACAATGGATCATTTCATCCCCATATGCTTTCAATTTAAAGATGTGGTGTCGTTTCATTGATGACGTCTTTGTGCTTTGGAGAGGTTCACATGATTTATTAATGACATTGTCGATTGGGTGAATGGATTGGATAATAATATCCAATTTACTTATGTCACCAATACGAGTATCATTATGTTTTTGGATGTATCCATAGCAAAAGGTGAACAAGGGTGGGTCACGTCATTGCATAGAAAGTCTATAGATCGAAACACTTTTCTGCACTATGATAGTGCGCATCCATTAAGATTAAAAAATAGTTTACTGTTTTCTCAATTTTTACGTTATAGAAGAACTTGTTCTGAAGTACAAGATTACAAAAAATCACAGATTTTATCACAAAATTTCAGCGACAGGGGTTATCCTTTAAAAGTGATTAAACAAGCATAAAAACGAGCGCTATATAAAGACAGATCATGGCTGGTGGGAGCAATGGATAATAACAATAGATATAAAAAGAAAATAGCCGACACCAGTCATGTAAATTTCATAGCAAAATATTCTCTACTGAGTTTCAAAATACAATGGATAATATTAAAACACACTAATGTCCTCAGTGGCGTTCTAGGTCTCGAAGAGAAGAGAATATGATGCGTTTGGTTGAGGGATAGGAATTTGAAAGAAAAATTGAGCCCAGCTGTTTTACGGTCCCCATCACTGGAGAAGGATGGTGATCAAGTGATTGGCCACAAGAAATGTGGCCATTGTGGGATTTTCAACATCACTAATGAAATCCAGAAATTCACTTATGGGAAGAATTACATTTTAAAAGACAACATGTCTTGTGAGACCACATTTGTGGTGTATGCAATTTGGTGCCCATGTGATTTACTGTATATAGGGAAGACCATCAGATCTTTTAAAATACGTATGGCAGAACATAGGAGTCGGTTGAAGTGCAAAAATATAACGGCACCAGTGGTACAACATTGTATAGAGAGAGATCATAAATTTGAGGATTTACGATGTTTCTGCATAGAGAGAGTCTCGTCGGGAAGGAGTGGAAAATCACAAGAACAAGCATTATTGCTAAGGGAACAGCGATGGATATATAATCTACAAACACTGACACCAGGGGGCCTAAATACATGTATAGAATGGGTGGCGTGTTTATGAGATTAAAGGTATTGGAGAAGGGCGCCTGTAGATGACCTCAGGACGTAGAAAGAACTGGCGGAACTAGATAGTGACATAGAGAGAGCGGGGTTTAAAAAGAAAGTTTCCATTACATCTTGCATGCATGGCGTCTTTTTGAACATTTACAGCCTTAGAGAATCCCAGAGAGGACAGCGTCTGCAGCATTTGCTTTAAATGGTATGTGGAAGTTTTTGAAGCGTTAGTTATTTAGATTTTAAGGATTTTTAAACTAGTAAACGTGGGAAGTATTTATTTTACACTTTGGATTGTTTTCCTTTTTTTATAGTTGCAAATCCCCCTGAAGAAACTCATAAGGAGTGAAACGCAAGAGAAGGGCGCCAGAGGATGGCGTTGGGGAGCACATAAAGCTAAGCACTGGTTAAAGAAAAAAGTTTTTAAAAAAAGTTTAAATATTCAACCTGTGGGTTTTTAAAGGTGCTGATAAGGTCATTGATGCTAATAGGCACTACGATAGATAAGTTCAACATCTATAAAAGAGTGCCAATGAGTCTGAGACCTTCTATGCATCGGAAGTAGAGGTTTAAGAAAAATAAAGTTTGGAGTATATAAGGTTTGCATAACAACACGTTAGGCTTGAAGAATTCCCACAGTAAGAAAAAAAAAGAAAAAAAAAAAAGATTTCATGTTCTACTAGAGTTAGAGTGGAGTGATTAGTACTTGATTTTAGACTTTCTGACCTGGCCTAAGTCTTCTGAGATCTAGGAGCTAGGGATTCCCATATGTGTAGACTACATTCTTGTTTGTTCCTGAAGATAGCATAGTTACTCACCTGTAACAGGTGAGCTCTGGGAACAGCAGGAATTTCGTTTTCACAACCCACCCATCTCCCCTTGGAGTTGTAGGGTTGTATTTTTGTTTTGTTTTTTTACTCCTTTACAGCTACAAACTCAACTGAGGAGAGGGAATTGAGTGGAAAGGCAGTGGTGCAGTTGTAGTGGACTGCTCTCCAAGGCTTTCCTAGTGGTAGCTAGGTACTTTTGCATGCAGGCTCAGTCAGTACCTGATGTCACCCATATGTGAAGACTATGGGGCTTGTTTACAAAGCCGCGGTAGCAGTTTCCGATTGTTATCGTAGCCGCGGCCCCATTGATTTCAATGGGGCCGTGGCTCCGATAACGACTGGAAACCGCTACCGCAGCTTTGTAAACAAGCCCCTATGTTCCTGCTGTTCCCAGAGATCACCTGCTACAGGTGAATAACTGCTCTTTTTTTATTCTTTTAGATTTAACTGCTTTTTGGAGAAGTCTGACAAACAAGTTGTCAGCAACTTTATTTATCGTTGCCTTGGAGCCTGACTGGAGTTAAATTTTGAAAATATTCTTGAAAATATTCTTTGAAAATATTCTTTGAAAATATTCTGCTGTTTATGAACTATCAAATTAGAATTTTTCTGGACATCTCTAAGGCCACCCAGAAGTATAGAAAACAATTTTTGTTTGAGACCTAAGGTTGGCCAGTTGGGTGCCTTTTTTTTCCTTTTGCTTTCCATGCAAATGCTTGGCTAAACTTCAGGGGGTCAATTAAGTGTGCTTTGAGCCCCAATAACTCATATGTTCTTTTCAATAACATATAAACATGATGGCCAAAAGGCCATGTGGGCTCTATCTAGTCTTCCCTTCCATATCAAATACAAAAGCCCCTTCTTTTCCTTTAAAGCTCTTTTCTGTTTATCCCATGCTTCTTTGACTTCAGATACTATCTTTGTCTCTATTACCTCCACTGGGAGACTATTCCATGCATCTACCACTCTTTCTGAGAAGAAATATTTCTGAATACTTACTCCTGAGTCTATCTTCTTTCACCTTCATCCTATGTTGCCACATAGCAGAGCTTGCTTTCAATCAAGAGGCTCTCGTGCATTTATGCCACAGAGCTATTTCAATGTGTCTATCGTATTTACTATGTTACTATGTATCTCCTCTATTCTGCCTTTTCTCTAATGCAGTGGTTCTCAACCCAATCCTCTGGGACCCCCAACACAGTAAGGTTTTCAGGATATACACAATGAATATGCATGAGATACTGTAGATCTGCATGCACTGCTTACATTGTGTGCAGATATATCTCATGCATATTCATTGTGGATATCTTGAAAACCTGACTGGCCTGGGAGCAGGGTCTGCCCAAGGTTTTCTGCCGCCATAAACAGAAACCTTGGCCTCACTGCCATCCCCCCAGCTGTCACAGATTCAGCCTCAGGAGGGGGAGGTGGGCAGTGGCATTATTTCCAAAAGTGGTGGCGCTTTGCCGTTGCTTTTGGAAATACTTCTGCTGCCTGCCCCCCATCCCCCAAATGGAAGTGGCAGCAGCTGATGTGGAGGTGGCACGGCCACCTATGTGTGCTGCTGCTGCTGGTGGCCACCTAGCATGCCTGGTGTTCCCAGAGTACTTGATTGAGAATCACTGCTCTAACATATACATATTAAAATCTTTAAGTCTGTTCTCAGATGCTTTATAACGAAGACACTAACCATTTTAGTAGCCACCCTTTGCACAGACCCCATTCTATTTGTTCTTTTGAAGGTGCGGTCTCCAGAATTGCACACAGTACTCCAAATGAGGTTGCACCAGAGACTTATACAGAAGCACTGTTGCCTCCTTTAGTCTGCTGACCATTCCTCTCCCTATGTACTCAAGCATCCTTCTGCCTTTTTCTGTCACCTTTTCTACCTGTCTAGTCACCTTAGGAGTGGAAGAGTAGCCTAGTGGTTAGAGCAACTGACTAGTACCCAGAAGATCAAGGATTTGATTCCCACTGGTACTCCTTGTGACCTTGCGCAAGTCACTTTACCAGGCCTTTTCTTCTGAGACAATGGAAGGTAATCTACTTCTAGTGATACATTCCCAAGAAAACCCAGAAGCAGCTGGGTTGTCAGGAGTCAGCACTGACCTGAAGGCACAAAGAAAGCCACTTTAAGATAATCAGAAACTATCATGCCCAGATCCCATTCTTCTTTCATGGATAGAAGTACTTTGCCCCCTAAACTGTACCGATCCCTTAGATTTTTATAGCTGAAATGCATGACCCTGTGTTTTTTAGTATTAAATCTCAGCTGCCAAAGTCTGACCATTCTTCAAGCTTAGCTAGATCCCCTCCTCATGTTATCTACTCCTTCCTGGGTCCACTCTATTGCAGGTTTTGGTATCTGACCGCCCTTTTACAATATCTTACCTGACAGCCCTTCTACAATATCACTAACAAAGAAGTTAAAAGGAATCTGACTAAGGACAAATCCCTGGGGCACACCACTGGTAATCTCTTTGGAGTGAGCTCGAATTTACCTGTATCCTTTGTTGCCTCCCTATCAACCAGTTTCTAACCCAGTCACCCACTTCAGGGCCCATCCTTAGGGTGCTTAGTTTGTTTATAAATCACCTATGCAGAACAGTGTCAAAGCCTATCTCCAGGAACAAGCAGGAATAAGTCCTCACATATGGGTACGTCGGAACCGACGGAGCCGGCGCGGGAAAGCTCCCCAGCTTTTCAGATGAAAAGCTTTTGGGGCTTCCCACAGCGCATGCGCGCTGCCTTCCCGCCTTCCTTACCAGCTCTCTTCAGTTTCTCTTTTTCCGCGGAGCCAGCAGGTCGTGTTCCTGTCACCGCTGAAGAAATTGTTATTTTAATTTGTTTCTTTTGACCGCGTACCTGCCTTCCCCATACCAAAACCGGTACTGCCGGTCTCTCTTTCTTTATTTCTTAAAAAAAAAAAAAAAAAATTTTTTTTTTATTTCAGCACAACGTGGTAACTTTTGCTAGGCCTTCAGGCCTACACTAATTCTCCTCATGGAGAAGCCAGCTCCTGGTTTTAAAAAGTGTACCAAGTGCAGTGCTGTTATTTCTCTCTCAGACACCCATGAATGGTGTCTTAAATGTTTGGGACCTGACCACTCCATACCGGACTGCCCATTCTGCTCCCAGATGTCTAAACGTGGTATGCAGAACCGGGCCAACAAGTTCCATGTGCTGTTTGCTTCAGATAATCCAGCATCACAGTCATCCAGGTCTTCCTCTCCGGATGGATCTCAGGTAACCAATCTTTCTGTGGGCAAATCCTCTAAAAGCAAATCTCTTTCAAAAGATCGAGAGGCTCTCAATCTTGAGTTTGAGGATTCTGCCCACACCAAAAAACCCCGGCGGGAGGCTCCAGCCTCCAAAGCATCACCTATGGGGTTACAGGTTGACATCGATGGCACGGCCTCGACTGATCACCTGTTAGACTGCTCTGGGGTACCGGTCGATACCGGTACCGACATCCAGGCAGCAGTGGCGTCCATGGGCAATACTGTCCAGGACCATGCAGCAGGCCGTTCTGGCTTTCATTAAGGCTGCGACGCCCTCGGTACCGATTCCATCGGTACCGACCCCGGTTCCGGTATCCACACCGGAACCGAGACCATCGACTTCCAAGCGTCGATCGGTTCCGCTTGCTGGATTCAGGCTTTTGCCCCAATACCAATCCCATGCCCGATACGCCCGATCTCGATATCGATCGGTACGCGTATCGTGCATTGCAAGCACAGAGAGAATACTCAGATTCTTCTGATGAGTTCAATTCCTCTGATGACTCTGCTGAGTTTGATCTTCCTGAGGAGCCCTCTTCTCTAAAGAGGGCGATGTCTCCTCCAGAGGATTTATCCTTTCAGGATTTCATTGTTGATGTAGCTAAAGGACTTCTATTGCTACATCTTCTGAAAAGAAACCCAGATCAAAAAAATTGGATATTTTAGGATACTCTAAAGCTCCTAAAGAGGCAGTTACTCTGCCTATCCATGAAATCCTTCAAGAACACTTGATGGATTTGTGGGAGACTCCTCTAACTCTGTCTCCTGATTCTCGTTGGTTGGTGTCCATGTAGGGGGTCCCTCCTTCTCCTGGGTTTCATAATAGTCAGCTGCCTCACCACTCCATTGTGGTGAAGTCTGCTATGAAGAAGATAAAGAGTCCCAAAAGGCACTCTTCTACCCCTCCAGGGCGAGAATGTAAGACCCTTGACTCTTTTGGTAGAAAGATCTTCCAGGCTAGTATGCTTATAGCCAGGATCAATTCTTACAGCCTTTATATGGGCATGTTTCTCAGAGAACTTGCCCTAAAGGTACGGCATTTTGCCCCTTTATCCCTGAGGATAAAAAGGAGGACTTCACTTCTGTGGTGAGACAACTTTCAGAGGTCTCCAAGTTTTCCAACAGGGCAGCCTTTGATTCCTTTTGAGGTTGCTGGCAGGGCTTTGGGAATTGCTATTGCAGCCCGACGTCTTGCTTGGCTCCAGGCTTCTGACCTAGAACCCTGGGTTGTGGATGGCCTAAGGAATCTGCCCTGTACAGGTGAGAACTTATTTGGTGAAGACTGGCAAATTAAAGCTGCTCAAATGGATGCAGAAAATGCCACTCTAGATAGACTTTCTAAGTCTACTTCTACTCCTGCCAAAAAGAAGTATTTTAAAAGGCCTTACTATAAGAAGGCCAGATTTTCCACAAATACTGGCCAACAATCTTCTCAGCCTCGCTTTGCTGCTAAACGTCAGCAATTTAAGCAAGTAAAGTCAAAGTCTGCAGTGTCTGCTACACCCCAGCAGGCTCAACCCCCTCAGGGGTTTTGACTTGCCCCTAGAGAACTTACCATTTCTGGCTCTGGAACAACCAGAGCCTCTCACCATACCTGGAAGGTTAATTCACTTTTCTCCCAGATGGGAGCAAATAACATCAGAGCAATGGACCCTCTCTATCATCAGAGAGGGCTACAAACTTCATTTCTCCAGCCTTCCTCCCCATACCATGGTGAGGCAATTCAGTTCTCCCCCATCTCTTCTGACCCTGTTGGGTCAGGAAGTCTCCTCTCTCCTTGCCCAAGGGGCAATAGAGGAGGTTCCTCTTCCTCAACAGGGGTTAGGGTTCTACTCCCCTTATTTTCTCATAACAAAGAAGACAGGGGGCTTCAGACCTATCCTAGATCTGAGAGAATTGAACAAGTTTCTATTCAAGGAGAAATTCAAAATGCTCTCTCTGGGCATTCTCCTTCCATACCTTCAGAGTCAGGATTGGCTTTGTTCTCTAGATCTCAAGGATGCGTACACTCATATACTCATCCATCCATCCCACAGAAAATATCTTCGATTTCTGTTCCAGGGAAAACATTTCCAATACAGAGTACTTCCCTTCGGTCTCTCGCCTCTGCTCCAAGAGTATTCACAAAATGCATGGCAGTCGTAGCCGCATTTCTAAGAGGCATGGGAATCTTCGTCTTCCCATATCTGGACGACTGGCTCATCCGAGCTCCATCTCAGTCAGAAGCCCAGATTTCCTTGGACCGCACAAGGCGTATTCTTCAATATCTGGGACTTGTGGTAAACATTCCCAAGTCCCAACTCATCCCTACTCAGTCCCTGGAATTCATAGGGGCCCACTTGGACTCCACCACTGCAAGGGCCTACCTCCCTCTGGTCCGAGGCCAACGGCTAATCAGCTTGGCCTCCCAGGCTCAGTCCAGAAGTCACTTGTCAGCCAGAGAAATGCTGCAACTTCTGGGCCGCATGGCCTCCACGGTCCATGTGGTGCCCTACGCTCGTCTTCATATGAGGGCAGCTCAATGGACTTTGGCCACCCAGTGGTCTCAAGCATCGGGACTGCTCTCAGACCAAGTACTCACCTCAAAACGTCTGTTTTGGTCTCTCCAGTGGTGGACATCCTCCAAAAATCTGTTGTTGGGGACCCCCTTCCAGCCTTCGTTGCCCCAAGCAACCCTCACAACAGATGCCTCCCAAACAGGGTGGGGAGCTCATCTCCAACACCTCTCCACTCAGGGCACCTGGTCTCCCCAGGAGACCACCCTTCACATCAACCTTTTGGAACTGCGAGCAATCTTCCTTGCCCTCACAGTCTTCCACACCCTCCTTGTCAACCTGACTGTCCTAGTCCAGACAGACAATCAGGTAGCCATGTTTTATGTCAACAAACAAGGAGGGACGGGTTCTCTGTCGCTTTGCAACGAAGCTCTCAGATTATGGGCCTTCGCCAGAGAGCATCAAATTCATCTTCTGGCAGTGTATCTTCCAGGAGTTCAAAACTCTCGGGCAGACAGACTCAGTCGAGTTCTGTTTCCACACGAGTGGTCCCTGCATATGGACCAAATACACTGAATCTTCCAGGAATGGGGGACCCCGGACATAGACCTCTTTGCAAGTCCGTGGAATGCCAAACTTCCCCGGTTCTGTTCCAGGATTCCGTGTCAGGGAGCTCAGGCCAACGATGCCTTTCTCCTGCATTGGGGTCAGGAATTCCTGTATGCTTTTCCACCCATTCCTTTGATTCCCAAGACTCTGTTCAAACTACAGAGGGATCACGGATCCATGATCCTCATAGCTCCACGCTGGCCACGCCAAGTGTGGTTCCCTCTACTTCTACAGCTCTCCCAGGACTCCTCCCTGGAATTGGGAGCTGCGCCAGACCTTCTGTCTCAGGAGAAGGGGACTTTGTGGCATCCAAACCCCAAGTCCCTACATCTCCAGGCTTGGTTACTGAAGGCTTAAGCCTGCATGATTATAGTCTTTCTCAACCAGTGAAAGATATACTTTATGCTTCTAGGAAACCCTCTACCAGGCGTTCCTATGCTTTTAAATGGAAACGTTTTTTCCATTTGGTGTGCTCAACAGGGTCTTGACCCTCTAGCACTTCCTTTGCATTCTCTATTAGACTATCTCCTGCATCTTTCCAATGCAGGTCTCAAGACGAATTCAGTACGAGTCCATTTAAGTGCTATTGCAGCATCTTTGAAACCTATAAATGGACAACCTGTCTCCTCTCATCCTCTTATTGCCAGATTCATGAGAGGCCTGACCCTAACTAAGCCTCCCATCCGCCCACCTCTGGTGGCATGGGACTTAAACCTAGTTCTGGGTCAGCTTATGCAGCCACCTTTTGAACCTTTGGTTTCTACCTCCCTGAACTTTCTTTCCTGGAAGGTTCTTTTCCTTATTGCAGTCACTTCGGCTCGCCGCATCAGTGAACTGCAGGCTTTGGTGGCTAATCCAACTTATACCAGATTTCATCATGATAAGGTGGTCCTTAGGACGAATCCCCACTTTATACCCAAAGTGGTCTCGCCTTTTCATCTTAATCAAGAGGTATATCTACCTGTTTTTTTCCCGGCTCCTCATGCATCCAGTGCAGAGAGGAACCTTCATACCCTTGATTGTAAAAGAGCTCTCGCCTTTTACCTCAACAGGACTGAGCCACATCGAAAGTCTTCCCAACTTTTTGTGGCTTTTGATCCTTCTCATTTGGGACTTCCAGTCTCCAAGCGTACACTTTCCAATTGGATTGCTCAGTGTATTTCTTTTGCTTACCAGAGTAAGAACATTTCTCTGGAAGGCCATGTCACAGCTCACAATGTGAGAGCCATGGCCACTTCTATGGCTCATCTTCACTCTGTATCCATAGATCAGATCTGTCGAGCCGCCACCTGGGCCTCGGTTCATACCTTCACAGCCCATTACTGTTTGGACAAGGACTCCCGCCGGGATGCCTTGTTTGGTCAGGCTGTCCTCAAACACCTGTTCCATACTTAAGCAACTCCTGCCCACCTTCCCTGAATGGATGCCTGAGATCCATACGAAGATGGTTTACCCTTGGAGGGGGATCTCCCAGGCATCTTAGCTAGGGAGTCCCCATATGTGAGGACTTATTCCTGCTTGTTCCTGGAGATAGCACAGTTAATTACCTGTAACAGGTGATCTCTGGGAACAGCAGGAATTAGTCCTCACAACCCACCCACCTCCCCTAGGAGTTGTATCTTCTATCTATCTACCTTCCTTTCCTCTCTCTATTGTCTCAGCTATAAACTCGAACTGAAGAGAGCTGGTAAGGAAGGCGGGAAGGCAGCGCGCATGCGCTGTGGGAAGCCCCAAAAGCTTTTCATCTGAAAAGCTGGGGAGCTTTCCCGCGCCGGCTCCGTCGGTTCCGACGTACCCATATGTGAGGACTAATTCCTGCTGTTCCCAGAGATCACCTGTTACAGGTAAGTAACTGTGCTTTACTGAAATCTAAGTATACGACATCTAGGGCTCTCCCTCTGTCCAACTCGCTGGTCACGCAGTCAAAGAAATCAATCAGATTTGACTGACAAGACCTGCCTCTGATCCTGCAAAACCATTGGACTCCAGAAACCTCACTAGCTTTATTTTTAGCAGCATTTCCAATAATTTACTCACCACCAAGGTTAGACTAACCAGCCTGTAGTTTTCAACCTCATACCCATTGTGACTCAGGTATGCATCCCAAGAGCTTGCTGCTGCTCTAATTTAGAGCTCTGAGCAGTAGATCTCTATATAGAAACAATCTTCTCTTCATTTTGGTTAGGGTTTTGACTCCCTTCCAAAACTGAGAACTGATGGGTATTACTGTTAAGTTTTGATGTTTCACTTCTGGAGTAATATTCCATTTCTGAAGCAAGAGGTGGTTATTGTGTATGTAATCTATAAATTGATAAATGTAAATCGAGTTGAAAGCTTGCAAATTAATCTCTATCAACTGCTAAAAAAAGTTGTAAATTCAAACAAACATACCTTGAAATGTCTTTTAGACTTTTAGAATTTCTATAAAACAATAAGATGTAAGAGTTAAAATATATAGCACTAAATGGAATGAGATGTAATGGGCATCTCAGAGACCTGGAGGGAGAAGGATAACCAATGGGACACTGTGATAACGGGGTACAAAATAGATGATACTGCAGTGATAGATCAGATTGGTGGAGGGGTAGTTCTGTATGTTAGAACATTGAGTCAAATAGAATAAAAAGTTCTGTAGGAAACAAAGTGTCATTGAGTCTTTTATGAATGAAAATTCTATATTTGCAGGTGATGAAAATAGTGGTAGGAGTATACTTTATTTCATTACATTTTTATTCTGCTTGTCCAAAAAAGATCTTAATGATGTACAATTAAACAAACAAAATACTACCATCTGCCTGGATAGAATGAGCAGATGATGAAATCTTAACAGAAACTAGGGAAGTTAAGTTTAAATTGGGCAGCATTTATAATAATGGATGATTTCAATTACCCCAATATTGACTGGATGAATGTCACGTCAGGACATGCTAAGGAGGTAAAGTTCCTAGATGAAATAAATGACTGCTTAATTGAGCAGCTGCTTTGGGAACAGCCTAAAAGAGAAGTTATTTTAGAAATATGGGCATGTTTCTTCGAGAACAAGCAGGAAGTAAGTCCTCACATATGGGTGATGCCACTGATGGAGCCCACATGGGAATGCTCCCCAGCTTCCACAGGAAGCTTTTGGGAGCTCCATCGTGCATGTGCGCATGCCTTCCTGCCTGTTGGAGCCATCTTGTCCTCATTCTTCTCTTTCCCATGAAGCCAAACCAGACATTTGTCCTGTGCCTCAGAAAAGTGTTACTTCATAGTGTGCCGTTTTGGGTTTGTTTTTTGTTTTCAATAGTATTTCTCTCCCTTCCCGCCTGTTGTCTGGGGCATTGATTCCATCAATGTCACTTTGGTTTTTCCTTTCTTTTATTTTTTGATGTGGGGTCTTTATCCCGCCTGTTCTCCTGGCTGGCTAAGACAGGGGTGGCCAACTTTGGTCTTAGAGCACCATGATCCAGCCTGGTTTTCAGGATGTCCCTAATGAATATTCATGAGGACTATTTGCATCCACTGCCTCCCATTGTATGCAAATATCTCATGAATATTCATTAGATATCCCGAAAACCAGGCTGGATTGTGGTGCACCAGGGCCGGAATTGGTCACCCCTAGGCTAAGACATTGGAGCTGTTTGATTTGGTGGCTGCTGGCTTTCCAGATCTCAAAGCTGGCCAGCAGGTTTAAAAAACATACCAGGTGTGCCCACACCTTTTCAGTGACAGATTGCCATAATTGGTACATTCAGTGCCTTGGGCCTGACCATGCAAGACCTGCAAGAAACAGCCTGAATCCCTGTTTGGGCCATCTACTTCATCATCCTCTGAGATGCAGAGACTTTGGCATCACTTGGCACCTGTGCTCACTCTGAGCAGAGGGGCTGTGGACAGCAGGTTATCCTTTGATCTGTGGGCAGACCCCCAGAAGGACCAGACGTCTGCCCCATCGATGTCTGGAACCGATGCCGAGAGCTAGGGGAAACCCCATGGACATCAGAATCCCTCTTGATGTGACTCTAAGGGTGATGGCTGGGAGCAGCCTGCTAAGCTGCCCTGGTGGGAGGAGTAGTCTCCCAAGGCACTGGAGGGCCACTGGCAGTCTCCCAATGACATGACTGTCTGAGTCCCAGATGCAGGTGCCAGAGTCGGAGGCTGAGGAAGCTGCCCTGGCCCCGACTAGCTCTGAGACAGTGGTGCTGGCCAAGTGCCTATAGGCCCTTGAGAAAAGCATGGTGGCATTCTTGGCAGCCCAGACATAGGTGGCCCTGATGCCATCAGGTGCTCCAATGTCTGTCTGCCAGTGGTCCAATCTTTCTTGGAGACCCATGCCCTACAGAGTCTTGGAGGGCCTTCGGGTCAGAGGTCTAGCTCCACTTTGGCACAGATCGCCATCTCTCTCACCAGTGCCTCCTGGTCCAATGCCGTAGTGTGATGGCATAGTGTCTCATACTCCACTATCTCCATCGGAGCAATGGAGGCACTGGGAGGAGGGCAGGTGCTATTTCAACTTTTTGTTGGAGTCATACTCTGATGGGTGGGAGACAAGAGGAGTCGCTGCTCTTGGGGAGAGACAGACATGTCCTTGGGCAGATACTTCTCTCTTAGGGGGGCAATGGATCTGAGGGTATCTCATTCCATGAGTTTGTCCGGTACATTGTGAAGGCCCTCCCATTCCCCCTGGAGGCTGAGGAGGAGCTAGACATCGTCCAGTGTCCTTTGCCTCCCAAAGAAGCAGTGACACTGCCTATTGTGATGTAGAAGCCCACACAGAACCTATGCAAATAGATAGAAAGGAGGAATTTACCTTTGAAACTGTTAGTCAGTCAGCTCAGAGCTTGATTACACTCACCTGGGCAAGAAAGCCAGGCCAGCCTGCAGGGAACAGAGAGATAAAAGCCGGAAGGTAGCTCCAGCAAACAGAAATTAGGCCTTACCTGCTAATTGTCTTTCCTGGAGATCTCTCCAGGCCAGTCCAGGAACAAGAGGGTTGTCAATCTTCTTCAGCAACTGAGGACTGAAATCTGAAGTTTTGCAGACCTGGTATCTGGCTCCCCCTGCTGGTCATACTTCAGTCTACCCTTGTCCAAGCAGTTGAAGAAAGAAATTGAACCAATAGAAATAAACTAAGAACATAACAAACCTAACCAGCAGTGAACATATTGGAAATCAGCTAATGTAGAACTACTACATTTCCCCCTTTTTCATGGGTATTGCCTTTTTCTTTTTCTGTTTTTTTTTTGTATAATGCTTAGGAATGTTTGATTGTTTTGATTGCTGTCGTGGTCTTGCCCCACGACCTCTCCCCGAGGGAGCCCCCCCCATGGACAGACCTTACCGAAACGGCCATACTGATGGCCGAGCAAAAATATGACTCTCGACTGCTAAAAGTCATCCTTCGGCCGAGACCGCCTTGCAACCAGGAAATCCGACAAATGCCAAACGGGTGGGTCCTGGACTGGCCCGGAGAGATCTCCAGGAAAGACAATTAGCAGGTAAGGCCTAATTTCTGTTTCCTGATCATCTCTCCGGGCCAGTCCAGGAACAAGAGGGAAGTACCAGAGCAGTACCTAACCACGGGAGGGACCCGCAAGGCCCGCAATGACAGCCTAAGCCCCCACATTTGCGTCCGACCTGGCCAAAACATCCAACCTGTAATGTCTAGCGAACGTGTGAAGAGACGACCAAGTCGCCGCTCGACAAATGTCAGCGGGTGGAATCAAAGCATACTCGGCCCAGGACACCGCCTGGCTATGAGTAGAATGAGCTCGCAGCCCCTCCGGAGGAGCTTTCCCCTTGGCCTGATACGCCGCCACGATCGCTTGCTTCACCCATCTAGCAATGGATGCCTTGGACGCAGCTTCGCCCTTTCGAGGGCCTGCAAATAGTACAAATAACCTGTCCGTTCTACGAAATGGTTTAGTTCTCTTCAGGTATCTCTTGAGCAACCTGCCCAAATCCAATTTCTGTAACACGCCATCAATAGGCAAGCCCTCCTGGATCCGAAAAGTGGGGAGCGAAATAGTCTGATTCACATGAAATTTGGAAACCACCTTCGGGAGAAACGAGGGAACGGTTCTCAACAGGACCCTGTCCTCTGAAAATTGAAGATAGGGAGCCCTACAAGAAAGCGCTTGGAGATCAGAGATCCTCCTCGCCGAACACAGGGCCACTAAGAAGGCTACTTTCCACGAAAACTCCCGCATCGGGATGTCGTTAGACGGATGAAAAGGAGGACGCGCCAAGGCTTCAAGAACGAGATTCAAATCCCAAGGGGGAACAACGCTGCGAAGAGGAGGGCGGATGTTCTGAACCGCTCGAAAGAACCGAAGCACATCCGGATGGGCGGACAGCCTAGCCCCCTTCATGCCTTCTTGAAAACAGGAAATCGCCGCCAAGTGAACCCTAATGGTGCTGAGGGCCAAACCTTTATCCAGCCCGTCCTGCAGAAAGGACAGCACATGTGGCACTGAGGCGTCCCACGGACTGACGCTCCGCTGCACGCACCAAGATTCAAAGACTCGCCACACTCTGACATAAGCCAGGGAGGTCGACCGCCGACGAGCCTGCAACAAAGTGGACACGACAGAAGGCGAATACCCCCGACGCATCAGTCGGTCCCTCTCAATAGCCAAGCCGTAAGCGAGAAGCGATCCACATTTGGCATGAGTAGCGGACCTTGAACTAGTAGATCTGCCTGCGAAGGCAGCTTCCAGGGGCGGTCTACGAGGAGACAAACCAGATCCGCATACCACGCTCTCCGGGGCCAATCTGGCGCAATGAGAATTACTCGATTCCGGTGACTGGCTATCCGCCGAACTACCCCTGCCTATCATTGGCCACGGCGTAAAAATATACAGAAGACCGCTGTTCGGCCAGGGTTGAGACAGGCAGTCGAGACCCTCTGACATGCACTCCCTGCGCCTGCTGAAAAATCTGTGGGCTTTGGCATTGTCGAAGGTGGCCATGAGGTCCATTATCGGCTGCCCCCATCGGAGAGTTAAAGTGTGAAACACTGCTGCGTTCAATTCCCACTCGCCTGGATTCACTACATGCCGGCTGAGGAAATCGGCTTGCACATTGTCCCGACCCACGACATGCGCCGCCGATAGTGCCAGCAGATGCTCTTCCGCCCAGGACATGAGTCGCTGACTTTCCTCCAGCAACACTGCACTGCCTGTCCCCCCTTGTCGGTTGATATAGGATACTGTCACCGCATTGTCCAAGAAAACTCTCACTGCTTTGTGCTGTATCAGCGGGCGAAACTCCTGAAGAGCTAAATAAACCACTCTGAGCTCCAACAGATTTATAGAGCAATGCTGAACTTCCGGTGGCCAAACTCCCTGAGCCAAGCTCCCCAGACAATGAGCCCCCCAGCCCCCGAGGCTGGCATCGGTCGTGACTAGCACCCAGTCTGGCTGATGTAAGGGAACTCCCGCTCGCAGATGAACGGGATCTAACCACCACTGGAGACTGACTGAGGCACTGTGTAACCTGGGCAACCTGCAATCCAGAGGATGTTCCTGAGGCGACCATCTCAACAGCAAAGCCCTCGCCCATGGCACGAGCTCCAAGGCCGCCGCCATGGAGCCCAAGAGCTGCAGATAACACCACGCCGTTGGCGCCTTGAGTCGTAAGAAGCTCTTCACTTGAGCCAGAATCGTCTGCACCCTGCTCTCTGGTAGAAAAACGGCTCCTAACTCGGTATCGAAGATGGCCCCCAAGTAAAGGAGACGCGTGACCGGCTGCAATTGGCTTTTGTCCTGGTTGTTCACCCAACCAAGTTGTTCCAGGAGGCTGACCACCCGCGCCGTGGCCGTCCTGGACTCCACCACGGACGGTGCCCGAATTAGCCAATCGTCGAGGTAAGGATGCACGAGGACTCCCTCTTTGCGCAAAACCGCTGCCACCACCACCATCACCTTGGTGAAGATACAGGGCGCCGTAGCCAGGCCAAACGGCAAGGCTCGGAATTGGAAATGTCCCAAATGGACCGCAAAACGTAGAAATTTCTGATGCTCGGGCCTTATGGGAATATGAAGATAGGCCTCCGTAAGGTCTATTGACGTCAACACCTCCGTCGGTTGCACTGAGCCAATGACAGAGCGAAGCGTCTCCATGCAGAAGTGCGGAACCCGCAAGCAACGGTTGATGTTTTTGAGATCCAAAATAGGCCGAAAAGAACCCTCCTTCTTGGGTACCACAAAATAAATCGAGTACCGACCTGATCCTAATTGGTCTGGAGGAACTGGAACCACCGCCTGAATACGTAACAACCGTCGAAGGGTCTGAGCAACCGCTGCGTGCTTTTCCGTCGAACCGCAGGGAGACACCACGAAAGCCTCGGACACCGGACGAGCGAACTCTAGGGAGTACCCCTCGCGAATGATTTCTAGGACCCACTGGTCAGAAGCTATGTTGGCCCAGGCCGACAGGAAGGCTTGAAGCCGTCCCCCCACCGGGAAATCCGCCTGGACCAACCTCACTTCATTGCGGCTTCTTGGTGGCATTCTGCTGGGATCCGAAGTATCCTCTTCCGAAACCTCGAGCCCCCTGAAAGGACTGCCCCCTGGCCAAAAAGCGACCTCTCTGATAGGGAGTAAACCGGGAACCTCTGAATCTGCAAAACTCTCGAGACGCCCCCCTGTGTAAATTGGTCGGTTTCGACGGTTTCTGCCGATCTTCTGGAAGTCGACCTCCCTTAGAATCCCCAAGATCCTTTACAATCTTTTCCAAAGCTGCCCCAAAAAGCAGCGAACTGCTAGGTACGTATGACCTAGATTGGCCACTGTTGGAAACAGAATACTGGGCTTGATGGACCTCGGTCTGACCCACTATGGCATTTCTTATGTTCTTATGTTCTTTATAAGGGAGCTTACTGAGTCTCGCTTTGGAGGAGGTGTCCGCCGACCAATTCCGCAACCAAAGAAATCGACGAGCTGCTACTACCGCAGCCATGGATTTGGCGGAAATCCGCACCAGATCGTAAAAGGTATCGGCCAGGTAAGCCGCCGCTGATTCTAGCTTCGCGCCTTCATCCTGCTCGGGGCGTGCGAGAGAGCCCCCCTGAATCCACCGAATGGATGCCCGGGAAACATACGCCCCACATATAGCCGCTCGCAACGATAGAGCACATGACTCAAAAGTCTGTTTTAACAAGGCCTCTAGCTTTCTATCGTGCAGATCCTTGAGGGCCGCACCGCCTTCTATCGGAATGGTGGTTTTCTTGGTGACCGCCGTCACTAAGGCATCTTCAATAACTCGAGCTCTTCCTGCGGCAAAGGATACAAGCGGCCAATAGCCCGTGCTCCTCTCAACGAAGCCTCCGGGCATTCCCACTCAGATTCCACCATCTGCTTCATGACTCTGTGCACTGGGAAACACCGTTGTTCCATTTTAAACCCTTGTAGTAGGGGATCCTCCAAAGGTTCCTCTGGAGCCGCTGGCAACGCAATATTCAAGGCCGACAAAGTCTGGGCAATGAGGGCCCCCAATTCCTCTTTCCTAAAGATGCGAAACGTGTTGGGATCCTCGCCAGCTCCCATCTCCGCTTCATCTAAGTCAGTAGCCCACTCCAAACCTGAGTCAGATAGGAGTTCTCCTTCCTCCACTCTTTGGAGGTCTGAAAAGTTCTGATTAGGCTTGTCCGCACTAACCGCCGCTATTTGGACTACTTTAGATGAATTCTCGCCCGGATCTGACAGAGAAGGCAGAGAGTCTACACCATGCTCAGCCACCGGAGCAGAGGGCTTGTTTTGGGCCTGCTGCCACTTTATACAATAAGCCTGATGAAGAGCCAAAATAAAATCAGCAGAAAACACAGACTGCAAACCCTGAGGAATATCAGACAGCGTCTGTGGAGGAGCATCCTCCACCTGTCCTTGCCGTTTGGATTTGGCTCTCTTTTTTGCAGGTTTCTCTTGAGCTGGCAAAATCACTTGAGCTGCTTCAGAAATGGTTGCCGTTCCCGTCAAAACTGAACTGCGCTGAGGGCGTCCTTCTGTTGACTCTTACCCTGCTGGGGTCTGGAATCCCATACACAATACCTGGATTCTTTATATCCCTTATACCACTCAACAGGAAGAAAAGACACGACACAATTAATTAATTCATTAATCAATTTCTATTGAGCTCTATAGGGAAGAGACACATGGAGTCTAATTTGACATATCCATATAGCCTCTTCAAAGATGGTCCGATAGGGCTCTGACTTTTATTGGGAGATATCAGCTGATTCAGTTAATCTTTAATTACATCTGGTACTTTCCAAATTCCACGTGTACATTATTTTTGCTAACATAGACAACATTATTAATAAAAAGCAGAAGTTATGTCTCATGACTATATTCACTGAATTCAGTAGGTGTCGCTGTTATTTCACTTTATTAGTAAAAGCTATATTAGTGAGCAAACTATATCCGTTATATTTACTAATTGAATTACAGCCAATTTCACAAGAGCAGTACAACCTGACCTAGTAACTGTTCTAGCCTATCCGCTTGCAGGATAAGCAACCTCACGCTCTGTTCTATTTAATTAAGGAACTACAATCTGACCTAATATCTATTGTTACACAAACTCTATTTGCTAATGCCACAAGTTCTAGTTGCTAAATTCAATGTCCTAGCGAAAGCAGAAATGTCTTTTAAAGAGATAGTTTTAAATGTACTTCAGACCTATATTTTCTAAGCTTACAGTGAGCTGGATTTTTATAATCCTGTTTCATGTATGTTTTCATGTATAGCTGATTTTGGTTCTATTCCAATAGATATTATTGATCCTGATTGGCTGTCTGTTTCTGAATCTGATAGCTCCAAGTCTGCATATCCTGGATAAGTCATAGGTGTATAAATTTGTTTGTCTGCAGCTGTTTCTTCAACCTCACTGATTATATCCAATTTACATTTGGGGCCTAGTAGAGTTATTCCTCATCTACAGTCCTCTCTTTGGTTCTGCCCAGAACCACATTCTTCATAAAAGGGCATTTCCCGGAGCAAGTCTCCAGTACTAGGAACACTTCTTAATTTCAAAACTGCAATAGTATTTGTAGTTTTGGACAAGTATGTAGTACAACACTTCATAAAACAAGCAAAACGAATTCCTAAAAGTAGGAGGGCTACTAGGAAACCAAACAGGCCTGTCAGTATCGCTTTTACTGGACCTGACAAGCCACTCCACATGTTATCAAACCAGGGCCAGACAGAATCAGAAGTTCCTTCTATATTATCTTTAGAGAAGTGAGTTTCTTTCCTTACCTGTTCTAGGATACCTGAGACCACCTTACTTTGTGAACTGATGAACATACAGCAGTGCTCTCTTATGATGTTACAGACTCCTCCTTCTTTGGCTAGCAAATAGTCTAGGGCCATCCTATTCTGTGCAGAGTAGGCAGTCAATTTATCTACAGTACCTTGCATGACTGTAATAGCATCAGTCAAATCTTGGGCTGTTACTTCAATTAGGGCATAAATTCGCAATAATTGCTCACCATAACGTTGTGTAGGACGTATGGCACCAAAGGTACTTAGCCACACTGTTCCCGTGAAGGTGCTTACTTCTTGTTGGGTTAACATAGTGGTATCCTCTAGTAATTTTCTTGCTGCACGTATATCAGCACTAGAGTCATCTGTTGCTCTGTGCTGACGACTTGGGGGCGTCCCTAGTAAAGTCTCATAAGGGACCAGTTTCCATGGTAAGTCAAGGGTAGTTATGTAACAATTGCCAGACCAATCAGCAGGCAATCGAACATAAGCTAAAGTTCCACACACAAAATAGTGACCTACCAAGGCAAGTAGTCCATCAGGCCAAATTTTAAAATCTTTAGGTTCTGTGATTAGAACTTCAGTTCCAGGCCCCATATTTCTTAACCATGGGTGATAATATCCTAAATAGGGATACACATAATTGTCAACATACCCAGATGACAAACCATCTTTGCTATTCTGCAATCTATATTTCTCATATGCTGGGAACCCATCCTGATCATAATATTGTAATTCATACTGATCAAGACGAGTCTTGGGGTCAGGAATGACATTGACTACCTTTAAATTTGAAAGGGCTTGTACAGAACTTGCTGTAGTAGATTCTAACACTAAATGGATATGGTTGTTAGTCATGACAGTCTGACATTTAGACAAAGGAGTTTCACCCACAGGATATGCTCCTTTTCTCTGGAAACAAATAGGAGGGTCAGCCATTGGTTGAGGGCTGATAATTCTTGGAGCAGGGGTTACTCCTTCTGGCCATGTGATAGTAAAATTAAACAGTGTTTTATTCACAGACAATTCCTTCAGCTCTTGCAAAGAAATAGGTCGAGGTCGTGGCAAAAATCCGAACTGTGTAGCTGCTGGATGAGGCAAGCACACAGCACAGCTAGAAATATTAAAACGCTGGATTAAGGAATAGATGTGAGAATGAAACACATTATAGAAGGTACCATGTTTTGCCCAAGGAGCATGTGGATCATACTCAGGAACTGTATGAGCCGGAATCGCAGGAGGGGGAGTAGTAACTAACCCCAATTCCCGAAGCATCTTATCTACTATTGCCTGTTGTTCAGGGGGCATTGTTGGCTTTTCCGATAACTTCCTTATCAACTCATCTATGCTTCCGATACTGCCAAAAGAGCTGATAGACACCAAATCCAGAAAAACAAAAACAATGCCAATGCTACTGCGAATATGCATATTAACCAGTTGTCAATAACCAATTCTGGATTAGGTTGTGATTGTCCAACAACTTCACAGTCACTCTCTTGGTTAAGTGGAGATGAACTTGGAGGAAATGAGTCCAGTTCATTTTCAATTAATTCTTCAGCAGTTGGCCTAGGAGGAAGTTGTCTTATCCAGGGGACGGAGCTTTCTTGCACTGGTCCAGATGTATCCACGCCTTTCGCCCCTTCACCTTCAATGCCGAATATCCCACCAGCAACACTTGGAACGGTCCCAGAAACTTCGCTGCTAGAGCCGACTTTGGTGCTGGATCCTTGATGAGTACCCAGTCTCCTGGGTCCACGTCTGGGGTTGATTGTGACTGAGCTCCCTGCTTTGTAAGCTGCAAAAAGGAAGGAGATACCAGCGTTTGGTACAGATATTTACAATAAGATAATAAGTTGCTGCGCAGTAATTGGGGATCCGGTAATTGATCTGGTGGAATTATCACATGTGCTGGAGTGGTTTCTGGACGTCCTGTCACAATTTCATAAGGGGTAAGCCCTTGTCGAGTTCTCTGAGGAGAATTACGGACTGAGAACAAAGCAAACGGCAAAGCTTCCACCCAATCCCGACTCCAATCATGAGTCAGAGACCGGAGAAGCGCCTTCAGCGTCCGATTCATCCGTTCCACTTGGCCAGAGCTTTGTGGATGATACGGAGGATGAAGTTGCTGGTGAAGGCCAAAAAATGCAGTTATGCCTTTCCAGACTTCAGCCGTAAATGCGGGACCCTGATCAGAAGACAAAACCAAAGGTACACCCCACAAGGGAATAAACTGAGTAAGCAAGCATCTCAAAACAGTAGCAGCAGACAAAGAGTTTGTTGGATAGGCCTCAGGCCATCCAGAATATAGGCAAGTAAAAACCAAAAGATGTTTCCTTCCCCCCTTGGCACAAGGCAGATCAGTAAAGTCCATTTGCAAGAAGAGGAAGGGTCCTCGAGGCCTAGGCAAGGACGGAGAAGGTGATGCGCGCAAAGCGCTCCCAGATCTTCCTGCTTGCAAACATGGGAGACAAGAAACACACACAGCATGAGCAGCAGAAGCAAATGTAGGATTATGCCACAATTGAGCAAAAGCTTTTGTCATAGCTAAAACACTTAAATGCAACTTATGATGCAAGAACAAGGCAACAGGATATAACAACGATTTAGGACAAATAATCAAATTGTCCCATAACCAAAGACCAGTACCATCAGGTGATGCTCCCCAAGAGAGCCAGTCCTGTTTTTCGGTGAAGTCAGCTGAGTCCTGATGAGAACGCATCAAGTCCAGAGATAATGAGCCAGAAGTAGAAGCTGCAGGTGAACGAAGAGTTAATAAAATGTGTGATGGAACCGCAGGTCCTGCTGCTGCAACTTTAGCAGCTTGGTCTACAAACTGATTGCCTTGTGACACCACAGTACCATTAAGATCATGTCCTTTGCATTTCAAAACAGCTACTTGAGCTGGCTTAAGCACTGCAGCAAGCAGACGTTCAATATAGCGGGCATGTTTGATGGGCTTATGTGCAGCAGTCAAGAACCCCCGCTGAGCCCAAATATTTCCAAAGTCCCACAGAACCCCGATTGTGTAACTACTGTCACTATGGATATTAACAACCAAATGCGTAGACATTTCCAAGGCCCAAATGAGAGCGAACACTTCTGCCAACTGGGCACTTGCAAATGGCAACGCTCCTGCTTCTATTACAGAATTGACAGTAGTTACAGCATACCCCACAAGTAAATTCCCATGTTCATCACGGAAGGCAGAACCATCAGTAAATAGAACCCAGTCTGGGTTTAACAAAGGTACAGCAGACAAATCAGGCCTAGCCTTTGAATAGGCTGTTACAGAAGAGAGACAATCATGAGTTCCATCTGGGTCAGACAAGTGTAACAGTGGCTCTTCTTCTTAAGCTGGAGGCGCGGACGCTAAAGTGCAAGGTTCACAGTTATGTACTTTTTCAATTCTACCACTATCAGTCTCTCTTTGTTTAGTTAATACACATATTTGCTCTTCCATTCGATACACCTGGTCTCTGACCTGCTGAATTGTAGAATCATTAGTGTGTTTACTTTTCTCTGCAGCTCTGGAGCACCAAAAGTTATAGGTAATCCATTCATGACTATTGGCAGGAATATTCTCATTTAATGCTAACACAGATTGTAAATACTTCAATTTGGACTCCTGAAACGTGCCCCCCAAGGGGAACTGCAACTTAGGATTACCAGCAGTTACTGAATGCCACTTAGATACATAATCTAACGAGGAAGCCCCAAATTGTTTCCTCATATCATAATTGGGACTCCCTTTCTTTAAAGCTATCACCCGAGCTTTCTCATCCCAATTCTCTAACTGAGATTTCTGCTTCTTTTCAGCTGTCTTAGCTGTATTATTTCCCATGATAATTACACTTCACACAGATATCTGTCAATACTAATATACTCACTCACAGTTTGTGTATTTAAGTGTCCTGTTGAAAAGTAAAGGAATCCGAGTCACGGCACAAATCTGTTGACTCTTACCCTGCTGGGGTCTGGAATCCCATACACAATACCTGGATTCTTTATATCCCTTATACCACTCAACAGGAAGAAAAGACACGACACAATTAATTAATTCATTAATCAATTTCTATTGAGCTCTATAGGGAAGAGACACATGGAGTCTAATTTGACATATCCATCTAGCCTCTTCAAAGATGGTCTGATAGGGCTCTGACTTTTATTGGGAGATATCAGCTGATTCAGTTAATCTTTAATTACATCTGGTACTTTCCAAATTCCACGTGTACATTATTTTTGCTAACATAGACAACATTATTAATAAAAAGCAGAAGTTATGTCTCATGACTATAGTCACTGAATTCAGTAGGTGTCGCTGTTATTTCACTTTATTAGTAAAAGCTATATTAGTGAGCAAACTATATCCGTTATATTTACTAATTGAGTTACAGCCAATTTCACAAGAGCAGTACAACCTGACCTAGTAACTGTTCTAGCCTATCCGCTTGCAGGATGAGCAACCTCACCCTCTGTTCTATTTAATTAAGGAACTACAATCTGACCTAATATCTATTGTTACACAAACTCTATTTGCTAATGCCACAAGTTCCAGTTGCTAAATTCAATGTCCTAGCGAAAGCAGAAATGTCTTTTAAAGAGATAGTTTTAAATGTACTTCAGACCTATATTTTCTAAGCTTACAGTGAGCTGGATTTTTATAATCCTGTTTCATATATGTTTTCATGTATAGCTGATTTTGGTTCTATTCCAATAGATATTATTGATCCTGATTGGCTGTCTGTTTCTGAATCTGATAGCTCCAAGTCTGCATATCCTGGATAAGTCATAGGTGTATAAATTTGTTTGTCTGCAGCTGTTTCTTCAACCTCACTGATTATATCCAATTTACATTTGGGGCCTAGTAGAGTTATTCCTCGTCTACACCTTCCGAGGTACCCTCCATGATCGGTATCCCCAGAAAGAACCTAAACAGCCTTTGAAGCCAACTGAGCAAGAAACAAGCAGCCCTTAGAAAGGAAAACAACCCCGCAGCGAAAACCGCAACGAAAACCGGCACGGAGCTCCCTGCCGTGCTGAAAAGAACTGCCTGTCTGAGCCAACAGCAACCGCTGACAAAACACGCTGCCCCGAAAAACTTAATCAAACTTAATCAAACTTAAACATACCTGTCACACTAGCAAAAGGCTCTGCGCCGCTAGAACTCGATTCGGCCCTCACTCCCACTGCTAGTGGGAAGTAACCGAAATCGCCGAGGGCAGCAGGAAGGTATCTGGGGCTCCCAGCCCTGCACTACTCCCTCCCTCGATGACCAGAGCTGATTAAAAAGACAGGCTCTGCCTCTATCAGCTCTGTTAGCATCTGCACCCACAGATCTCTGAGAACCGCTCTGTATTTGTAACCGGAGGGGGAGGGGGGGGGAAAGGAACCCTGCTAGGGCTCTACCCAGAAATACTGCTGAAAAAAATAGCCAAAGAAATAAAAATAAACTCTCTTAAAAGGAGCCAGCCAGGAACGTCCCTTCCAGCTGCTGAGGACTGAAAAGACTGAAGTACGACCAGCAGGGGGAGCCAGATACCAGGTCTGCAAAACTTCAGATTTCAGTCCTCAGTTGCTGAAGAAGATTGACAATCCTCTTGTTCCTGGACTGGCCTGGAGAGACGATCAGGAGGGGAGTGCTGTGATTCCCCAGAGAGAAGGGAGTGCTGTGATTCCCCAGAGAGAAGGGAGGGCTGTGATTCCCCAGAAAGAAGGGAGTGCTGTGATTCCCCAGAGAGAAGCAGTGGGCGTGTCAGAAAAGCAGGAAGCAGCAGAGGAGAAGCCTCAGAGAAACGTGGCTGGAAAAGCACACAGACTACAGGCAGCTGGAGGTCCTGTGAGGAACCAGGCTGCAGCTCAGAGAGAGAAGCCAGGGCAGCAGAAGGAAGGAAGGCACACCCTGTGGCTAGGAACCTACCTGGACCAAGAGAGCAGGGAGTCTCCCAGACCTCACTGCCAGAGGAGAGGCTTCAGCATTCATACAGGTGGGAGCCTAACACTATAATAAGGAAAGCCAGAAGTTTTGTTCGGAACAGAGGGCCAGGGCACTGCTCAACACAAGAAGTGTCAGCAGAAAGTTATAAAGGAGTTCCTGATAACTGGAGGGAACAAAAGGAGAGCCGGGGAAGAAACACTACAGCTATAGGTACTTTTAAACCTCACTGTATGGAACTGTGTTCTTGTGAGATACCCGAGTTCTCAGCGAGGGGGTTTTCCAGAGACAGCAGTAAAGGTCTAAAGCCAAACCCCACACACTGAGTGTGAAGATATGCAATGGGAGTGTAGCACTAGTGAACCCGAATATGCTCCTATGGATTGTATGCTATGCCTTGCAGACAACATTGAGTCTTTATGCTAAGTTTTGTATATAGCAAAGCAAAAGAAGATATTTTTCTTTCAGAAGAAGTTGTTTGTTTTCCATGTTTTGTTTTGCACTTAACATCCTTGGGAAGGGGAATAAATTCCTTGTTGTGTTTTGCCTTGACCACTCGACTTACGACGACTATTTGCTAACAGAAGATATCAGGGTAACCCCAACCTTCGCACCTTAGGCGAAGGCCTGGCACCCATTTATAAGTGGTGTAGTTTTGAGGATTTTTCGATTTTTGTGCGTAGGAATACAACTGGAAAATGGTGGAACTGCGTTCCTGAGGAGCAGCCTGGATATTTGCTGGCAGTATCGGCCAGAGGGTCCTGGACCAGCGCAAAGACACCTTCTCAAAACCTGAATCTATGCCTGGCTCAGGTAAAATGTATTTGGGCATAGGTGGTGCGGGATTCGTAAGAGAAGGAGTGCTGAGGACACTCAGAAAGCCAGGCTCTGAAAACACTTGTTGTGCCGCACTTGGCGGGTTTTTCTGTTCTGTTTCTCTACAGAGGAAAACACGGAGATGAATCCCCATGAAGTCCTGTGATGGATGAATTCGCAGTTCGAGAAGCAAAGGGAAATGTCGCAGCTGGCGCAAGAACAGGCTGTTGCAGCCTTGCAGGCTCAGCAGAAGCCCATGGTGGACGTAATAGCGTCTTTACTGGAGGACCAGAAGGCAGCCGCGAAAACACGACAAGAACATGCCTGTGTGGTAGGACCACAGAACTGTGGAGTTTTATCTTTTGGACAACTGACGGTTGAGGACAATGTAGATGACTTCATAGAGGCATTCGAGAGAGTAGCCCTTAATGTGGGATGGATGGTAGAGCAATGGGCAGTCAGGCTTTCTACATCCCTGACGTGAGAGGCCTTAGCGGCCTATAAAGCCATGCCCGCTGCTCTTGCGACCAATTATGACGAACTTAAAAAAGCTGTTCGTGATAGGTTAGGTCTAACACCAATGATGTACAGGAGGATGCTAAGAGTTACTAAGCTGAGACCAGGTGAAACACCTAAGGCTTTGTGCCAAAGGGTGCGGAGCTTAGCATGGAAATGACCCTAGAGTCCGTTGTAGATGCCATTGTGTTAGAACAATATATGGAAGCTGTTCCTACAGAAATAAGGTCCTTTTTGATTTTGCAAAATTGCCAGACCGCAGCTGAAGCAGCTCTCCTCACTGAGCGGTACATGGAGGCCGAAATGGCTGGTAAGCCAAAAGGAGGCGCTCTGAGCGTGAGAGGAGAGGCAAATTTTGGAAAATCAACAAAGGAGCCAAAGCCCAATGTGAAATATGTGACTAATTGTTTGCCTAAGCAGGATGAAAGTTGGGCAAAAGGAAAATGTTTTAAGTGTGGTAAAATGGGTCACATGCAAAGGGATTGTATGATGTGTACAGCATTAATAATTGATAATAGCAAGCGGATACAGGAAGGTTTTCTTCTGAGTGTGGAAGTTCAAGGCGTTTTTGCTTGACTCGGGGGCTGACCAGAGTATGGTCTCAAGAAAACTCTGGCAGGCTATACAAGCCCATAGCGGGTCAGTACCGAGCCAACCCGAAGGTAGGGTGAAGATTCGCTGCATACATAGAGCATCCACCTTTTACCCGCTGCATAGAATTTCAGTAAAGGGGTTAGGAACAAGGAAGGAGGTTCTAGTGGCGGTAGTCCCTAAACTGCCCCATGACATTGTCCTGGGGAGGGATTGGCCCCCATTTTGTAGAGGGATGGAGAAAGGCCTACGCCTAAAGGAGGGGATGGTCTCCACTAGGTCCCAGGTAAGAACCTCCGAGATACAAGGTGAACCCCCGGGGGAAACAGCTGAGCCCCCAACAGAGGGTGAGGAACCCCCAGAGGAGGAGGAGGGTGGACTTGCAGGAGACTCATTAGAAGAGCTTCCCACACAAAAGAAGGGTAGGAAAGGGAGAGAACAGGAAGATAGTCCAAAGGGGGAGGCCATGGTGACGGTAGTTCCCGGCCCTCTATTTGCGAAGCCTAGAAGGATGGGTTCAGGTCCAAAGGCCCCAGTGAAAGTCGAACCACCTGTAAAATCCGGATTCGTACTAAATTTCTGCAGTGTGTCCCCTATGGCGCAGAGGGCGCAGAGAGCCTTACCCGAGGCTGCGGGTTATGACTTGTTCAGTGCCGTAGAGGACGTGATTCCTAAGCGAGGGAAGGCCTTAATAGACACGGGCCTACAAATGCAAATGCCTATTGGCTGTTATGGCCGAATAGCCCCCCGTTCAGGTTTAGCATCCAAACATTTTATAGACGTGGGCGCGGGAGTTATAGACCCTGACTACAGGGGAGTGGTCAAAATACTACTTTTTAATTTCAAGAATCAGGATTTTAAGATAAAGGTGGGTGATAGGGTGGCTCAAATCATCTGTGAAAGGGTCGGGTTCCCCTCCTTGGAAGAGGTGCCACTACTGACCCCTACGAGTCGGGGAGCTGGGGGATTCGGGTCCACTGAGCAAAAAGAAGGGAAAGGTCTGACTGCCATGGCCGAAGAAAAAGTAGAGGATGATTTAGGTCCACAACTCGCGGATTGTAAGGAAAACCCGGCGCCTAGGGTAGGCACAGAACTGTCCTTACAGCAGAAGCAAGAGTTGGCCAGATTGCTGGCGAAGTTTACAGATGTCCTAACGCTGGTGCCTGGAGAGACCAGCTTGGTAGCGCACGAGATTCTAACCCCACCGGGGAAGGTGGTTAGGCAGCGGCCTTACCGGTTACCTGAGGCCAGGAAAAAGGAGGTGATAGCCCAGGTACGGGAGATGCTTAACATGGGCGTTATAGAGGAGTCAAAAAGTCCTTGGTGTAGCCCCATCGTCCTTGTACCAAAACCTGATGGGACCCTACGTTTTTGCATTGATCTCAGGCAGGTCAATGCCATTTCACTCTTCGACGCCTACCCCTTGCCTCGTATCAAGGAGTTATTAGATCGACTGGGTCAAGCCCGGTATCTAATCACGCTCGATATGACCAAAGGATACTGGCAGATACCACTAACCCGGGAATCCAGACCAAAGATTGCCTTTAGTATTCCAATTGGTTTGTTCCAGTTTCGTAGGATGCCTTTTGGCTTACATGGGGCAGCAGCGACGTGCCAGAGGCTGATCGACCAGGTTTTAAGGCCCCACCATGAGTACGCGGTAGCGTACATGGATGACATCATTGTACATAGTACCAGCTGGGCACAACATTTGCCCAGGGTAGAAGCCGTTTTAAGAGCCATGAGACGGGCAGGGCTGACGCTAAACACAGGAAAGTGTCTGTTTGCAGGAGAAGAAGTAAAATACCTGGGACATATGGTCGGGAAAGGAATGGTCAGGCCCTTGCTGAGCAAAATAGAGAGCGTAAAGAATTTTCCTAGACCGACAAACAAGAAGCAACTAAGGAGTTTCTTGGGCCTCATAGGCTATTATCGCTGGTTTATTCCCCGTTTTGCGGAGGAGAGCGCCAGGTTCACAGATATGTTGAAGAAGAACGCTCTGAACAACATAAAATGGACAACGGAGACTGAGAAGGCGTTTATACTGCTGAAGGGGAAGCTGTGCAAAGCCCTGGTTCTGCGCGGTGTGGATTTTGGACGACCTTTCATGGTCCAAACAGATGCCTCGACAGGATTGGGAGCGGTCCTTTCTCAAGAGTTTGAAGGCACTGAGCACCCCATGATATATCTCAGTAGAAAGCTGTCCAAGGCATAGGGTAACTACTCCACAATAGAGAGAGAATGTTTGGCCATTAAGTGGGCAGTAGAGGCCCTTAGGTTTTACCTTACTGGGCGTAAGTTTGTATTGATCACGGATCACGCTCCCCTGAAGTGGTTGAGCAACATGAAGAACCATAACGCTCGTCTGACTCGGTGCCACTTGGCGTTACAAGCCTTTCATTTTACAGTGCAGCACAGAGCGGGCAGATTGCATCTTAATGCGGATGCATTATCACGGATTACGAGCTGTGAGAATGTGGATTCACTAGCCCGTAATATCCCCCCCCTTTAAGATATGTGACGTAGAAGCCCACACAGAACCTATGCAAATAGATAGAAAGGAGGAATTTACCTTTGAAACTGTTAGTCAGCATATACAGCTCATGAGAAACAGGGAAAGAGAGGAGCAGAGCTGACACACCCAAGCTCTGACATAGCAGCAAGCTCAGAGCTTGATTACACTCACCTGGGCAAGAAAGCCGGGCCAGCCTGCAGGGAACAGAGAGATAAAAGCCGGAGGGTAGCTCCAGCAAAGGAGTGCTGTGATTCCCCAGAGAGAAGGGAGTGCTGTGATTCCCCAGAGAGAAAGGACTGCTGGGATTCCTCAGAGAGAAGGGAGTGCTGTGATTCCTCAGAGAGAAGCAGTGGGCATGTCAGAGAAGCAGGAAGCAGCAGAGGAGAAGCCTCAGAGAAACGTGGCTGGAAAAGCACACAGACTACAGGCAGCTGGAGGTCCTGTGAGGAACCAGGTTGCAGCTCAGAGAGAGAAGCCAGGGCAGCAGAAGGAAGGAAGGAAAGCACACCCTGTGGCTAGGAACCTACCTGGACCAAGAGAGCAGGGAGTCTCCCAGACCTCACTGCCAGAGGAGAGGCTTCAGCATTCATACAGGTGGGAGCCTAGCACTATAATAAGGAAAGCCAGAAGTTTTGTTCGGAACAGAGGTCCAGGGCACTGCTCAACACAAGAAGTGTCAGCAGAAAGTTATAAAGGAGTTCCTGATAACTGGTGGGAACAAAAGGAGAGCCGGGGAAGAAACACTACAGCTACAGGTACTTTTAAACCTCACTGTATGGAACTGTGTTCTTGTGAGATACCCGAGTTCTCAGCGAGGGGTTTTTCCAGAGACAGCAGTAAAGGTCTAAAGCCAAACCCCACACACACTGAATGTGAAGATATGCAATGGGAGTGTAGCACTAGTGAACCCGAATATGCTTCTATGAATTGTACGCTATGCCTTGCAGACAACATTGAGTCTTTATGCTAAGTTTTGTATATAGCAAAGCAAAAGAAGATATTTTTCTTTCAGAAGAAGTTGTTTGTTTTCCATGTTTTGTTTTGCACAAAATCCTTTGGGAAGGGGAATAAATTCCTTGTTATGTTTTGCCTTGACCACTCAACTTATGACTATTATTTGCTAACAGAAGATATCAGGGTAACCCCAACCTTCGCACCCTAGGCGAATGCCTGGCACCCGTTTACACTATGCACAGCGTCCTTCAGCACCTGATTATCCGCATGTGGGAAAATCCACTGATTGTGCCTGTCATCAGCAGAAGACTGGATTCAATGTACAGGGTACAAAAGAGCCTGGGCTTTGAGAAGCCTCAACCGCCCCTTAACTCCATAGTGGTGGAGTCAGTCATTTGCCGCATAGAGTTCCAAGACTCATTCCTCCATTCCACCGACTCTCCAGGAAGACTGCGGATCCCTCCAGGAAAAAGGCTATGGGTAAAAAGGCTTATTACCCCAGCTATCCTAGCTACCAGAGTGCTCTACCAACCTGGCAGAAGACACAAGGTCCACATCAGCAATGACACCCTAAGCCTCAGAAGGCCCAGCCCACCCTACAGCACAACCCGGGATGGGGTTTTGACTGCTTCCTAAGGAGCATGGCCAATCTACCCTTGTCCCCTAGGTGCCCCCTCAGGTTGGGGGGGGGGGTCAGCTGGTCCACTTTATTCACAGGAGGCCTGTAGTGACAACAGACACTTGTGTGTTAAGGATCATTCAGAACGGATACCTGTTGTATTTCGCCCAGCTGCCTCTTACATTCTTTCCCAGAGAGTACTCCCTCAACCCACTTCACCACAATCTTCTCCTACACGAGGTCAACACCCTTCTGATTGACTTCGCCATAGAACTAGTACCACGACAACAGGTCTGACTAGGATCCTAGTCCCCAAAAAGACTGGGGGGTGGGGGGGGGGGGGGGGGTTTGACCCATCTTGGCTCTCAGGAACCTCAACTGCTTCTTCATACTCGAAGTTCAAAATGGTCTCTCTGGGGATGCTGCTCCTGTATCTTCAAAAGGACTATTGGCTCTGCTTCTTGGATCTGAAAGATGTGTGTACATACATCCCAATCCATCCTCTCCACTGACAGTACCTCCACTTTATACTGAGTGGACGACACTTTCCGTACTGCATTCTGCTGTTTCGGGCTAGCGTCTGCTCCCAGGGTCTTACAAAGTGCCTAGTGGTAGTAGCCACCTACCTCCAGACCCTGGGGGTCTTTGTCTTCCCCTACTTGGATGACTGGCTCATAGGAGCCTCTATACCGGTGGTGTTCAGTGCTCAGCCTCCCTCACCATTCAGGTGCTCAAGAGCCTGCAGTTCATCATCGACTACCCAAAGTCACATCTCCAGCCCTCGCAATGGCTGGAATTTATCAGGGCTCTTCTCCATACCACTCAAGCCCAGGAATTCTTACTGGCGGAACGCAGAAAGCGCCTCACCGAAGTAGTCATCACTGTCTAGCACAATTGGTTCACCATGGATAGGACATGCTGTGGTTACTAGGCCACATGGCCTCCACGTTGCACGTCACACTGTTGGCCCGTCTGCACACATGTTGGGTGCAATGGACTCTGTGCACTTAATGCTGTCAAGTCACTGGCTGCCTCTAGGACAAAGTGGCGTTCACCACACCTCTCATCAACTCCCTCTACTGGTGGTTTTAGCTATAGAACCTGCTCAGGGGACTTCCCTTCCAGTCCCCTCTGCCCCACTGGATGCTGACCACCGATGCATCCAAGTTGGGCTAGGGAGCGCATCACGATAGCCTGTGCACGCAGGGCCTCTGATCTGATTGGAAGAGCCTCTGTTCTCTCCTCTGTCCTATTGAATTATTGGCGTTCTGCTCTTTTTCCTTTTCTGGCAGTCTTAGTATTGTAAACAGCTTTTATGCAATGGCCCTAGCGGTATATCAAGAGTATGTATAAATAAATAAAGCCTACATCAGATAAATTTCCAGGAACCTCTGGGCCATTGGAAATGCTGCCCTTCTGCATCTTCCAGACTCGGCTGATCAACCAGATAGTCCTCATTTGGACAGACAATCTGTGACAATGTTCTACATCAACAAACAGGGGAGCATGGGGTTGTACCACCTCTGCTGGGAAGCGGTGCAGCTATGGAAGTTCGCTGTCACCCATGCCATGGGCCTCAGGGCAACGTTCCTGCTGAGTGAGCTCAATGTAGTAGTGGACCATCTTAGCAGGGTCCTCTAACCACAGGAAAGGACCTGCAACAAGGAGGGTGGTGGACCATATCTTCCTGATGTCCAAGTGACTTGCTTCTGTTCCAGGATGGCATTCAATGACTGGCTGGTGTCTGATGCCTTTCTCCTGGACTTAGGGATGGGGTTTCTGTATGCATACCTCCCAATTCCTCTAATAGCGAGAACATTATTCAAGTTCCAGGCCAAGGGCATCATGATTCTCATTACCTCTTATTGGTCCCGGCAGCTGTGGTTCCTCCTCCTGCTGCTTCCTCTCTCAGTGGGAGCCCCTTCAGCTGGGCTCCAACCCTGATCTTATTGCACAGGACAACAGGACCCTGCTTTACCCCAGTGTGCAGTTCCTGGTCCTCACGGCATGGATGCTGAGCGGGTAGTCCTCTCAGAACTCAATCTCCTGGAGAAGGTGGAAAATGTACTCCTGGCCTCCTGTAGGGACTCCACCTGCCTTTCCTATACCTTCAAATGGCATAGGTTTGCTCTCTGGTGTGTGGACAGGACTCAGGGCCCCTATTTTTGCACAGTGGAGCTGATACTAACGTATATTCTCCGCCTCTCTAACTTTGGCCTTTTCTGTCTAAGTGCACTTGAATGCGCTATGGGTGTACCATCATGGGCTAGATGATAAACTCATCTCTGTGTACCCACTAGTGGGCTGCTTCATATGGGGCTGCCTCCTCTCTGAACCTCCAGTCTAGCCCCCACCAATGTGGTTCTTGGGCGGCTCCTCTCTGCCCCCTTTGAGCGCTGGCCGCTTGCCTGCTAAAATACCTGACCTGGAAGGTTGTGTTCCTAGTGGCTGTTATCTCTTCCCAATGAGTTAGTGAACTCCAAGCCCATGTGGTGCATGCACCCTACACCAGATTTCACCAGAACAGAGTAGTCCTGCAGACACATCCACGTTTTCTGCCCAAAGTGGTCTCTTCCTTTTACCTCAGTCAGTCAGTAGTCCTGCCCATCTTTCTTTCCTCGCCCTAATGCCAACAGGGCAGAAGTCATGCTATACATGCTGGATTGCAAGAATGCTTTGGCCTTCTACCTGGAAAGAAAGAGCCCATTGATTGTTCCACTCAGCTCTTCATCTCCTTACTACACCCAGTTGGGTAGGGTCAGTCTCCAAATGTATGTTGTCCATTTGGGTAGGAGACTTCATTTCCTTTGTGTATGTGTAGGCTGGGATGAGCCTAGAACATCATGTCATGGCCCATAATTTCTGAGCTTTGTCTCCAGGGTGGAGATTTGTAGGGTTGCTATATCATTCTCTGTCTATACCTTCACAGTCCACTACTGTCTCTATGGGGATTCTTGGTGTGTCAGTAACTTTGGCCAAACCATATGCTCTGCATCCGTTTTGGACTTGGGTTCAATCCCTTCCCATTGGTCCATCTGTCTGTCCAGGCTACCGTAACATCTTACTGATGATGGTTGTGGATGCAGAATTGGATGCGTTCCTCAGAGAGGACTACTCAAGTTGTTTGTTCCGATTCTCCTGTTTGGTTGCTCATTGGGCTTCTGTTTTTGCCAATTTTTTGGTAGACTGTAGCTGGGGCATCCAATATTTGAGGACCTCATGCTTGTTCCTGGAGAAAGTGTACTCACTCACCTGAGGCAGGTGCTATCCGGGAACAGCAGGAATAAGTTCTCACAACCTTCCATTCTCCCTGTGGAGTTGTTGTTTTTCAGTTTTGTCATCCTACTGAGGACAAGATGGCTCCAGCAGGTGGGAAGGCAGGCGCATATGCATGATGGAACTCCCAAAAGCTTCCTGTGAAAGCTGGGGAGCATTCCTACACTGGCTCTATCAATGTCACCCATATATGAGGACTTATTCCTGTTGTTCCTAGAGAACACCTGCGTATGCTTTACTAAAGTGCATTATGTTGGATTGGGTTTACGTACATGTGGGCCACGTGGTAGCAAGGAGCACGTGGTCCAAAGGCCAAGTGCATTAAAAATCCTATGCTACCAGCATAACATGTGAATATATGGCATTAAGGTAGAGACTGAAGCGAGGGCAGAGTCGGGGCATGTGGTAAGGTGGGTATGACAGTTATGTGCTAGCTACTGTGTGCCCTTGCTAAGCTCCTGCATGCCAACTATGCAATTTGGATGTGAGTGTTAGAAATATATGAAGGGCAGAAGCAGCACAAACACATAATATTGAGGCAATTGGAGATACAAGCTGAATACCAAGGCACCTATTTGAAGGAGCTGCCTAGTGCAATTGGTCTGGCAGTGACATAGCCTGACTACCATAAACCCAGTGCCTGCAGGTCAGGGGTGACCCTACTGGGACAGTGAGCAAATAGCCACAGGCACATCAACTGCTACCCTGCTGTTTAATGTCATATGCAATGTTTAGTTGGAGGACTACTGTTGTGTCTGCTATGGAGGTATCAGGACATAAGGCCTGTGCTTTGTGCAGCAATCTGTACTGGCCTCATAGCCAGAGTTGAAGCCAGCAGAGTACTGGGGGGGGGGGGGGGTGAAGTTTAAGCATATAAATTAGGTGATGCACTTCATGGCTAAATGGACGGTATGGCAGCACAGGAGCTATCTGACCCTCTGCATGGAGAACATAAGAACATAAGATATGCCATACTGGGTCAGACCAAGGTCCATCAAGCCCAGTATCCTGTTTCCAACAATGGCCAATTTAGGTCATAAGTATCTATCAGTTTCCCCAAAAGACACAGGTTCTACAATGCTTGTATTGGGTCAAGCAGTGATATCCTAGATCCCTTTTAATAATGGTTTATGGACCTTTTCCTCCAGGAACTTGTCCAAACCTTTTTTTAAACCCAGCTACACTAACAGCTTTTACTACATTGGAGGTGCATGTGGCAGTGAATACATGCACTTGGGGGGGGGGGGGCATGCCACTGCTATGGGTCATGTTCCTGTTGGCAGATGGCCTGCCACCTTGACTGAAGGAGGACGGGGCTGAGGCCTATCAGCTCTGAGCAGCTGCATAATACTTCTATCACTGAATGTGGGCCTCCTGTGTTGGTACTCACTGAGTTGGTATCCCTTGCCTGGCCCCCTTGCCCAGGGGCAGAGGCGATCCATGGATCCGGGGAGCTCTTGATCGCTGGTCTGGTGGACCATTGGTTCCATGGCAGCTGGGTTGTTTAGCATGAGGGTGTTTGGGATTCACCACCTTCATGTGGTGGTCTCCCAGAGCTGCTCCTGGTAGGGTGGTGGCTGTGCCCCTACCCTGGTTATAAAGGTCAGGTTGATCTCCAGAAACAAACAGGAATGTAGTCTTCACATAAGGGTGACATCTCTACTGACTGTGCCCGCGTGGGAACGCTCCCCAGCGTCCAATAGGAAAGTCTTTGGGAGCATCCCACTGCACCTGTGTAGCTGCCTTCCCAGCTCTCCCTCTTTGTTTGTTTTCTGCCGAGCTGACAAGAAGCAATTCCTGTCACCGCAGAAAATTTCTTTTTCATACTTTTTTGTGGTTGCGTCTGCCTTTCAGTCAATGCTGGTACAGACTCCTGTCAGTGCTTTCTTTTTCTTTCTTCTTTCTTAAAAAAAAAAAAATTCTGTGAGGGAAGGAACTTTTCTTTCCTTTGTGCGCATCAACACCATCTTAGGCTTAGGCCTTCCCTTTTATCACAGACAAAATGGAAAAACCATCCAGTGGTTTTAAGAAGTATTCAAAATGTGGCGGTACCATTTTGGCCACAGACACCCATGACTGGTGTCTGAAATGCTTAGGGCCGGATCATTAGCTATCAGAATGTCCTCTTTGTAAGACGATGACAAAGAGAGGCCTACAGAATTGAGCTGCAAATCTGGTCACCCTCTTTGCCTCCGATGCAGTCTCTTTAGCATCGATGTCATTGAGAGCCTCATCTTCCTCCCAAGGATCTCAGCTATTGAAACTTAAGTTTTCATCAAAGTTTTCATCCAAGGGTAGATCTCATAAGTATTCAGATGCCTTGGGCATTGCCCTGGAGGGGGACACACCGGCCAAACAATCCCGGTGGGAGGACCTTCCTTTCAAAGCCTTAGTGGGGTCCCAGGATGCTCCCGAGGCCTCCATCTCTGGAGAGCTACTGGTGCCATGCTCTGGGATCGTGGCTCACAATTCTGGTACTGATACCCAAGCATCGGCAAGCTCCATGGATCAATGTATCCTGGCCATAGAGCGGAGCTTAGTGGCCTTACTGGCGGCCTTGGTACCAGTAAAACCTTTACAGTCTGTTCCGCAGGTGTCTGTACCTGCTGTGGTATCGATATAACCTGCATCTTGTGCCGCTTACCATGCTACTGTCCATGCTGGCCCTCAAATCCATTTGCAATACTGAGGTTCCAGCACCGCAAGCCTCAGCTACCGGTTTTGATTGGTACCGAGTTCATGCGGAGTAGGAACACCCTGCCCGTCGATACTTTGAGTCTTTGGATTCCGATTCATCGGATGACGAATTGGTCGATACCCGGGACATGAGAACTATCCTGGAAGACCCATCTTCATCTCCACAACGTCACATGTCCCCTCCAGAGGACATGTCTTTTCAAGACTTTATTCGTGATGTTGCTAGGGGTCTATCCATAACAGTGACATCGGAGAAAGAGCCTAGGGCTGAAGAACTCAAAATTCTTCAATACCCTACAGCCCTGAAGGAGGCTGCTATGCTCCCTATCCATTGGATATTTCATGACCTTATGCTTTGCATGTGGGAGACACCCCTTACCATCTCTCCCCATACTTGGCGACTTGATATCATGTAGTGGGTACCGGAGTGTCCTGGTTTTCAAAAGATGCAATTGCTGCACCATTCCATGGTGGTGGAAAGGGCAATGTGTTGAATAAAGAGTGCTAAGACACATTCCTCGAACCCTCCAGGTAGGGAATTGAGAACCCTTGACGCTTTTGGTCGACGTTTTCAGGCCTCCATGTTATCAGCCAGGATCAGTTCCTATATATTCTATATGGGTATGTTCCTTAGAGAGGTGGCTAAGGATTTGGAGTTAATCTGCTCTCTTGTCGTCAGGGAGAAGAGGAGCCATTATCTCACCCTTGTAAAGCATGCTCAGAATGTTTCAAAGTTTAACAGAGCAACTTTTGACTGTTTTGAGTGCATCAGCAGGACTTCATCCATCTGCACTGGTGCACGCAGGATTGCTTGGCTTCAAGCATTGGATCTTGAACAATGGATTCAAGATAAGCTGGGTAATATCCCTTGCACTGGTGAAAGGATTTGCAAGACAAGGCCTTTCAGTTGGAATCTGAGAACACTAACCTCAACAGGCTATCTAGATCTACTGCCAACCCAGCTAGGAAAAAAGCAGCAAAGAAAGCTTTTTTCAATAATAAGTAGTACTATCCTCCTTATAGTCCTGCTGTTCAGTGTCAACATCATGCGCCTCAGAAGGGGCAGCAACCATCAAAGCAGCAAAAGAAGGCTCAGACTCCTAAGTTGCAGCCATCTCAGCAGACCCAGCCTCCTCAGGGTCTTTGACTCCTTTCTAGAGAACATAGCAGCTCCACCTCTGAAGAGTCCAGAACCTGTCCACATCCCCGGCAGACTGTCACTTTGCCCACAGGTGGCATCTTATCTTATCACATCACATCACATCAGAGCAGTGGACTTTGTCCAGAGTATGGGAGGGGTACAAGCTTCATCTACAAAGTCTACCCCCCCCCCCGGACTCCTCCAAGAGAGTTCCGCTCTCAACCCCTTCTCATTGCTCTGTTGCTTCAAGAGGTCACCTCCCTTCTCTTGCAGGGTGCAATAGAGGAGGTTCCACCAGCCCAACAGGGAATGGGCTTTTATTCTCCATACTTCCTCATTCCAAAGAAAACAGGAGGGTGTACAGGTCCATTCTGGACCCCAGAGAACTGAACAAGTACCTATTTCAGGAGAAGTTCAAAATGATCTCCCTAGGGACCCTTCTCCCCTATCTCCAGAGTCAGGATTGGCTCTGTTCTCTAGATCTAAAGGAGTCATACACTCACAAACCTATTCATTCACAGAAGGTTCCTGCGCTTCATGTTTCAAGGCAGACATTATCAATATAAAGTCCTGCCTTTCAGCCTCGCCTCTGCCCCAAAAGTCTTCACAAAATTCATGGCAGTAGTGGCCGTATTCCTGAGGACTATAGGGATATTTGTCTTCCTTTATTTAGACTGGCTCATTCAAGCAAGAACCTCTCTAGATGCCAGCCTATCCCTCTCATGTACCATGCAGGTGCTACAACACTTGGGATTTGTAATAAATCTTCCAAAGTCCCAACTTGTTCCCTCTCAAACTCTAGAGTTTATAGGGGTTCTACTAGACATTCAGCAAGCAAGGGCATTTCTGCCCCAACTCTGCTGCACTAGACTCAATCAGTTAGCATCTCAGGCATGCCTCAAACACCTTCTCACTGCCCGAGAAGTGAAATAGCTTCTTGGCCATATGGCATCAACAGTGCATGTAGTTACATATGCTCATCTACACACAGCACAATGGACACTGGCATCCCAGTGGTCTCAGGCTTTGGGTCACCTGGGAGACAAAATAGTGGTCTCTACCCTCCTAATCTTGTCTCTCCAGTGGTGGCAATACCCATAAAACCTCTTGGTAGGATTACCTTTTTAGATGCCACATCAATGTACCCTAATGATAGATGCATCCAGATTTGGCTGGGGATCTCATCTGGACACTTTTCACTCAGGGACTCTGGTCTTTTCAGGAATCACAGCTCCACATAAATCTGCTGGAACTCAGAGCCATTCACAATGCTCTCAAAGTGTTCCAGGACCATCTTTGAGACCACACAGTTCAAGTCCAGATGGACAATCAAATAGCCCTATTCTACTTGAACAAGCAGGGCGGAACAGGCTCTTGGACCCTCTGCAATGAGGCTCTACATCTGTGGTCCTTTGCCATACAGCATCGCATTCACCTGCATGCAGTGTATCTTCTGGGCAAACACAATGTCTTAGCGGACAAACTCAGTTGAGTCCTTCTCCCCCATGAGTGGTCTCTTCATGTAGACAAGTGTCTCACATTTTTCAAATCTGGGAGACTCCAGAGATGGACCTGTTCGCAAGTCCTCAGAATGCCAAGCTCCCTCATGTCTGCACCAGGACTCCTGCACTCCACAGTCAGCAAGTGAATGCTTTTCACCTCCACCGGGGTCAAAGCTTCCTATATGCCTTCCCTCCCATTCCCCTAATTCCCAAGACCCTTTTCAAACTTCAGAGAGATGAGGGCTGCATGATACTCATAGCCCCACACTGGCCACATCAACCGTAGTACCCTCTCCTCCTACGTCTGTTTTGGGCTCAACTCATAGATCTGGGATCTGCTCCAGATCTCCCCTCTCAGGAGAAGGGGACACTGCTCCATCCCAATCCGCAGTCCCTCCATCTCACAGCATGGCTGCTGAAGGCATAGCCTTCCAGGACATTAACCTTTCCCAGGAAGTTAAGGACATACTCTTGGCTTCTAGGAAGCCATCCACCAGGTACTCCTATGCCTTCAAGTGGTGTAGAGTTTCTCTCTGGTGTTCTCAGAAGGATCTTAACCCCTTCTCAGCTCTGGTGGAGGCATTGAATATCTCCTTCACCTATCTTCTTCTGGACTCAGATGTACTCTTACTGAATTGGTTTTGAGTGCAATTGTGGCCTCTTACATGCCTTTAGATGGCTAGCCCATCTCTTCCTAGCACTAATAGCACGCTTCATGAGGGGTCTTCTATTAACTAAACCTGCCTTACTGGAGGAGAGATATTTCTACTATGTCCCTGTAAGTCTCCTATATATTTCCTGTGTATTCCTACTACATGTCTTTGAAGGCATGAGTAATCTTTATCTATGTTTATCTAGTTGCTCCCACACATGATTCCTTAGGAAATTAAACAAAAGAAAGAAAAATTGCATAGGAAACAATGCCCTAGTGTGGATTGGGAACTGGTTGAGAGGGAAAAGATTAGGGTCTAAAAGGTCAATTTTCCCAAAGGAAGGTGGTGAATAGTGGAGTACTCTAGAGATCTATTCTGGGACTGGTGCTTTTTAACATATTTGTATATGAGCTGGAATTGAATAATTTTGGTGTCACCTGCAAACTAAATCGCCTCACTTTTTTCCAAAGTTGTTAAATTATGTGCAGATTGTGAGAAATTGCAGGAGGATTTTAGGAGACTACGCATCAAAATGGCAGATGAAAGTTAATGTGGACAAGTGATGCACATAGTCAAGAGTAACTCAAACTATAGAAACTTGATGCCATGTTCCATATTAAGTCACCATCCAAGTAAAGGATCTTGGCATTGTCATAGACACTATGTTGAAATATGTCAAGTGTGAGGTGGCAAACAATAAAGCAAATAGAATGTTGAGTAAAGGAACAGAGAATAAAATGAAGAGCGTTATAATGCCTCTCTTCATGGTGCGACTGCACCTTGAGTATTGTGTGTAATTCTGGACTCAGCATGTCAAAAAGGATATAGCAGAATTAGAAAAGGTACAGAGAAGGACAACCAAAATAATGGGGATGGAACTACTTCCCTGTGAGGAAAAGCTAAAGAGGTTAGGGATCTTCAGTTTGGAGAAGGAATGGCGGAGGGAGGATATGATAGAAGTCTATAAAGTCCTGAGTGGAAAGGAATGGGTAAATGTGACTATATTGTGGTTGTTTTTTTTTTAAACTTTGAAAAGTACAAAGACCAGGAGTCACACTATGAAGTTACAAAGTAATAAATATAAAACACCTAGACGACAATTTTTTCATTCAACACAATTAAGCTCTGGAATTCACTGCTTGAGGATGTGGTAAATGCAGTTAATGTAGCTGGATTTAAAAATGTTTGTACAAGTTCATGGAGGAAAAGTCTATAAGCCATTAAGGTGAACCTAGGGGACACCACTACTTTTCCCTGGGGGTAAGGAGCATGACATCTTGAAGCTTTTGTGATCTTGTCATGTACTTGTGACCTAGATTTGCCACTGTTTGAATCAGGATACTGGCTTTGATGGGCTTAATATGGTACCTAGGATACTGAAGAGCTCAAGACAGCATCAGCTCCCTATAAGAGAGTGAAGTTGACTCAACTTTTTTTTTTCTTGCCCTCTGCTGGCAGGGGTACATAACACCCATCTGAGCTGGTTGGGCAATACTAAAGGAAAGAAAAGAGCAAGAAGTTGAAATTTCACCTCCCCTGTGCTCTGTCATTTCCACAAGAATGCTGCACAGAGTTTGTAGATCCAAACTTTGTTATGCCTGAATCTTCTTGAGACAGATATTTCTACAAACATTCCATCTGACCCTTCTCTTCCCCTCAAGGAAGAAGCCCCCATATTAGGATATCTTCTACTTGAGATTTGTGCAGAGCAGGACATGGCTAAAGTGCTATATCCTCAACAAGAAATGGAACTTGTGATAAGGAAGCTTATCATAGCTCAGGAAGGAGCTATAGAAAAGGTGAAGTGACTCTGAACAAGCAACCTGTCAGTTCTGGTAGAAATAAGAAAACAGAATTTTCTCATAAAAGACTACCAGTCCCAGAATGCACCAGGTTTCCAACAGCCATTAGAGGAGCTGAAGTGGGGAAACGTGTGTTCAATCAGGAGGGCTATGAGGTAATCCCTAAGCACTCATCTCAAAGGGCAGGGCCTGATTCAGCACAGCTGCGCTGTGTTAGGGAGGAGCACTCATCAAGGCAGAATAAGAGTAGAGTTTATTCTACAGATGACCATCTTCATGATCACCTTGGATATCCAGAGAAGGATCATCAGTTTCATCTGAAGGATCATCAGAAGCAGAAGCCAAACCGGACGGACAGAGAGGGAAAGAGACCCTTTGGAAGAAGGAAGAGAAAAGCCTTTGAGAGGTCTAGAAGAGTCCAAAGCAGTACGTATACTGGGAGGCATTCCAAGGGCCAGCATACACCATTGGACTGGGGAAAGCCAGAGGAATGGTGCTGCAGAGCTAGGAATCACCAGAGGCTACCTGTGAGGGAGACGGCTGCACGTGGAAGGGACCCTAAGACCCGTGCCAGAAGGTATGTGAAGAGAGATCCAGTGTCTAGGGATCTGGATTGGAAGGCTGGACATAAGAACTGGACTACATACTGGCCAGGCTATATAGAGAGGAACTCTAGCAGCAATGGAAGCTTAGGTATGAACACTGATCTATGCCCTAGCTATAACCTTGAAAGACAGCAGGGAAACAAGTATTCTCCTGAAAATGCTCCATTGAGAGATTCATCTGTGCCAATCCATGATATTGAACCCATGCTTGTTGAACAAGGGGGAATAATAGCAGATGAGGATCCTGTTTATATGGACTGCTCTCTATCTAAACTCTGTTGGTAACTTTCTGTTATAAAGTACAGCAACCATCACAAAGAAATACAAATTTGTTCTTTAATCTACTCAGAAAAGCTCCTGAAGCAGGATTTGACCCACACAGTGGAAGGCAAGCCAGCTAAGGGGTTTCAGCTGGTAACTGCTAGCAATTAAGCCTTGCCTAATTGCTTGTGAGCTAGGAGAGAATCACTTAAGTATCTATGTGGGAAGTAATCAGAAGTTAACCTGAAAAGAACAGTTTGTTTCTTGCTTTGTGGCTTTTCATTTGTTGTTTTCCTGATTTTAACTTTGTTTTTCCAAGTTAACACTGAAAGCAAGTAACCTAATTTATGTGCTACCAAGCATATCTGTGTTGGGAGAAATAACCCCATAAATAAATATCTTATTGGCTTTACCCAAGAGCACAACTAAATTATTGTCAGCAGCTGTCTGGTGTGAATGAACTACATTGTCCACAATATCTTGCAAATCATATAGAAATATGCACTTGCCAAGAGTGTGAAGATTCTCACCCAGGCAGCCGTCTGACAAACTATGCTTAGTCTTTGGCCTCCTAACATTATTTGAGGCTCTGAGGCCACAGTGGTAGATCCTTTTGTGGGGATTTTTATCAGCAAACAGGAATAATTTATACTATGTTTTGTCCAGGGGTAATTAGCTGCTAATTGTGCAAGGGGTAAATAGCCCAATTAAAAAAGAGAGAAGTTTTGGCATATCTTGCTAGGGCCTGGGTGGATGTGGTTCTCTTGCAAAAGAATCCCACCTCACTCGAGCAGAACCCAAAAAGCTGAAGGGTCAAGGATATGCCCTCATGTATTGCTCCCCATACAACTTAAAAAAAAAAAAAAAAAAAAAAAAAAGGGTGTGGGGGGGGGGGGGGGGGGGTTGTAATTCTTATACACAAGAGAGTGCCATTTCTGGAATAGACATTGGGAGGAGACAGCATAGGGAGTATGGTGTGGGTTGTTGGAAGGGTAGACCAGAAAGCGGTATCTCTACTGAATATGTATGCCCCTAACAGGAAGAAAGGGTCCTCCTTTAGTACTTGGATGAAAGAATTCCAAAAAGTGGCTAAAGGGGACTGGATTGTGGCAGGTGATCTCAACTGCGCGATGGGGAAGGAGGCTCACTCCAATTATCAGGCCTGGAAACATAGCAGGGATGGTCGAAAACTAAGGCAACGTATGCAAAAATGGGATCTGGCGAAGGCTGCAGAGAATATACCTGTTTTTCAAGATGGGAGGCGCATTTTCAAGAATTGATTATTTTTGGGGACAAAGACCAACTGGGAAGCTTTGAGAATGTAAAAATTCACCCCATTCTCATCTCTGACCATGGTATGATCATTGGCCAGTGGACCCCCCCCCCCCTCCGCCCTGGAGGGAATGGGGGTTGAGGGAGCAAGTTTGGAGGGCAAATATATCCCTGATACAGAGTGAGAAGGGGCTGAGAAAGCTTCGGCAATCATGGTGGGAATCCCTGCAAAATAATGATACAGGCGAGGTGAAGGATGGAACACTTTGGGACGCAGGGAAAGTGTAAATGAGGAGTGTTTTGATACAAATGGGGGCACAGCACAAACATGAAAGGGAGAGGCAATGGGCACAACTCCAGGAAGATCTAACACGATTACAAAAGGAATACAGTCAAACCGGGGCAGAGTGCATACCAGCACCTAATAAAGACTAGGGCCAAACCTAACTCACTAGGTATGGCCTATATGGCATGTTTAATGGAGGCAACTAAGTGACAATACATGGAAAGCAGCAACAACGCAGGAATATTATTAACGTGGCAATTGAGAAAGAAACAGGAGCAGCGGTTAGTTGCAGAAATCAAGACTCAAGATGGACAGAGGGCAGTGTGTAATGAGATAACAGGGGCTTATTGGGCTTTCTATGAACATCTTTATCAGACTGAGGGGGAAAGCACCTCCGAGCAGATCTCCGCCTACCTGGACAGCATAGATCTCCCCATAGTAGACCTGGCTGAAGAAATAGCATTGGGGAGTCCCATTGGTACTGAAGAAGTAATACGGGCGATCAAGTCAATGTCTAAGGCGATGGGGGGTGGTGGGGGGGGTTTCCCTGTAGAATATTATCAAGGACTGCGGAAGGACATGGCCCCTCTTTTGGCACAGTTGCTCACAGGTTTTATAGAGGGAAAGTCCATACCTAATATAATGATATAGGCAAATATAATAGTTCTCCACAAGGGCAGCTGACTGCCAGATCAGTGTGAGAGCTACCTCCCAATAACCCTCATAAACAGTGACACCAAGTTATACGCCAAGGTTTTGGTGTCACACCTGAAGAGACCATATCTTACAAAGGATATAAAAAGACTGGAAACGGTTCAGAGGAAGGTGAACAAAATGATTTGGAGCCTACGTCAGAAGCCTTATGAGAAGAGACTTGAAGACCTAAACATGTACACTCTGGAGGAGAGGAGGGATAGGGGAGATATGATTCAGACCTGTAAATACTTAAAGAGAATTAATGAACAAACAAACCTCTTCCAAAGATGGGGAAGCTGTAAAACTAGAGGGCATAACATGAAGCTGTAAGGGGGTAAATTGAAAGGCAATGTCAGGAAATACTTCTTACTTTTTCACTGAAAGGGTGGTGGATGCTTGGAATGCCCTCGCGATGGAAGTGGTGGGGCAAATACACAGTGACAGAATTCAAAATGGCATGGGACAAACACAGTGGATCCCTTTACAGCAGCAGAACAAAATAAAAATAAACTTAACTATCTAATTTCTCAACAAACAGGGGTGTCCTACACGGAGCAGTGGGTTCACCCCTAAACAAAGACATGGGGAGGGGTGACCTGCACGAAGTGGCAGGTGCACCTACTCTTGCCATCTTACTGGGCAGACTAGATGGACCATACTGGTCTTTATCTGCTGTCATTTACTATGTTACTATCAAGATGAGCAATGGGAGAAGATACACCAGGGAATATACAGATATACATGGGTTACCTCCTGGAGGGAGACACAATTTCAGATCATTCATAGGATGTATACCACACCTCTCCAAATGTACAGAACTAAAGTGAGAGGATACTGGGCAGTACTGGAGGGGTTGTACCCAGGACAGTCTTTCTACAATATGTGGTGGGAATGCCCAGTGATCAGACGTTTTTGGCTAAACAATTACTACAGATTATCAGGAGCAGGGGAGGGTAGGGACTTATTTACTCCCACAAGTATGTTATTGGGGCTTCTATCTTTATCCCTGCTCTGGAAAGCCAAGGACTTATTACGGGAAAAGCTGTTCCTTACATGGATGACCATTGCCTGGAAATGGAAGTCAAGTAGTGGACCTACACCCATAGACTGGTACGAAAAAATGAGGGAAGCAGTGAAATTTGATAAGCTAACTTATGAATTACAGAGGAAGGATTGTTTATTCCAGAAAATTTGGGACCCGTTTCTCTCGGAAAAGGGGGGGCCCATCCTCCACAGTTGGAGAGATGGCCCCTGCACAACCCCTGTCCCTGGCAAAATCTCCTATGACTACTGACTACCAAGATAACTCCTTAATATAAAAATTAGTAGAAATTGCCCCGCCCCCCTCAATTGCTGCTATAGAGTTAAGGGTTTATTGTTTACATGTGTTGACACAGTTGATCATTTGAATGTGAAGTGCAGCTTTAATGGAATGATGTATAAAATGGTGGATGGAACATTGGAGTTCAAAGGCAGAGGATAAGGGAAACAGCAGCCACTAAGTGTTGAAGAGGCGTACTTAGTGGGTTCTAGGGTGCCAAAGAGAAATAGAAGATGATAGGTCTGGCCAGGGGACTGGTCATCCCAGGGGAGCAGGGATGTAGCTGTAACTAGTATACCATTGATTGTGATGTATAAGGTTGCACAGCGGATGAGTTATGTATTGACTATTGTAATTTGACTTTCACTCTCAATAAAATTATGTTGGAAAAAAAAGGGTTCCAGGAGTAATCTGGGAAACTACACACCAGTGAGTCCAACATCAGTACCAGACAAAATCGTAGAAACCATTATAAAGAATAAAATTACTGATCATATATATAGTCATGGTTTAATGAGAGAAAGCCAAAATGGATTTAGCCAAGGAAAGTCTTGTCTTACTAATCTGTTGTATTTTTTTGAAGGTTGAATAAACAGGTAGACAAAGGTGAGCCGGTTGATATAGTGTATCTGGATTTTCAGAAAGCGTTTGACAAAGTCGCTCATGAGAGATTCTTGGCAAAATTAACAAGTCATGGGATTGGAGGCAATGTAGTATTGTGGATCAGGAACTGGTTAAAAGATAGAAAGCAGAGAGTATGGCTAAATGGCCAGTTTTCTCAGTGGAGAAAAGTAAATAGTGGAGTACCGCAGGGATCTGTGCTGGGCCCGCTGCTTTTTAACATATTCATAAATGACCTGGAAATGGGAATAATGAGTGGTGTTATCAAATCTGCAGATGACACTAAACTATTCAAAGTTGTTAAAATCCCATGAGGATTGTGGGAAATTGCAAGAGGACCTTGATAAATTGGAAGACCGGGCATCCAAATGGCAGATGAAATTTAATGTGGATAAGTGCAAAGTTATGCATCTAGGAAAGAACAACCCAAACTATGGTTATACGATGCAAGGTACCACCTTAGAAACCACCACCCAGGAAAAAGATTTAGGTGTCATCATGGATAATACATTGAAACCCTCTGCCCAGTGTACAGTGGCGACCAAGAAAGCAAATAGAATGCTAGAAAATCATAAGGAAAGGAATGGAGAATAAAACAAAGGCTATTATAATGCCTCTGTATCGTCCATGATTCGACTGCACCTTGAATATTGTGTGCAATTCTGGTCGCAGTATCTTTAATAGGATTTAGCGTAATTAGAAAATGTACCGAGAAGACCCACCAAAATGGTAAAGGGGATGTAAAGATATCCCTATGAGGAAAGGCTTAAAAGGTTAGGGCTCTTCAACTTGGAAAAGAGAAGTCTGAGGGGAGATATGATAGAGATCTATAAATTAATGAATCACATGGAACGAGTTAACGTAGATCGGTTGTTTACGCCATCAAAAAGTAGAAAGACTAGAGGACACGCAATGATGCTACAATGTAACCCATTTAAAACTAATAAGAGAAAATATTTGTTCACTCAACATGTAATCAAACTCTGGAATTTATTACCGGAGGATGCAGTAAAAGCTGTTAGCATAGTTGGGTTTGAAAAAGGTTTGGACAAGTTCCTGGAGGAAAGGTCCATAAGCCATTATTAAAGAGGACCAGGGAAATCCAGTGCTTACCACAGGACTAGCATTGTGGAACCTGTGGCCTTTGGGAACCTGCCAGGTACTTGTGATCTGGATTGGCCACTGTTCGAAACAGGATACTGGGCGCGATGGACCTTGGCCTGACCAAGTATTGCATTTCTTATGTTCTTATCCAACTTACACCCAGTTCTATAAGAACAGGGTCGTCCTCAGGACTCACACTAAAGTCCTGTCTAAGGCAGTATCCGCTTTTCACTTGAATCAGTCGGTGGTACTACTTTGCTTTCTTTCCTAGGCCTCATGCGAGTAGAGCTGAGGCTGCACTTCACACCCTGGATTGTAAGAGAATGCTGTCTTTCTATCTGGAGAGGACAAAAGCCCAACAACACTCTTCCTAGCTCTTTGTCTCTTTTGATCCCAACAAGTTGGATGTGGCTGTCTCCAAACATACTCTTTCCATTTGGGTGGTGGACTGCATCTCTTTTGCTTACACACAAGTTGGAATTTTTGGAGCGCCATGCCACAGCGCTTAATGTCAGGTCCATGGCTGCTTCTGTGGTCAATCTGCGCTCAGTCTCCACAGTGGATATTTGTAAGGCTGCTACATGGTCCTCTGTCCATACCTTTACAACCCACTAGGGGACATGCAATGAAGCTACAGGGTAAACTATTTAAGACTAATAAAAGAAAATATTTTTTCACTCAATGTGTAATCAAACTCTGGAATTTGTTACCGGAGGATGTAGTAAAGGCTGTTAGTGTAGCTGCATTTAAAAAAGGTTTGGACAAGTTCCTGGAGGAAAGGTCCATAAACCATTATTAAGAAGAGACCCAGGATATCAATGCTTGATCCAGTACAAGCATTGCGGAACCTGTATCTTTTGGGGAAACTGCTAGGTACGTATGACCTAGATTGGCCACTGTTGGAAACAGGATACTGGGCTTGATGGACCTTGGTCTGACCCAGTATGGCATATCTTATGTTCTTATGGATGTGGATTCCTGACATGACAGCAACTTCAGCCAAGCTGTACTTTGGCATCTCTTTGGGAATTGAAGCAACTCCTTCCCACTGGCCCTTCTCTCCATCCAGGCTACAGTAGAGTTGACCTGATGTTGATGTCCCTGCGGACGATGCCTTTTGGAACCTTTCAGTGATTCTCTCATGCTTCTTCTCTCGGTTTGTTTTTCTGGTTGCCCCATTGGGCTTTTTTACAAGTTTTTTGGGAGCCTGTGGCTTGGGAATCCCATATGTGAGGACTGACTTCCTGCTTGGTCCCAGAGAAAGTATAATTACCTGTAGCAGGTATTCTCCAGGATCAGCAGGAATTGGTCCTCACTACCCTCTCCATTCCTGTAGAGAAGTTTGCTATTTTTGTCTTGATTAAGCTATGTCATCATACTTTTGGGCGGGAGGACCAGCATGCATGTGTAGTGCACCTTCTAAAAGCTTCCTTTGGAGGCTGAGAAGCATTCCCATATGGGCTCAGTCAGTGACGTCCACCCATATGTGAGGACTTATTCCTGCTGATCCCGGAGAACACCTGCTACAGGTGAGTAACTACCCTTTCCAATAAGTGATGCTTACAGTCTGTAGTGCTGCCAAATTTTATATAGAACTGTATTTGCTTACCATCTTCCAGAAAGTGCTGATTTTCTCTATCACCTCATGCACAATCACTGCCTGGCATTATCTTAGCAGAAGCAGATGAGTGTAGAGCCCATTCTCCGTGGACAAGCAGAAAGTAAGTCCTCACATATGAGACATCCCCGATGAAGCCTAGCGCAGGAATGCTCCCCAACTTCCATTGAAAGCTTAGGAGGTTCCACCATGCATGCGTGCCCAGCTTCCTGCCTGCCATGGTGCCAGTCGTCTTTTTCCATGGAGCCCTTAGGATGTGTTCCAGCCATTGGTGGAAAAATGTTGATTTTTTTTTTCTGACCCTTCATGGGTTGTTTTTTCATCTTTTTGCTAGTTACCAGCTGCCGTCAGTTGCTTCAGCTCCTCATCCAATGTCCTCTTTTTTTCAGTTGCTTTTCTTTCTTTGTTTTTCTCTTTGCATTTTTTTCCAATGGCTGGTGAAATTGATCCATTGGACCTTGCCATGGCTGTGTTCTCCAGCATGTCCAAGCCAGCCAGCGGCTTTAAAAAGTGCACCAAGTGTGCACGCACCATTTCGGTGACAGACACAATTGGTGCCTGCAGTGCCTTGGACCCAACCATCAGCCCACCTTGTGCCTGTAGATGAAGATGGGCCTCAAGGGCCAGGAGAAACAGAGGGGGTCTCTCTTCAGGCTGTCTGTTTCAGCGTCCTTGACATTGACAGCTTTGTAGGGTTCTGCTGAGGTGGTGGCATCATGTGGTGCCTGAGCACACTCAGAGTCGTGGTGCCACAGAGTGGAGACTCCATCAACCTCTGGCGGGAGCGCAGGAAGGATTTCCCATCGACTCCGTCAACATCGAAGGGGCGTCTGAGCACTGGGTCAAGAGCCATGTGCATTGGCACCAGAGCCCCCCTCAGCATGACATCATGAGTGATGGACATAAGCAGCCCGTTAAGCTGCCCCAGCTAGGAGAGTTAACCCCCAGGGCTCTAGAGGGCCACCGGCTATCTCCCGATGAGCCCACCATCGTGGAGATCCCTTCACTGGTGCTAGAGTCAATGGTTGTTATCCCAGCCCCAATATCTTCAGGGATGGCAGTGCTGGAGGAATGCCTTTAAACCCTCAAGGCCCACATGGTGGCGCTGATGGCATGTGGCAAGTTGGCCCCTCACTGCCATTGGCATCATCACCACACTGTCCAGCCTATTCTGGAGACCCATGCTCTCCCTGCTGAAGCAAGTGCTTCGGGTTGGCAGTGAATCAACACAAGTCCCAATAGCCATTTCACTCTCCAGCATCTCGGGCTGTGATGCCCTGGTGCACCAGCGCCCCCACTCAGTGCACAATCAATCCCACCAACACCCAGCTTCTCTGTCTGACCAGAGATGGCATTGAGGGGAAGCCTGGCACTATTTTGATTTCTACTGAGTCAAACTCTGAGGGATGAGAGACCGAGGAGGAGTTGGTGGTGTCTGAGTCTCCAGACCTGCCATCGGACCCCTTCCCTCCATCTGAATGGCAGAAGTGACCCCCAAAGGGCATGTCCTTCCAAGACTTCATTAGGGACATGGCCAAGACCATATCCTTCTCCCTTGAGTCAGAGGATGAGCCAAGGGTGGAGGAGTTGGTGATTCTCCAATACCCCTCGGTGCCTGCGGATGTGGGAGCCTTCTCTAATGGTGCCAGCCATCAGCCAATGCCTGGACTCTATGTGCTGGGTCTAGAAGGCCCCGGACTTCGAGAAAGCGCAGCTGCCCCACAACTCCATAGTGGTGGAATCTGTCATGAAGAGGATTAAGAGCATCATGACCCATTCTTCGGTACCCCTGGGCAGGGAAGCCAGGATCCTTGATTCCTTTAATAGGAGATGTTTCCAGGGCTTCATGCTAGTAACCAGGATACTCTCCTAACAGTTTTACATGAGCATGTTCCTTAAGGACATTATGATGGACTTGGTTGAGTTTGGCTCCCTCGTTCCTTCGGAGTGCCTTGATTCCTTCTGTGCACTGGTGGGCCATGGCAAGGATTGCTCAAAATACATGGTTCAGCCCACCCATGATGTCAGAGTCCACCAGCCAGACTGTGGCTGTGGGCATAGGAGCACGCCATCTCACTTGGCTCCAGTCATTGGATCTGAAACAGTGGGTCCAAGACAAGCTGGCGGATGTGCCTTGTCAAGGGGAGAATCCCTTTAGGAAACCCATGGAGGAATGAGCAGTTGAGATTGAGAGAGCATGTGACCCTCTCTAGGCTCTCACGGAAGACCACTGACCCCTCACACAAAAAGTACCGGAGTGGAGGAGTGGCCTAGTGGTTGGGGCAAGGTACTTCAAGCCGGAAGGTCGGAGGTTCAAATCCCACTAGAGGACAGCAACCTTGGGCCGGAAGGACTGGGGTTTCTAGTCCCACAGGTGCTCCTTGTGGTCTTGGGCAAGCCACTTAACCCTCCATAGCCCATGTTCCCTGTAAAATAGTTATCTCTGAATTATAATGCCCTGTTCAATGTAATTTCAGTTTGTTCAATGTAAACCGCACTGATGCAGAATAGCGCGGTATATAAGAGAATGTAAATAAATAAAATAAATAAATACCAGGGCAAAACGCCATTTTACCATCTCAAGCACCAGTACTATCAGAGCCCTCAGTGTGCACAGCCTAAGGTGCAGGCCCCGTGCCAGCAGCAATAGGAGAAGGCCCAACTGGCCCCTCAGCCAAAGCCAGGGTTGGGGTTTTGACAGGTTCCTCTGGGCACCAGCAGATTGGCTATGCTCCTAAAGGGTACCCCCTCAAGTGGGTGGTGGCTTGTCCACTTTGTCTACAGGTGGCCTCTCATTACCTCGGACACTTGGATCTTGCAGATAGTCAACAGCGGATACCTGCTGCACTTTATCCAGTTACCGCCTCCTTTCTTCACCAGGCAGTACCCCCTAGACCTGCATCACAATTTGCTAGAAGAGGAGGCGGCTACTTCCTTCTGACTGAGCTTGCCATCAATCTGGTGTCTCTTGCTCAGGTTGGGTGGGGCTTCTACTTCAGATGCTTCCTGGTCCCCTAAAAGACAGGGGGGGTTCCAACCCATTCTGGACCTCAGGAACCTCAATCGCTTCTTAGTGCAGGAAAAGTTCAGGGTTGTCTCGCTGGGGATGCTGCTCCCTTATCTTCTCAAGGACGATTGGCTATGTTCCTTGGATCTGAAGAATTTGTATATGCACAACCCAATCCACCCTGTTCACAGGAAATACCTTCGGTTTGTTCTGGGGGTTCAGCACTACCAGTACAGAGTGCTTCCATTTGGACTTGCATCGGCTCTCAGGTCTTCACAAAATGTCTCGCAGTGGTGGCCATGTATCTCTGAACCCTGGGGGTCTTCGTCTCCCCTTACTTGGACTGGTGGCTCATAAAGAGCTCCACCCTGTATGGCATCAGTCAATAGGCTGACCTCACCATCGAGGCAGCGCCACAAGGTAGCACGGAGGATGCTGAAGATGCTCGGCTACATGGCCTTGACTGTGCACATTACTCCACTGGCTTGCCTCTATATGAGGCAACCTCGGTGGACGTTGAGCACGCAGTGGAAGCAAATCACCAGCCACCTTTTGGGATCTGTGGCAGTCACCGCACCTCTTGTGCAGGCCATTCATTGGTGGCTAGAGCCGCAGAACCTGCTCAGGTGTCTTCCTTTTCAGGTGTTGATGCCCCAGAGAATGCTGACCATGAATGCATCTCAGTTGTACTGGCAGGGGCACATCTGGATGGCCTGCACACGTAGGGCCTGTGGTCCGAGCAGGAGAGCCTCCAACAGATCAACTTCCTCAAGCTTTGCGCAATTGTGCATGCCCACCGGGCCTTCTAGATGCACCTGGTCAACCAGGTTGTCCTGGTTCAGACTATCAAATGGCAGTGTTCTACATCAACAAACAGGGAGACATGGGATTGTACCTCCTATGCTGGGAAGCAGTTCGCTTGGGGAAGTTTGCTGCTGCCGCCCATGGGATGGAGCTGTGGGCGGTTTATCTGGTGGATCACCTGAGCCTGGTCATCCAACCACATGGGTGGACCCTCAGCAGGGAAGTAGTAGATCAGATCTTCTGGGAGTGGGATACTTCCACAATAGATCTTTTTGTTTCTCTGCACAATGCCCAGGTGAGGCAGTTCTGCTCCAGGATGGCTGCCAGAGGTCAGTTGGCTCTGGATGCCTTCCTACGCCACTGGAGGGTGGGTTTGCTTTACGCTTACCCTCTGATCCCACTCATGCCAAAGACTTTGTTCAAGCTTCAGGCTGACAAGGGTACCATGATTCTCATTGCCCTATATTGGCCCAGGCAACCGTGATTCCTCTGCTTCTTCAGCTCTCTGCCCCAGACCTCATCTCTCAGGAGGATGGGACCCTGCTGCACCCCAACGTCTGGCCCCTGGCCCTTACAGCTTGGATGCTGAGCAGGTAGTTCTCTTGGAACTTACATCCCTGGGTAGATTAACAGACATCCTTCTGGCCTCATGCAGGGATTCTACATGCAGATCCTACACATTTAAGTGGCAAAGATTCTCCGCCTTGTGTGCTGACAGGGCTCTGGATCCCCCTCTTCTGCTCTGTGGACAAGATTGCTGGAGTACCTCCTGCATCTCTCAAATTCCGGTCTCAAGTCTAATTCAATTAGAGTCCATCTGAGCATGATGGGGGCCTACCATCATGGCTCAGAGGGGAAGCCCATCTCAGCTCAGCCCCTGGTGGCTCACTTCATGAGGGGCCTACTGCTCTCTAAGCCTCCAATCAAGCCCCCACGGTGGTTTGGGACCTTTAATATGATTTTGGCACAGCTTTTGTTGGCTCCTTTTGAGCTGTTTGCTTCCTGCCCTCTAAAGCTCCTAACCCGGAAGGTATTGTTCCTGGTGGCAGTCTCTTCTGCTCGCTGTGTCAGTGAGCTTCAGGCCTTGGTGGCTCACCCACCATATACCAAGTTTCATCATAATAAGGTAGTTTTGCGAATGCATCCACATTTCTTCCCTAAGATGGTCTCCGCTTTCCACCTCAATTAGTCGTTCTGCCCACCTTCTTTCCCAGGCCTCATGCCATTTGTGGGGAGTCTGCGCTGCACATGCTAGATGGCAAGCACATCCTAACCTTCTACCTTGAGCAGATAAGGGCGCCCTGGCGTTCCACCAAGCTGTTTGTCTCTTTCGACCCCAGGAAACTGGGTGCTATTGTCTCCAAATGTACGCTGTCCATTTGGCTGGCAGACTGCATCTCTTTCACTTATGCCCAGACAGGCCTTGAATATTGTGTGCAGTTCTGGTCACCGTATCTTAAAAAGGATATAGTGTTATTAGAAAAGGAACAGAGTAGAGCCACCAAACTGGTAAAAGGGGATGGAGGGATATCCCTATGAAGAGAGGTTAAAAAGGTTAGGGCTCTTCAATTTGGAAAAGAGACAGCTGAAGGGAGATATGATAGGGGTCTATAAATTAATGATTGGAGTGGAACGGGTAAACGTAGATTGATTATGCTATCAAAATATAGAAAAACTAGGGGACATGCAAAGAAGCTACAGGGTAACCTATTTAAGACTAATAAGAGAAAATATTTTTTCACTCAACGTGTAATCAAACTCTAGAATTTGTTACCGGAGGTTGTAGTACAAGCTGTTAGTGTAGCCAGATTTAAAAAAGGTATGGACAAGTTCCTGGAGGAAAGATCCATAAATCATTACTAAAGGGGACCCAGGCAATCTACTGCTTGCCCCAATACAAGCATTGTGGAAACTGTCTTTTGGGGAAACTGCTTTGTACTTGTGATCTAGATTGGTCTCTACTGAAAACAGGATACTGGGCTTGATGAATCTTGGTTTGACACAGAATTTATTTATTTATTTAAAGGGTATTTCTATCCCGCCTTATCCTTCAATCAAGGTGGTGTACACATCAAACAATCAATGGCAATGGTGTTTATGTTAGATAAGTCTATGTACAGTGAGGGTGCATGGGTGTGGGTGTGCTGATTAGTGTGAGCTATTTACAACATGTGCTTTTTACAGTTACATACAAGGGTTTGCTGATTCTGCAGCGGGCTGTGATTGATCTTCAATCGAGTCTGAGGTTGGTCCGAGTCTGTAGAGTCTGGCTATGTTCTTTGGCTGTAGTGCTCAGTGAAGAGTACTGTCTTTAGGTGTTTCCGGAAGTCCTTCGGATCTTCAGTTGATCGTAGGTCGTCTGGGAGTGTGTTCCATATTGTTGGAGCCGCCAGTGATAGGGCTCTTTGTGTGGTGGATTTGCATGCATTTGTGTAGTTGCTTGGGGTGCTGAGTGTGTCTGCTGTGGTCTTTCTTCTAGGTCTAGTGCTGGCGTCAGGGAGTATGAGGGCTTGGAGGCTGAGTGCAGAGCTCTTGTGTTTGATTCTGAATATGTTTAGTATCATTTTGTATTTGATGCGGTGGCTGATTGGGAGCCAGTGGAGGTCTTTTAGGATGGGGGTTATGTGGGCTTGTATTGGAGAACCGGTGATTATTCTGGCTGCCGTGTTTTGAGCCATTTGAAGTGGCCTGAGTGATTGTTTTGGCATGCCGTTGTAGATCGGGTTGCAGAAGTCAAGTATGGGAGTTATAAGTGCTTAGCAGACTGTGCAGAAGTGGTCTTGTGTGAGTAGGGGCTTGAGGCATCTGATTATTCTCATTTTGTAGTATGCATTTTTGGAGGTTCTTCTGATGTGTGATTGTAGGTTCAACTCTGTCGAGTGTTATTCCGAGGTATTTCACTTCGTTCTTCAGTGGTATTGCTGTTTGTTGGTTTTGATGCGGGGTGGGGGGCTGAAGTTGGTGTTTCGTGTGATGATGAGTGCTTCTGTCTTGCTGTAGTTTATGGCTAGGTTGTTGTGCATGAGCCAATTGGACATGCTGTTGAGACATTTCATTATTTTGGTGTAGTCGGGGCTGTGGAGGTTGATTGGCGTGTATATCATGATGTCATCTGTTAGATTGTGTAGTCTATGTGCTTTCATGATGTTGCAGATTGGTTGGATGTATAGGTTGAATAGTAGTGAGGATAGTGCGGATCCTTGGGCACTCCTTGCTTGATCTTTGCGGGTTGTGAGATGTTGGATCCGATCTTGACTTGGAACTGTCTGTCTGTTAGGTATGAGTTGAACCATTTTAGTATGGTGCCAGTTATTCCAATGTTCTGTAGTCTGGTTAGGAGGATTCTGTGGTCCATCTTATGTTCTTATGGCAATGCCACAGCTCATAATGTCTGAGCTATGGCTATGTCTGTGGCCAACTTGTGCTCGGTCTCCATGGAGGAGATATGTAGGGCTGCAACGTGGTCTTCTTTCCACACATTCACAACTCATTACTGTCTGGATGGGGATTCCTAATGCAACAGCAACTTCGGCCAAGCCATACTCCGACACCTCTTTGGGACTTAGGTTCAACTCCTTCCCACTGGCCCTTCTGTCCATCCAGCTTACCAAAAAGAGTCCTTTTCGACATGCACTAAGGACGCTGAATCCGTTGAGTTCCCTTGGGAGAGATGGACCTACCCTTGCTGTTTGTTTCAGTTCTCCAGTTTTGTTGCACCTGTTGGGCTTTTCCCTCCTCTTTTTTTCAGTAGCCCGTAGCTTGGGAATCCCATATGTGAGGACTGACTTCCTGCTTGTCCAGGGAAAAAGCATAGTTACTCAACTGTAGCAGGTGTTCTCTGTAGACAACAGGAATAAGTCTTCACAAATCTCCCACTTCCCCAAGGAGTTCCTTTTATCATTGCTCTATAATACTGGAGAGAAGATGGTATCATGGCAGGCAGGAAGATGGGTGTGCATGCAAGGTGGAGCCTCCCAAAAGCTTCCAATGGAATCTGGGGAGCATTCCCATGCCGGGGCTCCATTGGGGACATCATCCATACTTGAGGACTTATTCCTGCTGTCCATGGAGAACACCTGCTACAGGTGAGTAACTATGCTTTTTATAAAACAGTGTACAGCATTGCTAATACTTTAAGGATTTCAGCTACTGCTATAGTAGCCAGCCATCTAACATAGGGCAGTGGAGGTGTAGCCTAGTCGTTAGAGCACTGGCTTGGGAACCAGCAGACCAGAGTTCAGTTCCCACTAGCACTCCTTGTGGCCTTGGGCAAGTCACTTGATCCTTCATTGCCTCAGAAGAATCCAAGTTAGCAATGTCTCCATTTAATGTACATTACCAAGTTTGTTACAATGTAAACTGCTTTGACTAAAAATGATAGAGTAGTATAAAAAAAACTGTTAAATGTATACAAATCAGAAAGATTTCCTGTGCACTAGTGACACTTTTTTAAGATGGAGAGCAAGTAAAGGAGACTGGGTATCCTAAGCAATGGTTCTCAGTCTAGTCCTCTGGGCCTACCCATCCAGTTGGGTTTTTAGGATATCCACAATGAATATGCATAAGACATATTTGTATGCCCCACTGCCTCCTTGATATACATATCTATCTCATGTATAGTCACTGTGGATATCCTGAAAACCTTGCTAGCTGGGGAGCCCCCACAGCAGGTTTAGGAACCACTGTCATATGGCCTATCTAGTCTGCTGATCCATACCAGTTGCTACGCTCTAGAATCCTGTCCTCTCCTGTACATTTTCTGTGTTGTCCCATACTTTCTTGAATGCATTTCTACTCTCCACAACCTCACATGTCTCTGCCATTTTCATAAATATTTCCTCAGATTACTCCTGTCTATCAATTGAAAGGAAGCTCAGGACTGACGGAGCACAGAATGAAGGGGAAAGGGAGTAAAGACCCAGCCCCTGTGCATTTATGCCACTGAGCTATTTTAAATGTTTCATATTTCCCCTCTCCTGCCTTTCTTCCAAAGTGTACATATTCATTTTCAAGTCTGTTCCTTTTTGTTTTATATAATGATTAAAAATAGTCACCACCCAAATTGCCTCCTCTATTGTATAAGAACACCAACGCTACAAGTATAAATTCTAGTTTAAAAAGGACCTTGGTATGGTTTGCCGAAGTAGCTCTTTCTGTAACTGAGCTATAAACTAAGCCCGTGAGTTTAATTTTGTTCAAATAGGAGGACAACCTTGGTTTCACCAAGGGTTACGCTTTCTCAGATGTTAGGCAGGATTAGCAGAACATATCTGGAAAATGTCAACGATTACTGAAGCCTATCTCCATTGCAAGGAGCATAAGGCAATTTTAGCAGCAGGCAGTAAAATTAGCCAAAAAAAATCTTACTATTCAGAATTGAATCTAATTCGATAATCATTTATATCCCACCTATGCGAGATAGTTCTAAGCAGGTTACAAAAACATAATGCAAAATCATGAATATATAATCAATCACATATAAATGATCATTGTAATCTAAAAAAGAGAATAAAATAAGCACCAATAAATGTAAGCAGATAAGTATTTAATAAGCAGCTTAGTTTTTAGCAGATTTTGAAAATGCACATAATTTGTAGTCTGAGATCTGCTGGAAGACCATTCCACTCTATAGATGCTCTGTAACAGACCCATTTATCAATGCTGTACTTAAAGATAATTTTTTTACATGAGGGGGACTGCTAGGTAATTTGCTGATTGTAGCACACTTACAGACCGATGCAGGAACTGCACTAGAGCCCAGTGCTTAAAGCTCTAGCACAGGGTTTCATTGTGCAATTACTTTAACACTGACTCTTTGCCCTGGAATGCAATATTCAAGTTACCCAGTGCACAAAAGGTCAGGGTTAAACTGGGAGAGCAAGCCAAACACATGCGCACAGACGTCTGTACAAGTTTGGCATGCTGTCCTGTAGAAACAAGGCACTTTTCCTCAGTTGACCTAGACATCAGGGAAAGCCTCTTATGCCATCAGCATACTGTCAGGGATCCGGTATTCCCCCCCCCGGGCACCTACTTCCTGACACAAACAAAGTCCTCAGTGGCCCCAATCCCCCACCCGCCTGATAAAAAAAAAATCTCCAGGAATAAGTAGGAATGTCGTCTTCACATATGGGTGACGACGGAACCGATGGAGCCCGCGTAGGAACGCTCTCCAGCGTCCAATAGGAAAGCCTTTGGGAGCACTCCACTGCGCTTGCACATCTGCCTTTCCAACTCCTCTCCTCAGTTCTTCATTTTCTGCAAGTTACAAAATCCTGTCACTGCTGAAGAACTTTTTTTTTCTCTTTTTTTGGTGTAATACTGTTCTCTGTCTTTCCGTTTGTGCCGGTTTCATCAGAATTGACACCAGTCCTGAAGAAAATGTTTTATTTCTTTTATTTTCCTGCTCACTAGGCCTTCAGGCCTGCATATCCCCTTCAATTCTGAGGGATATTTTTCTAAAATAGAAAAACCAACTAGTGATTTTAAAAAATGTACCAAATGTGTTAGTACCATGTCAGTCACGAATAAACATGACTGGTGTCTAAAATGTTTGGGTCCTGACCATTTACCAAATTCTGATCCTTTGTGCCAACAAATGACCAAGAGAAGCCTAAAGAACAGAGCCAGATAGTATGGATCGCTATTCACCCTAGAATAGATTTCAATGGCTTCCACATCATCGAGGACATCAACCTCCTCTCAGGGGTCTCGGGTCTCTTCCAAGTCCAAACATAAGAGTAAGTCTGTGATTTCTAAAAAGGCAAAGACATTGACATAAAAAACAGATAACGAGACCAGAGGAAAGTCACAATATAAGCATTGAGACTCCCCTATGGGTGCTTCCAATGCAGACCGGTCAGCCAAACAGTCCTGGTGGGAGGTCCTGTCCTTCAAAGCACCAGAGGAATCAACCTTGGGAGAGCCACCAGTTCCATGTTCTGGGACGGTGGCTCAAAGCCCCATTGATTCCACCCAGACATTGGCCATCTCCGTGGACCAGCACATGCTTGCTCTCGAGAGGACTTGGGCCGCACTCTTGGCAGCCTCGGTACAGACATTGACAGCTTGAGCAGTGCAGGCTTCGGTACACAGAAGAGAGCTTTCTGGTTAAATTTGGAACCCAGCAGAGAGCTGTAGTTTAAATTTAATAGTCACTCAGGGCCTAGCATCAGCAAAGTACTTTTAGTTTAAATTTAAAACACAGAAGAGAGCTTTCTGGTTAAATTTAGAACCCAACAGAGAGCTTGTAGGTTTTTTTTTTTTTAAATATTTATTTATTAAGGAACACAGAGTAAAATACATAGCCAGTCAAATAATATCATTTTTCCAATATATAATCGTAAGTAAAGAAAAAAAAAAAAACCAACAGGCCTAAGGCAGGGCTGTATCTTGTCCACTACCCCAGGATATCACCACGATACAAACAAAGTTATCAACTGCCTACCCAACCCCTCCCCCCCCTTCCCCCACCCATTCCACCCTCCCGGGACCTAAGGGATCATCAAACCTATTCCCAACCGTTGGCTAGGGGCATCCCACCAAACCTACCCCAGGCACAAAATTTCACTACGGACTTTAGGCTGAAGTGTTTGAATGTAAGGTGTCCACACCAAAAGAAAGGCTGCCCAGCTCCGAGGGTGCCTCTGTGCACTCCTCTGTTCTAGGAGCATAAACTGGTGAAACCCATTGCACCACTCCCAAAAGGAGGGGGCCACAGACTCCAGCCATCGCCGCAGCACAGGACTCTTCCCCACCAGACATGCTTTCCGTACCAACAATTTCTGCCATCGGCCCTTAGGGTGGAGTGGTCCCAACTGATCCAACACAACGAGCCGCCCCATCCAGCAGACCTTTTGTTGTAGCAAGCCGCCTAGATAATGAGCTATCCGAGCCCAATAGCGGCGAATATGAGAGCAACCCCACCACATATGACCTAAGTCTGCTAACGAACAGGCACATTTCGGGCACCCACCATGTGCAGTGAGATGACTGCGTAATGCTCTCCTCGGGGAAAAGTGGGCTCTTACAATACATTTAAACTGGATTTCCCGCCATCTAGCTCCTTCCACCAGCCCTGCAACCCGGCTCAGCGCCGCGCAGACGGAACCCGGAACCACCTCACAACCCAGTTCTCTCGCCCAGGAAGCCTCCTCTGCCGAGTAATCTGGCGGTACCCCATAAAGCTCCAATGCTTTTTTGAAACTTGCAATAGTGGGTGGGGTCCCTGTCTCAAGAGCGAAAAATGCTAGTATCCGTGCTGAGTGGTCACCCAACAGCTCTCGCCCCGAGATGGAACCTACATAATGCGATAACTGCAGATACGCAAACAAAGAAGCTTGGGGACACAAGTCATACTCCCGGCACAGCACCGCCAGTGGTTTGCACTTCCCCTCCAAGTCAATTACATGCCCCAGCAGCTGTATCCCCCTCCCCGTCCATCGACGAAACGGGACCGAATCCGATCCCGGGGGGAATTGGGCATTACCCTGCAACGGCAACTAACTGGAGACCTCCGGCGAACTCCCCCACAGTTTATTCAGCCGCTGCCAGGTGCACCGTGCCGCCTGGACCAGCACACCATTCACTACTCGACTCGGCAAAACCTCCCGTCGTAGATGTAGCACCGCCAACAACGAGTGCGGTGCCACCAGGGACTCCTCCAGCTCCCTCGGGGTATACACCTCGGTGCCGAGCCAGTCCCCGAGGTGCCGAGCCTGGCAAGCCAAGGCATATGTCCAAAGATCGGGCACACCAATACCCCCAGATCTCCATCCCCCCCTTCAAACGGCTCAGTGGTATACGTGCTCTGGCCCCCCTCCAGAGGAATCTACGAAACTCCCGTTCAATACGCAAAAGGTCCCGGCGTAAGAGCCACACTGGTAAAGTTTGTAGCCAATAAAAGGATCCTTGGTAACACCACCATTCCCAATGCCGCCGCCCTACCCAGTAAGGACAATGGAAGTGGGGCCCAAGCTTGGAGCTGCGAGCGAACCTTAGACCATATACGCTCAAAATTCCGTCTATACAGCGCCGTCAGGTCTTTAGGTAGCTCAATCCCCAGGTAGATAAAGGACGTACCGGCCCATTTCAACGGGAAACTCCCACCCCAGGCCTGCTGAAGTCGGCCTCCAATGTCCAGAGCTTCCGATTTATCTCGATTAATACGCAACCCCGCAAAGGCACCATAACAAGAAAACTCAGCAAGCAGACACGGCAAGGATTGTTGGGGAGCGCACAAATGGACTAAAATGTCATCAGCGAAAGCCGCCACTTTAAAGCCACATGATCCAATACGAACACCCCGGATGTCTTTGGAGTCCGCTATACTCCGCAGCAGCGGATCTAAGGTCAGCACGAACAGCAGCGGAGAGAGGGGGCAGCCCTGACGAGTGCCCCTTTCAAGGTTGAAATTGTCAGACAGCACCCCATTGCACAAGATAGCGGCCGTAGGATTAGCATACAATAACTCCACCATCCTTATAAACGTATCGCCCAAGCCGTACCGAGGTAACAGAAACTTCATATATTCCCAGTTGACCCGATCGAACGCCTTCTCCGCATCAAAACTGACCAATAATGATTGCTCCTCCCGCGCTCGCACCCATTCTATAGAGGCTAATATTTTCCGCAGGTTCCGCACCGCGTATCGTCCCCGAACGAAGCTCACCTGCGACTCGTGCAGTAAGTCCCCCAGAACGGTGGCCAAACGGTCAGCCATTACCTTCGCTAAAACTTTCAGATCGAAGTTCAACAAAGAGATAGGCCGATAGGAAGCCGCCTGCATGGGGTCCTTGCCAGGTTTAGGTATTAACGTAATAAACGCATGGTTCGTTCCCCAATCAAACCTGCCCCGCGCGATCCTTTGGTGATACACCGCAGTTAAAACAGGGGCGATCCTACCAACCAGCAACTTATAAAACTCCGCGCCAAAACCGTCTGGACCCGGCGATTTATAACAGCTCGCCCCCAATATAACTTTATGAACTTCCTCCGCAGTCACCGGAGCATCTAGCAACAAGCGTTGTTCCATAGTCAACTTAGGAATTCGTAATCCCTGAAGGTAGCTTTCCATTAATGCCGTGGACCCTGTACTTCCCTGGTAAAGCTCCCGAAAAAAGGAACGAAAGACTTGAGCTATCGCTGGGCTATGTTGATGCAACTGACCCTGAGCATCACGCAGTGCTACCACTGAAATTGGGCCCTCTACTGCCCCGTAAACACCTCGCCAAAAGTTTCCCCGGTTTATTACCAAAACGATAAAGCTGGTATTTGTAGTACAGAAGCGATTTCTTTGCTCTCTGGTGGAGCAACTCATTAAGGGATGACTGTAGCTCCCAAAGCGATCGTTTATTAACCACTGTTGGATTCTCCGCGCACCGCCATCGGGCTTTTACGACCTGCTTTTCCATTTGGACTATTCGTGACGCTATCAGTTTTCGCTTCTGCGCCCCATAGGCAATGATGTCGCCTCGCAGGACCACTTTTGCTGTTTCCCACAATAACTCAGGCTCATCCCTATGCTGTGCGTGGATATCCATAAACTCCCCCCAGCGCTGCTCGAGATAAGTATGAAATTCAGCATCAGCATATAATCCCAGGGGGAAACGCCAGATTCTCTGCGAGATAGTAGGGCCCCCCCACCGTAGGTCAATCCAAACCGGGGCGTGGTCCGAGATGGTCAATGGGCCAATCTCCGCCTCTCCAACCTGCGCAAACAACCGTTCTGAGACCAGGACATAATCAATCCGTGCTCGGGAATCATGGGCTCTCGATTGGTGGGTGAAGTCCCGATCCAGGGGGTGAAGCAAACGCCATGGGTCCACCATCCCCAACCGGCGTCTCAGCTCCTGTAGTGCCCGAGAGATCGGGACCCGCCAGCCTTCCCGCCCACCTTCAGAGGTATCCAATTCAATGTCCAACACTCCATTGCAATCGCCGGCCAAAATCAAAGGAACATCCGGCATCTGTTAACATAAGAACATAAGATATGCCATTCTGGGTCAGACCAAGGTCCATCAAGCCCAGTATTCTGTTTCCAACAGTGGCCAATCTAGGTCATACGTACCTAGCAGTTTCCCCAAGGGACACAGGTTCCACAATGCTTGTATTGGTTCAAGCATTGATATCCTGGGTCCCTTCTTAATAATGGTTTATGGACCTTTCCTCCAGGAACTTGTCCAAACCTTTTTTAAACCCAGCTACACTAACAGCCTTTACTACATCCTCCGGTAACAAATTCCAGAGTTTGATTACACGTTGAGTGAAAAAATATTTTCTTTTATTAGTCTTAAATAGTTTACCCTGTAGCTTCATTGCATGTCCCCTAGTCTTTCTATATTCTGATAAGGTAAACAATCGATCTACGTTTACCCGTTCCGCTCCGTTCATTAATTTATAGACTTCTATCATATCTCCCCTCAGCCGTCTCTTTTCCAGGTTAAAGAGCCCCAACCTTTTTAGCCTTTCTTCATAGGAGTAGCCTTCCATCCCCTTTACCATTTTGGTGGCTCTTCTCTGAACCTTTTCTAAAATCGCTATATCCTTTTTAAGATACGGCGACCAGAATTGCACACAATATTCAAGGTGCGGTCTCACCATGGAACGATATAGAGGCATTATAATATCTTTTGTTTTATTTTCCATTCCTTTCCTTATCATACCTAGCATTCTATTTGCTCTCTTGGCCGCCGCTGCACACTGGGCCGAGGGTTTTAACATGGTATCCACAATGACGCCTAAATCTTTTTCCTGGGTGGTGGTTCCTAATGTGGAACCTTGCATCGTGTAACCATAGTTTGGGTTGTTCTTCCCTAGGTGCATAACCTTGCACTTCTCCACATTAAATTTCATCTGCCATTTTGATGCCCAGTCTTCCAATTTATCAAGATCCTCTTGCAATTTTTCACAATCCTCCTGGGTTTTAACAACTTTAAATAGTTTTGTGTCATCTGCAAATTTGATAACCTCACTCGTTATTCCACTTTCCAGGTCATTTATGAATATGTCAAAAAGCAGCGGACCCAGCACAGATCCCTGGGGTACACCACTATTCACCTTTCTCCATTGGGAAAATTGGCCATTTAGCCCTACCCTCTGCTTTCTATCTTTTAACCAGTTCCTGATCCACAATAGTACACTGCCTCCTATCCCATGACTCTTTAGTTTTGCCAAAAGTCTCTCATGAGGGACCTTGTCAAAGGCTTTCTGAAAGTCCAGATACACAATATCAACCGACTCACCTTTGTCCACCTGTTTATTCACTCCTTCAAAAAAACATAACAGATTAGTAAGACATTAGGTCGTGACTATCTACATGCTGAGTAATTTTATTCTTTATGATGGTTTCTACCATTTTTCCCGGTACTGATGTCAGGCTCACTGGTCTGTAGTTTCCCGGATCACCCCTCGAACCCTTTTTAAAAATTGGTGTTACATTGGCGATCCTCCAATCCTCAGGTATTAGAGATGATTTTAATGATAGTTCACAGATTACTGATAGCAGGTCTGCAATCTCAAATTTCAGTTCTTTCAACACCCTTGGATGTATACCATCCGGCCCAGGTGATTTGCTACTCTTCAGTTTATCTAATAGTTGTAAGACATCTTCCCGATGTATCGATATTTCCTTCAATTCTTCCACACCTTTAAATACCACTTCAGTCATGGGTAACATCCCTACATCTTCCTCAGTAAAGACCGAAGCAAAGAATTCATTCAGTCTCTCCGCTATCGCCTTGTCGCCTCTTAGTGCTCCTTTAACCCCTTTATCATCTAATGGACCAACTGACTCTCTCACAGGTTTTTTGCTACGAATGTACTTGAAAAGGTCTTTATTTCGCGTTTTTGCTTCCGCAGCAAGCTTCTTCTCAAATTCTCTCTTTGCCTGCCTTATCAATGCCTTGCATTTGACTTGCCAGTGCTTGTGCTGTTTCCAGGTTTCAACGTTTGGCTCTTTTTTCCATTTCCTGAAAGATGCTTTTTTGGCAACAACAGCCTCTCTGACCTCACCTTTAAACCATGCTGGCAGTTTTTTGGACTTCCTTCCACTTTTCTTAAAGCGTGGAATACAGCTGGTCTGGGCTTCCAAGATAGTATTTTTCAACAACACCCAAGCTTGATGTACGTCTTTAACCTTTGCAACTGCTCCTTTTAGTTTTTTCTTAACTGTTTTCCTCATTTTATCATAGTCTCCCTTTCGAAAGTTAAAGGGTAGTACTGTGGATTTCTTTACTATCCCTTCTCCACTAATTAAATCAAAGGTGATCATGCTATGATCACTATTGCCAAGTGGCCCCAACACCCTTATCTCTTGCACTACATCTGGTGTTCCACTAAGGACTAGGTCTAATATTGCTTCCCCTCTGGTCGGTTCATGAACCAGCTGCTCCAAGAAGCAGTCATTTATTTCATCTAGGAACTTTATCTCCCTAGCATGTCCTGTTGTGACACTGACCCAGTCGATGCCGGGGTAATTGAAATCACCCATTATTATTACTGCACTGTAACTTTTGCTAGCTTCCTTGATTTCTTTGAGCATTTCATCATCCATTTGTTCATTCTGGCCAGGCGGACGATAGTACACCCCCACTGCCATCGCCTTCCCCTTTTTACATGGAATTTCAATCCATAGAGATTCTACAGCAAATTTTGTTTCTTGCAAAACTTTAATCCTTTCTGACTCAATGCCCTCTCTAACATAGAGCGCAACCCCTCCACCAATTTGATCAGCTCTATCATTACGATATAGTTTGTACCCAGGTATCACAGTGTCCCACTGGTTGTCCTCCTTCCACCATGTCTCTGATATTCCAATCATATCTAACCTCTCGTTTAGTGCTATATATTCTAACTCTCCCATCTTGTTTTGTAGACTTCTAGCATTTGCATACAAGCATTTTAGAGACTGTATTTTATTCATATTAATTTGGCTATTGGTAGACATGGTGTCGTGAAGTACAGGGTTCAGAACCAAGGGAGGCAGAGGATTCACTGCAAAGTGAAACCAGAACTGTCAGTGCTGAAACAAGCATGGAGGGTTGGCATGGAAACCCTAAACAAAGAACGTCACAGAGTGTTAGGGAACGCCCATCCCCTGAGCTAGCTCCTGCCTCATCAGGGAAGAGGGAACACCTGGTGGGAGGTGTGGCTCAGCACAACGGAGAAAGAAACTTAGATAAAAAGCCTTTAGTTAAATATAGGACAGAGAAAGAGAAGGGGAAGGAGAAAGAGACGGACATAGTCTCAGACACGGAGACAGAAGGAAAAGGCAGCACAGCAAGCGTGGAGAAAGCTGAAAGAAGGAGAAAACCAGAGAAAGATAGATACTCCGAGGGCAGCCAAGGTCTGTGGCTGAGAGAAGGGAAAAGGGAAAGAAATCCCAATTCCACTCGGAGGAACTTCTCAGAGGAAGAGAGCTGGGGAAGACATTCAAGTCCAGTTCCCAGGGAGCAGTGCTCAACTACAAAAAGCACTGGGGATTTTTACTATCCAAAAAGCAGAGACGTTTATTCTGGGAACCAGAAAAGACAACCACGCTGTGCTCATAACAGACAGCCTGCAGGTAAAGCTTATTTCCCTGATACCAAGCTTTTATCAAAGGGGAGAGAAAAGTTTTACCAACCTTTTTGTAGCCAAGGGAGATTCCTGGGAGAAAGCAATTCTAAAGGCAGACACAGAGTTCCCTGTAGCCAAACAGAAGAGGGAAACGTGTATCCTTTTAATTACAGAGGGCTGTGTGCACAGGAAGCCAAACACCCAGACTCACAGAGCAGGTTGGAGGAAGGGAACCCTGTAATTGGAATGGAGAGGTTTGCATGGCAGGCAGAAGAACCCTCTCTAAGGGAACTTAAGGAAGAAGGTGATCTTATGCAGTGGGACCCTTATCAACCCCCTGAGTCCGAAGTGTTTATGGACTGCTCTTATATGGTGGCAGACAATGTGCAGTCCCTTTGTTAATAATACTGGATTTTGCTGAAGGAAGAAAAACAGCCAAAAGAAGTATTTTGGAGGGAAACTGTTTTATTCTTTTTGATTCCGTAACAGCTGAAGATAAGCATTATTTAAGTTGCCTATTTTTGTTCACATCAGGAGTATGGTTTCTTTGTAAATATATTCTTTGTTCATGGTCATCAACATCCAACCCCGGGAGGGGCAATAAATCCTAATTTAACCTGAACCACTCGTGCACAACTTGGACTCATTCTTACTACTGTAGGACTACATTACCCAGGAGGCCTTTCCAAACCTCCATTTAAAGTTCACAGTCTAAGAAACACAACTACCCACTTGCCTTGCCCAAGCTAAATGCCTCTGGGAGGGTGAGTGGTGACAATGGGTAATTTGGGATCTTTAAGCTCTGTCTGCTCCATACTCGAGGGCATTTGGGCTACTTTACTCTTTTTTGGAACCTCTCTGCTTTTTGTAGTATCCTTCAAGGATACATTCTTCCGAACCATGCGCTCTTGGGTGACTGTCGGCTTTCCCCTATTATCTAGTTTAAAAGCTGCTCTATCTCCTTTTTAAAGGTTAATGCCAGCAGCCTGGTTCCATCCCGGTTAAGGTGAAGCCCATCCCTTCGGAAGAGCCCCTCCTTTCCCCAGAATGTTCCCCAGTTCCTAACAAATCCGAACCCCTCATCTCTGCACCATTGTCTCATCCACGCATTGAGACTCCGGAGCTCTGCCTGCCTTTTGGGTCCTGCGCGTGGAACGGGAAGCATTTCGGAGAACGCTACCCTGGAAATTCTGGATTTCAACTTCCTACCTAAAAGCCTAAATTTAGCTTCCAGAACCTCCCTACCACATTTTCTTATGTCATTGGTACTGACATGTACCAAGACAGCAGACTCCTCCCCAGCACTATCTAAGACCTTATCTAGGTGGCGTGTGAGGTCCGCTACCTTCGCACCAGGCAGGCATGTTACCAGGCGATCCTCACGTCCACCAGCCACCCAGCTATCTACATGCCTAGTGATCGAATCACCAACTATAACTGCTGTCCTAACCCTTCCCTCATGGGCACTTGGCCCTGGAGAAACCTCCTCGGTGCGAGAGGGGTTTACATCACCTGGAGGACAGGTCCTAGTTACAGGATCACTTCCTGCCACACCAGGGTGATGCTCTCCTGTCACGTGACCTCTCTCTCCTCCATGGCAACAGGGATGCTGCCAGACTGGAGGTGGGACTTCAGGACTATATCCCTGTAGGTCTCGTCTATGTACCTCTCTGTCTGTCTTATGTTTTCCAAGTCTGCTACTCTAGCCTCTAGAGAACGGACTCGTTCCCTGAGAGCAGAGAGCTCCTTGCACCTAGTGCACACATAAGACCTCTCACCAGCTGGGAGAAAATCATACATGTGACACTCAATGCAAAAGACTGGAAAGCCCACATCCCGCTGCTGGACTGCTGTCTGCATCTTAGTTTTAAGTTTGTGTTTAGATCTTTAAGTTCTTTATGTACTAAAGGGTGCTATGGATATTTATACCACTAAAACTGTACCTAAGAAGTTTAATATACCTTGTTCACCTGAAGCTTAATTAATCTCAGGTCCTTAGTGTATGACTGATTTGGGTAATGAGGTTCACCTGAGAGCACCTCCTGTCTTTTAAGTTGTGCAAGTACCTATAAAGCTGTGATTATCCCAGGGGAGGGTGGGTGTGGGAAGGGAGGGAGGGATATAACACTTATTAAAAAAAGGGCTGTCCTGTGCTGCTGAGGTAAGCTATATTCTGATTTGATTTAAATTATAGCTCTTTGCTGCTGCTAGGCTCTAACCTATTATGAAACTTAAACTACAAGCTCTCTGCTGGATTCTAAATTTAACCAGAAAGCTCTCTTCTGTGTTTTAATTTGAAACTAAAAGTACTCTGCTGATGCTAGGCCCTGAGTGACTATGAAATTTAAACTACAGCTCCCTACTGGGTATGAAAGGTAACCAGAAAGTTCTCTTCTGTGTTTTAAATTGAATCTTAAACTGTTGCTACTAGTCCCTGACTGATTTAACAAAAAATAGTGGGTTCACAGATTAATTAGCTTTAAAAGAAAAAAAATTCCTTTCAGAAAAATTCCCAGAAGTATATACTCACAATTTCAGATTTCTCTCCAGAAGTAACAGCCCCCCTTTCTAGTCCTTCAAGACTATCCGTGAGGCCAAGCGGGTATAAAAGGATTTATTCAAAACATTGGGAGCATACAGATTACCCAACACCACTTGTCGCCCCTCCAAGTTGCCATATAACAAGAGGTATCTACCCTCATCATCCACATATTGCTGCTCGAGATCAAAACGCACCCGTTTATGAATCAATAGGACCACGCCACCCTTTTTCTCAAGCGCCGGGGCCCCCCAACTTTGCCCCACCCAAGCTCTCTGCAATTTCGCATGTTCTTCCGCAGTCTGGTGGGTTTCTTGCAGCACGGCAATATCGCACTGCCACCTGGCCAAAGCCTGCAGCACTTTATACCGCTTAACGGGGTTACCTACCCCGCACACATTCCAAGAAATTATCTTCAACTTAACACAGCGGATTCCGATGTTCCGGACTGTCTCTGAAGGGACCCCCCCAGCCTGGGGTCCACCTCTAGTTATTACCCAGTTCTCCGCCCCCCCCAACTCGTAGGGTTCCATGGTCCCATCCCACCCACCACCGCCCCCTCCCGCCAATCTCCCTCCTAACACCTTTCCCTCCCCGGCCTATGCCCGCTACCCTCCCCGTCCCACCCTCCCCCTTATCACTACCCAGCCCCCGCCCCATCACCCTCTCAGTCAGCTCCCCTGACCTTGGGGCCCTCTCCACCTTCCCACTCTAAGGGGCCCGCCGATACCACTCTGAGAGCGGCTGATCCCCTACCACCCACGAAGGGTAAAAGTTAATCCCGCTCAAACTTTATTTCTACCTGGATGGCCTGCAGCCTAATCTCGAGCATTTCTTATCCCCCCAAGGGGAGCCCACTTCGCAGTGGGTCCAGGTCCCCCCTGGGTCCCCCTGAACAAGGCCCAGGAGCAATCCTCCTATAAAGTGAACAGGAGCCTTAGCAGGGGACCGGTCTCTTCACAAGTTTAAAGAAAGCAAGGTCATCGAACAATACAGGTTCAACTAACCATCATCAATACACCAATTGTAAACAGGCAAACATCGCAGAGAGCGTCCGCATCAAACACTGCGGGCCGGCTCTGCAAACATAACGACTAAAAATAAGAGCTATGAGGTTGCCCCCCGGGTATGCACGCGACAGCACTCACTTCCGGCAGCCATATTTTTTCGGCCACTCAGAGGTTATGAAAGCCTTCAAGGCCTCGGAGAATGGACCCCAGAGCCCTTCTTCGTAAATACAATAACGCAAGGTAAAGCCCTACCTCCCCTTACCTTTCCACACCCCCTGCCAGTCTATCCCTCGCTGTCGGACTCAACGAAAGCAAGGGGGGTTCCTGCTTCGGAGTCACGCACACCCAGAAGGCACCCCCACAGCACACCACTCCCCGCCCCTTCCACCATGAGAATTCTCAGCAGGGCGTAATCCCTCCCCCCTACTGCGAGTGGCTGCGGGCCACAGATGACTAAATTGGTCACTGAAACTGCTTTCCATCCGCATTCATAAATACCGTTGGAAGAAGAAAAAAAAAAGAAAAGAAAATAAAGCACATAAAAAGCCCCCACAGGTACCGATCAGGCTATTGTTGACACACTGGACTAAACTGCCCAGCGATTCGCATGGGGAACTCAATTACAAAGAAAGGAAAGAAGAAGAGAGAAAAAAAAAGGGGGGGGGGAGGAGAAATAAAATAAAAATAAAATAAAAAGAGCTCCATAGGTTAAACTCCTCCAAACTCTAAGCGGAGCAGTATTTAAAAGGAACGAAGCTAGTCAAGTTCTAAGGCATAGTCTACAAAAGAAATAATAAGTCAACCTGCTGGGTTTGAAACAAAATAGCAAAGCAGCACTTAGCAAACTTGTATCTGGGGGAGCAGTCCAAGCGACACAAAGTAACTTGTCTACAACCCAACAGAGATTGTAGCCCGCTCCACTTCAGGCTGCCCCATTGCGATTCCCCCGAAAGGGAATCAGGCTATCTCTAAACAGTCAACACTATGAAATGTCAGCGTGGAGATGCAGAGGCCGCCTGTCCCCCGGCCACAATTCGATTCACCAAGCCCTCTGCCTCCGCGGACGTTGTGAAAACGTGGTGTGCTCCCTCATTCGTCACATGTAACTTGGCGGGGTATTGAACTGAGAACCGAATCCCAGCGCTGATAAGTTTCTCGCATAGGGGGGCATATTCCCGGCGCCTCCGACTCAATGCGGCAGAGAAGTCTTGTGCAATACAAATTTTGGAGTTATTGTAGAGCACTTCCCCCTTCTGCCGTGCCGCTCTTAGTAGCATTTCCTTCTGCGGGAAGCAAAGGAATTTGGCCAGCACAATTCGAGGACGGGCATCCCGTGCTTGCTTGTTACCGACACAATGCACTCTCTCAATTCTCAGGGGGTCTCCGAGTTCAGCGCCATCAAGTAGTTGCATAGTTAGGGCTTCCAAATAGCCCCGCAGGTCCTTATCGAGGACGGTCTCTGGAATCCCCATGAACCGCAAGTTATTCCGTCTTGACTGGTTCTCCAGATCGTCAAGCTTAGCCTCGTGCAAGCCTAGTTGGTGCTTTAGGCCAGCCACCTCCGACTCCAGCACCTCCACCTTATCCTCCGTCTGCCCCAGGCGATCATCGGCCTCATAGAGTCTGCTCCCCAGGGATTCCACAGAGGCACGGAGCCCATCCATCTTTTCATGCAACGCATCGAACTGCGGCGACAGAGCCGCTGCTACTGCAGCCGACATCGCATCCAACGAAGCAGGGGATCTGGGCGAGCTCGGCGCCGGGTTTGACTCCGCCATCTTGCTTGAGCCGGTCACCCGCTCCCGCTCTCTTTTGGTCGATTTAGCTCCCGTCGCCATGCCAGTTACCAGCAAACCTCAGTGTCTGATGCTGCAGGCTCTCCAACACTCCCGAGGTACTTTTTCAGTTAGTTAGTGCAGGATTACACGGTACTATATCGCCGGCCTGGGTTAAGGGTCTCAGAGCACTCTCAGGATGCGACCGCTACCCTGATCGCATCACGTGGTCTCCCAGAGAGCTTGTAGTTTAAATTTCATAATAAGTTAAAGCCTAGCAGCAGCAAAGAGCTATAATTTAAATCAAATAAGAATATAGCTTACCTCAGCAGCACAGGACAGGGTACTGTGTAGCAGCCCTCTTTTAATAAGTGTTATTTCCCTCCCTCCCTCCCCACACCCACCCACCCCTGGGATAATCGTAGCTTTATAGGTTCTTACACATCTTAAAAGACAGGAGGTGCTCTCAAGTGAAGCTTGTTACCCAAATCAGACATACACTAAGGACCTGAGATGAATTAAGCTTCAGGTGAACAAGGTATATTAAACGTATTAGGTACAATTTTATTGGTATAGGTATCCATAGCAATCCTTAGTAAGTAAAGAACTTAAAGATCTAAACAAAAACTTAAAACTAAGATGCAGACAGCAGTCCAGCAGCGGGATGGGGGCTTTCCAGTCTTTTGCATTGAGTGTCACATGTATGATTTTCTCCCAGTTGGTGAGAGGTCTTATGTGTGCACTAGGTGCAAGGAGCTCTTTGCTCTCAGGGAACAAGTCCATTCTCTAGAGGCTAGAGTAGCAGACTTGGAAAACATAAGAAAGACAGAGAGGTACATAGACGAGACCTACAGGGATATAGTCCTGAAGTCCCACCTCCAGTCTGGCAGCATCCTTGTTGCCATGGAGGCGAGAGGTCACGTGACAGGAGAGCATCACCCTGGTGTGGCAGGAAGTGATCCTGTAACTAGGACCTCTCCTCCAGGTGATGTAAAACCCTCTCACACCGAGAGTTTCTCCAGGGCCATGTGCCCATGAGGGAAGGGTTAGGACAGCCGTTATAGTTGGTGATTCGATCATTAGGCTTGTAGATAGCTGGGTGGCTGGTGGACGTGAGATCGTCTGGTAACATGCCTGCCTGGTGCGAAGGTAGCGGACCTCACGCGCCACCTAGATAAGGTCTTAGATAGTGCTGGGGAGGAGTCTGCTGTCTTGGTACATGTCGGTATCAATGACATAGAAAAATGTGGTAGGGAGGTTCTGGAGGCTAAATTTAGGCTTTTAGGTAGGAAGTTGAAATCCAGAACTTCCAGGGTAGCGTTCTCCGAAATGCTTCCCGTTCCAAATGCAGGACCCAAAAGGCAGGCAGAGCTCCGGAGTCTCAATGCGTGGATGAGACAATGGTGCCGAGATGAGGGGTTTGGATTAGTTAGGAACTGGGGTACATTCAGGGGAAAGGAGGGGCTCTTCCGAAGAGATGGCCTTCACCTTAACCGGGATGGAACCAGGCTGCTGGTATTAACCTTTAAAAAGGAGATAGAGCAGCTTTTAAACTAGATAATAGGGGAAAGCCGACAGTCGCCCAAGAGCAGATGGTTCGGAAGAATGTATCCTTGAAGGATACTACCAAAAGCAGAGAGATTCCAAAAAAGAGTAAAGTAGCCCAAATGCCCTCGAGTATGGAGCAGACAGAGCTTAAAGATCCCAAATTATCCATGTCTACCAATAGCCAAATTAATATGAATAAAACACAGTCTCTAAAATGCTTGTATGCAAATGCTAGAAGTCTAAAAAATAAGATGGGAGAGTTAGAATATATAGCACTAAATGAGAGGTTAGATGTGATTGGAATATCAGAGACATGGTGGAAGGAGGACAACAAGTGGGACACTGTGATACCTGGGTACAAACTATATCGTAATGATAGAGCTGATCAAATTGGTGGAGGGGTTGCGCTCTATGTTAGAGGGGGCATTGAGTCAGAAAGGATTAAAGTTTTGCAGGAAACAAAATTTGCTGTAGAATCTCTATGGATTGAAATTCCATGTAAAAAGGGGAAGGCGATGGTGGTGGGGGTGTACTATTGACCGCCTGGCCAGAATGAACAAATGGATGATGAAATGCTCAAAGAAATCAACTGGCCCTCTTCAAGCGCTCTCCTGAAGGGATCGAGCGGGCCGGAGGCAACGCACCAAGGACCCTCCCCTCTGCTCCTGTGCCCAATCGGTGCAATCCTCGGCTGTTTTTTAAGCCGGCGGGCATGCGGCCTTTCCATCCCTCTGGCCCTCTTCAAGCGCTCTCCTGAAGGGATCGAGCAGGCCGGAGGCAACGCACCAAGGACCTCCCCTCTGCTCCTGTGCCCAATCGGGGCAATCCTCGGCTGTTTTTTAAGCCGGCGCCGATCGGGCGTGCGGCCTTTCCATCCCTCCGGCCCTCTTCAAGCGCTCTCCTGAAGGGATCGAGCGGGCCGGAGGCAACGCACCAAGGACCTCCCCTCTGCTCCTGTGCCCAATCGGGGCAATCCTCGGCTGTTTTTTAAGCCGGCGCCGGTCGGGCGTGCGGCCTTTCCATCCCTCCGGCCCTCTTCAAGCGCTCTCCTGAAGGGATCGAGCGGGCCGGAGGCAACGCACCAAGGACCTCCCCTCTGCTCCTGTGCCCAATCGGGGCAATCCTCAGCTGTTTTTTAAGCCGGCGCCGATCGAGCGTGCGGCCTTTCCATCCCTCCGGCCCTCTTCAAGCGCTCTCCTGAAGGGATCGAACGGGCCGGAGGCAACGCACCAAGGACCTCCCCCCTGCTCCTGTGCCCAATCAGGGCAATCCTCGGCTGTTTTTTAAGCCGGCGCCGATCGGGCGGGCCCGCTCCTGAGGGCCCTTTGGCATGGCCCTTAGGCATGGCCCTTAGGCGTGGACCGTCTATACCGGTCCACGCCTAAGGGCCTAAACTCTACCTAGCACACGCCTAAGGGCCTAAACTCTACCTAGCACACCCACCAGATCACCCAGCAGAAACCAAATCTTGTAACTAAAAGCAACAAAGGACACTAGAACAGAATATTATATCTGTAAGTTAACCTGCTAACATCTATTGTGTAACTACAATTGCTATAAAGTATTCTCCTTGCAGACATCATATTGTAACTTCGATTAAATTGCAAAGTATCTCGTAGCTAGGATTTCTGTGTAGAGGTTCATGTCTAACTACCTTATGTAACTTTGATTTCTCAAAATACCTGTACTTCCTTCACTGCACTACTATTATTATACAAGTATTTACACTCTATCCACCAGCTCAGGATTACATCATGGCCACCATTACTTTCTCTCTCCTGCTCCTTTCCATCCTCTCTAGCATATTACACACTTCCTTTGCCCTAACATCTGACGCCAACCCTATCCCTACGCACCAAACCAGGAATAGGAAACCCCACCAAAACCAACAACAATACCCACAAAGTACATACTACAATAGACACACCTACCTTCTTTATGTACCTCTTGAGGCAACAAACAACAAGAGATCTAATCTAAAAACTACTCCACGGAATCTCAAGTGCGCTCTCATTAACGCACGCTCAGCCCGTAACAAATGGCCTGCCATCATTGACCTTATATCAAACCTTACACTAGACATCCTTCTGGTCACAGAAACATGGCTTTCTAATACTGATAACGTCCTAATGAACCAACTTACCCCACCTAACTACTCCATCTACACCTGTAACAGAGAAAACAGAAAAGGAGGAGGAGTATGCATAATAGCAAGAACTGATCTGAAATACCATGTCATCTCTACAAATGCAACAAACCATACAAATACTCTATCCATCTCCAATAACACCAATACCATAAACCTCATCTACAGAGCCCCAAATGCTCCAGCTGATGATCTCTCAACCATAATTGATCTTGCCATCAACCCGTTAGATATCAACAAACCCAACTGGATCCTCGGAGACTTTAACCTTGCTTCCACACTGCCTTTAGTATCCAACTCCTTCCTTGATGCCATGACCAACTTACACTATGGTCAAATTGTAAAAATCCCCACCCATAAACAAGGAAATCTCCTTGATCTCATCTTTGCCCCATCATCATCCTTGAAACTGCTAAATCAATCTGAGCCCCTATCAACCCCCGTCCCCTGGTCTGATCATAACCTTATTGCATTCATCATACCATCTGTGGAATCTACAAACAAACCACCAGATGTTTATCCACCATCAAAACCAGCATGATTCAAACCATTCAACATAGACACAATTACCTCCCAAACCATCCTGAAACTCTCTATAATACCAGACGACATCGATGAGATTGTATCAAACTGGAACAGCGCCCTTGGACTATCAGCCCAGCCTACCATCACAGACGACAAAACCTCTACCAACTCTCCTATTCCCAAGAAAAAGAACGCACCATGGTTCTCCTCCGAGCTACGAACCTCCTTACAACAACTGAGGAGACTAGAGAAGAAATGGAGACACTCCCTAAATCCATTTACTTAGATTACTTGAAATCCCATCGGCAGCTAACCTGGGATAAGAGAAAAGAACACCATGCAAGGCTCCTTAGCCGTTCTCTTAATAAACTGAGAGATCTCTTCCAACTAGTAAAATCCCTAACCAATGAGCCTTCTTCACCACAACAGGAATATATACACCCACAACTATACGCTGACTACATCCAATCCAAGGCGATCAAGATCACAACATCAACCACAAATGTAACCACACAACCTTCCAACGTCCAATTCATACTCAATAATTTCTCATCTCCAACTCCAAAGACAATCGAAGAAATTATAACATCCATCAACGCCACCACCGCCCCTAACGATCCATGTCCAGCCCACTGGATCAAATCACTGAGAACAGAACTCAGCCCATACATATCAGCCTTAGCTGACCAGTCTCTCAGCTCTGGGATATTTCCATCAGCCCTCAAGCAGACCTCCATCCGTCCCCTACTGAAAAACAATAAACTGGATCCAAAAAAGGAAGACTCCTACCGCCCAATTTCAAGCATTCCTTTATTAGCCAAGATCCTGGAAAAAGTCATATTGAGACAAATCCAACAACACATTGACTCCGAAGCCCCACTAGATCCAAACCAGCATGGTTTCAGGGAAGCCCACAGAGTTGAAACCCTCCTAACTTCCCTAATGAACACGCTCATCAATACAACAGACAACATCAGAAATGGAGTTGCAATGATCTTCCTAGACATAGCAGCAGCTTTTGACTCTGTTGACCATGACCAACTTCTTGCCCATCTCCATGAAAAAGGGATTCAAGGAACAGCATGGAATTGGTGCAAATCTTACCTGGAAGACCGCTGGCAACAGGTACGGATTGGTAACACTACATCTTAGCCTTTCCATCAGAAGCAAGGAGTACTGCAGGGTTCCTCCCTCTCAGCTCTGCTATTTAACATCTATATGCAGCCCATCTGCAACATCTCCCACTCATTCGGAATATCATGTCTCATCTACGTGGATGATGTGCTCTTATTCACTCCAATCAATGTGTTAAAACCTGATTACACTACATTAATCACCTGCTTCAATTCAATCTCAGACTGGTTGCTCTCACAAAATCTCAGAATTAATTTAAAAAAACCTGAAGTCCTGATTGTCACAAGGAACAAAGACTTCTCTCCCCCACCAACCCTAAGAACAAGAGATGCCGATCTACCACTCAAAACCTCAATACGTTACCTGGGTGTTATACTTGACCAGCGGCTTGAATTCAAAGAACATATAAAAAATACTGTAAAAGCCATCTACCATAAGATCAGGACACTCCGACACCTCAGACCTATGCTTGAACCAGTCGACTTCCGCACAACCTTCCAGGCATTAGTCACTCCTCACTTCGACTATGCAAATATCGTACTACACGGCCTACCCAAGAGCACGCTGAATCCCCTTCAATTGGCCATGAATACAGCTGCCAGGGTTCTTCATGGCGCATCAAGAAGTCAACATATTACTCCCATCCTATTCGAACTTCACTGGCTCCCGAAATCATGCAGGATTTTATACAAAGCCCTCATTTTGACCTTCAAAGCATTCCATCAAATCTCACCATCCTCGTTATCTGACCTCCTTCATCACACACAGAACACCAGATCTAGACGTTCTATAACAGAGAACATGCTAACAGTCCCAAAAGACCTTACAAAACTCACTCAGACAACTACTACAAGAGCATTCTCCTCCTTTGCCCCCAGATGCTGGAATGCGCTACCACCCAGCATCAGATCACAACAAGACCTGTCCCAATTTAGAAAATCTCTAAAAACATACCTCTTCCTACAACACTTCTCACATTGCACTGGTTCCCTTCCCCCCCCTACACAAACCAACGACCATGGCTAGTCAAATAAGTTCCCGAAACTTCATTACCCGTTCTAGATCAAAACCTCATAGACCCCCATCTTAAGAGCTCATACATTTGAGAATCTATTGTAAATAGTTGTGAATATATGTTATTTATTTAACCCCTGTTATCCATGTTCTCATCTCCTGTTACTTGTAAACTTGACATACGTTTTTATGCTTAAGTATGTTAAAATGTAAACCGCGCAAGGGGGGGCGCTCGTGAGCCCGCTGCAAGATGGCCGCATCTATTTAGAGCTCCGTCCCCACAACCCCTAAAACCTGCAAACATGTGCTAAAAATTGCATTTCACTCCCTCCGTACCTTCCCTGGATCAACACAAGCTAGAGGTCTCCCTTGGAATCCGGTCCAGCGCTTCGGCGGGACCCTAGATAGCTGGAAAACCGAGGTGCTTGCTCTCACAGCGTGGCCCGCTGGAAGCTGTTTCCCTGCCGCCGGACCCTCGCTTAGCTGTTTCTGCTGCCGGCCGCGGCATCCGGCGCTGTCCGGGACCGCCCAGCTGACTTCCGTGGGGCCTACGGCTGGAACCCTCTCTGCTGCCTGCAGATTGAACGGCGGCCCGTTCAGCGGGAGGGGGTGCGCATCTTCAAGCTTGTGGCGCTCGGCTGTAGCGCTGAAGATTTCCCGGGGAGACCTGCCGAGACCACGTGGACCCCACGCGGCAACTGCCGGCGCCCGACATCTCTACTCCCTATCACAAGCCAACTTAAGGGGGTAAGACTGCGCGAAGCCTCTTCTCCTGCCTGTCTTCTGAGCTGCAGATCGGGCTGGTGACCGGTGGCTAATTTTCTTTGGCGGCCCAGTGTCCTGCCGAGACCTTCGCACCCCTGAACAGACCCTGGGAGTCTTGCAGGCCGGCACATATGATTTCGGTCCCCGGGCCTCTCACTGAAACTTCCCAATCTGCAGATGCGGACTCTTGCTGATACAGTCCCACATCACTCTACATTGCTTTCTGCTTCTCATCTGGGCCAGGTTGCTTCTCCAGGGGGGCTGGGGAGCCATACTGAATGTCTCTTATCCTGGGAGGGCAGAGGCAGCTCTTCCCTTTGGCTTCACTGCCTATCCAGCGCCTTATATTTCGCTGACATTGTTGGTGCACGTCTCCTGACACTGTGAGGTGGAGTTGGCACTGTGGATGTGTGAAGCCCCGGACGCCACTGCCTCCTTGCTGTCTCCACTTTTGCTGGCATTGGATACATCTTTCTCCTACCACTGTGTGACTTTGGTGACTCTGTAAGATGGCTACTAAAGCCAAAAGTTCTGAAGCTCGGGAGGGGATGCGCTCCTCCCAGCGCTTGCAGAATAAGTCCGGAGCCCCCAGTAGTCCACACGAGCAACCCCTCCCATCAGGTTCTGATGATGAGACTGTTAGCGAGGAGGACTTGGACCCGCATCGGCAACTTTCCTCGGCTCAACTCAAACAAGAACTTCGGAGGGGCTTTGCGGAATTAGCTAATGAATTCCGTGCGCTACGGGAGGACCTGATGAAAGATGTCGCCGAACTCAGGACCGACGTCAAGGAACTGGGAGCCCGAGTGGAAGACGTGGAGACCAAAATGGTAGAACAAGATGGGACTCTGATGGATCTACAATGTGCTTTAGACCGGCAACACGCGCAAGCAATGGAACTGACTTATAAAATTGATGACATTGAAAACCGTTCCCGCCGCAACAACGTGCGTTTTCATGGGATCCCAGAGGCGGTAGGGGGCGGAGAAGATCTACCAACTGTACTCAACTTGCTGATAGCGGAATTGCTCTCGGCAGAGGACCTGGCTACACACGCTTCTGGTATGGAAATTGAACGAGTTCACCGCGCTTTGGGGAAACCCCCCAATAATCAGCCTCGTGATGTCATCGTGAGATTTCTGCGCTATTCTGATGCTGAGCTCCTTATCCGTCGAGGCCGGGAGAAAAAGACGGTCCATTTTCAGGACGCATCCATGTCCATCTACCAGGACCTCTCGACGTTCACCCTGGCGAGGCGGAGAGAGATGAGGCCAGTCTCAGCGGTCCTGAACAGCAAGGGGATTCGCTATTCCTGGTCCTTTCCATTTAGGATGAACTTTCTCCTGCGCAACAAAAAGATCTCTGCAAAGGACTATACTGAAGCCTGGCGAGCTCTTCGTCAGGCGGGTTTAGTAGATGACAATGCTCAGCCACATCCGCCACCCCCTAAGCCCCAACACTCTAAGTGGACTCGAGTGGGCAAGCCCACCTGATCGCTTTTTGTGGACTTGAGGAGCTCCTTATACTTTTTCTTCTTTAAGGAGTCTCAATCTGTGGGTCCCCTGATTCTTAAATAAGTGGTAGTGGGCATTAGACTGGGGTCCCTCGCCCTTTTTGATACATGAGGGGTGGCGGATGATCTGCAAACGTTTTGTTGATGTTATTGCTTTAATGAAGGGGTATGGTGAGTTTGATGATCTGGGGGAGGGGGAGGAGTAATGGGGAGTATGTTCTTCTCTATATTCTCACTGTTTAGGTTGAATTCTTGCTTCGAGGGGTTCTGGGGGGTTCGGGGTTTGTGGTCAATTTACCGTGTCCTGTACTAACTTAAACAGGCAGGTGGTATTGACGGGAAGGGGGGGGAGGGGTGGGAGGGGAGGCTCTTTTCCAGGGTGGAATTGGGGGGTGTGCTTGGGGTTGGGAGGAGGGACTATGGCGCCTGTCTTTGGAGGGTGGAGTGGGTGGGCCCGATCCATCAATTCTCCGGGTTTGCTGGGGGGGAGCAACCACTGGGATCTTTTGGATAGGGGGTGGCAGTGAGAGAGTGGAGTGTAATTACTAATGGTGCGCTTTATTTCTTTGAATGTTAAGGGCCTCAACTCTCCGAGGAAGCGGTCCCTGCTGTTCTCAGAATTACGCACCCTGCAGGGGGGACATTGTTTATTACAGGAGACCCATCTTCAGAATTGTAAGCAGGGCTGGCTAAAGAGGTCCCCGTATACTGAGGTGCGTGTGGCCTCAGATGCACAAGGACGGAAGAAACGGGGAGTAGCCTTACTATTTCATCAGAGCCTCTCTCTCCAGATAGAGGAGATGAAGAAGCAAGATGCTTTGGGGAGGTGGCTTTTCTTGAATATCCGCCTAGAAGGGTACTTGCTAACCTTAGCTAATGTTTACGCCCCCAATACAGGTCAAGGCGCCTTCTTTGTGCGGTTGAAAGCTTTCCTGGCGGATTTTGCAAGGGGTCCCATTGTTTTGGGGGGGGACTGTAACACGCACCTGGTGCCCCATTTGGATTCCACCAGCCGCACAGGGGGGCGAGTGGGGGGGTCGGCAAGAGCCCTGCAGCGTCTTATGCTAGATTTGGGACTGAGGGACGTCTGGAGGGACACTCACGGGGGGGAAAGAGGCTACACGTACTATTCTCCTGTCCATCAGGTTCACACTCGCATTGACTATTTTCTATTGGATCAGCGCCTGATGGACAGGAGAGTGCAGGCGGGACATGGAGCGCTGACCTGGTCAGATCACGCCCCGTGCTGGCTCGCTCTTCCGGCCGGATTGTACAGTGAACATCAACGGCTTTGGCGCCTAGATGTGAGATTCTTGCGGCAGCAGGGCGCAGTGCAGGACCACGTCCGCTTTATCACGGAATTTTTTGAGCTTAACAATTCTGGGGATGTCCCTCTTCCCACGGTGTGGGATGCTTATAAGGCTACGGCTCGAGGTCAACTCATGGCGGAAGCGGCTCGCACGCGTAAAATGTGGAAGCGTGACCACGACTTATTGGTGGAGGAGGCTACTCGCCTTGCTCTGGAACACGCCCGAACTGGTTCCCGACAGACCCTGCGCCAGTGGCGGGCCGCCCGAGCCAAACTGGATGCGTACCTGCAGAGAGAATTAGATAATAAACGCCGGAAACTAGGCAAACTTTTTATGAGCATGGGAACAAAACAGGCCGCTTCCTAGCTTTGCGTCTTCACCAACAACAATCCACGAGAGTTGTGCGAGAACTGCGTGACGCGGGGGGACAGAGGAGGGTTATATCCAGGGAAATAAGCGATCTCTTTGCTGACTTTCTGGAGCAGCTCTACAAGGCGGAGCCTTTTGAACGGGACAGGGTACAGGATTATTTGCGAGGGATTGGTCTGCCACACCTCCCCGACTCTGACCGGGCTCAGCTAGATTCTGATATAACGGTAGATGAAGTGGAAATTGCAATTCGACGATTGAAAACTGGCAGTGCGCCGGGTAGTGATGGCTTTCCAGCAGAATATTATAAGAAGTTTAGGATACAATTAGCGCCAACCTTGACTATTTTGTTCAATGAGATCTTGGCAGGAGCCTCGTTACCGCCGTCTCTGCGTGAGGCACTGATCGTGATGATACCCAAACCCGGTAAACCACTGCATGACGCGGCGTCGTACCGCCCCATTCCCTTGTTAAACGTTGACGTTAAGATCTTTGCCTCTGTGTTGGCGGCGTGCCTGAATCGGGTCCTTCCGAGCTTGGTCCACCCGGATCAGGTTGGCTTTGTGCCAGGCCGCCAGGCTGCAGACAACATTCGACATATGCTGCAGGTCATACATGTTGCCCAACGGGAACCGCAACCAGCCCTTCTGGTGGGGATCGACGCAGAAAAAGCTTTCGACCGGGTCGACTGGGACTTTTTATGGTGTGTGCTGGAGACAATGGGCTTCGGCTCAAATTTCATCCGTTGGGTTGGTAGCCTTTACCAGATGCCCCAGGCGTGCGTTCGGGTTAACGGGGGACACTCGAGGCGTTTCTTGCTGGAACGGGGCACGCGACAGGGTTGCCCTCTTTTGCCCCTGCTCTTTGCACTCGTGATGGAACCCTTGGCTCAAAGCTTCCGAGAACATTTAGGTTTGCGGGGGGTTCTTATTGGCCCTGCGGAATATAGGATTGCACTTTTTGCGGATGACATCATACCGTCCCTGGTTGACCCGTCCACCTCCCTCCCAGTTGCGATGCAGTTGTTCGAAAACTACGCCCGGGTATCCGGTTTTAAAATTAACTACATTAAATCGGAGATCTTGAATGTTGGGGTCCCCGGGGCGGTTTGTTCGGAACTTCAAGCGGCTTATCCTTTTCGCTGGGTGTCCGGAGCTCTACGCTATTTAGGGGTGCACTTGACTGTGGAGAGGTCAGACCTCTTTAAGGCCAACTACGACCCCTTGCTTCGCCAGGTTCGGCGGGATCTAGAGGTGTGGAATGGACTGCTCCTCTCCTGGTTCGGGCGCATAGCCATAGTCAAGATGGTGGTTGTTCCCCGCTTTCTCTACTTTTTTCAGGTTCTGCCGCTTCCTATCGCACGGGCTACCTTGGCGACCTGGCAGCAGTTGCTTTTGAAATTCATCTGGCGTTATCGCCGCCCGCGCTTGGCGCAACAGGTTCTTTATGCTCGTACACGCTCTGGAGGTATGGGCATGCCCAATTTACATTGGTACTATGCGGCGGCGCAATGCCGGGCAGGGGTGGAGTGGATGATTGCTGATAGCACTAAGCGATGGGTACAATTGGAAATGAACTTGGCAGGGGGAGCCGGCTTGGGAGACTGGCTGTGGCTTGGCCCAAAACTCCGTCGTGGTGTCCGCACCAGCAATCCTTACATACTTCATACCCTCCGCTGTTGGGACCGACACTTTCGATCCTGCGACACGAACTTAACCCCCTTAGCCCCTATAGTGGATAATGCCTCTTTCCCGCCGGGGTTAAGTGATATAGTCTTTCGGTAGTGGGGACATCACGGCCTTAGTCGGGTTGGACAACTTTTTGCTGCTGGTCATTTACAACCTTTTCGTGTGATACAAGACGAATTTGACATTCCGGCTAGGCACCACTTTCAATATCTGCAAGTGACACATTGGGTCCGATCAAGACTTGTTCGGACCCAGGTTGCTCGGGCCCTGACAGACTTGGAACGCTATTGTGAGGGGTGCACTACCACCAAGGGACTCGTGGCGACTCTGTATGCCCACTTGCAGGGCTCCCAATCGTATTCTACTAGACACAGAGAACTTTGGAACACTGACTTGAGCCTCTCCTATACCGAGCAGGAGTGGGAACGGGCGGAAACTCAATTGTGGAAGAGTGCGGTTGCGATCAATGCCCGTGAAACCAATTATAAAATCCTGTACCGTTGGTACATGACCCCGGCACGGATAGCGCGCATATATCCTGGGGCGGTGGCCCTTTGCTGGCGTTACTGTGGTCAACGGGGTACCCTAGGGCATATTTGGTGGGACTGCCCCCGCATTCGCGCCTTTTGGAGGGGTATACAATACCGGATGCAATTGCTTCTGGGAGTGAGTATCCCTTGGGATCCCGGGATCTTCCTGCTCGGGGCCTCGGTGCCGGGTGCACGGACTTTGCAACTTGCTTTACTCCGCCATGGCCTGAATGCAGCTAGGCTATCCCTTGCAGCAGCCTGGAAGCGTGCCTCGGCCCCTTCCTTTCAGGCTTGGCTGGAACGGATGTGGGATATGTACGCCATGGAACGAGGGGTAGCGGTCAGTAGGATGCGCCTGGCGCGCTTTGAGCTGGTATGGGCGCCCTTTGTCTCTCAATATGGTGCGTGACTATGCAGGCTAAGAGGGATGGCCCCCCTGAGTGTGCCTTTTGCCCATCACACTTCCATGCTTGAACATTAGCAAGCCATAGTGGGGGGATTGGGAGGCAGGGAGGGAGGAGAGTATTGGGCTAGGGGGGCTTTGGGGGGGGGGAAGGGAGGCTGAGGGGTTACTGTTCTTTGTCTTCTTATTTTAAAACTATAAAAATGAAGGCATATTGTTGAATGCTGTTATGACCTGAAGTTATGTTATTATTGTTGCATTTTCTTTGAAGATTTTTGTGGTTTATGATGCTTTGTACATTTTGAAAGCCTTTCAATAAAAAAAAAAAATGTAAACCGCGCTGATGTTAAAAGTGCGGTATATAAAAGCTGTTAACTAACTAAATAAATAAATCAAGGAAGCTAACAAAAGTTACAGCGCGGTAATAATAATGGGCAATTTCAATTACCCCGGTATTGACTGGGTCAGTGTCACGGCAGGACATGCTAGGGAGATAAAGTTCCTAGATGACATAAATGACTGCTTCTTGGAGCAGCTGGTCCATGAACCGACGAGAGGGGAAGCCATATTAGACCTAGTCCTTAGTGGAACACCAGATCTAGTGCAAGAGATAAGGGTGTTGGGGCCACTTGGAAATAGTGATCATAGCATGATCGCCTTTGATTTAATTAGTGGAGGAGGGAGAGTAAGGAAATCCACAGTACTACCTTTTAACTTTCGAAAGGGAGACTATGATAAAATGCGGAAAATAGTTAAGAAAAAACTAAAAGGAGCAGTTGCAAAGGTTAAAGACTTACATCAAGCTTGGGTGTTGTTGAAAAATACTATCTTGGAAGCCCAGACCAGCTGTATTCCACGCTTTAAGAAAAGTGGAAGGAAGTCCTAAAAACTGCCAGCATGGTTTAAAGGTGAGGTCAGAGAGGCTGTTGTTGCCAAGAAAGCATCTTTCAGGAAATGGAAAAAAGAGCCAAACGATGAAACCTGGAAAAGCACAAGCACTGGCAGGTCAAATGCAAGGCATTGATAAAGAAGGCAAAGAGAGAATTTGAGAAGAAGCTTGCTGTGGAAGCAAAAACGTGTAAGAAAGACTTTTTCAAGTGCATTCGTAGCAAAAGACCTGTGAGAAAGTCAGTTGGACCATTAGATGATAGAGGGGTTAAAGGGGCACTAAGAGGTGACAAGGCGATAGCGGAGAGACTGAATGAATTCTTTGCTTCGGTCTTTACTGAGGAAGATGTAGGGATGTTACCCATGACTGAAGTGGTATTTAATGGTGTGGAAGAATTGAAGGAAATATCGATACATCGGGAAGATGTATTACAACTATTAGGTAAACTGAAGAGTAGCAAATCACCTGGGCCGGATGGTATACATCCAAGGGTGTTGAAAGAACTGAAATATGAGATTGCAGACCTGCTATTAGTAATCTGTGAACTATCATTAAAATCATCTCTAATACCTGAAGATTGGCGGATCGCCAATGTAACACCAATTTTTAAAAAGGGTTCGAGGGGTGATCCGGGAAACTACAGACCGGTGAGCCTCACGTCAGTACCAGGAAAAATGGTAGAAACCATCATAAACAATAAAATTACTCGGCATGTAGATAGTCATGGCCTAATGGGAGACAGCCAACATGGCTTTAGACAAGGAAGATCTTGTCTTACTAATCTGTTATGTTTTTTTGAAAGTGTGAATAAACAGGTGGACAAAGGTGAGTCAGTTGATATAGTGCAGGGGTGTCCAAACCTGTCCTGGAGGGCCGGAATCCTGGCAGGTTTTTGGGATAGCCCTAATGAATATGCATGAGATATATATGCATTAGAGATATCCTGCCAACCTGACTGGTTTGTGGCCCTCCAGGGCTGGATTTGGAGACCCCTGCCTTACACCTCTGTCATTTAAGATCGTGAGTGGGCAAGGTACAGATGTCCTAGACATCGAAAGGGTATATAGAATGTGTCACATTCCTCCTCGATTCTCACCACCACCAAAAAGGTGGCTAATAGACAATTTTTAGGTGGTGGTGAGAAGTGAGGAGGACTGTGACAAATTCTATCTAACCTTTTTGATGTCTTGGACATCTGCACCTTGTCCACTCACGATCTTAAATGACAGAGGTGTAAGGCAGGGGTCTCCAAATCCAGCCCTGGAGGGCCACAAACCAGTCAGGTTGGCAGGATATCTCTAATGCATATATATCTCATGCATATTCATTAGGGCTATCCCAAAAACCTGCCAGGATTCCGGCCCTCCAGGACAGGTTTGGACACCCCTGATATAGTGTATCTGGATTTTCAGAAAGCCTTTGACCACGTCCCTCATCAGAGACGTTTGCCAAGACTAAAGAGTCATGGGATAGGAGGCAGTGTACTACTGTAGATCAGGAAATGGTTAAAAGATAGAAAGCAGAGGGTTGGGCTAAATGGCCAATTTCCCAATGGAGAAAGGTGAATAGTGGTGTATCCCAGAGATCTGTGCTGGGTCCGCTGCTTTTTGACATATTCATAAATGACCTGGAAAGTGGAATAACGAGTGAGGTTATCAAATTTGCAGATGACACAAAACTATTTAAAGTTGTTAAAACCCAAGAGAATTGTGGAAAATTGCAAGAGGATCTTGATAAATTGGATGACTGGGCATCAAAATGGCAGATGAAATTTAATGTGGACAAGTGCAAAGTTATGCACCTAGGGAAGAACAACCCAAACTATGGTTACACGATGCAAGGTTCCACATTAGGAACCACCACCCAGGAAAAAGATTTAGGCATCATTGTGGATAACATGTTAAAACCCTCGGCCCAGTGTGCAGCGGCAGCCAAGAGAGCAAATAGAATGCTAGGTATCATAAGGAAAGGAATGGAAAATAAAACAAAAGATATTATAATGCCTCTATACCGTTCCATGGTGAGACCGCACCTTGAATATTGTGTGCAATTCTGGTCGCCGTATCTTAAAAAGGATATAGCGTTATTAGAAAAGGTTCAGAGAAGAGCCACCAAAATGGTAAAGGGGATGGAAGGATACTCCTATGAAGAAAGGCAAAAAAGGATAGGGCTCTTTAACCTGGAAAAGAGACGGCTGAGGGGAGATATGATAGAAGTCTATAAATTAATGAACGGAGTGGAACGGGTAAACGTAGATCGACTGTTTACGTTATCAGAATATAGGAAGACTAGGGGACATGCAATGAAGATACAGGGTAAACTATTTAAGACTAATAAAAGAATATATTTTTTCACTCAACGTGTAATCAAACTCTGGAATTTGTTACCGGAGGATGTAGTAAAGGCTGTTAGTGTAGCTGGGTTTAAAAAAGGTTTGGACAAGTTCCTGGAGGAAAGGTCCATAAACCATTATTAAGAAGGGACCCAGGATATCAATGCTTGACCTAGTACAAGCATTGCAGAACCTGTGTCTTTTGGGGAAACTGCTAGGTACGTATGACCTAGATTGGCCACTGTTGAAAACAGGATACTGGGCTTGATGGACCTTGGTCTGACCCAGTATGGCATATCTTATGTTCTTGTGTACCATGCCTAAAGCCATGTGTATCAGCATCGATGCCGGTCCTCAAGCCTGCATTGTTGGAGCTTCCAAGGCCGATGCCTTTGTTGGAACCAACCAGTACCCAACAGGCTAAGACTGCCATGCCTCCTGATGCTGATACTTCTGAACATTGGTATTGGCCCTTGATGTCAACGAAGCATCAAGATCATACACAAGACTTTCAATAATTTGACTTCTTGTCAGACTCTGATTCCAGTTCTTCCAATTCTGACAAGATATCTCTGGATTCCCAAGAACTTCCAGACATCCCTTCAGACCCATCCCCTCCACATGAGCGGTGCAGGTCCCCACAAGAAAATATGTCTTTCCAAGACTTCATGACATGGCAGCAGGACTGGCCATCACAGTAGCCTCAGAGAAGGAACCAAGGGCAGAGGAATTAGAGATACCCCAATACCCTCCCATGCTCAGGGAAGCAGCTACTTTACTGGTGCATCGCATATTACAAGGTCTTATGCTCAAGGTGTGGGAGACCCCTCTCACGGTTCTGCTTATCAGCAAGAGGCTCAAAACCATGTACCAAGTTCGAGTGTCCAGCCTTCCAGAAGCTGGGGCACTCACATAATGGTGGTGGAATTGGTGATACTCCAAATAGAGTTCAAAAAAATCACTCTTCCATGCCTCCGGGTAGAGACTCCAGAATACTCGATGCCTTTGTGCATCGATGCTTTCAGGCATGCATGCTGGCCTCTAGGATAAACTCCTACATACTATACATCTAAAAGATGTTGCCAAGGATCTGGAGACGTTTACCCCCATGCTTCCTAATGATAAGAGAAATGCATTCCAGATGCTCATCAGGCAAGGGCATAATACTTCAAAGTTTATTACCAGGGCATCGTTTGATGCCTTTGAGTCAACTAGCAGAGCTTCAGCAGTCTGCATTGGGGCTCAGAGGTTGCCCTGGTTACAGGCATCAGATCTCAAATAGTGGGTCCAGGACAAGCTAGCCAACATCCCATGTACAGGAGAAAACCTTTTTGGAAAAGATTGGAGAGTAAAGGATGGGGAGATTGAGGCAGATGATCTCACCCTCAAACACCTTTCTAGGAAAACTGCTGACCCCTTCAAAAGGAAGGCTCTTCCCAAGAAACCATTCTATTCTAAGAAGAAGATATATTATCCTTCCTATTCACCTTCAGCTGCTTACCAGCCTGAGCAGCAGCAACAGGGCCCTCGCCAGCCCAAAAAGCCCAAGGCTCCTAAACCTCAACCTCAACCATCAGCTCAGGCACAATCTGTGCCTGGTTTTTGACTCCTTCCTAAATAGCATTGCCACTCTGCCTCTGGAAAGTCCCTACTACGGAGAGACAGAAGATCCTGAAGTACCAAGAAATGTAGTCAGAAACAAAGAAAATGTGGCAGAAAGATACAGAAATCTTTCCCATTGTACTGGAAGAGACTTGATAAAGAAGAATTTCCAAGCACATATTTGCAAACTTCCCATACCTGTTACATCTTATGAACTCGAGAAGGGAGCTCTCTTTAGCATGATGCAAGTATTGCGCTGAGCATTAGCAGTAAATTTGAGAGACTGAGATCATATTCCATATTCTGGCTTAGAAGTGAGGTTCACAATGGTCACGGTATCTGCAAAATTCACCCCTTTGGAGAAAATGCCCCCAGGCAGACACTATTCCTATGCTCACGGATGGCACCTCATAACTTCAGAACACTGGACCCTCAACATCGTCCAAAGGGGTATCTGCTTCACTTCGAGACCTTAGTCCCCTGTGAAGCTGGTGGGGGGGGGGGGGGTATTCCTTCCATACTCTTCAAAACATTCTCTTAAGAGAAGAGGTGTCTACCCTTTTATCCCCAACCCACTCATAGAAGAGGCAATGCCAATAGAATAAGGATTCCAAAAGAATTCACAAAGACCAAAAAAACAACCAATAAAAAAGCATTCTCCCATGCAGCCCCTATACTCTGGAACTCACTACCTGGTGAAATTAGAGCCTTAACAGACCTTAAAGACCTACGTAAAACCTTAAAAACGTACCTCTTTATCTCCCACTACGGTCCACTGGCAAATTCCCAACACCAAAATGAAAAGGGATAACTATATAACACATTGAACCTAACACCGCAATGTCTCATGATATTATGACCATTACATTGTCCACGATGCTTATACATATCTACCTTTACTGTTTAACTCACTTTTCTAACTGTACATAGTTAATTGTACATAGTTCTCCAAAGTTTAAAAGTTTAAAAGTTCAATTGTTAATGTACATAATTTATGCAATGTTCAATGTAAAAACAGAAATGTTATCCTGTTTCCTTGACTGTTATATGTAAACCGCACCTGATCACTGGAAAGTTGCGGTATATAAAAGCTTGTTAAATAAATAAATAAATAAAATCCCAAGGTGCAATAGAAAGAGCTGCTCCTCTTCAAGAAGAGATGGGCTTTTACTCTCCATATTTTCTGATTCCAAAGAAAACATGAGGCTTCAGGCCCATCTTGGTTCTCAGAGACCTAAACAAGTTTCTGGTCCGAGAAAAACTCAAAATGATTTCCCTAGGAGCTCCTCTCCATACCTCCAGAGACAAGATTGTCTATGTTCTTTAAACCTGAAGAAGGCGTACATGCACTTACTGATCCATTCTCTGTACAGACAGTATCTGCACTTCATGTTTAAGGGAAACCTCTACCAATACCGGCTGCTGCCCTTCAGCTTAGCCTCTGCACCGCGAGTATTCACAAAATGAATGACAGTAGTGGCTGCCTATCTCCACACTTTAGAGGTCTTCATCTTCCCTTATTTAGACGTGACTGGCTGATCAAGGGAGACTCCCCTCAGGAAGTAAAACTCTCCCTTTATCTCACAATCATGGTGCTCCAACATCTGGGATTTGTCCTAAACTTCCCAAAGTCTCATCTTGCTCCAACTCAATGTCTGGAGTTCATCAGAGTGTTCTTAAACACTTAACAGGCCAGAGCTTTTCTTTCACAAGATCGCTGTGCTTGCCTCATCCAGCTGGCGAAACAAATGCAACAGCAAAGCTGCATAATGGCTTGAGAAATGCTCAGTCTGTTGGGACACATGGCCTCTATGGTCCATGTCATCCCATATGCTTGACTATACATGCATCAATGGATTCAAGCAAAGGGGTGTCTGAGACAATATCTACATCACTCCTCAACTGACCAAGTCCCTTCAGTGATGGTCTTCTCCACAGATTCTACTCTGTAGGTCACCTTTTCAGATCCCTGCACTTCAATACACCCTAACAACAAATGCCTCCAAGCTGGGTTGGGGAGTACATCTGAATGACCTAACCACACAGGGACTGTGGACACAATAGGAATCTGCTCTACAGATCAACCTCCTAGTACTACGGCCATTAACAAATGCCCTTTGGGTTTTTCAACCCCAATTTTCGAGGCAACGGGTATTAGTCAGGACAGAAAACCAGGTTGCCATGTTCTATATCAGGGGTCACCAACCTGCGGCCCGCGAGGGCCTTCCGTGCGGCCCGCGAGACTCTCCCCCGGTGCGGCCCGCCAAGGCAAACTCACAGACTCCTTCATGTCAGCTCTCTCCCTTCTTCTGCAGCCGCGGTTCCCTGCCTCTTAGGGAACCGCGGCTGTGCTTGTAACATCATCGCGGCTCCGTGCAGCATTGTCCCGCCTCTAAAGGAAGTGGTAAACAACTTCCTTTAGAGGCGGGACAATGCTGCACGGAGCCGCGATGATGTTACAAGCACAGCCGCGGTTCCCTAAGAGGCAGGGAACCGCGGCTGCAGAAGAAGGGAGGGAGCTGGCATGAAGTATAGGTACGAGCAGTTTTCTTTTGGGGGTTTTTTTTTTCGCGCGCGCGGGGGGGGAGGGGGGGTGCGGCCCGCGAGTCTGCCGGTAGTCGGCTGTGCGGCCCGCGGCCCTTTGGAGGTTGGTGACCCCTGTTCTATATGAACAAACAGGGGAGGGGGGCAGGATCCTATCCCCTACACAAGGAACCACTTTGCCTATGATTTTTTGCCATTGCACATTGCATTCACCTCAAAGCAGTGTACCTCCCGGGTGAACTCAATGTACCTGCAGACAGGCTAAGCTGAATCCTTCGTCCACACAAGTGGACCCTCCATTGGCAGGTGGCTGCTTGGATCTCCCAAATGTGGGTAACCCCACTCATAGATCTTAGAAGAAAGGCGTACACCTTAGAGGAAAGGCGGGATAGAGGTGATATGATTGAGATGTTTAAATACCTCTGTGGCATAAATGTTCAGGGAGAGAGCCTCTTTCAATTGAAAGCAAGTTCTGCTACGAGGGGACATGGGATGAGGGTGAAGGGAGATAGATTCAGGAGTGATATGCGGAAATATTTCTTTACAGAAAGAGTAGTGGATCCATGGAATAGTCTCCCAGTGGAGGTGGTAGAGATGAGGACAGTAACTGAATTCAAAAAAGCATGGGACCAACACAGAGGATCTCTTAAGGTAAAAAGTGGACTGTTGTAGTTGTTGATATGGAAGGACAGACTAGATAGGCCATGTGGTCTTTTTCTGTCATCATGTTTCTATGTTTCTATCTTTTCGCCACTCCGTAGAACACACAGCTTCCACTCTTCTACTCCAGGCTTCTGTCCCTGCACTGACAGGCCTCGAACGCCTTCCTTCTCCACTGGGGACAGGGTCTGCTCTATGCATTCCCTCCTATTCCCTTGATACTCAAAACGCTATTCAAGCTACAAGCTGCCATGGGCTCCATGATCCTCATAGCCCCTTTTTGGCACCGTCAACTGTAGTTTCCTCAGCTTCTTTGCCTTGTGCTGACTCAACTCTCAGACTCAGATATGCGCCAAACTCCTCTCCCAGAACCAAGGGATGCTTCTCCATCCCAATCTTCATGCCCTTCGCCGCACAGCATGGCTGCTGAAGGGATAGTATTTGCTGACCTTGACCTGCCACAGGTGGTCAAGGATATCCTGCTTGCATCACACAAACAGTCCACTAGGAAATCTTATGCCTTCAAATGGCAAAGGTTTGCCCTCTGGTGTTCCCCAAGGACATTGACCTTTTTGCCTCCCCGGTGGAATCCCTTCTATTATATCTCCTCCACTTGTCTTTGGAAGGTCTTAAGATTAACTCAATCAGAGTTCATCTTAGTGCCATTGAGACTCATCACAAATCACTGGGCGGACAGCCTATCTCCTGACACCCCTTAGTAGCATGCTTTATGCGGGGTCTCCTCCTGTCCAAGCCATGCATTAAGCCACCTCCAGTGGTCTGGGACCTCAATGTGGTTCTCGCTCAACTTCTAAAGCCTCCTTTTGAGCCTTTAGCCACCACTTCACTGAAGTTATTGTCTTGGAAGGTAATCTTCCTGATCGCCATCACCTCAGTTCGCTGCATCAGCAAACTGCAGGCTCTGGTGGTTGATCCGCCATATACCAGATTCCACCATGACAAGATGGTGGTCTGTATCCATCCAGTCTTCTTTCCGAAGGTGGTCTGCTCCTTCCATTTGAACCAGTCGGTAATCCTACCTATTTTCTTCCCAAGACCACATGCGTCTCAGGCTGAAAACCGTGCTACACACCTTAGACTGCAAGCGAGCACTGACTTACTACTTGGATAGAACTAAGGTTCATAGAAAAAACTCTGTTGTTCATTTCCTTTGATCCCAGTCACCTTAGACTACTGCTGACAAAATGTACTCTACCCAGATGGATAGCAGATTGCATTTCTTTTGATTATGCACAGGCAGGCGTTGCCCTGGAGGGTCACCTCACTGCTCATAATGTGTGGGCTATGGCAGCCTCCATAGCCAATATCTATTCAGTATCCATTGATGAGATCTGTTGGGCAGCCACTTGGTCTTCTATTCATAATTTTGCTGCATGTTGTTTGGACAGGGACTCCTATTGGGATGCTGTCTTTGGCCAAGCTGTACTCCAGTACCTCTTTGGGACTTAAGCTCAACTCCTACCCTCTGTCCTGGACTTCTACAAGTGACCAGACTATCTTTAGAGTGGTATAGCCTCCTGGAATTGAGTCCAACAGGACACACCATGTTCACACTCTTCGGCTCTAGCTTTTAGCCTCAGGGATCACACTACTCTCCCCCCCATGCCAGTCTGCTACCTTGGAGCTGGTGAATCCCATATTGGAAGACTGCATTTCTGCTTGTTCCTGGAGATAAATAGTGTAAGAGGTGATCTCTGGGAACAGCAGGAATCTGTCTTCACAACCTGCCCTCTTCGCCTAGGAGTTGTAGGGCTGGTTTATTTTTTTCTCTTCCTGTCAATTACAAACTCAACTGAGGAGAGGAGTTGGGAAGGCAGACATGTAGGTGCCATATAGTGCTCCCAAAGGCTTTCCTATTGGACACTGGGGAGCGTTCCCACATGGGCTCTGTTGGTTCTGATGTCATCTATATGTGAAGACTGATTCCTGCTGTTCCTGGAGATCACCTGTTACAGGTGAGTAACTACGCTTTCCCTGATGACCCCAGTGGTCTCATTCCCCCCACCCAATAAAAAAAACCTCTGATGGCCCCTGAACTCCCACCCCTCTCCCACTACCTTTAATCTGAAGAGGGAGCGTTGCTTATATGCTCCTGTCCCTGTGCCACCATCTTAAAAAATGGCAGGGCCTGGCCCTGTGTGGTGCATTCTAGGATGCACTGGGCAGGGTCAGATTGCTATATAAGGCAAAAAATTCCTTATATGGTAGTCTGACCCCACCCAGTGCATCCCAGGATGCACAGAGTGGGGTCCAGGTGCTGCCATTTTTCAAGATGGCGGCACGGGAGCATGTGTGCAGGTTAAAGATACCGGAGGGGGGTGGGGGGTTCAGGGGCCACCAAGGATTTTTGTTATTGGGTGGATGGGCCACCAGGGAGTTTTATTTTCTGTTGATGGGTGAGGATTGGGACAGCTGGGGATTTGGTATCTGTCAGGGGGTTGGTGTTGGGATCACTGGCCAACTGACTGCATTTTGATAGCATGGAGGGCTTTCCGCGATGCCTTAATCATTTGAGGTGAAGTGTCAAACTTCACCTCAGATGATACTTGTGTTCCCGGCTGGATCTTTACACCTGCCTGAAGCTGGTGTGAAGATCCAGCATTAAAAAGCAGTGTAAAAAACTGCACTGTTTCAGTGTAGATGGTTTTTTTGTTTTTTTTACATCGGGTGTAATTATGCAGCAATTTGAATGCAAAGTATGCTGCAGTTTAGTGTGGTTGATTTTTTGGCATTTTTCCAGTGCTAGCTTGCTTTCTGCGTCCGAGCATGCATAACGTGGGAAAAGCACTAGAAAAGGCTTCACTAACACAATCATGTATGGTGGGATTAAGCCATGATAAATTTTAAAAATAAAGCTTAGTAGCTTAAATAATTTATGCTAAAATTGGGAGCCAATGCAACTCAATCAAAAAGGGTGTGGCCCTCATAGAACATATTAAGGCTAGCTTTTCTCCGACAAAGGAACTTTTTGATTGTGGAGGAAGTGTCCCATTGCAGTTGAAATGTTTATGTAAATTTCTCAGAGTCCCCGCAGCGGCTGCCTCGGTCAATTTCTTCTTCCAAAAATGCAGGATTTACAGAATGCTTTCTCAACAACTTGTGACATATTTGATTTCTCAGAGCTCTTGGATGCTACCACTGCCACCACTATCACACCTCCAGTTCCTTCTTTTAGTTCTTTTAACCTAGTAACATCTTTCACTTCAGAAAGAATTATCATCTCTATTAACCTCACTACCTTGGTGCTTGATTCTACTCCTTCCAAACTGATCAAGGGACATATTTTAGGACTATCTGTTCTTGCCTAAAATGATCAAAGCTAGTCTAAGTTGTGGAGAAGTTCTATTAGAATGGGAAAAAGCAATTATTAAAGCAATACTCAAGAAAATTCTCTTGAGCCCTATTACTCCATCTATTGCCCAATCTCCTACACCCTGCTGATATGCAAAGTGGCAGAGAGATGTCAATTAAACTTTTTCAATAAAATTCAGACATTACATTCTCGACAGTTGGTGTTCAGAGAGATGCATAGTATGGAAACTAGTTTGGCTTCTATCAATGACATCGGGGAATTGCTTCATAATGGTAAAATGGCCATTGTTATAATGCTAGATTTATTTGCAGCTTTCGACTTAGGCAGAGCAAAAGCGGCTGATTACACAGGTACACTAAAAAAAATTTTTTTTAAACTGCCTCTAATGTTTCGATTAATTTTTACGTTTTTTGGTGCGCTGAATCCAAATCTGGTAACCAATTTGCCCTCACGGACAGATTTTTTGCTACATTGGGTTAGCAGTTTTGAGGTGAACGTTTCAGATTGAGTGCGATCGAGATAAAGTTTCTTGGATGAATTCTTTATACTAATTGTTTAGTAGTTATTCAATAAGAATAAAGAAAATTGTAACAAGGCAGCACATAAGAATAGAGTAATGTCAACAAAACACACTGTGATGGTAGCAAAATAGTCTGCACTTAAAAACAGCCACATACTGTGCACAAACATTGAGCATATAAGAGCGAGGTTAGACACAAAGCAAAGCAAAGAAATGTGCAAAAAATGTTGTACAGGTATGTATGTAAGAATAGAAAACGCAAACCGCACCATTGCAATACATGAAGACAAACACCCGATGGTGTGAAAATAAAATTCTAATAAATGAGATCTGACACTGTTTAGTAAAGTTTAGTAAAAACACGATATTTGTCAACACAGTTTAGATTTTAAAGTCATTCTTGGGTCAATCAATCTCCTGGTGGGCCCGTTTCTTCTTCCCCCGAATGCTTCTCTTGGTGCGCTGCTTGGCGTATTTTTCATGGGGGGGTTTCCCGCAGCAGCAACCCGCAGATATCAGCCATCATTGTGGTGTGACAGCTTCCTTGTTACCTTCTCTCTGCGTCCTTGATGTCCTGGTGAATCCTTTCACCTTGTTCTGCACTGTACGCCCCCTAGTTTTCGTGAAAGTAGTTCACATGGGAGTGCAAGAAATGGACTTTCAGGCTCATGTTACAGCCTTGTTCTTTGAAGGCATTGAGCATCCGGCAACAATATCCTTATAGTTTCTCATCCCGCCTGTTTCCCCAAGAATTGAGACAACATCCTTGAAGGAATCCAGGCTTCTTTTTTCCTTCTCAGACATCGTTTCAGCGAATGCTCCATCTGAAATGAGTTTCCTTATATCAGGGCCAACAAAACACTCCTTCCTTTAGCTTTGCTTCAGAAAAGTCGGGGGAAACTTTGAGCAAAGGTACCGAAAGCACTCACCATCTTTTGGGAAGGGACTTTGATGAATTGCTTAATGAGACCCAACTTAATGTGGAGAGGTGGTAATAGAATTTTATCACGAGGTACCAAGCTCTCATGGAAGAACATTTTTTCTCACCGGGTCTCAAATACTACTCCCGAATTGGCCAGTCTTTTTTTTTCCCCAGTGTAGGTCGCGGCCCGGCTATACCACAAGCAAAGGAAGCAGGGATATTGGTGAAACCGGATTGCTGCCCTAATAGCATGGATAGAATTTTAAGTCTCCACAAATCATCCACTTATGCTCATCATAACGAATCTTCTGAAGAATCAGGGCCAAATTCTCGTATTTTTCTTGGAGAATAACAGAGTGAGCAATAGGAACTGAAGCGAATGTGTTGCCATTATGAAGAAGAACACCTTTTATGCTGTCTTTTTTGACGAATCAATGAACAGCCGCCATTCAGCAGGATCATACTTGAGTTTAAACTTTTCCATCACTCCGTATATATCGTTGCAAAATACCAAATCTTCCTCTTTGCTGAAATACTTCAAAAATTGTGTGTCCCCCTCGCGGTTGCGGTACCAATAAAAAGTTGTTCCTGGTGACAATAGATTTTTTCTGTTAAGCCGAGAACCTAGCAGTTGGGCAGCAATCTTTTGGGAGTCCTAAATCCCGGACTAAATCATTCAATTCAGCTTGAGAGAAAAGTTCAGGTTTCGGATCTGGTTCAGTTTTTCAAACTCGGAAGTACTGGACTCATCGGAAAAGCCATCTGATGAGTCCATCATGATCATAACCGTCCACACAAATATGATCCAAAGATTTTGGTGGTCAGGCACAGTACTTCGTTGCTATGATGGCATAGGCCTAATTGCTGAGGGAAGGTTGGGGTAACTTATTACGTTCTTATTTTTTAAGTTGTATCCCTTCACAATGCAAGAGCAAAAATAGCAGTCACTGCTGTGGTCCTCTTTGTTCACGCCACATCATAGGTATTCCCGAAACGAAAATGCTTGTTTTTTTACCTTTCATCCATAAGCGTAGATCTCTTCCTCACATGTCCTTTGCACACTTTGTGAGGAGCCCACGGTTTGTCTTGATCGCCTAACTTCAAACCGAAAATAGGCGCAATATACTTTTTTAATAAATGCAGAAATGTTCCTCTGCCGCTTTTTCACGGTAATATCCCCACAAATAAAACCAAACAACGTCCGGAGAGTTTGACGCAACCTCTGGCTCTGTGAGCCATCACAAATACACAGCACTGCAAACTACAACTGTAGTGAACCACTTCGGAATAAAGCTGGATTACGACTGAGCAAACAAAAGGTAATAATGAACTTGCAAGAAACTGAAATTTGACAGGAACGTTCATGTCACAACCACCGTGTTTGAGCGAGCGAACGAGGCGAGGCGAGGCGAACAGGAAAGAACATGCGCCAGCGCGAGTACTAGATTTAGCCCCCCGCCTCCCAATTGTCCTGTTAATGTATAAAATGAATACAAAACACACTCTAAAATATCATGAGGGTGTTTCTAGTTAGTTAACCATTACAACCTCTATTTTGGGCCAAGAAAATAACTGCAGTCGGCTAAAAAGAAATTAGGTGAACATCCTTATATGGGTAAGAAATCTAATTTTGCAAGAAAACGTGACGTGATGGAACATTTTGGCTATTTTTCCTGGATTCAGCACCCCAAAATCTATAGGAATCAGTTGCAAAACTGGAGGCAGTTTTTTGGTAGTGTACCTGTGTTATCTGCTAACTGAATTGGGTTTAAGAGGTAAGATTCTGGCTTGTTTTCAATTTTTGAAATCCAGATTATTTCAGGTTACTTGACACTCTTTGAACTCTTTCATCTTATCCTCTTAAATGTAGAGTTCCCTAGGGTTCTGTATCAGCATCTAGTTTGCTCAATCTATTTTTGAACCCGCTGGCCACCAAGTTCAATCCGTAGATATTAGGGGGGTATATGATAAGAAATGATCCTCTTAGAGTTTATAAGATGTAATATGTATGGGCAATTTATCAAAGTGTGTTTGAAAATTCCTCTTAATCAAGTCTCTGACACCCAACATGAAGGGAAATTTCTATATCCTTCTGCCACATTTTCTTGGTCACTGACTGCATTTCTTGGTATTTGGAGTGAGGAGTAAGCCTGGTTGTTAGAGTACTGGCTTGCTAACCAGGAGACCAGGGTTCAATTTTCACTTGCATTCCTTATGGCCCTGGGCAAGTCACCTAAGCCTCCATTGCCTCTGAAGAAAGGCCTGGCAAGCTACTGTACTTTCAGTCATGCTGCCAAGAAAATCTAGGAGCTGCTGGGTCACCAGGAGTCAGCATGTACTCCAAGGCATGCATTGCATTTTTGATCTCCTCCTCCATGTAATTCACAAAATAATCACTTGGAACAGACCTCTCCTATAATCATTTCCATTCTGGTGTCTTTCTCCTTTACCACTGTCTGGTTTTCTTGCATCCAGCTTTTTATTCGTTGACATGGGAGCAGGGCTGTACCGAGGGAAGATCGCAAGAGCAGGGATGGAAAGATCTGCTTAGCATGCCGGCGGAACGCTTAAGGGGCACATTTTAGCTGTCCTGCCATTGCCTGCTGCCGCTGAGAGAAGAAAAAGTGGCGGCGTCAGGCAACGGAAGACAGCTAAAATGCGCCCCTTAAGCCTTTGCGTCTTGTGTGGCCGCACCGCTCGCACAGGGCTAGGTAAGGGCCTGCATGGGAGTATCCCAAGTGATCATAACTTTTTTATTCTCCACAATTCTCTTAGGTCGTAGTCCCAGTGCTTTTCTGTTACAGCAATATTTGCAGTGTTTACAGAATTTCCAGTGGTTAAGACATACCATTTCATTGTGCCTTTCTGTGTAGAAATTTTCTGCCATCAGAATTTTACAGCTTGCTAAAAGATAAGTAACCATTTTTAGTTCTTTATTACAAAATCTACATATGTCTGTTTTTGTCAGCTTTTTGTATGCTTGCTATGAACCATCTCATCTATAATTTACTATCTTGTGCTCAGGGGAGCCCAAGGGGGGTGCGGGGCCATGTGCGGAGACTCGGTGCGGGACCTCATTTGCATAAGGGGCCTCATTTGCATAAATATTTGCATAATGTTACCTTACACTAACTTTTAGTAAACGTGCCTCTTAATGAGTGTATGGATAAAGAAAGACTAAAAGATTTCTACATTACTATAATCCAGTGCCAACTGCCAGGCACATTAGGAACTACTACAAACACTGCCCATTTAGAACCCATAGCAAACCTGCCGTATCATAACAGCACTACCAGGACTCACAAAGCACAAGACCCTACCTATCAAAAGGCTACACTGAAAATATTAAACCAATACATTTCAGAGAATAACAATACATGACCTACTGGGGAAAGAGAACAAGTGGCAATGTCAAATAGGAATTACATAAACAGAATGCCTCAGCTCAGTTACACATGCAGAACATAGACCATCACCAAACAAGGAATCACAATTTAGAAACAGAAAGACAATAATTAAACTGGGAACCCCAAAAGCCCAACAACACTGTAGAAATAAAACTATAAATTAATTTCCTCTTGTACTAAACAAAGCGCAGACGTTAATGATGCACATTTCCCAGAGCTGGCATATTTCAGTTAATAAATTCAATAAAGAGATATTTTTCTACCTTTTGTGCATCTTTTTTCAGTTGCAATTGCTCCAGCCACTTTCTTCTGGTTTCTTTGTGTCTTCTGCTAACTCTCCATCATCTGTTGTCCATTTGTCCTTTCTTCACTCTTCTAGTTTTTTTCCATTCTCTCTCTACATCTGCTTTAACATAATAATCTTTCTCCTTTTGCTCTTTCCTCATTCCTATTTCATCCACTCAAATTTTACCCCTCCATCCTCAATCCCCACTTACTCTCCCAATATCCAGCCAATTGTAGATTTGTCTTCCTCCCACACAAAATATTTTTCTACTCTCCCAGCTCTATCCCATTCTAATCCTCCCCCAACATCAGCTCCCTTCTAGTTCCAGCCCCACCCAGCATCTGCTCCCTTCTAGTCCACGCATCAGCCCATTTCCAGTCCTAGCCCCACCATCAGCCCATTTCCAGTCCTAGCTCCCCCATCCGAGTCCCTCCATCCGCTCATTTCCAATCCCAGCCCCCCATCAGCCCATTTCTACTCCTTTCCTAGCCCCACCATCAGCCCATGTCAAATCCTAGCTCCCCTCCATTCAGCCCATTTCCAATCCAAGCCCCCCATGAGCCTACTTCCAGTTCTAACCCCTCCATGAGTCCATTTCAATCCAAGCCCCCCCAACAGCCCATTTCCAGTCCTATCCTAGCCCTCCATCAGCCCATTTCCTGTCCTAGCCCCCCTCTCTCAGCCCATTTCCAGTCCTAGCTCCCTCCCCTCACAGCCCATTTCCATTCCAAGCCTCCGTCCCCATCAGCTATTTGCAGTTCAAGCCCCCTTCCACTCAGCCCATTTCCAGTCCTAGCAACCCTCCAGCCCATTACCAGTCCTAGCCCCCCATCAGCCCACTTCCAGTCCTAAGCCCCCCATCAGCCCACTTCCAGTCCTAAGCCCCCATCACCCCATTTTGTCTTAGCCCCCCATAGCCCATTACCAGTCCTAACCCCCATCAGCCCATTTCCAGTCTTAGCCTCCCCACAGCCCATTCCAGTCCTACCCCCCCATTAGCCCATTTCCAGTCCTAGCCCCCCCATAGCCCATTACCAGTCCTAACCCCCCCATCAGCCCATTTCCAGTCTTAGCAAGCCCATAGCCCATTACCAGTCCTAACCCCCCATCAGCACATTTCCTGTCCTAGCCCCCCCTATAGCCCATTACCAGTCCTACCCCCCACATCAGCCCATTTCCAGTCTTAGCCCCCCATAGCCCATTACCTGTCCTAACCCCCATCAGCCCACTTCCAGTCTTAGTCCCCCCATAGCCCATTACCAGTCCTAACCCCCCTCCCCTCATCAGCCCACTTCCAGTCTTAGTCCCCCCATAGCCCATTAGTAGTCCTAACCCCCCATAGCCCATTACCAGTCCTAACCCCCTCCCCCATCACCCCACTTCCAGTCTTAGTCCCCCCCATAGCCCATTACCAGTCCTAACCCCCTCCCCCATCAGCCCACTTCCAGTCTTAGTCCCCCCATAGCCCATGACCAGCCCGAACCCCCCTCCCCTCATCAGCCCACTTCCAGTCTTAGTCCCCCCATAGCTCATTAGTAGTCCTAACCCACACCATAGCCCATTACCAGTCCTAACCCCCCTCCCCCCACCAGCCCAGATAGATTAAAAAAGAAAACTGGCTGCTGCTGCTGCCGCTGTGGCAGCGGCAGAATCAAACATCAACGCCGTGGGGCCCCGACTGCCCGGCAGAACCTCCCTAGAGCATCAGCTCCTGAATCCCTCCCAAAGCACGGGCTTTCAGAGCCGCGAGAGTTTCCCTTTCTTCTCGCGGCTCTGTTAATCTCGCCGGGGCTGATGGGATTTCCCATCAGCCCCGGCGGGATTAACAGAGCCGCGAGAGGTCAGAGAAGCTCTCGCAGCTCTGAAAGCCCACGCTTTGGGAGGGATTCGGGAGCTGATGCTCTAGGGAGGTTCTGCCGGGCAGTCGGGGCCCCGCGGCATTGACGTTTGATTTTGCCGCTGCCACGGCGGCAGCAGCAGCAGCCTTTTTAAAAAAAAATCTACATGGGCTAATGTAGAATTTTTTTGCGCGGGGCCCCCTGAAACGCAGGGCCCTATGCAAAAAACATTCTTGCTCAATGGATGGGCCGGCCCTGCTTGTGCTCAACCTCAGTCTCTCATCGTTTGGTTTTAGTTCACGTCTCCTTAACCATTCATGTACCCGGTTTTGATCAACAAATGGTTCCTGGAGTAACACTTTGTATTTCCCACTGTATCTGTGCATTTGACAATTGTTTTTCCTTTGCTGTTGCTCTAATTCGATGACATTTTTTTTCTCCTCTTGCAAATTCTGTTGCTTCCTTCCTTACCCATGGATTCTTATCCATCCCGTCTGCTCTTTGGAATGCTTATCCAAGTTTAATGATGGAGATACATTCTAGATGTTTATTTTCATATTTCTGCACTTTTTGCCCATTTGAAAATTACGTTGGCTGTTAAGTAGCTCTGTATGTTTAATAGATTTCTATGAGGCGCAATCCTTCAGCTCTTGGAATGTACAGACTTGGCATACACTGTTTTTTAATTATCGCATGGGCATGGAGGAGTTTTCTTGTTCATACCTCAAGTTTTTTTAGATCTTTAAAGAAGCCAGTCTACAATCCCGAAGCTATATGAGTATATAGGATTTGCCAGCTAATTAATGGCTTGTATCTTATTCTGTGATGTTAAAGTACTTTTCAGCAACTATTTTAATCTTCTGTAACATTCTTTACTCATCTGTTCTCTCAATATTTTTTGCTTGTTGCTCCTTGTTCTACTCCTATTCCTAGATATTTATATACGCCTTCCTGTTGAAGTTCCTTGATGTCATAAGGCCTCAGTCAGATGGAAGGTTGCCTTGGCCCACTTGACATCAAGATGACTTTGACCTTGACATTTGAGAAGCTTTTTACTACATACTGTAGAGTTGTTGAAGCTTCCTATTAGCTACAGGGTTGAATTTAATACTTTCCTCTTTCGGTTTAAGACTCTTCACACTGGACTACCATCCTATTTATTCAATGTTATACAGTTTTCCTGTTCAGTCCCTTCACTCTCAAAATGACAATTTGCTTGTTTTACCAGCTCCAGCACAAATGAGAGTGGCATGCACGTCATTCTGCCTTTCTTTAGCTCTTTCACTGAAGATTCCCTACTACGGAAGATTTATTTATTTATTTGACTATTCTTCTATACCGCTCTTCTTCAAATCAGAGCTGTTTAAAATTAGTAATAACAAATTGAAGTGTTACACTAAACTAAGAACAGAATGTTATAGAAGGAAATAAAACTTATATTTAAATCTGTACAGGATGTTATAGCCGGGAGTACAGCTATAAATATTTAAAACTACTACTACTGAACATTTGTATAGTGCTACAAGACATATGCAGTGCTGCACAGACACATGTAAAAGATAGTACATGCTCATCAGTGCATACAATCGAACCAAAACAGACAATACGGTAGCTGTAGACATGGGATACAGCTAGGGGGAATGGTAAGGAAACACAAAGGAGATCAGGAGAGTCAAGATATGAAAGCGGCAGCGAAGAGATGAGTTTTCAGCCTGGATTTGAAAAGGAGCAGAGAAGACACCTGATGTACAGACTGCTCCTTCGTCCAGCCATAAGGAGCAGCAAAATGAAAGGAGTGAAGTCTGGAGTTGGCAATAAAAGCGATTTGCCAGAAGAGCGAGTTCCTGAGGAGGGGTGAAGGGAGAGATAAGAGAGGAAAGGAAGGGAGGAGCTACAGAATGAATGCATTTATAGGTCAGCAGGAGAAGTTTGAACTGGATGCGGAAATGGATAGGGAGCCAATGAAGTGACTTGAGAAGAGGGGTAATATGAACATGAGGAAGCTGGCAGAAAATTAGCCATGCAGCAGATTGTTGAACAGATTGAAGGGGAGAGAGATGATTCAGAGGGAGATCAGTAAGGAGTAGGTTACAATAGTCTAGATGGGAGGTGACTAAGGAGTGGATAAGTGTCTTAGTAGTGTGTTCAGAAAGGAATAGGTGCATTTTGTTGATGATGTAAAGAAAGAAATGGCAGTTTTTAGCTGTCAGTTGGATGTATGTGGAGGAGAGAGAGGAGTCAAAGACGACACCAAGCTGAGGGAGACAGGGAGGAGTAGAGAGTTATCCATAGACACTGAGAAAGGGAGAGGATGGTTTAGGAGGGAAAAATAAGAAGCTCAGTTTTGGCCATGTTCAATTTCAAGTGGCAATGAGACATCCAAGCAGCAATGTCAGAAAGGCAGGCAGAGATCCGGGCCTGGATTGCCGGAGAGATTTCAGGTGTAGAGAGGTAGGTCATCAGCGTAAAGATGACAAATAGGGGAGACCTACATGGAGCTGTGGGTGCACCCCTAAACAAAGGCATGGGGAGGGGTGACCTGCATGGAGTGTCGGGTGCACCTACTATTGTCGCCTTACTGGACAGACTAGATGGACCATATTGGTCTTTATTTGCCGTCATATACTGTGTTACTATGTTCTTTTCATACCACGTGTCATGAGACTGGTGCAAATAAAGATGCAGAGTTGAAAAGAAACCTGGTTTCTCACAGAGCTCTAGATGTGCAATTACCTCAAAGCACAGCTAGAGGGGGCAGGAGTGATCCTACAGAGGCTAATGAGGGTAGGAGAGCTAACCAGTTGCACCTGGAAGTAAGCCCGGGAGATTCAAAGGAAAAATCCCTTTATAAATGGAAGCTTAATGCTAGCAAAGGAGGAAGGAGGGGAAACAACTTGGGAAACTGATTTATTTTTGAGAATAATATAATCAGAGTAGAGATTTACTATTTTTATAAATGGAATCATCGTTATAGAAGCTAAGTGTGAAACACTACTGGTGAGGGAAATTGCTAAAAACAAGCCGGATAGTGTGTCATTGATGCCAATAGGCACTGCAAGATATTTAAGAAATTTGAATATCTTTGTAGAGGCAGCCGACAAGTCTGAGACCACTTCCGTGCTAACTAAAAAATAGCAGAAAGATTCCCCCTTTTTCTTTTGACATAAATGTTTCAGTGAAGTAATTTTTATTATCTTTATTAGCAAAGGAGGAAGAGCAGAGAGAGAAGCTGGAGCAGCGGGAGAAGCAGCAGCTGGAAGAGAAGGAACCGAAAGCACGGCTGAAGAAGGAAGGAGAGTCCTGAAGGAAGGAATCCTCCCTGAGCAAGCCCAGAAGCAGGGGCGGCCCAAGGGGGGTGCGGAGACTCGGTGCGGGGCCTCATTTGCATAAGTGGCCTTATTTGCATAAGTGGCCTTATTTGCATAAATATTTGCATAATGTTACCATACACTAACTTTTAGTAAACATGTCTCTTAATGAGTGTATGGATAAAGAAAGACTAAAAGATTTCTACATTACTATAATCCAGTGCCAACCACCAGGCACATTAGGAACTACTACAAACGCTGCCCATTTAGAACCCATAGCAAACCCGCCGTATCCTGACAGCATTACCAGGACTCACAAAGCACCATACCCTACCTATCAAAAGGCAACACTGCAAATATTAACCAATACATTTCAGAGAATACTGGGGAAAGAGAACAAGTGGCAATGTCAAATAGGAATTACATAAATAGAATACCTCAGCTCAGTTACACATGCAGAACATAGACCATCACCAAACAAGGAATCACAATTTAGAAACAGGAAGGCAATAATTAAAATGGGAACCCCAAAAGCCAAACTTGGAATGTACAACAACACTGTAGAAATAAAACTATAAATTAATTTCCTCTTGTACCAAACAAAGCGCAGATGTTAATGATGCACATTTCCCAGAGCTTTCATATTCCAGTTAATAAATTCAAAATAAAGAGATATCTTTCTACCTTTTGTGCATTTTTTTCAGTTGCAATTGCTCCAGCCACTTTCTTCTGGTTTCTTCATGTTTTCTGCTAACTGTCCATCGTCTGCTGTCCATTTGTTTTTTCTTCTCTCTTCTACTTTTTTTTTTCCATTCTCTCTCTACATCTGCTTTAACATACTAATCTTTCTCCTTTTGCTCTTTCCTCATTCCTATTTCATCCACACAAATTTTACCCCTCCATCCTCAATCCCCACTTACTCTCCCAATACCCGACCAATTGTAGATTTTTCATCCCTCCCACACAAAATATTTTTCCCCTCTCCATTTTACTCTCCCAGCCCCATCCCATTCTAATCCTCCCCCAACATCAGCTCCCTTCTAGTTCCAGTCTCACCCAGCATCCATTCCTTTCTAGTCCCTGCATCAGCCCATTTCCAGTTCTAGCCCCCCATCAACCCATTTCCAGTCCTAGCTCCCCCATCCATTTTCAGTCTGAGTCCCTTCATCAGCTCATTTCCAATCCTAGCCCCCATCAGCCCATTTCTAGTCATTTCCTAGCCCCACCATCAGCCCATGTCAAATCCTAGCTCCCCTCCATTCAGCCCAATTCCAGTCCAAGCCCCCCATGAGCCTACTTCCAGTTCTAGCCCCTCCATGAGTCCATTTCAATTCAAGCCCCCACCACAGCCCATTTCCAATCTTAGCTCCCCCAACAGCCCATTTCCAGTCCTATCCTAGCTGCTCCATCAGCCCATTTTCAGTCCTAGCTCCCTTCCCTCACAGCCCATTTCCATTCCAAGCTCCCTCCCCATCAGCTATTTGCAGTTCAAGCCTCCCCTTCCACTCAGCCCATTTCCAGTCATAGCAACCCCCCAACCCATTACCAGTCCTAGCCCCCCATCAACCCACTTCCAGTCCTAACCCCCCATCACCCCATTTTCAGTTAAAGCCCCCCTATAACCCATTACCAGTCCTAACCCCCCATCAGCCCACTTCCAGTTTTAACCCCATCAGCCCATTTCCAGTCAGCCCCCCCATAGCTCATTGCCAGTCCTAACCCCCCCATCAGCCCACAGCCCATTACCAGTCCTAACCACATCAGCCCACCTCAAGTCCTAACCCCTCCCCATCAGCCCATTTCCTGTCCTAGCCCCCCATAGCCCATTATCAGTCCTAACCCCCCCATAGCCCATTAGCAGTCCTAACCCCCCATCAGCCCACAGCCCATTACCAGTCCTAACCCCCCAACAGCCCATTACCAGTCCTAACCCCCCCCAGCAGCCCACTACCAGTCCTAACCCCCCCAACAGCCCACAGCCCATTACCAGTCCTAACCCCTCCCCATCAGCCCATTTCCAGTCCTAGCCCCCCATAGCCCATTATCAGTCCTAACCCCCCCGTAGCCCATTACCAGTCCTAACCCCCCATCACCTCATTTCCAGACAGCCCCCATCAGCCCACAGCCCATTACCAGTCTTAACCCCCCCTATAGCCCATTACCAGTCCTAACCCCCCCAACAGCCCACAGCCCATTACCAGTCCTAACCCCTCCCCATCCGCCCTTTTCCTGTCCTAGCCCCCCCCCCCATAGCCCATTATCAGTTCTAACCCCCCATTGCCCCATTTCCACACAGCCCCCCCCCCAGCCCATTACCGGTCCTAACCCCCCCCCCCCGGCTTATGGCAAAATTAAACAAATAAAAAGCTGGCTCTGGCTGCTGCTGTTGCTGCTACCACCGCGGCAGCGGCAGAATGGAGTGTCCCGCGGGGCCTTCTCTGCTCGTTGAGCCCCTCTGCAAGGGCTTTCAGATTCGCGAAGGGAGAGTGTCTCCCTCGCGTCTCTGTTAAGCCCGCAGGGGCTAATGGGAAATTTCCCATCTGCCCCTTTAGACGCGAGGGGCTGATGGGAAATTTCCCATTAGCCCCTGCGGGCTTAACAGAGACGCGAGGGAGACACTCTCCCTTCGCGAATCTGAAAGCCCTTGCAGAGGGGCTCAACGAGCAGAGGAGGCCCTGCGGGTCACTCCATTCTGCCGCTGCTGCGGTGGTAGCGGCAGCAGCAGCAGCCAGAGCCAGCTTTTTTTTTTAAATGTAATTTTTAAAAAAGCAGAATGTTCCTTGCGCGGGGCCCCCTGTGCAAAAAACTTTCTTGCTCAATGGACGGGCCAGCCCTGCCCAGAAGGACAGAATTCACAGAGGTAGAGTTCAGAGGGGCCAGGCTACAGGAGCCACTGTTCAGAGGGTGTCTGCCAAGGAAAGCAGTCAGGCCGGAGGGTGTGCCACTCCCTGCTTAAGCAACATTCCTGAGTCCAGTATACAGAGAGCCACAGAGCTAGGCTTGGGGGAAAGCCTGCAGTCATTGGAGTATGCTAGACAAGCTTCACCAGGTACCAGAAAGAAAGGAGTTTCTAGCAAAGCTACTTTTGCACTGAAGTACAGGGCTGGTGAATCCACGCCAGGTTTTCCTAAGCTTTCAGGAAGTCCAGCACTCCCCAGAAGCTACCGACAGAAAGCCTGTTGTCAGAGAGATGTTCTTGAGAGAGAAGGCTCCAGAGCTTCAAGCTATAGGAACTCAAGGTATGGTGGCTTTAGTCCTGTTAAAGAAAGCTTAACTCCTAAAAGCACTGCTGAAATTGAACCACAGTTTGTAAGAAGAGGAAAGAAACCAGAGCTGTTTAAAAAAGTACCAAAAGACTTTAGAGCACAGTCTTATTGGAGCCGAGATACCAGAGACAGTCCATGTAAACTTGTAACATCCAGGGACAGCGTTTGCTCTGAGGGGGAAACTAGTGAAGCAGAATCTATGGAGATAGAAGGTGCAGATACTGTTCCCATTCCTCAGGAAGAGGCTATGGATTGCAGTTTGTGTATGGCTACTAGCCTGGAATCCATAGCAACATTGTAAATAAGAAGAAGCCTTGTTTAGTTGTTTTACCCTGGAATGAATTGAATTCCTCCATTTATCTTTTGCACCTAATTGTGAAGATATCAACAGTTGGTTTGCCTGTTTATTACTGGAACCTTGATAAAAGGACATTCTTTGATTTCCATTGTCTTATTGAACCCTTACATGGAGGGGAAATAAAAGCCTTGTTTCCCTACACTCGTGGCTTAATTATTGTGTGCTCACAAGGAGCTAAAATTCATAAGACCAATCTGCACTTGGCCTTACATACCCCACGCTCCTTGAAAAAAATAAGTGTGATGTGCAGCAGCCCCTTACTACTATTGGCCACCAGGGGACACTGTCATGACATAATGGCATAGTTGGCAGGATGTGGGTATCACCCTAAGACATAATGGAAAGAAAAGAAAATTACCAGTATTAAGCTGAAGAAAAAACCCGGATCGGAGGGAAAAACTCGGACCGAACTGGAAGAAAATCCGGAAGGGAAGGCGAGGTTGCTAACAATGGTGGCAGAGTGCTACAACGGAGAGCAGCACCATCCTTTCTGAAAGTTGGAGTCAGCACTTCTACCAGGTAAAAGGTAGAGGGGCATGACCTGATTTGGATGTGAGGTTAAAGTTTTAAGGGTGAAATTGAAAAAAAAAAAAAAAGAAAACAGTGTAGGGCTGATTGTGGTACAGCCGCACTTGGGTTTTTTCTTTTTCTCTTTGTTTCCTAGGAAATCTCTTCGCCATGGATCAACGAGAGATATTCGCCTGGATGGCTACGCAGTTCAGCAAGCAAGGAGAGCTGGCTGCACAGACACAGCAACATGCCATCCTGGCCATGCAAGAACAGCAAAAGCCAATCTTGCAGATGCTAGAAACTTGGCTAGCACATCAACAGAAGACACAGGAGGTGGCTGCAAGCCGTCCTGAACAGAGCTCGGGACTGGACAACTGTCCGGTAGGACTATGGTCCTACGACTCTCTAACTTTGGGGAAGTTAGGGGTATCTGATGATGTAGATGACTTCCTAGACTCTTTCGAGAGAATAGCACTTTCGGTAGGCTGGCCGAAAGAGCAGTGGCCTATTAGATTGGCAGTTTCCCTCACAGGAGAGGCACTGTCAGCCTATAGGCTAATGCCCGCTTCATTAGCGAACAATTATAGCGAGGTAACGAAGGCCATCAGGGATCGCCTGGGTCTGACTCCTCTCGTCTATAATTGTAAGCTGTGTGCGGTACACCTTGAAATAGGTGAGACGCCAAAAGCGTTAGGTCGCAGGCTGAAAAGCTTAGCCGAAAAGTGGCTAAGGCCTAGTGAGAAAACGATTGAAATGTTGATGGATATGATAGTCCTTGAGCAATTCATGTCTGCAGTTCCCGGTAGTATACAGAGCTTCCTTATCCTACAGAATTGTCACACTACCGCAGAGGCCATTGCCTTAACTGAAAGATATTTAGAAGCCGAATTAGCCACCCAGCGGACTGGGGAAGTTTCAAAGATGGCAGTAGCGACATTCAAGCAGTCATCAGGAAGTCTCTCACAGTTCAAAACTCAAAGTATGAAAAATGTTAAGGATGTAGTGAAGAGTCACTCTAAAAGATGTTTTGCCTGTGGAAAAATGGGACATGTTATGAGTGAGTGCCAAGCACGTACTGCTCTCATGGGGGAGAATAGGAAAATGTTGTCTGAAGGATTTGTACTTGATGTGACTGTACAAGGGGTTGCTGCCAAAGTTCTTCTTGACTCTGGCGCAGACCAGACGATGATTTCCCGCAAGCTCTGGTCTGTAATCAAAGAGCAAGCTGAGTCCGCCCTAGATCAACCAGAGGGCAAGGTTAAGATAAAATGTGTGCATGGCGCTGCCACCTTTTATCCCGTATATAATTTACTTGTAAGAGGTTTGGGAATAGAAAAAAGAATGTTGATAGCTGTAGTGCCCCGATTACCTAAAGAGTTGGTCCTAGGTAGGGACTGGCCACAATTTGAAAGAGGCCTAGAGAAAGGTTTAAACCCTCGAAGTTCTCATATCCAGTCTCACCCCTTGCAAGGGAATGGTAGTTCCTAAACCCCTCTTAGGGAAAGTTAAAGAACCCAAACACAAGGCACAGGAGGAGCCGGTAAAGAGGTTTGTCTTAAAATTTTGTAAGACCTCACGGCGAGCTCGAAGTCCCTGTCGAGCCTCGGCCCAGGCCGCAGGGTATGATTTGTATAGTGCTGAAAGTCATATTGTCCCTAAGCGCGGCAGGGCCTTGATCAACACAGACAATCAAGTGGAGCTACCACCGGGATGTTACGGTCGGATTGCGCCCCGCTCGGGCTTAGCTGTCAAGCATTTTATCGGTGTAGGCGCTGGGGTGGTGGACCCGGACTACAGGGGTGTCATCAAAGTCCTCCTGTTTAATTTTGCGGAAGAGGATTTTGAAGTGAAGACTGGAGATTGCATAGCCCAGCTGGTATGCGAACGGGTTGGCTTCCCGCTCCTGGAGGAGGTGCCTATGATAAGCCCCACAAGTCGAGGGAGCGGAGGATTTGGCTCCACTGGGCGGGGTGAAATGAAAAGTTTCGTAACGGTAGGTGAAAAGCCAGCGGATGAAAATCTGGGCCCACTTTTGTCTGACTGTAAATCCAATCCTGAGCTGCGTGTTGGCGAGGAACTCTCTATAGTGCAGAGGGAACAACTGACCAACATGTTGGAAAGGTTCAAGGATGTATTGACACCTATTCCAGGCAAAACAAATTTGGTTGCACACGAAATCATTACACCTCTAGGGAGAATCATCAGGCAAAGACCATATCGTTTGCCAGAGGCAAAAAGATAGGAAGTCATATCACAAGTGCAAGAGATGATTCACATGGGTGTTATAGAAGAGTCACGAAGTCCATGGTGTAGTCCGATTGTTCTGGTGCCCAAACCGGACGGTACCATGCGATTCTGTATCGACTTTCGCCAGGTCAATGACGTATCTACTTTCGACGCATATCCTATGCCTCGAATAGAAGAGTTGCTGGACTGGATAGGTCAGGCCAAGTATCTCACGACCTTGGACATGACCAAAGGATATTGGCAGGTCCCCCTGACCAGAGAAGCGCAACCTAAAACAGCCTTTAGCACGCCAGTGGGGCTATTTCAGCTTAGGCGCATGCCTTTTGGTTTACACGGAGCAGCCGCGACCTGCCAGAGGTTAATGGACATAGTCCTACGTCCTCACCAAAACTATGCCACGGCTTATATGGACGACATAGTCATTCATAGCGCCACTTGGAACCAACACTTGATCCAAATAAGAGCCGTGTTAACTGCCATGCGACAGGCCTGTTTAACTTTAAACCCGGAATAATGCACGTTTGCTGCCTGCGAAGTCAAGTATTTAGGACATATTGTAGGCCGGGGTACGGTCCGTCCCTTGTTGAATAAAGTGGAAAGCGTGAAACATTTTCCCATTCCCCAGAACAAAAAGCAACTGCAAAGCTTTTTGGGGCTCATTGGGTACTATAGGCGCTTCATTCCACACTTCGCAGAAGAAAGCGCCCTGTTCACTGAAATGTTGCTGAAAAACGCCCCGAATACGTTACCTTGGACATCAGATGCAGAGGAGGCTTTCAAGAAGTTAAAAGAGAAGCTATGCAGAGCTCCCATACGAAGAGGGGTGGATTTACACCAACAATTTTTGCTTCAGATAGACGCCTCGGAAGTCGGCCTAGGTGCTGTCCTTTCTGAGATGCAGGAGGGTGCTGAACACCCCATCATATTCCTGAGCAGGAAGCTGTCTCAAGCTGAAAAAAAGTACTCAACAATCGAGAGGGAGTGCTTAGCAATAAAATGGGCAGTGGAATCTTTAAAATTCTACCTAACAGGAAGGAAATTTATTCTCATCACCGATCATGCCCCACTCAAATGGTTGAGTCAGATGAGAAACAATAATAGCCGCTTAACCCGATGGTACATGGCGTTGCAACCATATGAATTCAAAATAGAGCACAGAGCAGGAAAGCTGCATTACAACGCCGACGCAATGTCTAGAATTACGTGCTGTAGTAATGATGAACATTCAGCCCGTAATATTTTAAGAGGGGGGATGTGTCATGAGGCTGGTGCTAATAAAGATGCAGAGTTGAAAAGAAACCCAGTTTCTCACAGAGCTCTAGATGTGCAATTACCTCAAAGCACAGCTAGAGGGGGCAGGAGTGATCCTACAGAGGCTAATGAGGGTAGGAGAGCTAACCAGTTGCACCAGGAAGTAAGCCCGGGAGATTCAAAGGAAAAATCCCTTTATAAATGGAAACTTAATGCTAGCAAAGGAGGAAGAGCAGAGAGAGAAGCTGGAGCAGTGGGAGAAGCAGCAGCTGGAAGAGAAGGAACCGAAAGCACGGCTGAAGAAGGAAGGAGAGTCCTGAAGGAAGGAATCCCCCCTGAGCAAGCCCAGAAGGACAGAATTCACAGAGGTAGAGTTCAGAGGGGCCAGGCTACAGGAGCCACTGTTCAGAGGGTATCTGCCAAGGAAAGCAGTCAGGCCAGAGGGTGTGCCACTCCCTGCTTAAGCAACGTTCCTGCGTCCAGTATACAGAGAGCCAGAGAGCTAGGCTTGGGGGAAAGCCTGCAGTCATTGGAGTATGCTAAACAAGCTTCACCAGGTACAAGAAAGAAAGGAGTTTCTAGCAAAGCTACTTTTGCACTGAAGTACAGGGCTGGTGAATCCACGCCAGGTTTTCCTAAGCTTTCAGGAAGTCCAGCACTCCCCAGAAGCTACCGACAGAAAGCCTGTTGTCAGAGAGACGTTCTTGAGAGAGAAGGCTCCAGAGCTTCAAGCTATAGGAACTCAAGGTATGGTGGCTTTATTCCTGTTAAAGAAAGCTTAACTCCTAAAAGCACTGCTAAAATTGAACCACAGTTTATAAGAAGAGGAAAGAAACCAGAACTGTTTAAAAACGTACCAAAAGACTTTAGAGCACAGTCTTATTGGAGCCGAGATACCAGAGACAGTCCATGTAAACTTGTAACATCCAGGGACAGCGTTTGCTCTGAGGGGGAAACTAGTGAAGCAGAATCTATGGAGATAGAAGGTGCAGATACTATTCCCATTCCTCAGGAAGAGGCTATGGATTGCAGTTTGTGTATGGCTACTAGCCTGGAATCCATAGCAACATTGTAAATAAGAAGAAGCCTTGTTTAGTTGTTTTACCCTGGAATGAATTGAATTCCTCCATTTATCTTTTGCACCTAATTGTGAAGATATCAACAGTTGGTTTGCCTGTTTATTACTGGAACCTTGATAAAAGGACATTCTTTGATTTCCATTGTCTTATCAAACCCTTGCACGGAGGGGAAATAAAAGCCTTGTTTCCCTACACTCGTGGCTTAATTATTGTGTGCTCACAAGGAGCTAAAATTCATAAGACCAATCTGCACTTGGCCTTACATACCCCACGCTCCTTGAAAAAAATAAGTGTGATGTGCAGCAGCCCCTTACCACTATTGGCCACCAGGGGACGCTGTCATGACACACGTTAGTTATTTTATGATTGTAAACCACTCTAATGCTTGCAAAGTTCTTAACAAACATTTACCACTATCCTTTGTCACCTCTCATTCCACCATGTTCTAACCCAGTCAGTCACTTTGCCTATCCCAAAGGTGCTCAGTTTGCTTATAAGTTGCCTATGCAGAACTATCAAAGGCTGTGCTGAAATCTAAGTACACCACATGTGCTTTCCCTTGATCCAACTCATGGGTCAACCAGTCAAAGAACTTGAGCATTTGTCTGACAAGACCTACCTGTAAAACCATATTATCTTAGATTCTGAAATCCACTGAATTATGTTTTAGCAACTGTTATATTTATTGTAATTTACTCACTACTATGGTTAGACTCACCAGCTTGTAGTTCCCAAAAAACCTCCTTGTTTCTGCTTTCATGGAGAGCAGTCCTCTGGATCACTCTTGACTTAAAGTCAAACTGCCGAGCTGCCCGAACTTCCTTTTCAATGCTTTCTTAAAGTTCCCTCAATACCCTCTGATGTACCCCATCAAGCTGCATTGCCTTGTCTACTTTTAGTTTAGCTAGCTCCTCATAAACAGTTTTTCTGAAAATTGTTAAAGAGCTACCTGTCTTCCATTCCTGCCTATGTTCTGAGATCTAACTCCCAGCCCTTCATCTGTGAACATAGAATAGAAATTTGTTACACAATTTTGCTTTATCTTTCTCAGCCTCTACATGTTCCTCTCCTTCACGCTCGTCTGACAATACTGCTGTTGCACTTCCTTTAAAGTCTTACCTCCCATTTTACTGCATTCACTACTTTTAAAATTCCATTTGCAACTTTGCTTTCCTAATTTCCTAACTTCTCTTAGCTTTTCTAGATATTGTAGCTTGAATTTCTCTTTCTGCCATCTCTTCTAGTTTTATGAAGGCTAACCTCTTTTCCTTACCTTTATAGCTATTATCGTAGTGGTTTCTTTTTCCCCCTCTTACTTTTATTTACTTCCCCAACAAAAATACTTGTTGCCCTGCAATCTCTCTCTCCTTTCAGTTTTGTCCATTGCTTTTGTACTTCCTCTAGCTACTTATTTTGAAGCATTCACCCATTTTGAAAGTGGAGTTTTTCCCCCCTGAAGTTTAGGGTCCTTACTTCTAAATGAACTACAGTATCTCTGTGTCCTAATACCGAATCACATATCTTGTGATCACTGGATGGCAGATGGTCACTCACTATAACATCACTTCCTCCCTCCATAAGCAGCAAACCCTGTATGATCCCCCTCCTGTATGGCTTCCATTTACCAGTTGCTAAAACAGTTCTTCCTAAAGAGAACCCTCCTTCCAGTTGACAGTGCAACAGGAATGTCCCAATCACCCTCCAGCATATTAAAATCACCTATCACTAGCACTTCTGCTTTCCTAGATATTGAAGGGACTTTTAGAAGGGATGTCTAAGTCAGGTTGAGGGAAAAAAAGCAGGCATGTCCAGCTGCAGATCCAATTTTACAAATGTGGGCATGCTTGATTATGGATTAATGTCCCCAGAACTTGATGATGGAGTGCTTTTTCTCTATACTCTCTGGATGCTTTTCACCCAAAAAAAGCACTTTTAGGTGGCTGGAGTAGAACTAAACTTGGATGTGATGCTGGATATCTCTGACATTTCGGAGATCAGGTGGCGGACATTCAGATTCCTGGGAACACCCTGGCCATGCCTTCACCATGTCTCTATTCAGACATTCTCACCCTGGGGATGTCCCCAAAGCTTGTTTCTAAAATGGTTCTGTAGATGTGTCTGTGTTTTGGATGTTTCTATGCCCATTTTGGGATGTCCAAAGCACGAAAAGGGCTTCCAAAATTATTTCCATTGTGAATGTCTTCAATTCTGTCCATCTCTGTCTCTAAAGAAGGTCTGTATCTAAGACCAATGTAAATAGATGTTCCATTTCTTCTTTGCAGATAACCTACCATACCCTCCCTCTTTTTTAAAAATATATTTTTTATTAAACAATTTCAGTTTTTGGAACAATATAGTAAAACATAAGAAAAATCAAATTGAATTACAATCAATATATATTGGGGAAAACAATAAAAAAAGAAATACCATGGTACTTGGACAACATCAGAGAAGCAAAAAGGGTTCTCAGAAGACTAGAAAGAAAATGAACCATGATATAATTTGTAAGTACCTACAATGTAAATATGTTATAATATTTTATTTTACTGTTCAAATGTTATATTGTTACTTGTAAATAGTTCACTTGTTCTATGTAAAACGACTAGGTATGCACTATCACATACCATATAATTTACTGTTCCTTGTAAACCGCACTTGATACTTGGGAAAGAGCGGTATAGAAATAACTGTTAAATAAATAAATAAAATAAAATGGAGACACAACAAAACCCAGAACAATCTGCAACAATACAGAACCAAACTACAGGAATACAACAGCATAATAAATGAGTCCAAGCAACAATACTACACCAACACCATCATGAAATCAGCAAACAGACCCAGGGAACTCCTCAACATAGTTTGGAGGCTCACCAAGGACACCTTGCAGCCAGACACCTATGCCATCAACCCCCAACAATTCACAGACTTCCTGATGAGTAAGGATGACAACTATACACTAAACTAACCTCTCATCCCTACTAACCCAACAATTCCTGTTCATAAGGAGACCTGGAAAGACTTTGTGATCCCGACACCTTCGCAGGCTGAACAAATCATAGAATCACTAAACATCATGACCTCCTCTACTAACCCATGCCCAATAGCATGGATGAAAGCTACTAAGGACAAAATCAGCACGAGCCTCCAACAAATTATAAAGCTACCTCTACAGCAGAGAAATATGCCTGATGTCCTAAAACAGGCCACTATACGACCAGTCCTCAAAAAGAGCACTCTGGACACATCCGACCCAAAATCCTACTGTCCTATCTCTAGTCTGCCTTTCATGGCCAAAGTCCTTGAAAAAGCCGTTCAGAGACAACTGGAAGAACACATCGATATGTATGCCCCTCTGGACACTCAACAAAACGGGTTCAGGCCACAGCACAATGCTGAAATGCTCCTCACATCATTATTTGATAACCTTATCACTGGCATTGACAACACAAGAAAAGGATTTCTTCTAATATTCATGGACATCTCAGCAGCTTTTGACTCTATATCCCACACCATTATGCTACAATGGCTTCAGGAAATAGGAGTGTTGCAATACTCTAAAATGGTTCACATCTTATCTAAGCAACCGATCCCAACAGGTCAGATGTGGCGAAATCAAATCTACTAAATTCAACATATCGCAAGGCATCCCTCAAGGCTTGGTGCTGTCCTCCATCCTTTTCAACTTATATATACAGCCAATATGCAACATCTTCAGGAATCACAAAATGCTCTACCACATATATGCAGATGACATTATGGTCTATACCCCCATTGACATACACACACCTAATCTCGCACCCATCACCAAATGCCTCGAGGATATGCTTGCATGGCTTACTAGCAACTGTCTCTCTGTAAACGGCGACAAGACAGAAGCTATGTTCATCTCCAGAAACTCCACCTTCATGCCCCCTCGTACCATTAGTATCTTAAGTAAGCACATAGCAGTGAAGGATGAAGTAAAGTACCTGGGTGTCACCCTAGATAACAAATTGACCCAACAGTCGCACATCAACAAAACTGCCAGCAAAGCGCACCACTGCCTCAAGCTCATCAGAAGACTCAAAGCCATCCTGGACAATAACCACTTCCGCATGGTATGCCAGGCTATAATCACGCCTATACTGGACTCTGCCAACTCGCTCTATCAAGGATTGCCTATACAATATCATTACCCCTACAGCTGGTACAAAACACGGTGGCCTGGATCATTACAAACACTGCAAGAAGCGAGCACATCACCCCAATACTTCAGTAGCTGCATTGACTACCCATCCACTCATGGATAAGATATAAGGCAACCTTAAACATCTTTAAAATCTTTCATAACCTCTCAGCCTCTGCACTACAGCACATTCTAACCAAGGACTCCAGCTCAAGACCCAGACAAAGCAACATGACGAACAAAATCATCATTCCGCCCACCTTCCAACGTGCCAACTAATCCACCACCAATACAGCCCCGTCCTTCGCCTCACCTACACTTTGGAATGCCCTCCCCGAACCAATGTGCTCGACAAAGGACATTAACGATTTCAGGAAGATGCTTAAGACACTACTCTTTGCCGAACACTATGGCTCCATCAACTAATCCACATACCTGTATCTCCTTACAGCATTGTTTTTATTGTTTTCCTCTCCCCTTTCATAATGTCCTCCCTTTCCCACCCATTATGTAACCACTTTGATTGAAGTAAAAGGTGATATATAAAACCTGATAAATAAATAAATACCACATTTCCAAATGAGTCAAGAAAAAGAAAAAATTGTGACAGAGCCTACCATAAAGGAAAAAGGAAATATTAGGCTACATTAAAGCCATATTAAAGCCCCAAAAAATGCTTCCATTCAGGAGAGAAACCAGCCTTTCCTCTGTTCCAACCTACTTTTTGTTAAGTTCCATGTAAGGAAATCAAATCTTCCAACTGGGAAGGTTTAGAGAAAGCAATCTTTTCCAGAGCATTTAACTTAGCAATGGTGAGGAAAATTCAAGAAAAAAGTCATACCCAGAGCTAAAGCTCTAGGACTCAAATCCAAAAAAGCCCTCCTAATCTCTAAAGTTCTGGGAGAAAAATCTGGAAATACAAATACTTTTATAAACATGAAAGAGTGCTGAATGTTCTTTATAAAAAGAAGGTACATAGTAAAATAGTATATGAAGGCAGATAAAGACCAGAATGGTCCATCTAGAGTGCCCAACAAGGCAAGAGTGAGTGCACTTGCCGCTCCGTGCAGGTCACCCCTCTCCATGCTTTTGTTTAGGTGTGTTCCCACCGCTCCATGTAGGTCACCCCTATTTGTTCAGATATAAGAGATAGTTATGCTTATTTTGATTTTGTTCTGTTGCTATAAAGGATCTACTGTATCTGTCCCATGCCATTTTGAATTGTCACTATGTTTGCCTGCACCACTTCCATCGGGAGGGCATTCCAAGCATCCACCACCCTTTTAGTGAAAAAGTATTTCTTGACATTTCCTTTTAGTTTACCCTCTTGCAGCTTCATGTTATGCCCTCTAGTTTTACAGCTTCCCTGTCTTTGGAAGAGGTTTGTTTGTTCACTAATACTCTTTAAATATTTACAGGTCTGAATCATATCTCCCCTAACCCTCCTCTCCTCCAGAGTGTACATATTTAGGTCTCCAAGTCTCTTCTCATAAGCCTTCTGATGCAGGCTCCAAATCATTTTGGTCACCTTCCTCTGAACCGCTTCCAGTCTTTTTTATATCCTTTGCGAGATACAGTCTCTAAAACTGAGTTAATATCGCTTTTTTATCCTGGAGATTCCTAAACATAGCTGTTTTATTGTCTTCACTGCTGCAGGTGCTGGAGAGGGGAGACTGTGTCAGGACTGGGTTGGCCTCTCAATGCTGGTCCTCTAGGTGACCATCTAGTTCACCTAATGGTAGTGCTGCCCCTGTGTCTGCCATGACCACCAACAATTGGTACCTGCAGAGACTGGGCCCAACTATGAGCCCTCTCATTGTCTTGTATTTGCAGATGACAGAGGCCTTGGGTCATGAGGAACAGTGCAGTGTGGGGGGGGGGGGGTATAGGAGGGCCTATTACCTCATAGGTAGGTTTCCTCCTGCCTTCCACTCCACCCAAGCAAAATAAGATCCTGCTCTCACCTTTGACAGCAGAGGGCTGAGAAATACCAGCCCTGCTCCATAGCCAAAAGCCAGGTTGGCGATTTGACTGTCTCTATGAGAACATAGCCAATGTTCCAGTGTTGGTGCTGGAGAGCCTATCTGTAAAAGGGAAGCTGTGGTTCTATGCTCTTTGTAACCTCTGACAGTTTGGTTCTCACCATCGTCCAATCCGTCCATTTGAGATCTTGCCAAATCATCCACTGACAGTGTCTGTCAACAGCTCTTAGTGCTAGGAAGTTCTCAAAGGAGCTCTCCTTCCTTCTTGAGGCCAATGTGGAAAACCTGTTCCACCAGGGAAGAAAGAGGAGAGTACAAAGACAGGTATATCCTATCTTAACCTAGGCTTAAAGGACCTGAACAAATTCCTAGAATGAGAGCAGTTCAGAATCATTTCTCTTGGCACCCTTTTTCCCTTTCTTCAAAGAGGAGATTGACTATATTTTCTGGACTTAAAGGATGTCTATACTACACCCACAGACACATTGCAGTCACAGGCAATTCCTGTGGTTCATCAGAGAGAAACGCCACTACCAGTACCACATACTACCCTTTAGGCTTTGTGGTGAGTAATGGCAGACAAACAAATAAGATATGCTCAGTTCCATTTAAGGGAAAGTCTGCTATCAGTCCCTCACCCTCAGGTTTGGTGGGACCTTTTGGTAATGAGCTAGAAGAGAGAGACAGAGTTGTGTGATATATTAATAGGGTGTGTCAATTTTGGAGATGTCATAATTGTAAAAAGCACTAGTGAAAAAATGGTACAATTTCTTTAAATTTTGTGTAATGTTATTTACCTACCTGTTATTTCTAGGGGCCTGATTTTCGAAGGCATTTACATTGCCCTAGTTACCCGTGTAAATGCCATATCTGGGATTTTTGAAGGGTTTTTCCTCACTTATCTTTCAGGCGCAGGGGCTAAGTGGATAGCACTGAAAATCTGTGCTACCCGGCTAGCTCCTGCGGTTTCCGGGTTGTGCGGCAAGACTCAGATTTTGAAAATCGGGCCCTAGGAAATTATGCAAAAATACACAAATTACTGAAATATGTTTAAGTGCTCTGATAATAGTTTCTATGTGTTTGCATTGCATATTAATGTCTTTTGTGCCTCAGTTATCAATTTATCTTACTTATTTGTGTATTGGGGTTTACATGGTGAACTGTTTTAATGTAAATATAAATAGCAATTGGGCACAACTCCAGGCAACTCCTTTTCCAGCTGCAACTGTTGAAAGAACAGTGTACAGAGGTAAGGAAAATAGTCATGCCTACAGTGAGAAGTTCAGCTTTGTATGGTTACAGCGAGCTATGTTGTGCAGTGAAGAGGAACAGGAGAGAGGAGAGGCAGTGGAGATGATATTGAAGATCACAGGTGAAAGAGATGAGAAGACTCAGCTTGGAGAGACAGCAGTGTGAGACCCAGGAAAACACCATCCATCAACGCTGAGGCAACTACACTCACCCAATTACTTGAATGGAGTTCCGGAGTCTCCGAGCCTCCTCTTACCTGTACCATGACAACAGCAGAGATCAAGATATTTCTGAGCAAGCCCATGGTGGTTACAGACTTGTCATCACACACCCAGTCCATTGAAAGGTGTGTAAAAAGGACAACCGAGGCTGCTGGTCATGTGTACAATCAGGAGAGGAGGGAACATTATATTAGGGGTCAGATGGTCAATAGGGAGCTCATGAGCTGAAACAGAGAGGAGGGAACATTATATTAGGGGTCAGATGGTCAATAGGGAGCTCATGAGCTGAAACAGAGGCAAACAAGATATGGTTTCTCTGCTGGATTTTGTTAAATCACATTAAATTAACTGCATAAATGACATTTTAAAGACAATTATGTGGCTACAGATGTTGTTCAGACTATTTGTATGTTCAAATATAACTTAATTTCCACATATTTCAACTGTGATTTGATGTAGGTAAGACTCACTTTAAGCAGCTTCTGAAGATAGCTTTAGATTCAGCATGCAAAACTGCATAATTTGGTCACTAGTTGTAAACTTTGGAAAAATAAAAATCTGCCCCAAAAATTGATACTCCCTAATATATTAGGTTTATTATGGATAGATGAATAGAAAAATATACAGACTAGCAATAGACTAATGAAGTAATACGTTGTAACAGCAATATGCTTACTTAGTGGCAATAACTCACTGATTAGCAACTAGAGGTTACAGGCACACTCTGCACTTAGGAAAAGTACAGAAAAGAGCTATATGACTAGTCCCCACTCCCAGAAGACATAAGACCGGTACATTAGCTCTGCCAGGTGGATGATTGCAGCTGGGGTCCGAGACAGTCTCTGGAACAGCATGAAGTCCAAAAGAGGCAGCTAGGCTAGATAACGCTGGCTCCAGCTAATCAGAAGCAAGCCACGTGAGGGCGCAGAACCTTTGGTATCTGTGGGAGTCTTATTCTGTGCCGAGGTTAGAGCAACAGCCTTGGAAAAACACACAGAGTACTGTATATTTATATTTGCAGAAGCAGCAAGGAAGACAAAAGGCACAAAATGGTGCAATGGCAAAATGGCTCCAAGTTCTTCTGTGTATACTGTACTAGTCTTTGTGATCAGTCCTTGTCACATTTTGGTGATTGGTTGGCATGAGATACTGTGAGGTATTCCAGTGAATCAGGAGGTAGGCATCTTGCACACAAAGGGGGTCATGCTGAACCATGAATAGTGGGGATGTATGTCCCCACGATTCGTGCCGGCTTCAGCCCTTGACTAACTTCCCTGCCACTTGTACAGGGAAGTTAGTCGGGGATGGGGAATGGGCAGCCCGGGGGCAGAGAGTGGGGTGGCGTGGGACTTTAATGTGAACATAACATAAGAACAAAAGAAATGCCATACTGGGTCAGACCAAGGTCCATCAAGCCCAGTATCCTGTTTCCAATAGTGGTCAATCTAGGTCATACGTACCTAGCAGTTTCCCCAAAAGACACAGGTTCCACAAGGCTTGCATTGGGTCAAGCATTGATATCCGGGGTCCCTTTTTAATAATGGTTTATGGACCTTTCCTCCAGGAACTTGTCCAAACCTTTTTTTAAACGCAGCTGCACTAACAGCCTTTACTACATCCTCCGGTAACATATTCCAGAGTTTGATTACACGTTGAGTGAAAAAATATTTTCTTTTATTTGTCTTAAATAGTTTACCCTGTAGCTTCATTGCATGTCCCCTAGTCTTTCTATATTCTAATAACGTAAACAATAGATCTACGTTTACCCGTTCCACTCCGTTCATTAATTTATAGACGTCTGTCATATCTCCCCTCAGCCGTCTCTTTTCCAGGTTAAAGAGCCCTAACCTTTTTAGCCTTTCTTCATAGGGATATCCTTCCATCCCCTTTACCATATTGGTAGCTCTTCTCTGAACCTTTTCTAATAATGCTATATGCTTTTTAAGATACGGCAACCAGAATTGCACACAATATTCAAGGTGCGGTCGTACCATGGAACGATACAGAGGCATTATAATATCCTTTGTTTTATTTTCCATTCCTTTCCTTATGATACCTAGCATTCTATTTGCTCTCTTAGCTGCCGCTGTACACTGAGCGGAGGGTTTTAACATGTATCCACAATGATGCCTAAATCTTTTCCTGGGTGGTGGTTCCTAATGTGGAACCTTGCATCGTGTAACCATAGTCTGGGTTGTTCTTCCCTAGGTGCATAACTTTGCACTTGTCCACATTCAATTTCATCTGCCATTTTGATGCCCAGTCTTCCAATTTAACAATATCCTCTTGCAATTTTCCACAATCCCCATGGTTTTTAACAACTTTAAATAGTTTTGTGTCATCTGCAAGTTTGATAACCTCACTCGTTATTCCCTTTTCCAGGTCATTTATGAATATGTCAAAAAGCAGTGGACCTAGCACAGATCCCTGGGGTACACCACTATTCACCTTTCTCCATTGTGAAAATTGGCCATTTAGCCCTACCCTCTGCTTTCTATCTTTTAACCAGTTCCTGATCCACAATAGTACACTGCCTCCTATCACATGACTCTTTAGTTTTGCCAAAAGTCTCTGATGAGGGACCTTGTCAAAGGCTTTCCGAAAGTCCAGATACACTATATCAACTGACTCACCTTTGTCTACCTGTTTATTCACACCTTCAAATAACATAACAGATTAGTAAGACAATATCTTCCTTGTCTAAAGCCATGTTGGCTGTCTCCCATTAAGCCATGACTATCTACATGTTCAGCAATTTTGTTCTTTATGATGGTTTCTACCATTTTTCCCAGTACTGACATCAGGCTCACCGTTCTGTAGTTTCCCGGATCATCCCTGGAACCCTTTTTAAAAATTGGAGGATGGCAAATGTAACACCAATCTTCAGGTATTACAGATGATTTTAATGATAGTTCACAGATTACTAATAGCAGGTCTGCGATCTCATATTTCAGTTCTTTTAACACCCTTGGATGTATACCATCCGGTCCAGGTGATTTGCTACTCTTCAGTTTATCAAATAGTTGTAGTACTACAACTCGGTGTATCGATATTTCCTTCAATTCTTCCGCACCTTTAAATACCACTTCAGTCATGGGCAACATCCCCACATCTTCCTCAGAAAAGACCAAAGTAAAAAATTCATTCAGTCTCTCCGCTATCGCCTTGTCGCCTCTTAGTGCCCCTTTAACCCCTCTATCATCTAATGGACCAACTGACTTTCTCACAGATTTTTTGCTATGAATGTACTTGAAAAAGTCTTTCTTACACGTTTTTGCTTCCACAGCAAGCTTCTTCTCAAATTCTCCCTTTGCCTGTCTTATCAATGCCTTGCATTTAACTTGCCAGTGCTTGTGCTGTTTCCAGTTTTCGTCATTTGGCTCTTTTTTCCATTTCCTGAAAGATGTTTTTTTGGCAACAACAGCCTCTTTGCCTCACCTTTAAACCATGCTGACAGTTTTTTGGACTTCCTTCCACTTTTCCTAAAGCGTGGAATACAGCTGGTCTGGGCTTCCAAGATAGTATTTTTAAACAACACTCAAGCTTGATGTAAATCTTTAACCTTTGCAACTGCTCCTTTTAGTTCTTTCTTAACTATTTTCCTCATTTTATCATAGTCTCCCTTTCAAAAGTTAAAAGGTAGTACTGTGGATTTCGTTACCATCCCTCCTCCACTAATTAAATCAACCGCGATCATGCTATTATCACTATTGCCAAGTGGCCCCAACACCCTTATCTCTTGCACCAGATCTGGTGTTCCACTAAGAACTAAGTCCAATATGGCTTCTCCTCTAGTCGGTTCATGAACCAGCTGCTCCAAGAAGCAGTCATTTATTTCATCTAGGAACTTTATCTCCCTAGCATGTCCTGCCATGACACTGATCCAGTCGATACCGGGGTAATTGAAATCACCCATTATTATTGCTGTGCTGTAACGTTTGTTAGCTTCCTTGATTTCTTTGATCATTTCATCATCCATTTGTTCATTCAGGCCAGGCGGTCGATAGTACACCCCCACTGCCATCGCCTTCCCCTTTTTTACATAGAATTTCAATCCATAGAGATTCTACAAACAAATCCAAAACTCTCAACCTTGCATCATCGTCTCATCCACACATTCAGACTCCAGAGCTCTGTCTGCCTTTTGGGTCCTGTGCGTGGAACGGGAAGCATTTCGGAGAATGCTACCCTGGAAGTTCTGTATTTCAACTTCCTACCTAAAAGCCTAAATTTAGCCTCCAGAATCTTCCTACCACATTTTCCTATGTTATTGCTACTGACGTACCAAGACAGCAGACTCCTCCCCAGCACTATCTAAGACCTTATCTAGGTGGCGCGTGAGGTCTGCTACCTTCGCACCAGGCAGGCATGTTACCAGGTGATCTTCACGTCCACCAGCCACCCAGCTATCTACATGCCTAATGATCGAATCACCAACTATAACGGCTGTCCTAACTCTTCCCTCATGGGCACATGGCCCTGGAGAAACCTCCTTGGTGCGAGAGGGTTTTACATCACCTGGAGTACAGGTCTGAGTTACAGGATCACTTCCTGCCACACCAGTGTGATGCTCTCTTGTCATGTGCCCTCTCTCCTCCATGGCAACAGGGATGCTGCCAGACTGGAGGTAGGACTTCAGGACTATATCCCTGTAGGTCTCATCTATTGTGGCCTACCACTCCGTGCGCCTACGCCCCGTAGGGCCGGCAAGGCAGATTGTTTCTGCTTTTGGACGCTTACTGTTGTATTTGTGCAGGCGCCCGCCTAATAGGACACGAAGATCACCTCTTTTAATGTAGTTGTGGTTTGCTTTTATTTAGCAGTCCGAATGGAAGAGGCACAGGGCAATTTGTAACATAAATTGCTTTTTTTATTTGTTTTTCTTCAAGTAAATCATTTGTGGCAAAAAGCTCAAGAAAAAGGCAAAATCACATTAACCAAAATAGGATTCTTCTCCAAAGAATGTCCAAGGTGAATTCTACAAATAAACTTCTTCACTCTTGGTAGTAGTACTTCTATTATTTACAGATACAGCAAAGATACCATTTGTGCATCATTCACAAACTTAGAAATAGTGGAGCTTTACTTTCTCTGCTGGCATAAGTTCAAGACATCAATCAGAGTGCCACCTCTCAGTTTAAAACCGTTAGCTTATTTAGCTGAGGTTACAGCAGCAATAGAACCAGCTACCTTTACACATGAGGGTTTGGTTATCTTCCTGTCTGTTTTTCAAGCATACAGTGATTCTAGCACTTCTGTTGCCTTCTTACTTCTTTCACACAGCATTTAGTAAAAGCATTATATATTAGTCACACACAGACTGCAATCCATTGATTCGGCTGAGGACACTGAATTATTAGAGAGACAGTCCACATCCATTTCTGCTGGGGAATTATATGGCTCTGTGCTTGGGGTAACCTTTGGCTCAACCTGTTGTACGTTCTTCAACAGCTTTAAAAGTTTTCCCCACTTTAGCTTCTGGTTCCCCTTTATAACCGGGTTGGAACCTCTTGCCTTTCTCCCTCTTAATAAATCCTCTTCAGGAAATGCATAAGCTTTTGGGCTGGCAGTGACTCTCCTTCTAACAGACTTTTTACATTGTCTGTATAGAGGCTCAGGGCTAGAGCTGCTATATTCTGACTCAGAAGTAAAGTCCTGAATTCTCTCCCAGCTCCTTCTATGCCCACACCCTTTACACTTGCCTTGTAAGTGTTGACCAGTCCTCCTGGACCCACCAGAAGACACAGCCTTGAAGTGCTGCTTCCTCTCCCGGTCTCTTGGCCTTCTCACTTGGCTCCTAGCCTGCAGCCTGTCCTGCCTTTGAGCAGTCCTTCTCTGCAGTCTCTCTGGTGTATGAGCAGATCCTGTTTGATCAGTGTCTGAGTCCTCTGTTAGCTCAGCTGACCTTCTAGAGAGACTCCGTCCTCGGGAGTCTGCCAGTTTCTCTTTAGTAGTGCACTTGCCTCTGCACTGTCCTGTGCATGGTCCTCGTGTGTGCTGAACTCTAGAATCAACTCCCAGCTGATCCTCCAGTTTCCTCTCACTTCCTGTGTGACGCAGTTTATATGTTCTGTGAATTGTTTGCTTCCCTGGCCCCACCCTCTCTCTGCTTGCAGCTGCCCTAGCGGCTGGGTGTGGCTTCAAGGTAACCCTGCTTCTGTGTGCCTTAGTTTCACTCTCTATGTGGGAATTGTGTTTCAGTGAGCCCATCCCCCGCTTATGGGAACAAATTTCAGTGTTTTTTCTAGTTTTAAAGGGCTCTGCAGCATGCACATCATCACATATCCCCCACCTTAAGCAATTGCCAGCTGGCGCTACAACCCGCGCACAGCTGGAAATCCTAGATAAGGCGTCCGCGTTGGTATGGAGCTTCCCTGCGCGATGCTGTACGCGGAAATCAAATTCCTGCAGGGCCATATACCAGCGGGTCAGACGCGTATTTTTATCTTTCATTTTGTGCAACCATTGTAACGGGGCGTGATCTGTCACCAACAGGAACCGGCGCCCAGTCAGATAAAACCGTAAGGCCATCACAGCCCATCGTATCGCAAGGCATTCGCGCTCAATGGTCGAATACTTTTTCTCTGGAGGGGTAAGCTTGCGGCTTAAAAACATCACGGGATGTTCCGTCCCCTCATGTTTTTGGGACATAACCGCCCCAAGGCCTGTTTCTGAAGCATCAGTTTGGAGGATAAAGGGTTGGTCAAAGTCCACCCCCCGCAAAACCGGAGCTTCACACAACTTATCTTTTAATATCTGAAAAGCCTGTTCTGCGGCTCCAGACCATTGCAGTTGTGTGGGGGCATTTTTCCTCAACATTTCCGTGAGAGCCGCAGCCTCCGTCGCGAAATGTGGGATAAAACGGCGGTAATAGCCGACCAGACCCAAATAACTCCGAAGTTGCTTCTTCATCTGTGGCTTTGGTAACATTTTAACGCTCTCTATTTTATCTAAGAGCGGCTTTACAATACCCCGGCCGACCAAGTGACCCAGATATTTCACTTCAGTCGCACCAAACATGCATTTAGCCGGGTTGAGCGTGAGACCAGCTTGTCTCAGTGCCTCCAACACCGCCTTAATCTGCGTCAAATGCTCGTCCCACCGTGTACTGTGGATGATAATATCATCCATATATGCTGTTGCGTATGACTGGTGGGGGCGAAGGACCAAGTCAACCAACCGTTGGCAGGTCGCAGCCACCCCATGAAGACCAAAGAGCATTCGGCGAAATTGGAATAATCCAATTGGGGAGCTAAATGCGGTTTTCTGGCGAGATTCCCTGGTGAGGGGAATCTGCCAGTACCCTTTGGTCATGTCAAGGGTGGTCAAATAAGTGGCGCGTCCCAAACGATCTAAAAGCTCCTCTATGCGTGGCATAGGGTAGGTGTCGAACCTGGAAATGTCATTGACTTTGCGAAAATCAATGCAAAAACGCAATGACCCATCAGGTTTCGGCACCAATACTATCGGATTGTTCCAGGGGCTTTTAGATTCCTCTATTACTCCTAACCGTAACATTTCTTGGACTTGCCTGATGACCTCCGCGTGCTTGGCCTCCGGGAGTCTGTAAGGACGTTGGCGAATAACCTCGCCATAGGGGGTGACTATTTCGTGGGCCACCAGGTTTGTCTCCCCCGGTAAAGAGGTAAGGACATCCGAGAATCCACTCAGCAATTTGGACAGTGCCTCCTGCTGAGCCCATGAGAGATCCTCCCCCATCCTAAGTACCGGCTCTGCTTTCCCGTCCAGGAGTTGCGGGCCTAAGTCTTCCTCGTCCTTTTCAACACAGCTGGCAGTCAAACCCTTTATCTCAGCTTTCCCCGTAGAACCAAAGCCACCCGAACCTCGAGCCGTAGGGGCTAATTCATCTACCTCCCCTATGGGTGGAAACCCTACCCTCTCGCAAATGAATTGCGCAATGCGATCCCCCACATTTACCCGGAAATCCTTGCGCGCAAAGTTGAATAAGAGCACTTTTATAGACCCCCGGTAATCCGGATCCACGACCCCTGCCCCTACATCAATAAAATGTTTAAGGGCCAACCCTGACCGAGGGGCAATTCGGCCATAGCAGCCAGGCGGTACTTCGACCTGGAGGCCTGTCTCAATCAGGGCCCTCCCCTGTCGCGGTACTACCATGTCCACCGCACTGCAAAGATCGAGCCCTGCAGCCTGTTCTGACGCTCGTTTGGGTATCGTAGCCTCAGGGGTGGTCCTACAGACCTTCAGTATAAACTTAGGCTTTGGGCCCAATTTTTCCCTCTGGGACTCTTTATCCCTGCGATATTTATTCGTGGTTCCGAACAAGGGAGCGGGTAGAAAACTGAGTCTTCCCCTCTCTTTTCTTAAGGGCTCACCCCCTGTACGAGTAGTGATCATACCTTTACTTTCATTAAGTCTGGGATCAACTACCTTGCCTACCTTGGGTAAGGTCTTCTCCCTAACTGTGGTATTCTTAATAGCCCTATTCTCAGTTAGCGTGGGGTCAGCTACCTTGCCTATCTCGGGTAAGGTCTTCTCCCTAGCTATATCGTCTTGCGAAAAGGTAGCTGATCGGTTGGCTTCCCCCTGTAATTCCTCAGCCAAACCTTTTCTGAATTGCGGCCAATCTCGGCCTAGGACTACTTCGTGCGGAAGCTTGGGTACTATGGCTACTTGCATTTGTCTCTTGAGACCCATTCCCTCTATAACCACCGGGTGCATGGGGTAGGTAGAGGCAGCGCCATGGACGCAACGGATCCGAATATGATCCCCAGAGCTTGGCGGCGAGGGTTCGTCTTTTGCCTCTATCTGCTGCCAAAGCTTCCGGGAGATCATAGACTGATCGGCGCCCGAGTCTAAGAGTGCCTCAGTCGATATCCCCTCTACCTCCACCTTCAGCAGGAATCCTTCCCCTGTATCTCGGTGCTGGGTAGTGATTAAGGCCTTCCTGGCTCTACAGTCCCTCTTTATGTGTCCTACTTCTCCACACGAGAAACACTTTCTTGGCATATTTTTCTTACACAGTTTCACATTACCATCAGCAAACCCCTCAAGCTTGGCCTTCCTTTCTAGTAACTCCATTTTGGTTTTAAAAATGCCCTCTTTCTCCAGGCTCAATTTATTGGCCTCTAGAAAGCGGTCTGTCATAGCGATAGCTTCCTGCGTGTTCTTGCAGCTTTGGAGTACTAGGAAGGTTTGCACTCCGCTCGGTACCGACTCCATGAACTGTTCAAGAATTATTGTGTCTAAGATAGACTCTACGTCTTTCCCTTCTGGCATCAACCACTTGTATGCCAGGTTCTTTACGCGGTAATATAATGCCTGAGGTGTCTCCCCTGACCTCAATTTACATGACCGCAGCTGCCTGCGGTAGACCGCTGGATTTAGACCTAAGCGATCCTTTACCGCTTGCTTCACATCATCATAGCTTTTAATTAAGCTAGCAGGCATGGCCCGATAGGCCGCTAAGGCTTCGCCTGTAAGCGAGGCAGCAAACCTTAGCGCCCATTGTTCTTTCGGCCATTTTGCTAGAATAGCTATGCGCTCGAAAGATTCAATGTAGTCATCTACATCGTCATCTTTTGTTAGACGACCACCCGCAAAAGCCCCAGTCCCTGACCAGTCCCAGTCCCGAAAATCTGCCCTTGCACCTGGCACAGTTCCAGCAGCATCTTCTCTTTTCCCCTGGGCTTCAAGCCAACTGGACATTGCTTCGATGATCGGTGCTTGTTGCGATTGGAACAGCGCCTTCGCCTGCTCCAGGCTCCGTACGGACAACTCTTGATGGCGGGCAATCTGGCCGGCCGCCCAGTCCAAGATGTCTCGTGACTCCATCTTTTTTTTTTTTTTTTCCTGCGAAGAAAACAAAAACAAAGCACCAAGTGCGGAACCTTTCACTTCGCCCCTGTCTTGGTGATTGCCTCCCAACAGCCACCCTCTTACACCAGTATTATCCAAACTAACCCTCCAGCCTACGGGTTACCTTGTACTGGTGCAGAGTCTCGCCTTATCAACTCCGTCGCCCTGGACTCCGGTTCCAGTGGTCACTCCGGGCTTTCCTTCCGCTCCGCAGACCTGGAAGTTGATACAGCTGCTCCCTGGGGTTGTCTCTCCTTCCTTCTGGTATGGATGACCTCTCTGGCGTGCCACGTGATCCCAAAGAAAAATAATCCTGCCAACTACGCCACCTGTGGCCTACCACTCCGTGCGCCTACGCCCCCTAGGGCCGGCAAGGCAGATTGTTTCTGCTTTTGGACGCTTACTGTTGTATTTGTGCAGGCGCCCGCCTAATAGGACACGAAGATCACCTCTTTTAATGTAGTTGTGGTTTGCTTTTATTTAGCAGTCCGAATGGAAGAGGCACAGGGCAATTTGTAACATAAATTGCTTTTTTTAATTTGTTTTTCTTCAAGTAAATCATTTGTGGCAAAAAGCTCAAGAAAAAGGCAAAATCACATTAACCAAAATAGGATTCTTCTCCAAAGAATGTCCAAGGTGAATTCTACAAATAAACTTCTTCACTCTTGGTAGTAGTACTTCTATTATTTACAGATACAGCAAAGATACCATTTGTGCATCATTCACAAACTTAGAAATAGTGGAGCTTTACTTTTTCTGCTGGCATAAGTTCAAGACATCAATCAGAGTGCCACCTCTCAGTTTAAAACCGTTAGCTTATTTAGCTGAGGTTACAGCAGCAATAGAACCAGCTACCTTTACACATGAGGGTTTGGTTATCTTCCTGTCTGTTTTTCAAGTATACAGTGATTCTAGCACTTCTGTTGCCTTCTTACTTCTTTCACACAGCATTTAGTAAAAGCATTATATATTAGTCACACACAGACTGCAATCCATTGATTCGGCTGAGGACACTGAATTATTAGAGAAACAGTCCACATCCATTTCTGCTGGGGAATTATATGGCTCTGTGCTTGGGGTAACCATTGGCTCAACCTGTTGTACGTTCTTCAACAGCTTTAAAAGTTTTCCCCACTTTAGCTTCTGGTTCCCCTTTATAACCGGGTTGGAACCTCTTGCCTTTCTCCCTCTTAATAAATCCTCTTCAGGAAATGCATAAGCTTTTGGGCTGGCAGTGACTCTCCTTCTAACAGACGTTTTACATTGTCTGTATAGAGGCTCAGGGCTAGAGCTGCTATATTCTGACTCAGAAGTAAAGTCCTGAATTCTCTCCCAGCTCCTTCTATGCCCACACCCTTTACACTTGCCTTGTAAGTGTTGACCAGTCCTCCTGGACCCACCAGAAGACACAGCCTTGAAGTGCTGCTTCCTCTCCCGGTCTCTTGGCCTTCTCACTTGGCTCCTAGCCTGCAGCCTGTCCTGCCTTTGAGCAGTCCTTCTCTGCAGTCTCTCTGGTGTATGAGCAGATCCTGTTTGATCAGTGTCTGAGTCCTCTGTTAGCTCAGCTGACCTTCTAGAGAGACTCCGTCCTCGGGAGTCTGCCAGTTTCTCCTTAGTAGTGCACTTGCCTCTGCACTGTCCTGTGCATGGTCCTCATGTGTGCTGAACTCTAGAATCAACTCCCAGCTGATCCTCCAGTTTCCTCTCACTTCCTGTGTGACGCAGTTTATATGTTCTGTGAATTGTTTGCTTCCCTGGCCCCACCCTCTCTCTGCTTGCAGCTGCCCTAGCGGCTGGGTGTGGCTTCAAGGTAACCCTGCTTCTGTGTGCCTTAGTTTCACTCTCTATGTGGGAATTGTGTTTCAGTGAGCCCATCCCCCGCTTATGGGAACAAATTTCAGTGTTTTTTCTAGTTTTAAAGGGCTCTGCAGCATGCACATCATCACACTATGTACCTCTCTGCCTTTCTTATGTCTTTGAAGTCTGCTACTCTAACCTCTAGAGAACGGACTCGTTCCCTGAGAGCAAAGAGCTCCTTGCACCTAGTGCACACGTAAGACCTCTCACCAACTGGGAGAAAATCATACATGTGACACTCAATGCAAAAGACTGGAAAGCCTCCATCATGCTGCTGAATTACTGTCTGCATCTTAGTCTTAAGCTTGTGTTTAGCTATTTAAGTTCTTTACTTACTAATGGTTGCTGTGGATACTTATACTAATAAAAGTACCTAATACGTTTAATATACCTTGTTCACCTGAAGCTTAATTAATCTTAGGTCCTTAATGTATGACTGATTTGGATAAAGAACTGCACCTGAGAGCAGTTCCTATAAAATGTGTAAGCACCTATAAAGCTACGATTATCCCAGGGGTGGGTGAGTGCTGGAGAGGGAGGGATGGAAATAAGACTTATTAAAAGAGGGCTGCTACACAGTACCCTGTCCTGTGCTTCTGAGGTAAGCTGTAACCAACTTCCTGGGTGATTAACAGTCCTTGCTTGGATAGAAGGGGGTCTTTCAAAATGGCCTTTTGATCTGCCACCTGGCTTTAACACCTATTTAAAAGGTTTCACAGATCTCTTGCCCCCTAGGTAGAAGGCCTCTTTGTAAAGGTCTCTAGAAGACTTTATTTATTGCTCAAAGAATACTGACCTTGTTTTGCCTTTTATGCTAAGTTATATTCTGAATTGATTTAAATTAAAGCTCTTTGCTGCTGCTGCTGCTGCTGCTAGGCTCTGACAGTATGAAATTTAAACTAGAAGCTCTCTGCTGGGTTCTAAATTTAACCAGAAAGCTCTCTTCTGTTTTTTAAATTTAAACTTAAACTGCTGCTACTAGGTCCTGACTGATTTAACAATTACACTGGGTTCACAGATTAATCAGCTTTAATCCAAAGAATTCCCTTCAGAAAAATTCCCAGAAGTATATCTCACTATTGCAGATCTCTCTCCAGAAGTAGCAGTCCCCTTTTGTAGTCCTTCAATGTGGTGCTCGGTCAGTTCCTCACATACCCACCTTTGAGACGCTTAACTCCTGCCCACTGAAATTCCTTACCTGGAAGGTCATTTTTCTGGTGGTGGTCAGCGAATTGCAAGCACTAGTAGTGCACCTGCCGTACACCAGGTTTTATAAGAACAGAGTGGTTCTCCAAACTCATCCGAAATTCCTACCTAAGGTAGTCTCTACTTTTCATCTCAATCGGTGATAATTACCCACCTTCTTCCCAAGGCCTCGTGCCAACAGAGCTGGGGCTTCATTGCACACCATGGACTGTAAGAGAGCACTGGCTTTCTACCTGGAGAGGCTGAAAACCCATTACTGATTCTCCCAGTTCTTTGTTTCCTTTGACCCCCAATAAGCTGGGAGTGGCAGTGTCAAAACACACCTTGTCCATTTAGATAGCAGACTGCATCTCCTTCATTTATGCTCAGGCAGGGCCGACGTTGGAATGCCATGTCACGGCTCACAATGTCTACGCTATGGCTGCTTCAGTGGCCAACTTGTATTCCTTCTCCACAGAGGAGATCTGTGGTCTTCAGTCCTTACTGTCTGGATGGAGATTCCTGGTGTGACAGCAGCTTTGGCCAGGTTGTATTCCAGCATCTCTTTGAGAATTGAAGCAACTCCTTCCCACCGGCCCTTCTAGCCATCCAGGCTACCGTAGAGTCGATCTGATGTAGATGTCCCTGCTGGACACTGACTCTTGGAACTTTTCAGCGATTGCTCTGGCTGCTTGTTCTCGGTTTGTTTTTTCTGGTTGCCTCATTGGGCCTTTAACAAGTTTTTTTTGGTAGCCTGTAGCTAGGGAGTCCTATATGTGCAGACTGACTTCCTGCTTGGTCGCAGAGAAAGTATTTTTTTTTTTTTTATTTAGACAGTTTTGTATACCACCTTATCCTTCAATCAAAGCAGTCACAGCACAATTGGGGGATACATTTAACACGCGGGGATATGAGACACATACACTAATACTTACAGGGAACATGGGCAATGGAGGTTTAAGTGGCTTGCTCAAGACCACAAGGAGCATCTGTGGGACTAGAAACCCCAGTCCTTCCAGCCCAAGGTTGCTGTCCTCTAGTGGGATTTGAACCTCCGACCTTCCGGCCTGAAGTACCTTGCCCCAACCACTAGGCTACTCCTCCCTATAGTTACTTACCTGTAGCAGGTGTTCTCCAGGATCAGCAAGAATCGGTCCTCACTAGTCACTACCCTTCCTCCTCCCTGTGGAGTCGTTTTCTTTTTTGGCTTGATTAAGCTATGTCATCATGCTGAGGTAAGATGGTTTTTTCGGGTGGGAAGACCGGCATGCATGGATGAAGCACCTTCCAAAAGCTTCCTTTTGAAGCTGGGAAGTGTTCCTGAGCAGGCTCTGTCTGTGACATCACCTATACGTGAGGACTGATTCCTGCTGATCCTGGAGAACACCTGCTACAGGTGAGTAACTACACTTTAGGAATTCCAGTATGTGAGGGCATTATCCTGCTCACTACCTGCTAGAGATAATTAACAGTTTTTTTTCAATGGACAAGCAGGATAAGTCTTCACAGTACTCTCCCACTTCCCCTTTGAGTTGTATTCTTAACTTTTGTATCAGACTGATGCAGTCTTGGCAGTAGCGAGTGGGAAATGGCATACATATCTGGTGGAGCACTTCCAAAAGCTTCTAGATCGTTAGCTGGGAAGCTCGGTCCAATGAATTCACCCATATGTTAGGACTTATCCTGCTGTCCATGGAGAATACTTGCTACAGATGAGTTACTTTTTCCCAGTAATGGTTCTCTATAAATCACTTCTCTGTGATCATCACTGAATCCAAGTCAGCCTCTTCCATTACTAACTTTAGAGCCAGACCCTTATTTCTCATACTACAGACATTAGCATACACAGCTTTCCATGATGCCCTTAACCCCCACTATTTCTCTACAGGTATTAATATTTTACTTACTGAGACCTCTGTTCACCCATCATCAATCAACCTAGTTCTAAACCCTCTGAAATAGGTTAGTCAGTCTGTCATGGAAAACACTTTTCTCCTCCTTTGCTAGGTGGACACCATCTCTTTATCTTTATTAACACTTGATATACTGCCCTAGACTTTAGGGTATCAGAGCGTTTTATAATTTCCAAACACGACTGTATAGAAAATAGAAAAGAACGCCATTGTTAGACAGAACAGAATGAGGAGAGAAAGAGAGGAGCGTAGGCAAAGCAGGATACAGGGCAGTCAGCTAGAGCTGGAAGGGAGAGGTCAAAGGCAAGTTGGAATAGGTGGGTGCTCAGCAGTCCTTGGAAAATCATCCCATGGTCCTAGAAGCTTCAATAGTCTGGCACTATCCACACAGCCATGCATTCATCTACAAGATACAAGCTTCTCTTGCGTGATCTTTATCTTCAATGTGTAGGCTTGAGAAGAACACTACCTGCTTCACTCTCTTTCCCATAGCCATTAAATTGCACTAAGAGAGATACCTAGCAGTATCATTTGTGTCAACATGGACAGAATATCACCATAAGGAAGTAAGGATTTGGCATTTTGTCACAGCAAATCCCATCCAAATACAAGCTGCTTACCTCCCTGGCATCCAGAAGCAAGTGGCCAATGCTCAACAGCAGAGCCGGTGCTAGGGTTTCTGGCACCCCCCTGCAACCTACAGATCATCGCCCCCCTCTCCCTCACTACTATTAATGGTAAGTTGCACCCCTCTTTTCCCAAAATTCCTTTTTGAACTCTATTCACATGATGCTAATATTGTTCCTTCAAATCAAATATTGTAACAAGAAAATTGTAGTCAAGGGGCAAATGTATCACTGGAATAAAATCAGTATTGAAGATCAAATATTTATTTTATTTATTTTACAGTATTTATATACCACCTTTTCCTTAAATCAAGGTGGTTTACATTGAACTCAACTTTTGCCTGATGCAAAAATGTGGTTTACATTAAAATACCATCATTGAACTTAACTATTTATACTGTAAAATTTGTAGTAGTCATTGTATCATAACTGTATGTTTCTTAACTTATTTACATAAATAATCTATTTACAGTTTGTGGTTATGCTGTATGATTGTGGGAATTGTTGAGTGGTCTTTGGTGAGAGGTCTTATGTGTGCACTAGGTGCAAGGAGTTCTTTGCTCTCAGGGAACAAATCTGTTCTCTAGAGGCTAGAGTAGCAGACTTGGAAGACATAAGAAAGACAGAGAGGTACATAGATGAGATCTACAGGGATATAGTCCTGAAGTCCCACCTCCAGTCTAGCAGCATCCCTGTTGCCATGAAGGAGAGAGGTCACGTGACAGGAAAGCATCACCCTGGTGTGGCAGGAAGTGATCCTGTAACTAGGACCTGTCCTCCAGGTGATGTAAAACCCTCTCGCACCAAGGAGGTTTCTCCAGGGCCATGTGCCCATGAGGGAAGGGTTAGGACAGCCATTATAGTTGGTGATTTGATCATTAGGCATGTAGATAGCTGAGTGGCTGGTGGACGTGAGGATCGCCTGGTAACATGCCTGCCTGGTGCGAAGGTAGCGGACCTCATGCGCCACCTAGATAAGTTCTTAGATAGTGCTGGGGAGGAGTCTGCTGTCTTGATACAGTTCGGTACCAATGACATAGGAAAATGTGGTAGGGAGGATCTGGAGGTTAAATTTAGGCTTTTAGGTAGGAAGTTGAAATCCAGAACTTCCAGGGTAGCGTTCTCCAAAATGCTTCCCGTCCCACACGCAGGACCCAAAAGGCAGGCAGAGCTCCAGAGTCTCAATGTGTGGATGAGACAATGGTGCAAGGATGAGAGTTTTGGATTTGTTAGGAACTGGAGAACATTCTGGGGAAAGGAGGGACTCTTCCGAAGGGATAGGCTTCACCTTAACTGGGATGGAACCAGGCAGCTGTCATTAACCTTTAAAAAGGAGATAGAGCAGCTTTTAAATTAGATAATAGGGGAAAGCAGACAATCGCCCAAGAGCGGATGGTTCGGAAGAATGTATCCTTGAAGGATACTACCAAAAGCAGAGAGGTTCCAAAAAAGAGTAAAGTAGCCCAAATGCCCTTGAGTATAGAGCAGACAGAGCTTAAAGATTCCAAATTACCCATGCCTACCAATAGCCAGATTAATATGAATAAAGTACAGTCTCTAAAATGCTTGTATGCAAATGCTAGAAGTCTAAAAAATAAGATGGGAGAGTTAGAATATATAGCACTAAATGAGAAGTTAGATATGATTGGAATCTCAGAGACATGGTGGAAGGAGGACAACCAGTGGGACACTGTGATACCTGGGTACAAACTACAGTATATCATAATGATAGAGCTGATCAAATTGGTGGAGGGGTTGTGCTCTATATTAGAGAGGGCATTGAGTCAGAAAGGATTAAAGTTTTGCAGGAAACAAAATTTGCTGTAGAATCTCTATGGATTGAAATTCCATGTAAAAAGGGGAAGGCGATGGCAGTGGGGGTGTACTATTGACTGCCTGGCCAGAATGAAAAAAAGGATGATGAAATGATCAATGAAATCAAGGAAGCTAACAAATGTTACAGTACAGTAATAATAATGGGTGATTTCAATTACCCCGGTATCAACTGGGTCAGTGTCATGGCAGGACATGCTAGGGAGATAAAGTTCCTAGATGAAATAAATGACTGCTTCTTGAAGCAGCTGGTTCATGATCCAACCAGAGGGGAAGCCATATTGGACCTAGTCCTTAGTGGAACACCAGATCTGGTGCAAGAGATAAGGGTGTTGGGGTCACTTGGCAATAGAGTTCATAGCATGATCGCGTTTGATTTAATTAGTGGAGGAGGGATGGTAAGGAAATCCACAGTACTACCTTTTAACCTTTGAAAGGGAGACTATGATAAAATGAGGAAAATAGTTAAGGAAAAACTAAAAGGAGCAGTTGTAAAAGTTAAAGACTTTCATTATGCTTGGGTGTTGTTGAAAAATACTATCTTGGAAGCCCAGACCAGCTGTATTTTAAGAAAAGTGAAAGGAAGTCCAAAAAACTGTCAGCACGGTTTAAAGGTGAGGCAGAGAGGCTGTTGTTGTCAAAAAAACATCTTTTAGGAAATGGAAAAAAGAGCCAAATGACGAAAACTGGAAACAGCACAAGCACTGGCAAGTTAAATGCAAGGCATTGATAAGACAGGCAAAGGGAGAATTTGAGAAGAAGCTTGCTGTGGAAGCAAAAACATGTAAGAAAGACTAAGTACATTCATAGCAAAAAATCTGTGAGAAAGTCAGTTGGTCCATTAGATGATAGAGGGGTTAAAGGGGCACTAAGAGGCGACAAGGCGATAGCGGAGAGACTGAATGAATTTTTTACTTTGGTCTTTTCTGAGGAAGATGTGGGGATGTTGCCCATGACTGAAGTGGTATTTAAAGGTGCGGAAGAATTGAAGGAAATATCGATACACCGGGAAGATGTATTACAACTATTTGATAAACTGAAGAGTAGCAAATCACCTGGACCGGATGGTATACATCCAAGGGTGTTAAAAGAACTGAAATATGAGATCGCAGACCTGCTATTAGAAATCTGTGAACTATCATTAAAATCATCTGTAATACCTGAAGATTGGTGTTACGTTTGCCATACTCCAATTTTTAAAAAGGGTTCCAGGGGTGATCCGGGAAACTACAGACCGGTGAGCCTGATGTCAGTACTGGGAAAAATGGTAGAAACCATCATAAAGAACAAAATTGCTGAATATGTAGATAGTCTTGGCTTAATGGGAATTAGAAAAAATACCTCATTCAACAATTTACCAAATCAATCTTGCTCAGTAGTTCTCAGTTGTCACAACATAGCCTCAGAACTAACCGTTAGCACTAACAAACTCTGGGTTTAATTTGTTTTTCTCCCAGACATGTGCCGGTTTAACATCAATGGCATATGTTGATAACGCATATAGTATCACGGTATGAGCAAACTGCAATAAATGACTAAAAAATGAAAAAATACTTAGCTCATTCAAACGTGATACTTCGTGTAATACTCCATGGTTCTTATGTGTTCTTTTTGAATTTTTTAGTGTTGTAGGTTTTCTTCCACTTACAATTTTTTAACTTAAAACGTGTCCCAACGCCAACCTTTATGAGGCGCCCGTGCGTTTCTCCGTGAAGGGTTTCTCAAGGGACTTGATCATGAAATCATATTCCTGAAAAAATGACATCATAGGTGACTGAACTGTGCTGATATGTACTGAAATATCTACCACATTATCCAACTTATCACTGATTAAATAGAACAATTTCTTTGTAAAAACCTGACAATATTGCGGCTGGCAGCTCAATCCGGCTTTCACCATCCCATGCTCTGGGGAATCCAAAAAATGCAGCGCATGCGAACTAAAGATGGAAAGACCCTGATTTAAATGCCCAAAAGGACCTTCCCTCATTGGTCAAACATTACACGCAAGCTGCCCAATTTATGCTTTGATTCAATCCTCCCGGTTGTACTGTAGCCAGCGTATGAATCCACCACTGTTCTCTGTAGATCAGCCACTGATCGCGAGTTTTACCTAACGCAGATTTTGTTACCATTTCAATGCACCAACAACGAAGTTGAGAAAACACATGATTCTGTAATAAACAATGTTGAACTAGAGGAGCTTCTCTGAGGGTGCATCGGAGCCGACTTGCATGTTCCTGCATCCGAACCCGAAAGGAACGAATCGTTTTTCCTACATAAAGTAGAGCACAGGGGCATTGCACTGCGTAGACCACATAAGTGGACTCGCAAGTTGTAGCATTTTTTAATTTGTAGGTGACATCATTATGAATAAAACCCATCCTTTCCAAAGTGATCTTGCATATCGCACAATTTCCACATTTTTTGTGACCAGGTTCCAAGGCGTCCGACAAAGACGACGTGATAGCTCTCAATCTAGTAGGACTCAACAATTCTTTCAAGTTGCGGCTTCGTTTCCATACACAGCGTACTGATCTACCTTGTATCCCCGGTACTGCTTCAAGTATATCACCATATTTTCGAAGAATGCGTTGTATACTTGAACTCACTGGTGAGTAGGGGGTAATGAAATTTATGCGTTGATTGTCACTGTGGCTGGCTTCATGTCTCCTTGGTGAGAGTAATAAATCTCGATTGATATGCAGCGCTCGCTGATAAGCTTGGCGTATTGTAGAGGAAGGATATCCTCTTTCAGCAAAATTGATCTTCAAACTCTTGGACAAATTCTTGTAAGTCTGTATACTAGAGCAATTGCGACGGTACCTCAAGAACTGGGACAACGGAAGGCTGTCTTTTAAATTCAGAGGGTGGGCACTGTCATGATGAAGAAAAGTATTACGGTCTATTGATTTACGATAGACTGAAGTGCCCCAACCATCTGTTTCTCTCGTGACTTGCACGTCCAGATATGTAATACTGTATTTATGAGACTCGCTAGTAAATTTGATGTGAGCATCTTGAGAATTCAGCCACTGAAGGAAGGAACTTAGAAAAGATTCAGTACCCCGCCACAGCATGAAAACATCATCGATGTAACGATGCCAGGCCTTGATGTTAGCCAAATACGGTGATGTGGGGAAATAACGTTCTTCAAAAGCCCCCATATAGAGGTTAGCTACTGAAGGGGCACATGTGGCACCCATAGCCACCCCTGACACTTGGTGGTATAAAACCCCTTGAAACTCAAAATAATTACGAAAAAGGGCTAAAGCTGTAAGGGCTTGCCGAAACTGTAACTGCAAAGAGGACAAGTCTCCCCGAGCAATCAACGTTTGTTGTATTATAATGCTGGCAGCATCTTGTGGAATGCTAGTGTAAAGGGACTGAACGTCCAAGGTCACCAAGAGTATTTCATCATCACCTGCCCAACCAGAAAAGCCCCGTAGAATAAGCAAAAAATGTGTCGTGTCCCGAATGTAAGAAGGGATATCCTGCAACAATGGACGCAGGAACGAGTCTAAATACATCGATATGGGCTCTAACACCTTTCCTTTAGTTGATACAATTGGACGGCCCGGAGGCCTGGTTAAATGTTTGTGAATTTTCAGAACCGTGTAAAATTGGGCTGTTCGTGGAGCAGGGACATTCAAATACTGGTATTCTTTCTTGGAAATGACCTTGTCTCTCAAAGCTGCTTGTGTCAATTCTTTTATAATAGCCTGGAGTTCAATCCTAGGATCCTCCTCTAATACTGTATAAGTTGCGGGATCACGGAGTTGTGTCAAAGCTTCTTGAAGATAAAAATCGCGTGTTTGTATAACTATTGCCCCTCCCTTATCTGCACGGCGAATCACCCAATCTGTTCGAGACTGTAGTTTATTCATTGCTACCTGCTGTATCTGAGAAAGGCGAACATTATGTGTGGGGCGACTGTTGACCAATTTTTTCACCTCCTGTAATACAAGGTCTTTAAAAATTTGTATTGCTGGATGAAGCGGGCCAGGCGGTGTCCAATTAGACTTTAAGGGTAACTGGACTCGCCTCAATGCCCTGGGTTCTATTGTCCGTGTTTCGACCGGTATCGTGGAAAATTAATTCTTCAAATGAAGCTTTCGTACTAAGCTCTCAAAATCAATACAAAACTGAAAAAAATCAAAATGTATAGTGGGGACATATGAAAGACCTCTCTCCAAAAGGTTCTCAATGTCTGGTGTCAATGATTCCCCAGTGATGTTCACTACTAAACTTTGGGGTGCTATTTCCCCCGAGGTTTTTGTTTTCCCCATCCCTGACCTTGAATAGGTTGTATTGTTCTCTTTCTTCTGGGATGACCTTCTCTGTCCTCTTCCAAAAAATTCTCCTTGGAAGACTTACTGGAATCCGAACTTCCCCCATCTTCCATGGTATCATCAAAATAAACATGCTTTCTAACTTTCTTCTGTTTTCGATTAATGTTCATCCATTAATGTTCATGCTAACGGTTAGTTCTGAGGCTATGTTGTGACAACTGAGAACTACTGAGCAAGATTGATTTGGTAAATTGTTGAATGAAGTATTTTTTCTAATTGCCATACAGCGGTCATTCATGAAGACAGACCCATTTTTGATTTAGTAATGGCTTAATGGGAGACAGCCAACATGGCTTTAGATGAGGAAGATCTTGTCTTACTAATCTGTTATGTTTTTTTGAAGGTGTGAATAAACAGGTAGCCAAAGGTGAGTCGGTTGATATAGTGTATCTGGACTTTCGGAAAGCCTTTGACAAGGTCCCTCATCAGAGACTTTTGGCAAAACTAAAGAGTTAAGTGATAGGAGGCAGTGTACTATTGTGGATCAGGAACTGGTTAAAAGATAGAAAGCAGAGGGTAGGGCTAAATGGCCAATTTTCCCAATGGAGAAAGGTGAATAGTGGTGTACCCCAGGGATCTGTGCTGGGTCTGCTGCTTTTTGACATATTCGTAAATGACCTGGAAAAGGGAATAACGAGTGAGGTTATCAAACTTGCAGAAGACACAAAACTATTTAAAGTTGTTAAAAACCATGGGGATTGTGGAAAATTGCAAGAGGATCTTGATAAATTGGAAGACTGGGCATCAAAATGGCAGATGAAATTTAATGTGGACAAGTACAAAGTTATGCACCTAGGGAAGAAGAACCCAAACTTTGGTTACAAGATGCAAGGTTCCACATTAGGAACCACCACCCAGGAAAAAGATTTAGGTGTCATTGTGGATAACATGTTAAAACCCTCCGCCCAGTGTGCAGTGGCAGCCAAGAGAGCAAATAGAATGCTAGGCATCATAAGGAAAGGAATGGAAAATAAAACAAAGGATATTATAATACCTCTGTATCGTTCCATGGTGTGACCGCACCTTGAATATTGTGTGCAATTCTGGTCGCCGTATCTTAAAAAGGATATAGCGTTATTAGAAAAGGTTCAGAGAAGAGCCACCAAAATGGTAAAGAAGATGGAAAGATACCACTATGAAGAAAGGCTGAAAGGTTTAGGGCTCTTTAACCTGGAAAAGTGACAGCTGAGGGGAGATATGATAGAAGTCTATAAATTAATGAATGGAGTGGAACGGGTAAACGTAAATCGATTGTTTACGTTATCAGAATATAGAAAGACTAGGGGACATGCAATGAAGCTACAGGGTAAACTAAGACAAATAAGAGAAAATATTTTTTCACTCATCGTGTAATCAAACTCTGGAATTTGTTACTGGAGGATATAGTAAAGGCTATTAGTGTAGCTGGGTTTAAAAAAGGTTTGGACAAATTCCTGGAGGAAAAGTCCATAAACCATTATTAAAAAGGGACCCAAGATATCAGTGCTTGACCCAATACAAGCGTTGTGAAACCTGTGTCTTTTGGGGAAACTGCTAGGTATGTATAACCTAGATTGGCTACTATTGGAAACAGGATACTGGGCTTGATGGACCTTGGTCTGACCCAGTATGGCATATCTTATGTTCTTATGTTTTAATAAGTTTAAAAAATGCAGCATCTGTTACCAGGACCTCTTTATATCCCCATGAGGAGAACCCAGACTGCAAACCTGTGAAGTGGCATTTTAGAAAGGACGTCCAAGTTAAATCTGGGACATCCAGGGTGAAACATGCAGAAAACGCCAGGGTCATCTATGCCGCCAGCTGATTTTTGAAACATGGATGTCCCTGACATAGACATTCATGCTGGCTGATACATAGATGTCCCCCTTAGGAAAGCGTGGGGCAGGGAGATCCATCTCATGCAAGCTAGGATAAGGGAACGTCCAGCAGTGTAGCAACATGGAAACATGAGCCCCTATTCACTGTCAGTGTTCATACTGTAAAATAAAGGAGGTATTAATGTAGCTCCTTCTCCACACCCTCCCATAACTCCATGGCTGTCATAGTTCATGTGTCTTGGCACAATGGTAGGCTCCACAGTTTGAAAGGTGCCACCTGTGTTGATGTTTGTCCACAGTAATGGTTTTTGTCATTGCCTTTCATAACTGTTTGAACTATTTCCCCCTCTAATCTATTGCTCAAGCTTCAAGAGTTTGTTTCTTATCTATTGTGCTATGCATCAGTCAAAACCAGAATTTATTGCAAATCTGATTAGCTTTTATACCCCTGCACTTACCCTTAGATCATCACAAGCACATCTCTTAGCTATCCCACCAGTGCAAAGAGCAAGGTTTGAATCAACTTGGTGATTGACTTTCTTTTATTGAGCTCCCATCTTTGGAACCTAATGCCGACCTATCTGAGAATGCAATCCTCATATATATACTGGCCTGACCCAGTACAAGCATTGTGGAACCTGTCTTTTGGGGATATTGCTAGGTACTGTCGCCCCCACCTGGTTGGGTATATAGCCCGGTACCAGGGTGAGTCGCCTTTTTACCTTGAATAAGTTTTTCCCTCAAAATGGCCGCCAGGAGGGCTGCTGGGAGTTGTAGTATTTTACTTATTTAGGCAAAGGAATTGTAGTCAAGTGGTCAGGCGAAAACAGAGAAATTTATTTATATCTTCAGGGGTCCCAATATATATATACAGGATTCGAATGGGAAACAAAAATAGGATACTTGCTCCAATGCAAAAGCTTTTAACTTTCAATAAGGTAAGCACAATGCTGCCTGGGTTTAACAAATGCAGCTTCTTCAAACTTAAGCTTCGTAAAACTTCTTTCTTACAAAAACAACATTTCTTAAAGCAAAAACAGCTTTTAAAAAATTGTCCACTGACTGTTTCCTTCAGCTTTTAGCTTCACACGATATCAGTTGAGACAATAGCATTCAGCTGTTTCCCCCTGCCGTGCCTTTCACACAGGTTAGGTTTCTTTCATGACATTCATACTTCCGACAGCTTTTAAAGTTTTAGCATTCTTCTGAGTCAGCTGCTTTGCAATAAGCACATTGCATTTCACACGGGTTATCCTCAAAACAGTCTCCAATTTCCATCTCCTCGATGCTATCCCCTTCACACTTCTCATAGGGTACCTGCCTGGAGAGCTGACTGTTTTCTCTCCGAATCATATCATTGAGCTTTTTGAGTAGAACCTTCTTCTGTCCTAACTCCTCTGCAAGCTGAGCATATTGATAGTCAGTTAAAATATCCCTCTTTCCCTTAGGGTTTAACTGATAGCTAGAATTAGCCTTTATCTCTGGAGCTAATTCTCTTAAACTTTTTATAGGCAGGAACTGGGGAGGACACACTTGCCTTAAGTCAGGAGTATTCCTCCCTCAGCTGCTCTCCCTGACTTTCTAAAAGCCAGCGTTTTAAACTGCTTTCCTTTCTGTGCCACGCCTTGCTCCCAGCACCTGTGAGAAGAGTCAGGCTTCTCTCTAACCCTGAGGTGCTGCTGTGGGCGGGGCTTAAGGGTGACTGTGTTGTGAGTCAGAGACTCCTGGTTACCGGGGAAACCCTGAATGCTTTCGTTTTTAAAGGTACAGGGCTCCTTTTCCTGTGTATCCATAGACCTCGGTCTGACCCAGTATGGCATGTCTTATGATATGGCTTTTTGGCATTACCTTGAGGAAGGATCCTGTTAGGTAATCTCACTTTCTACCAATTTAAATGGTTTTTTAATTAACTAAATTAATAAAAGTTCTTCCTATAGATCACACCAGAGTCAGCTTAAGAGGTGAGCCAGTGAGGCACTAGCTTGGGGTGCACAAGAATAGGGGTGCAGAAAACCTGCCTCACTGGCTTGCTCCCAATCTGCCACTTGCCTCTGTCACCGCAGTCATATTAATGTTTAACACAGTTGTGGGAGCATTTGCTTTTGCTCCCGCAGCTATGCTGTACTCAAGCCACTGGCACAATATTTTTAGAAGGGAAAAATGAGCACTTTCTGCCTCTTGGAAGAAACAGGAAGTGGGTTTTTTTGCACAGCTTCAGGGAGCAAAAGCAAATGCTCCCACAACTATGTTAAATAGTAATACAGCCATGGTGGCAGGGGCATGGCGAGGAGGAGAACAGATGACTGGCTGGGAGTGGTGTGAGGTGAAGAGGTGACCGTTGGGATTGATGCTAAGAGGGATGAGGCTGGGACTGGAAGGGGAGTGATGCAGGGTGATTTGCAGAAACACGTTTTTTTATGGTCGCTCCAAAGTTATGGAACTCATTGCTTGCAGAATTACATCTATAGCAGACATATTTACATTTAGGAAACAACTAAAGGCTCACTTGCATAGGCAGACATACCCATCTCTCATTAAAGTGTAGTTAGACATGCTGCCTTACTTTGTTGTTTTTGAGGTGCTATTTGTTGGGTTTGATATTTATGCTGAGATTTTTGTATTGTGTATATTGTTTATTGTGTGTATGTTGTATATTTTATGTGTTTTTTATTATGATCCACCTAGAGCTATAGTGCAGAATATAAATTCTTGTAAATAAATAAATAAAATAAATGGTCTGGGGAGCTGGGATTGGAAATGGGCTGATAGTGCTGGAGAGGGTTGGGACTGGAAGTGGGCTAATGCTGAGCAGGGATGAGACTGGGACTGGAAATGGGCTGATACTGCAGTTGGGGAGCTGGGGCTTTAAATGGGCTGATACTGGAATTGGGGGGAGCTGGGACTGGAAATGGGCTGATACTGGGATTGGAAATGGGCTGATACTGGGGCTGGGGAGGAATGAAAATGACTGATAGAGGAAATGGTCTGATATTGGGGATGAGGGGATGGGGAATGGAAAGGGGCTGAGGCTTGGACTGGGACTGGAAGGGGACTGATGCTGGCAGTGAAGGGCTGGGACTGGGAGGGAGACAATTTTAGGGCTGGGGGGCCTGAAACTGAAAGAGGGCTTATGCTGGCAAATGCTGGGGTCTGGGTGGGGAAAAAGAGGGAGATGCTGAGGGAGTGAGAAGGGAGAGGAGGACAGATACTTTGGGGAGTGGGTGAGGAAACAAAGTCATTATCAGAGGAAGGTTGAGGGGGTATAAGAATGGATGCTGAGGTAAAGAGGAAAGGCAAGGTTAATGAATATTGGAGAAGGAAGTAGATGGTGAGTGCTGGGGAAGGGGAGTAGAAGGCAGGAAATCAGGTACTGAGGGCATTGGGATTGGGAAAGCAGGGACTCTGACAGGTGAAGACTCTAAGATTGGGTGAGAAACAGTAGAAAGACTCTAAGATAGGCTGGGCATTAGGAGTATATGTGGGGATTCAGGGCTTGGTTGGGAATGTAAGTGGGGACTTGGGGTTGCCTAGAGAGACAGTAGGGGACTAAGAAATTGACCAGAGATTGACTGAGTGAGGAGTATGAGTAGGGCTGTGAGAGCAAATACAGAAATATGGGGAGAGGAGAAGGTTTGAAAGACCTGGAGGGTTGAAAAGGACAACGTGTATGGAGTAGATGATAGCCAGAGGAAGGGTCAGGTCTTCCTTGAAGGCAGTGATAGAGGGTAGAAATGGGGGAAATGAAAGCCTGGATAAGGGAGTAAGACTTAAGAAAGCACCTGGAGATAGCGAGAGGATGAATACTAAGGAATGAGCTGGGGTGGATTAGGGCAGAGCTGGCCCAAGGCATATATATGTGGGAATGTTACCTGCACATGGCCCTTCTTCACTAGAGGCCCCGCGCCCAGCCACCTGCATACTTTAAAAAAATCAGGATGCCCGAGACATCCCAATCAGTGCTCCTTCAACCAGGCAGGCAGCATAGCTGCTCCTTATCCTTTGCCGCATTCTAAGATCAGTCCTCTGCGGCAGCAGCAAAGGAAAGGATGTGGGACCAGCAGAGTTCGCAGTGACGCTGACAGTAGGAAAGGCCCCTCGTCTGTGTTGTGCTTGTTTCCTTTGCAGCTGCTGAAATGGACCAAATACAGACATGGGGACTTTACTGTCTGCATTGCCGCGAGCTCTGCCTGTCCTGTCCCCTCAACAACAGGAAGTCAAAGACAAAGGGGGCGGGACTGGCAGAGCTTGTGGTGGTGCTGACAGTAAGAAAGTCACCATTGCTGTTTTGTGCTTGTTTCTTTTGCCGCTACCGCAGGGGACCGATCTTAGAAAGCAGCAGCAGAGGGGGTAGGGAGTGGAGAAAGATGCTGGGCCAGTGGGGTAGGGGAATGGTATTTATGGGAAGACACACGATAGAAGTGCTGGGCTGGGGGGGGGGGGGGGTGAGGGAAGGAGGGAGGAGGTGCTGGATTAGAGATGAGGGAGAAAGGGGGCATGGGGGCTTTACGTCAGATAAAGGAATGGGAGTAGGGTGGCAGAAAGGATATGCTGATTCGGGATAGGGAAAGAAGGACAGGGATAGGGAAAGGAAGGACAGGGACAAAGAGTAGATACTAGGGTCAGAGAGGCTGATAAGAGTGACGAGGGACAGAGGAGATGCTGGACACATGGGGAAGTGCTGAGACAGAAGAAATGGCGGATGGAAAGGGGGAAGAGAGAGAATAGATGTTGGGTAGAAAGCAGGGCTGCCATTAGGGGGTGGCAAACAAGACAGTTGCCCTGGGCCCAGGGCCGGCCTGTCCACTGAGCAAGAATGTTGTTGCACAGGGCCCCATGTTTCAGGGGGTCCCGCGCAAACAACATCCTTCATTGAAGATCGGCAGGCAGGGCAGCTTTAGAGGGAGCCGGAGAGGCCCCGGCTTCCTCAAACAGCTGCCGAAGTGAAGAGCGTCTTTTCCATTCACTTCGGCAGCTGTACTGACGTTAGAACATTGCCACGCTAATCTCAGAAAAAAGGAAGTCACCTTTGACCTCAGCGTGGCAGCGTTCTAAACGTCAGTACAGCTGCTGAAGTGAAGAGAAAAGGCATGCTTCACTTCGGCAGCTGTAGAGGTGAGCCGGGGCCTCGCCCGGCTCACTCTTAGCTAGCCGCGGAGCTCTTTGGGAGGGGAGGGGGGTGCTTGGACTGGAAATGAGCTGTGGGGGGTTGCTAGGACTGGAAATGGGCTGTGGGGGGGGGTCTGAGGACTGGAAATGGGCTGGGGGGTTACTAGGACTGGAAATGGGCTGGGGGTTGCTAGGACTGGAAATGGATTGTGGGGGGAGGCTGCTAGGACTGGAAATGGGCTGGGGGGGGGGTTGCTAGCACTGGAAATGGGCTGAGTGGAGGGCGGGCTTGAACTGCAGATAGCTGATGGGGAGGGGGGCTTGTAATGGAAATGGGCTGATGGGGGAGCTAGGACTGGAAATGGACTCTGGAGGGAAGGCTTGAACTGGAAGTAGCTGATGGGGAGGGGGGCTTGGACTGGAAATGGGCTGATGGTGGGGCTAGGATCGGAATGGAAATGGGCTGATGGGGGGCTAGGACTGGAAATGGGCTAATGCGGGGGCTTGAAGGGAGCGGATGCTGGGTGGAGCTGGAACTAGAAGGGAGCTGATGTTGGGGGAGGATTCGAATGGGATGGGGTTGGGAGAGTGAAATGGAGAGGGGAAAAAAAATTTGGGGGGGAGGGAAGAAAAATCTACAATTGGCCAGGTATTGGGAGAGTAAGTAAGAATTGAGGATAGAGGGGTAGAATTGGAGTGGATGAAAAAGGAATAAAGAAAGATGGAGGAAAGAGCAAAAGGAGAAAGATTAGTATGTTAAAGCAGATGTAGAGAGAGAATGGAAAAAACTAGAAGAGAGAAGAAAGGACAAATGGACAGCAGACGATGGAGAGTTAGCAGAAGACACGAAGAAAGCAGAAGAAAGTGGCTGGAGCAATTGCAACTGAAAAAAATATGCACAAAAGGTAGAAAACAATCTCTTTATTTTGAATTTATTAACTGGAATATGTCAGCTTTGGGAAATGTGCATCATTAACGTCTGCGCTTTGTTTAGTACAAGAGGAAATTAATTTATAGTTTTATTTCTACAGTGTTGTTGTACATTCCAAGTTTGGCTTTTGGGGTTCTCAGTTTAATTATTGTCTTCCTGTTTCTAAACTGTGATTCCTTGTTTGGTGATGGTCTATGTGCTGCATGTGTAACTGAGCATGTGTAATTACATAAACAGGTATTCTGTTTATGTAATTCCTATTTGACATTGCCACTTATTCTCTTTCCCCAGTAGGTCATGTATTGTTATTCTCTGAAATGTATTGGTTTGATATTTGCAGTGTTGCCTTTTGATAGGTAGAGTATAGTGCTTTGTGAGTCCTGGTAGTGCTGTTACGATACGGTGGGTTTGCTATGGGTTCTAAATGGGCAGTGTTTGTAGTAGTTCCTAATGTGCCTGGCGGTTGGCACTGGATTATAGTAATGTAGAAATCTGGTAGTCTTTCTTTATCCATACACCCATTAAGAGGCATGTTTACTAAAAGTTAGTGTATGGTAACATTATGCAAATATTTATGCAAATGAGGCCCCGCACCGAGTCTCCGCACATGGCCCAGCACCCCCCTTGGGCCGCCCCTGCCTTGGCCCCCATAACACAAGAAGGCCTGAGCCTGCTTCAAGCTGCATAGGCTGCAGATGGGCATTGGGGGTCCCCTCGCTAGTTTCTGCCCTGGACCTCTGCTTGTTTAACACCAGCTCTGGTGGAAAGAGTGGTGGAGAGACAGACGAAGAGGAGATGTTGGATAGAAAGAGTGGGAAGGGAGGAAGAGAGGAGATACTGGATGGAAGAAGGTGGGAGATAGAGAGACGAGGTTGGATGGAGAACAGAGAGTGAATGAAGGATTAGTTAAAGACTAGGGAATAAGAGCAAGGGGAATAGGATAGCCAGGGTGACAGAAGGAGATGAAGAGCAGTAAAAGAGGGAAAGTGAGGACTGGATAGTAAGAATGAATGAAATCTGAGTGGATAGAGAGGCAGGAAATCAAATGGAAGAAAACTGGAAGTAAAGTTCAGTGTCTGAGATGTAGTGGAGGAAACAAAGACGATGCGAAGAGAGAGGACATTGACAAGTGGACAGAAGCCCTTGTAAAGAAAGAGGAGACAGGAAAAGACAGAAACCAAAGGGTGGAGTCAACAGGAGTAGAAAAATTAAATGGCCAGACAAAAAAGGTGAAAAAAAGAATTTTATCTTTATAGTGATTGGACTGTGTCAGTCTTTGAATGTTTTGCCTTTATATTTTGCATAGTACAGGCAGAAATGTATCACTGTCTATTTCTCTGGTGCTGCACTGCATGCAGAGTCTGGCTTCTTGGGATTTCAGTTTAATTTTTGTTAGCATTCTTTGTTTTGTAGTTTGTGGTCACTTATTCTGTACTTTGTGAGGGTCTATCTATCTATATCCTAGTGTGACAGGCCAGGTATTCTGTTAGTATGGAGTTTCCATGCAGGAATCCGACTTCTTCAGTTTTCCCAGTAGTTGTATAGATGTTCTAGGTGCTATAGTGCTGCCCTTTTCTGGGTAGGCTCCTTGTTGTGAGCGTCTTGGAAGTTAGTGCTGTTATGGAGTGGTAGATTTGCTCTATGGGTCCTGTATTGTGAGTTATTGCTTTTCTTTCTATTTCTTGTGTGGAGTCAACAGTAGGGTGTTGGTGGTTGGTAGTGCAATATGGATTGTCTTTGAGATTTACAGCTTTGCGTTCTTGATGCTGTTAGTCGGAAATTTTAAAATATTTTGTCACTTCAGATTCAAGGAAATCTCAATTGTTTTAGTAGCCTAATTGCTTCACTGCTGCTGATTTCTGGACTTTTCCAGCTCTGGCACTATCCAATCCAGTCTGGCACTCTGTTCTTGAATTCACTGCAACCAGGATTGATTTTTCTCATTTTATATCTTTCCCCCATCAATAAGCTGGTCATAATACAGACCAAATAAATCCAGTATACAGATATTTATAATGGTTTATTATTTTGTGGGTGTGTGAAAGTTAATTTTGATTCATGATTTTTGTTATGTTTATTCTATTCTAACAGCTATTTTAATAAATTGTGTATGCATGTATGTTTGGAAGCCACCTAGGTTTTTAGATGGAAAACATATAAATGTTAAAATTAATTAATTTTATGTAAATGAAGTCCATTGACTAGGGGATAGATTCCAACCTGCGTTTAGCGGGTCTTGACATCCGATCCGAACATCCAGACCCGCTAAATGCCTGATTGGCTATGCAGAAAACAGGGTTCCCCGTATGTAGAACAGAATTGTGCAGGGAGCTCTCTTCATGGGTGGAAGGTGGCGGGCCAGAGGCGGAGCAAGGGCAGGCAGTGGGTGGCACCATGACCCCTGACATACAGGGACGATTCTGAGGTCGGCCCTGTATGTCCGGAGTCGGTAATTTAAATGGGGGACTTATTCCACCTCCTCCTCCTGGCACCCGATCGGCGGCATCGAGGGAGAGTGGGAAGGTAAGCTCCTCCCCGCTCCCCTCCGACATGGCCAATCGGGCCCAACAAAGGAACCCACAGCCGGACACTTTAAAGGCTGGGAGAGCAGCGCACACATCCTCTCCAGCCCTCCTCCTGCACCCGATCGGCGGCATCGAGGGAGAACGGGAAGGCAAGCTCCTCCCCGCTCCCCTCTGACACGGCCTATCTCACCAACCCAGGGCCTATCAGCGCCTCTGGACAGCTTTAATATGCAGGAGTGCCAACGGGCGCGCCCGCGCCTAAGGGTCATGCCAAAGGGCCCTTTGGTGTGGCCCTTAGGCACGGCACTGTAGAATAGGCGCATCCTCCTCCTCCTCCCCACTCCACCGAAGAACAGGCCAGAGGCAACGGAACCATGAGAAACGTCACCATGTAAGCATCCTCTCCTACCTCACTGCTTGTTGTAGTGTAACCCATGATGTAATGTAATGTAACCCATGATGCACAGCCTGCTTGCAATGTAGTTATGCTGCATAGCCTGTAGTAAACGCTGTTTGTAATGTAAGCTATTGACTCACCAATACCCCTACCTACACCTTTGTGTTTGTCCTAACTAGATCGTAAACTCCTTCTGTGTTTGTATCGACTAGATTGTAAGCTCTGATGAGCAGGGACTGTCTCTATTATTTGTCCTGACTAGATTGTAAGCTCTGATGAGCAGGGACTGTCTCTATTATTTGTCCTGACTAGATTGTAAGCTCTGATGAGCAGGGACTGTCTGTCTCTTATTTAAATAGAAATATGCAGTAGTAGTAGTAATAGTATTGGGAGACAGCCAACATGGCTTTGCCCTGACTAGATTGGCGCTCTGTGTATTTTTGTCTTGATTAGCTTGTAAGCTCTAACGAGCAGGGACTGTCTCTCTTACATGTCTGTACAGCGCTGTGTACGGGTAGCGCTATATAAATGTTCAATAGTAGTAGTAGAGATGGAACAAGTCCCCCTAGACATTGGGGTATGCTGGAGCCGGGGTGCGAAAAGCAGGGGGTGCCCCGCAGCCTGCCCCTGGCCATGGAAGGCCCGATTGGGGGTCAGGCTGCAGGGAACGAAGGGTTGGCTGGTGTCACCAGGAACACGCCTCCGGCATGGAGCAGCAGTGACATGGCAACATGATGCCATGGCACTGCGGCTCCATGCAGGAGCCAGGCTGAGCTAGTGGGAGATGTGGCTAGATGTCTGGGGTGCCCGAATCGGGGCATGTCCTGGACATCCAGCCACTATGCTGCGATCCTGTTTTGGCGGGGTTGTCCAGCCACTGCGGGAGCAGAATCAGGTGCATCCCTGGGCCATCTAGATGTCTGGATGGCCTGGGAGCACACAGGTTTGTACTGTCCTCTACATAAATATTTATGCAAATGAGGCCCCACAGTAAGTCTCCGCACATGGCCCCACATGACCCTCGGGCCATCCCCGATGAAAGGCAGAGGGTTGTAGATAAAGCTGGGGGAGGGGGGATGAGTACAGAGGAAGGAAATAGGGGCTTAGAAAGTGTGTGAAAGACGGGGATAGGAGGTTGAGGATGGAATGAGTACAATGTTACTTTTTACTTTGAACTAGTTTAACTGTTCCATGTTCCAATGTTCTCTGTAAAGCTGGGTTATGTTATATGTAAACCACATTGATCAGTGTAAATGTGGTAAATAAAGCTTTTCAAATAAATAAATAAAGGAGGAAATGGGGGACTAGGGAAGTCAGGTTAGGAAACGGAAAACCAGTAAGTAGGTGAACAGTGAAAATAGGAAGACTGAAGATTGAAGGAGGGAGAAGGAGGAATGGAATGAAGCTATAGTTAGGTATAAGGCAAATGAAAGAAACAGAGAAAAAAGATGAAACAGAAGGATCAATGTCAGCGAGAGATGTAGGGAAGGAAAAGAAGAAGACAGGGAGTATGAAGAAACAGAAAATGGAAATAGGATCCTGGAAAAGGACTTAGAAGAAAACCAACAAGAGGAAGTGGAAAAGAGAGACCAGGACCAACCCAACTGGAAAAATAAAATGATCAAACAACAAAAGAACAAAAGAGTGTCAGTTTTTACAGAATTAAATATGTCAGCTTTGAAAATGTGCATTTCTTATAGTTCATTACTGGAGGAAATGCATTTCTGTTTCTCTGTCTTCAGTGTTTCACAGCTCAGTGTATGTTTAGGGGGTTTTGCATTTCAATTTTTGTCTGCATTATTTGTTTCAAATTAGTAGTTTCTTATTCTTTACTAGATGATGGTCTATATTTGTCATGTGCAGCTGAGGTGAGGGATTCTATTAGCATGTAGGTTTTGTGTAGGAATCTGTAGTAGTTCAGTTTATCTTTTTCCAGCTGGAGGTTACTGGTGTTCTAGAATATCTGCAGTGCTGATTTTTCACAGCAGAGTTAGTGCAATTTGAGTTCTTGGATTTGGTGTTGAGTGTGCATTTGCAGGTTTTTGTGTTATGATGCACTGTGTCTGGCAGTGGATGGAGTTAGTGGTGTTGTCACTGATGTGAGACCAGAATTTGAATAGAAATTTTTTTGTATGTTTAGTTGTAAAGTGAAACACCGTACTTCTGCTCTGCATCTGTTGTTGGGAGAGTTTTATTGGTGAGTCTGGGAGTGTTTCATATGAATGAATAATTAGTCTAACCATGTATTTTCAAAAAATATACAGATAATATCGAGCTGTTTAACTTGCTAAATGGCCAGACATTATCCATATATTCATGGGGTATGTTAGAGGAGGAGCAACGGCAGGTCAGAAAATTATCTAGATCGTGGCAAATATACAGCCACTATTCAGATAAGCTATATTTTAGTTTAGGCTTATTGTGAATAGCAGGCCTAGTCTAAACAGATAATACAGAGAACACTCTGACACTCTCTGTATATTCTGTGCCACTACCTATATGGGTGAGAAAGTTGGACAGTCAAAAAGACAGACATGAAGAAAATCGATGCCTTCGAATTATGGTACTGGAGAAGAATACTGTGTATATCATGGACTGCCCAAAGAACAAACCAGTCAGTACTAGAGGAGATCAAACCTAAGCTTTCTTTAGAAGCTCTAATGACTAGACTTCAACTTTCATACTTTGGACACATCATGCGACGAGAGAGATCATTAGAGAAAGACATCATGCTTGGCAAGGTTGAAGGTCAACGCAAAAGAGGAAGGCCAGCAATGAGATGGATCGATACCATAGCAGCAGCTATGGGTGCCACTCTGTCAACAATGAGCCACTTGGCTGAAGACCGAACACAGTTTAGGATAGCTATCCAGAGGGTCGCCATGAGTCAGTACTGACTTGATGGTACTTAACAGTAACAACTTATATGGATAGTGGCATTGAATATACAAATTAAATGATAGTGCTGGCATTTAACTTAAGCCAGTGCACTGAAAATCTGCTCCTGTTTGTGCAGCTTGTATGTAAGATCAGCCCCAAGGGAGGGGGGGGGGGGGTGATGCAAAAGAAAAAGTTGGCTCAGGGTAGTACATTATCCTCCTCTACTGTACCGACTCCGCTCTTCCAGATTTAGCCCCTCTAAATTCCTCTCTGGCCCTTATCCGTTCCTGATTAATCTCTAATTTTTTATATCTCAATCCGTTAAGTCCACCGCCGCATGGCTTACTTTTGGTGCTCCAACTCCCATCTTGGCTCCCGTAATCGCTGATATCCCTGTTCCTCTTGCCTCTTCTTTTCAGTATCTGGGTGTCACACTTGACTCCTCCTTCTCTTTTACAGAGCGCATCTCCATTCTTATCTGCCGAGCATTTTACTACCTATGACAAATTCAGTCCGCCCCTTTCTTTTCATTCCTTCACTGACCGTGCTCCTACTATTTATGGTAACCTCAAGACTAGATTATGGTAATTGTAGGGGCTTGCCTATCTATTTGCTATAGCATCAGCAAAAGAGTTAAAAGAGAAACTGTGTAAATAAGTTGAGCACAGTTGTCTTTGACCTCAAGGACAGATTCAGACATTGAAGAACACGATGCACTGAAGAAAGTAGGAATGCAGGAGAGGCGATCATTGAAATGTAACAACTATGTGGCAGGATGTGAGTTAATTAATTAAAAAGAAACATGTTTTGCAGAAAGAAATGATACAGACATGATGTCTGGGAAGAAAAACTGCAAAGGAGTTAGTGAAGAAATATAGAGATAACAATATATGTGTGTTTGCAGCTGTATGTGCTGGAAGGCCTATAAAGCAACTAGCAGAAAAACTATGTGGGGGAGGGGAGTTAGTGGGGACAGGCCACGGAGGTGGGCTGAACCGACCTCTCTCTCTCTTGCTAGGTATGCTTATGCTCTCTGCTTGTTTGGTGTAATTAGATAATATTCTTGAGCTTCTATAATTAAGATTTCTTGTTTGAGCACTGCAATAATTTGTTTGGTATGCTTATTAACATGTGTATGTGTGCCTGAGAGGGGAGGGGAGGGTATAGCAAGGAAAGGCTATCTCAGGTAATTCTCCAACACTTTGGAGTCACTAGGTGAGTGTCCAAAGGAGTGTCTCTTCCGAACCTGAGTGGAAGGTAGCCGCTAAGATAATGTAGCCTTGGCAGGTATTCCTCAATATCATTTACAGAGACTTCAACTGGTACAAAACATGGCTGCACATCTCCTCACACACTTCTCCAGATTTGACCACATCACCCCAATATTGATCTGTCTCCACTGGCTCCCTGTCCATTTTAGAATACAGTACAAAATCCTCACTTTTGCCTATAGAACTATCCAACAATAAAAAGTCACACCAATATAACAAATTTTTTTAGTGGAAGACAAATTTTATATATAAGCATCTAAATGGTGTAAATACTAAGGTGAATATCGGCACCAGTGTTAAAAATGGTGAAGACCGTGAAGACCGAATATATTTTTTGTATAGAACTATCCATACAGGCTTCCCCCAGTATCTTGCCAATTTCCTTCACTTCCATATGCCCCATTGTCTTTTTTGCCCTATTCACAATCATTGGTTAGTACTTACATCTGTTTCCTATGCTTGCCTGGAAGGCACCCAGACATCAGCTTTTTTCTGCTTGGGCCCCGCATTATGGAATTCTCTCCCCGTGCTGAATTATCCTTCACTGGTTTCAAAGCTGCTCTAAAAACCCACCTCTTTCAGATGGCCTTTGGCCTACCCAGCTCCACACTCTCCTAGGTATTCCTGCCCCTCCCCCCTTCTGTCACCATTCCCTGCCCCTGTCTTTTGTTCCCTCCTGATCTCTTGCCTGCCCCCTCTCTTTCTGTCCTGTCATTTAATGGTGTTCCTTTCTTTTCCTTTTCCACATTGCAGTACTGTAATTGTGTAAACCGCTTTGATGCTATTGTCTGAGCGGTCAATCAAATTGAGCAATAAAGATACAACCCCCTGGAGCAGTCCCTGGACATCATTGTGGAGGCCTGGGGTGATTTCTGTAAGGAGTGCTTGCATGCAGTTTGGTGGAAGCTTCTCCCAGATTTTATTCACAATTTGAAAAGGTTTGAACCATCACAGGGGCTTCCACGAATCAAGGAACATTGTTTTGCTCTTGCAAAGTAGGTAGGATTTGAAGAGGTGGAGAGTGAGAATGTTGAAGAACTGCTTGAATCCCCTTGTGAAGGCCTCTCTACAGCTGATCTACATCAGGGTGTTGCTGAGGGAGAAGTGGGAGCTGGAGAAGATGAAGTCCAGAATGCAGCTTCACGAGAGCTCCCCACTTCTCTTTTTACTTCTGTCCTGAGGGAAATGAGGAAACAGTTGCAACTATTAGAAGACAACGGGATAGGTTTACCAAGTGGTGTTAGCGATGCATGGGTGGTAAGTGTAACATGGTCCTAACGTGGGGCCTCAGAGCATCTACCGTGCAGACATCACTAGCTTTGCCTAGTAATCTACCCCGGTGATTACAATGCAGAACACAGCAGGATAGCCCTTCGTGGTGAACAGCTTCTTTATTTGAGAAGAAAAATGACAAAGCAGCAAAAACTAGATATCTTTTTTTTTAAGCCAACCTTGAACAATCACAAGACAATGAACCACAGCCGTCCTCATCTGGCTTAACTGCAGCTACTACTGCATCTGGAAGTGATGGCGATGATGAACCGCTGCTCCTCAACAACCTTAGAACTTACCACAGTAAATGTAACATGGTAAATTTAACACTTTCTTAAGGTAAAGTGGTTAATTTACTGAATTATTTCATTATTTGACATGAATGTAACTTGTGCTTAAACCGTGCTGGCCTTTGTGTTATGCAAATTAATAAAAGTTTTGATTTTAAGTGATTTTTTAAAATGTTTCCTCAGTTCTATTTTTCCCTTTAGTTCTGTTATTTTCAATGTGTGATTATAGTGCAAGGTTTCATGTGGACACAATTATTGCTTTAGAGCAGAGACGACTTAGAGAGATCATAGACTTCTTCAACCAAATGGCACTAGAACCCGATGACAGGGAAATACCTACCATACCTTGAACATCTGGAAATGAGGGAAAAGGTGATCCTGAATCTAATGCTTAGGAAGGGTTTCTTATGTCAGGATAGGCCACTGATCACTGGAAGATATGGCTTGATATAACAGGCAGACAGGAGTCCAGCAAAAGTAATTGTACCATGTTTGTAACTGCCACTCTTGCAGGTTTCCATCCTCTTTGCCTTGTTTCAGTTTTGTTGTCACTTTTGTCTGCCTCGGAGGTTTTAAGTTCTGACCTAATTTTTACTATTCTTAAAAAAATAAAGAGTGTGCCTGTCTGGATAACAGCCTAATCTGAGTATACTTCTGCGCTAAGGGAAGAACATTTTCTTACCAATTTAAATATATTTTGGTAGCACCTATGTGTATGTATTTATTTCTTAGCATTTTTATTTCTGAAATGCATACTACTGTAAACAGAAAAATGTGTGCATACATATGGTAACAAACAAAAAAGAGGTTGGATTAGTACCCATTTCAAACTGCTAATTCAACTCCTGTGTACAGTACATCATTGCAAGTCATAGTACAAGTAATATGAAAACAAAATATCCCTCCCCCCACCCCCGCGAATGTTTAGATAGTGCCTCAGTCGTCACAGGGGTGCAAGGAGTAACCGATGCCACCCAAAAGAAACCCTTGCTGTCGTGGCCATGCCAGTTTTTGGTGCTAGCAGGAAGAGCAAAATGAAGCGTCTCGCAGCTGCTGCCCAGCCTGCCACTCGGTGATTCCGTTTGCAGCAGCCGCCGCCGCCGCTGCGAGTTTGCTCAAAACTCACAGGGGCACTTCCTGCATGCACTGCTGACCTCATCCAGAGTAAAGAAGGGGGAGGCGGAGGCTTCGGTAAAGATTGGGCGGGCTCAAGAGCAGGCACTTCACTCAGAGGCAGGATTCAGGATCAGGAAGCGTCTCTTGTTAGCCGCCTCAGACCACAGGAGATTTACTGGCCGGAACCTGAAGCTAGGTAAAGGACGAGAAACCGGGAGGAAGGTTGAAAGAGAGAGAGAGAGAGAGAGAGAGAGAGACGGCAAAGAGTAGGGGAGGGGACGCTCAGAGACAGAAACTGACTGCAAAGGCTGGAGGGGGCGAGAGATGTGCTGTGCAAGGCTAGCCCAACCGTTAGGGAAGACTAGGTGCTCACCTAGAGCAACAACTTTTAAGGAGCAGCAGACATCAAAGGAAAGCAATAGATCCTGACAGCTACACAAACTCAAGAGACCATCAGCACATTCTTCTAACCAGAAGGAAGAGTGGGCACACACATACATACAAAGCACATGTTAAATATTTAAAATTATGGTCTTCGGTTATACAGTTTTATGGATTTGTTGTGGGAGGAGTAGTGTACATTATCTTGACGGTCAAGTTTAATGATCAAAATCTTGGGATGTGTGTGTGTAAGGCTGAAGTTTCCAAGGGTGCCCTGACTGTGAGGATGGTAAGGGGCAGAAAGAAAAGGACTTGAGTGGAAGGGAGAGAAACAGTATACCATGATAGGGTGGGGGAGCATAATTTTTAAAGAGATTTTGCCACAGGTGTGAGATGACCTACAAGAAGCAAAATCTAAACAAAAAAAATTGGGGTATGGTATGTGCCAACTTTTGGAATGTGTATCTCATATATATTTATAGTTCAGTGTTAGAGATATTTCTAACAAAAGCATATGTGTAAATTTAAAACATGTAGATTGGGATATATGTGTAAATGCCGTTTTAGAAAGGGGCTCTTTACATGGTGATGCACACTAAGTTTAATTTGACAGGAAGCCTGTTTAGGTCATGAGGAAGGGATCTGGGTGGATCTAAAATATCAACACGTATTCTATATTTTACAAAGGGAATCCACATTGATATGAAAAAAACCCAGACATCAGCATTTACAGGTGCCCAAAGAAGTGCCTGCCTGAAGGGGCAGCAGTAAGAGCCAAGGTCGGACACCTTCAAGACATCCAGTGCTGTACCATCTGGCCCACCAAGGCATCTGGCACTGCAGGAGTGAGGGGACTGGTGCTGCGGGATTGGGGGTGGGGAAGGGAGATCCAGAGTAGTGGTTTAAAAAAAAACTGCTCTCATGTACATGTGAAAAAATCTGCATGTTTATCCCCCATGTGCAGCTTTTTAAAACAGCTGCTACCTCTGGATGTGGTGAGACATTGATGTGCAGTCCTGCATGTCCTTCCATCTATTTTACAAGTGGTTCTGATTTGCAGAGCCTCTTGTAAAATTGAGTGGGAATTTTCAATGTTTTGATCTGGATGTTTTAATTCCCCTCCGGGTCCTATCTAAAATTTTGCCTTCACATGTAGAACAGTGCTCCTCAAACTTTATGTAACCACAACCTCATTTGAACAAGGCAAACAACCCCATCTCTACTTGGCTTCCCATGCTGCTGTATCAGGCCCACACGTAATACCACCTGTGATGCTGCTGTAAACCGCTGCCTCTCATTAAGCCCACACATGCTGGGCTATAAAATTTCTGTATGGGTTGATGATTGTGGCTTTTATTTTTTTGGTGCCATAGTTGTGACTCCCAAATGTGGAATTTAGGATTGTGATCTACAGTTTATCTGCATATTTCTTATGTGTGGTACTTTATTAAGTGAGGTCAATCCCTTGCTTTGTATGTGTAAGGGACATGAGGGATCTGTATTGATCTGTCTTCTTTTGCTTCGCCGGTAGGTAGTGTGTTGGGGTTCTCGGGCTAAATGTAATATTTACAGCAGGGGCATGGTGCACATTTGGTTCATTTGGGTGCCTAAAAAATATTTATGCTTGCATATTGCTTGTGCATGCATAAACCCATGGATTAACATATGTATAGTTGATTTGTGTGTACAAAATAGTTGTAGCATGCACGGAAGGCATGCATGTAAGACAAATGTGTACAAAACCATGGGAAAAAAACATAAATAAAACAAAAAAAATTAGTTAAAACGAAGGCTAACCAGACCTTTTTTGGCTGTTCACATCCTTAATTTGCAGTGTTGCATTTTTATAGGCAGGGCTGTTGCTGTTTGACTCCTGGGAGCTGATATTGGTACAGTTTACCGTATACAGTTTTGCTATATAATTATCAAGTGTCTTTTCGGCAGATTTTTGTATTACTTTACAACGTGTCCAGTAGTGTAGGGCTGAGGGAGTGTATGTTGGTGCTAATGAAACGATGGCAGAATTTCAATATCTTTTGTATGGCGAGTTGTATAGTGGAACATTGTAGTTCTGCTCTGGACCCCTCTTGGTAAGAACTCAAGATATGCCATATAGGGTTAGACCAAACGTTCATCGAATCCAGTATCCTGTTTCCAAAAGTGGCTAATTCAGGTTGCAAGTACCTGTCAGGTTCTCAGAAGGTACACAGATTCCATGCTGCGCATCCCAGAGGTAAGCAATAGATTTCCCCAATCCATTTTAATAATGTTTATGGACTTTTCTTCCCAGAACCTGTCCAAACCTCTTTTAAACCCAGCTACACTAATAGCTTGGTGGAGTTTCTGTGAATTCTGTGTACACTGGAAGCAGGCAGGTAGGGCAGGCACACCCTCACACAGAGGGGAGGATTAGAGAATGCAGGTAGTTTTAAAACTCTGAAAAATGTGCAGACATGCCATCCATCTAACTTTCGGACATTAATGTCAGAATATGTTAAATTGCTGAACGGCTGCTTCTTCCTTCCCCTGGGTCCTAGAGGTGATGTTGGGTTGCTCATTGATTCCCACTGGTTGCCTCTTCAATATCAGATCCCATACAAACCTCTTACCATAGTTCATAAAACCCTACACACTGGAATAACCTCTTATCTATCATCATGTATTATCCTTCATACACCATCACATCTTCTGCACTCCATTCATGCCAACCGCCTCTATCTTCCCTCCCCCTCCTGTGCCCAGTATGAATCAATCCGTCACTCAGCTTTTTATTTTCTTGGACCCAGCTTATGGAATGCTCTACCCTCTGACCTTTGTTTGTAAATGTCCTACACAAAAATCAAATCACGTCTTAAGACCCATCTATTTCAGCTAGCTTTTGACCTGATGCCCTCAGTTACACAAGACTCTTCTTCCCTTCCCTCCTGCCCCTGACTTCCACCTTTTAAACTATCCCTCCATTACCCTTCCCAAGAACCCAGTTTTATAATATTCCTTCCTCTTTCCTATTTTTTTTATTATCTTTCATTCTAAAGAAGAGGTACATACAACATTATGATATCCAAAAACAGAGTTCCAAGTACAGGTATCTATCCAATGTAAATATAATTTGGCTACAACACAATTCAAGACATACCCAACATCCCTCATGACTCCACCTAGTATAACGCCAATCTTAACCCATCATGCCCGACCCGTAGCCCGACATACTTCTAAACAGCACATAAAACTCAGATTCTCCATATTAGAAGAGAGATATATCAAACATAATGCATACCCAAAACGCAAACAACTTATTTGTTCAGTGGAGTGCAACAAACATCCTTCAGGGTACAAGCCGGATATCCCCTGGGGAAGCTCCCTGATTACCCCCTTCATCTGCCCATCTCTCCCAAGGCACCAGCGCTCTCACATTTCCCACATCTTCTCCCCACGCCCATTCCTTCCTTGCAGGTCAAAGGTACTTTTATCAAACTTCATCACCTCACCCACTTTGCCCCACCAATTTTCCATCATGGTCCCTCCAGAAATGTCCATTTCCAGACCACAGCCACCCATGCCATCAACAGCGATTTGGCTTGCAGAGGCACTCCCTGCTCTCTCTCCGATGTGGCACTCCCCATACCTAATAGAAACTCTAAGGGATTCGGATCCATGGGCAAACCTACCGCCCCACCCACTTCCACCGCTGTCTCTTCCAAGTATTGGCGAATTATAGGGCATTCCCACCACATATAGAAGAAAGTGCCCCAATCCCCACAGCCCCTCCAACAACCCCCTTCCTCTCTCTGTCCCACTTTCTGCAGCAGCAAGGGGGTCAGATATGTTCATTGTAAGAGCTACAATTGGGGTTGATGCCAGGAAGTAACCAGAGTCCATTTATAGACCCCAGTATGTATCCTCTTACACTCAGCTTCTGTCAGAACCTTCCCGAGCCAATCTTGCCACGCCTGTATATGAGCAGGAAGTGCCCTTCTTCCATCTCCACTATACAACCTGGAAGTAAGGCTTTTCATGGTAGCCTTTTTTTTTTTTTAATTCTTTATTTTCGTTTTACAACAACAAAGGAAAGGAAGACATACAACTAAGAGACAAATACATACATGGAATGTGATACATACACCAAAGTAAACCCCTACCACCCCCCTCCCCCCTGCTTCTTCTCTAGAAAACTAAAACATTCTCGAAGCGGGCGTGTACTGACATTATTGTGTTACAAAACCTTACAGCGATCTGAAACATTATTGTGTTACAAAACCTTACAGCGATCTGAAACATGATGAGTGTACATTAAACAGACATGTCGAAGCAATGAGCAGATTGTACATGATCATTGAGCATCTGCCATTTAGACAAGCGAGAATGAAATATACAACCCCAGACCCGCCCCCAGAAACCTGAAGTTAAGGACATTCATAAAGAACATGAACGAGGGTTCCCACATCAGTATGGCAGGACCTACACTGGCCCCTGGCAGTTGTGTTCCATTTGGCTATTTTCTGGAATATAAGAACATCTATGTGCAAAAAAGACGAGAGTTGAGTTTGGGTAGCTAAAGCAGATCGGGAAACCCGAATTATTTTGCTCCAGAAAACGCTCCAATGCACAGGGGTTAAAGTGGTTTGCGGTTAGCGATCCCAGGCTTGTTGGACTCTACAAGTGGCAGTATCTGTACCCTGACATAATAGTTTAGAAAAGTTAGAGGTTACCCCAGGTAAAGTCAATGAAGAATTAGCAGAGGCCTGCGCAGCCTGAGCAGTAATAGCAAAAGGGCAGGGTCATCCAGATTAGGAGCATGAAGGCATATACATGTAATTTCAAAGTTACCCATCTTGAGGTGAACTCTGGACCATCTACCCGCTGTGTCTAAGCAAGTCGCAACAATAGTAGCATGCAGAGATTTCCTATCCAATATAGCAACCCCACATTTCCTAGAAACAGCTGGGGAATAGGCGGCCACCATGTAAGGTTTAATATTAAGGTTGAAAGTTTCCTTCGAATTGAAATGTGTTTCTTGGAGGAAAATCAGGTCCGCAGCTTCATGACTTAGATAGCTTAGGAGTTTCCTCCGTTTTATCGGATTATTGATTCCTTGTACATTCAATGAGAAAATCTTACATGGTGCCATCAGTCGATAATAGACATTTTAGGTAAGAGCGCTTGAAAACTTACAACATAATCAGAATCTGTACAATAATGACATAAGCACCAAGTATGCTGGCCAATACACCCATATTGAAAAGTATGTACCAAAGTAACTTAGAGAAGAAGCAAACCCCCAATGAATATGGCGACCAAATGTCTGCGGGAGGAGGCCCTAGAGAGGAAGATAGAGACATAATAAAAGAAAAGAAACACCAGAGTCCATAAGAAACACTGTCTCTGATACTCGTCGAGGCTACTATGGGTAGATGGAGTCGGGTCCCAGATATCTTCAAAATAAGGCAACAAACCGCCCTCGACAGACTCTTCGCTGAGCCGCGGGAAATCCAATATGGCAGGCACAGCGGATATGAGAGTACTGGCAGGAATATTCTGGAAGTCAGCGCATCAAGTCGGCTTCTTTAGAGTCCAAAAACTCCGCTAGTAGATCAGGGTCCTCAAATGTTCTTGTCTGATTGTGAAGCGTAACTCGGAGCTTGGCCGGGTACATCAGGCCATAGCGTGCTTGTAGTTGTTGAAGCCTCGGCCGAAATTCCAGAAAGCGCTTTCGGCGGTCGACCGTGGGTTTAGCCAAGTCAGGATAGAAGGAGACCTTGTGGCTCTCAAACTCCATATGGCCCTTTGCCCGGGAGGCACTAAGAATTTGTTCCACATGTTGATATCTCAAAAGTCGAAAGATGATAGGCCGCGGGGTCTTCCTGTTGAGCGTTATGTTTGTGGGTACACGATGAGCGCGATCGATCTCCAATTCTTTGGTAAAGGTGATTTGGAGCAGGGAAGGGAGGATTTTACTTAAAAACTCCTTCATGTCTCCCAATTCCGCTCCCTCCGGTATGCCCACGAGTCGTAGGTTGTTGCGGCTCGCTCTATTATTGCCATCTTCCACTTCTTTCTGCAAGGCCCGCACCTGACGTTCAACTTTGTCAAGTTTGGACAGCCGGACCGCATGGGAGTCTAATATACTCTCCATTTTGTCCTGACGCGAAGAGAGCCCCTCTAGCCTGCCTTGCAGTACACCAAGATCTTCCCTCAGCGCTCGAAGTGCTTCACCGTTTGACTGCACGAGGTCCTTGACCCCTCTAATTTCTGCGAGGATTTCCTGCTGCATTTCGGGGCCCTCGCGCAAAGCCAGCCCCTTCTGCGGGGACGGGGGTTCAGTTTTGGAGCGTTTACCGTGAGAAGCCGCTGGAGAGCCAAATTCCAGGCGCGTGGGTTTGGTCCCCGCCATCTCACCAATGTGCCCCGGCAAGATCAGAGCAGAAATCCAAGTTTATCCGGTGTTAATTCAGGATTCTGAGTAGGCCTCTCGGGAGCCTCAGCGTTATGCGACCATCCCGCTGGACATCGGGCTCCGCCCCCCCATGGTAGCCTTTTTTTAACAAAACCTTCTCCAACCAGGTAGGTCATCTTGTCATTTGTGCTTCAACCCCTGACACAACAAAAATAAATGCAGTTGGAAGTACTGATAAAAGGGGACCCGCCGCTCCAAATTCTCTTTCAATTCTCTTTGTGCTCGGCACTTTCCCATATCCAGCAACTCAGAAAATCTAGTAATCCCTTTACTATGCAGGTCACACAACAAAGGGATAAATTCTGGGCTTGAGAAAAGCAAATGATCTCTTATAAATGACCATTTGGATAATGAAGTCTGGGGTAGGCCCTGCTTTCCCATCTGCACCCCAATTGATGCAGAGATCCCAAGAAAGGGTGTGACGTCAAGTTCCTCCCTTCCAATTCCTGGTGCTGGACCTGCTCCCCACAGTCTAAACTCTCAGAAATGGAATGGGGGAGAGTACTTGTCTCTCCACATATACCCACAAGGCTTCATCCGGACGAGCATGATATTTTCAATGCACGCAATATTGCTGCTCTATAGTTAAACCGCAAAGTTGGAAATTTAACCCCCCCACTCCTTTACTCTAGAAAGACGAGCCACCCCTATATGGGCTCATTCCCCCCTCCCATACAAATCTTAGTAACCTCCCATTTTTGAAGATATCTCTATGAAGAGCAATGGGTAACTGGGTGAACAAAAAATTAAATTTTGGGATTATGTTCATCTTCAAAGCAGCAGTGTGTCACAGCCAGCTCAGATGTAACTCTGCCCACCGTTGAAGGTCAGACTCTAATTGAGTAGCCAAAGGGGAATAATGAAAGCGAAAGAGATCTTGTGGACCACTTCCTATGTGGACTCCTAGATATCAGATTTTCTGATCTGCCCAATGGAAACAGAAGTTAAGGAAAAAACTCCCGAGGCAACCCGCCAAGATTTAAGGCTTCAGTTTTGCTAAGGTTAACTTTAAAGCCTGAAACCATAGAGAACTGTTGAATTTTGTCCAACTGTGGAAGAGATTCCTGTGGTCGAGACATAAAAATAAGAGTGCCATCCTCATATAAAAGTATCTTATGTTCCATTTTCCCCACCATAATGGGCTGGATTTCCGGGTTCCTCCTCACCTGAGTGACGAACACCTCAATAGCTGTTGCAGAGAGCATAGGGGAGAGTAGACAGCCCTGCCTCGTGCCTCTCTACAATCCAAATGCCTCTGATCGTTCTTCATTTACTAGAATCCTGGCAGATGGACCCCAGTAAAGTGCCTGAGTCCCATGAGTAAAAGCCTCCCCCAAATTAAATTTTTTAAAAATCTCAAAAAGGAATCCCCACTCCATGTGATCAAAGGCCTTTTCCACACACACAGTGCTAGACTTTCCCACTCTTTGATGATCTACAACAGGTTCACTGCTCTCCGGACATTATCCAAGATTAATCGTCCTTTAATAAATCCTGTTTTATCTGGGTGAAATAATCTCGGAAGAATACCCTCCAGTCTTTTGGCAAGCATCTTGGCAAATAGTTTGCATCGCTATTGATTAAGACAATCGGCCTATAACTGCTACAGAGATTTGGGGGTTTACCCTCTTATGCAGTACAATTACATTGGCCTGGGCCATCAAATCTGGGAGGGGTTCCCCCTGAAGTGCCCCAGAAAAAAGCAGGATAAAATTCAGCTTGGTAACCTTTTCTGACCCATGGCCTTCCCTTTGGGTAGAGCGTGAATCGCTGTTTGCACTTCAAGTTCACTGATTGGGCATCCTAACCTGGCTGCTTCCTCCTTCCCTAATCAAGGAAGGGCAAGCAAATCCAAATATTTCTTCATCGCGATTCCTGAAGCAGAGCACTCGGAGGTATAGAAGTTCTTGTAGAAAGTCCTAAATTCCTCACAAATCCACGAGTGGAGCAGATTCGTACTCCCCCCCCCCCTTCCCTCAAGTACCGCTATAAACTGCAAATCTCTTTGCTGCTTCAGTTGCCAGGCTAATAATTTCCCTGTTCCATACAATGCCATTTCGTGAGGCTAAGGAGGTGAGCAATCCGCTCGCTTTTGAGCGCTTGAAGCTGCTTCCTAACTTCTACAAGTTCACGTAGTATTTCCTGTTTTCCACTCCTGCAGTGCTCCTGCTGGAGCTCTCCAATCCGAAGCAGTAATTGTACCTTTGTCCTCTCCTTCTCCCTCTTTGCTTGGGATGTCCATTGAATCAGTAACCCTCTCAGAAAGTCTTTTCCACCTCCTCCTTCTTTAACATTGAAACATTTGCTCGCCATCTCAACCAATCAGACTTCACCCCTGAGACCGCTGGGCACCTGCGGCACTCTACCATCCCATCATCCGATAATTCTAGTGGATCAATCACAACCTCATCAAACCTACAAATATTGCCACTGGAGATCAGAATGTAATCTAACCGGGGATATGTGTCTGGTCCGGGAGAGTAGCAAGTGTATTCTCTACAGTCACTGTTCCTCTCCTGCCACAGATCCACTAACTCCCACCATTTTATATATTCCCTGAGTTCCCTCCCCCTCCCTTCTATGCAATTTCCCCACATAATTTGATCAATCAGCTGCCCCCAAGATACAATTCAGATCCCCTACTATCTCTAAGTCTCCCTTGGCCATTCTTGCAAACTCCTCTACTCTTTTCTGAAAAAATGTACCTTTTGGCCCATTTGGAGTGTACAAGTTAAGGAGTGATATTTCATGTTGCTCTATTCTCCCTGTGACCCACCCTACCTGCCCCAGCACATCAATCACCCCCAGATGCATATTTCACAAACGGCACCCTTTTATGTATTAAAATCACCACCCCTCATTTCTTTGAGTTAAATGCGGAGATGGGAGAAGGAGACAATTGCCGTGAGCAGAGCGAAGTAGACGGGGAGTGGGCTGAAGATAGATGATGTCAGCCAGATACTGGGGTGTGCTAGTATCAAGAACCTTGTGTGTGATACATACAAACATCCTTTCGATCATATCCCACAGACTGCACTGAGCAATGGTAACTAGAATAACTGAACGTGTCTCCTCAATGTCTCTCTCTCACCACCCCAAGCACCTCTTTTCGCATTATCAACTTCCCTCTGGTAATCATGCACTGAAACAAGCAGTATCTCCCACTATTTATTTATTTAATAGGTTTTATATACTGCTTTATCATTTCAATCAAAACAGTTTACGTTGAAACTTAAACTTGGTAATGTACATTAAACAGGGACATTGATAACTTGGATTTTTTTGAGGCAATGGAGGGTTAAGTGACTTGCCCAAGGCCACAATGAAGCAGAAGGCAAGATTGCTAGTGGGAGTGCCGGTGGGAATCTAGTGCTAGTGGGAATCGAACCCTGGTCTCTGGGTTCCCAAGCCAGTATTCTTAACCATTAGGCTACTCCTCCACTCCACTTCACTACCCTTCCCTATTCCCACACAGCAAACTCAATCACTCCCCTTCCTTCCCCCCCCCACATCACCTTCAACCATTCAGTCCTACATGTTCATAGCCTTATAGGCATATAAACAATAAGGTCCTTAATCAGCCCCCCGAGTCCCAGAGGGCAAGTGACTCAGTTCTCAGGCAGGGCTATCCTGCCTATGTCCCACCTCGCATGTGGTCCTTAGAAAGTCTTACAATGGTAATCCCACAGCGGCAAAATCTGCTTTTGCTGTCTTCAGCTCAGTTTTCCACAGACACTGCAAGCTCTGTTGAGCCACACTGTCCAGCCGCTGCTAGAGCGCTTGTCACCTCCATCAATCCATCTCTGCGCTTCAACCTATGTCTCAGGAGCAGTCACCACCATTTTAGTAGTCTGTACTGGTTGTCCTTTGGAGCTGCATCTTGAGGGTGAGTTGCTGCTGGAAGTACTCCCCTACACGGCGGAATCCCACTTTTGGTGGTTCCCATGCTCTGGTTTTGCAATAGCCTCAGGTGTGGTGAAAGCTCTCCGGATCCAATTTTCAGCAAAGGTTAGCTTGGCAGGGTACCAAATAGCTGGTATGTATCCTCTGTTAGCCAACAGATGATGGCATTTCAATAGCTTTCTTCAATGTCAGACTGTCTCCATCGCTAAGTCTGGAAACACCATTATTTTCCAGTTACAGTATTATATTGTACATGGCCAGTCTTTCTTGCTTCTCTAATAATAAATTCTCAGTCTTGAAATCACAATAGTTTGCGATAAATGCCCTGGGCTGAGCATTTGCTTCCGGTCTCGGTCGAAGCTCTCTATGATCCCTCTCCAGCTCAAATTCCATGGGGGCGGAGGAGCCCAGGAAACAGGCCTGAAACAGGTCTTGCATAAACTTGCAAAGATCTTGGCCGTCCGGAACTCCAAAGATCCACACATTAGATATCCTGTCCTAGTTTTCATTGTCTTCTGATTTCTCATGGAGCCATGTCATTTGTCTTTTGAGGCGGTTGACATCCTTAGCGATATCTTTCTGGAAGTTCTCCATCTCCCTAATCTTGCCTTCTGCTTGATAAAGCCTTTCTCCGTTGGCAACAAACTTCTCTTCTATTTTCTTAAGAACTTTCTACACTATTTCAGTTTTGGAAGCTCAAATCTCCTGCAATGCTGTCAGAAGCATCACACTACCTCCCGGGAGAGCATCCTCGATTTTGCTTGTAATGGATGAACAGGGGGAAGATGTGACTGCGACAGTGCTTCTGTGGTTTCCCTCAGTTTTAGCTTTTGCCATGTAAAGTTTAATAGTCTTTGTAGATTTAAGCTTCATTGATTTTGGGCATTTTAGCAATAACATCGGCATTTCAGCACTGTTATCTACTCGGTCAGGATCCCTTGCTGTGTGGGATTAAAAGGGAGCACTACTCCTCGCATCTTCTCATGCCGCTATCTTAACCGGAACCTCTTTCCCATATTTTATTGGCATTCTTTTCCTCCTTTGAAAGTTTTTATGTACATTGCTCTGTTGATACGAAGGACGGTATATGGAATTTTAATAAACCATAAGAAGTAAGAGGTGCTGGGCTTCACAGGTACAGAAGCCGAAATCATTAACACCAATGCAAACCCCCCCCCCCCCCCCAAATTAAAAAATAAAAATCATCTTTTTAAACTATTTGCTCCAATCAATGCTGGCCACATTGTTTATTCAAAGTTTTGACACTCTAGGCAAACTTTAAGCCTTATGCTCCTTGGCTGTCGGAATCTAGCTTTGAATGCCCTGTTCTTTGCTGTCCCCCATTCGACCACCTAGTTTGCCTAGTGGTTGGGCCGGCCAATGCGACTTGCTACTTTCTCCAGTTTGAATCTTGCCTGCACTCGGTGAGCACTTTCCTTGATCAGTGGACAACTTTGACAGCCTGGTTGGGTATATGTGGCATGGCCTTTGTGTTCAAGTTGCCTCCTTCTAAATCTGGTCTGCCCATCAGCTTGAGTGCATGGGTTGTTCTCAGCAGTACAGTGTGGCTGGTCCTATGGTGTTCATCATGGGGGGTTATTTTAAAAGTACCATTCGCAATTTGGACGTCTGAAAATGGGCATGCAGACGTCCCAGAGACATCCCTGGAGCCAGTTTAGAAGCTGGGTTTGTGGATGTCTGCAGCATGAGATGTTCAAGTCTGAATGAGGATGTGGCAGAAGCTTGACTGGGTCGTTACTAACACCCGGACATCTCATCCTGATCTCGGAAACACTCTAGACATCCCGAATCGCGTCTAAAGTTAAACCTGCTCCAGGCATGAACAGGCATCTGAAAAGTGCTTGTTTTGCTAGGCCATCATCTGGAAGATGTGGAGAAGGAGCTAAACTAACACTTCCTGTATTTTACACTATGTTAATGGACATTGATGGGGAATGGGGGCCCATGTTTTCATTTTGCTGTGTCGCTGGACATCCCCTTGTGCTGGCTTGCCTGAGATGGATGTGCCTGATCCAAGCATCCCTAATAGGTATGTCTATGTCTGACCAAGTGGATGTCCATGGCGGGGATGTCTGTGTTCTGAAATCAGACACAGACATTCCTGGCATTTTACCGCACATTCTGTCCTGGACGTCCACGTTTTAACTTGGACATCCTTTCTAAAATCCCCCTTTATAGTATATGTACAGTAAAACTTCTGATTTTAGGTTTTAAATTAATAAACTCCAATAAAACACCCCTAATGCAAAAAAAATGATTGGGAAAGCACAGCTTCCCCAGTACTGTCACCCATCTCCCTGGCTTGTCTTGAATCCTCCACTCTGTTTTTGTGCCTTTTTTGTGCTAATGACTCTGAAGTGACACAAACTTACATGTTTGATTCTACTGGAAAAGCAATAAATCTCCAGGAAGAAGCAGGAAAGCAGTCTTCACATATGGGTGATGTCTCCCGATGGAGCCCGCATGGGAACATTCCCCAGCATCCAATAGGAAGCATTTAGGAGCATCCCTCTGCGGATGTGTGCATGCCTTCCTGCCTTCCCAGTGAATCTCCTCAGCCTTAGTTTTTCCGCAGTGCCCTTCATACACTTGTCCTTTTGCCGCAATTAAACTTTTTTTTACCTTGCCCTTTGGGGTGCTTCTTTTTCTTTTTTTGCATTCCTGTCTCTCCAGTACCATCGCTCGTCAACACTGGTGCCTTTTTAGGCACTACCCTTTACTTTTATTTATTTACTTTTTACCTGTGGGCATTTTCGTCGGTTTAGGCCACCATTGAGTCTTTTGTCTTGGCAGAGGCTGTGTTTCCTGACATGGAGAAGCCAGTCAGCTGTTTCAAAAAATTTACCAAATGTACCCGCACAATTTTGGCCACCGACAAGCACAATTGGTGCTTATAGAGCTTGGGGCCTGACCATAACCTGAACTCTTGTAATTTGTGTCAGCAGATGACAAGGAAAGGGTTAAAAAAACGGGAAAAGCAATGTGAGAGTCTTTTTGGATCTGACTCGGTAGCCTCAGCACGCTCTTCTTCGATGTCAACGCCTTCTTGGGGCTTCTGTTCTTTGTGTGGTTCCTGCTCTCCCTCGGAATTGAAAGGCCGTGGTAAGAAGCTGCATCATTGTTTCAACCTTCAATGTCGAGGACCGATGCCAATTCCCAGGATCGTTCCCTCTGACATTGGCACCAGGCCTCGGTGTGATTCTGATTCTGAAAGCCGAAAGCGACTAACTAAGCAGCCCAGTGGGAGGAATCCACCTCCAAAGCACAAGAGGGGCTGTGGAGTGTTACCCAGGCTTTGACCTAGGGAGAGCCTCCGGTTCCATTGTCTGGAATGGTGGTCCAAAGTCCTGCTCTGGCATCCACCCAGACGTCTTCCATCTCTGAGTAGCGCATATTGACCATCAAGAGGGAGGAGTGGCCTAGTGGTTGGGGCAAGGTACTTCAGGCCGGAAGGTCGGGGGTTCAAATCCCACTAGAGGACAGCAACCTTGGGCTGGAAGGACTGGGGTTTCTAGTCCTACAGGTGCTCCTTGTGGTCTTGGGCAAGCCACTTAACCCTCCATAGCCCATGTTCCCTGTAAAATAGTTATCTCCAAGTTATAATGCCCTGTTCAATGTAATTTCAGTTTGTTCAATGTAAACCGCACTGATGCAGCATAGCGCGGTATATAAGAGAATGTAATAAAAATAAAATAAAGAGGAGTTTGGCTGTGCTCCTGGCGCATCTCCAACCTCCACAACCCCGGCCCATCCAGGAATCAGATGGCCCAACTTGGGAACTAGGCTACACTGAGACACTAGGCTGCTCCTGGATTTTTATGTGTATGTTTTAACCGTTTTTCTGTCTTGCTGTATGTTTGATGCACATTTTCCTGTTTTAGAAATGTATGATCATGATTTTTGACAGATGAAAAGGCTGAGATTCCTGTATGATGATTTTGTATTTCAGGTCTGGTAACGCTGCCTTGACCTGGAAATGCTGTTATTGGTTCTCTCCTCGATGCTGGCCGTATGCTGTGGGACAGGGATCTGTGCTATTCCTGGGATGGTGGCCCTCAGCCTGGGGGGGCAGAATTGGCAGGTTCGCAATGTAAATGGGTCAGTGGTGCTGGAGGCAGCGGCTGTGCCCGGCTCTGTTCACACAGCACTAATCGATCACCAGGTCATCCAGGTACTGTAATAACCGAACAGCCCATCAAAACCTACAAAGCTTGCTGTCTACTCGCTATACTAAACACAGGGAGCCCTGGGGGCATAGCTTTAGGCACACATTCGGCAGCACCAGCTGTTTACTTAGTGCTGCTGAATATATGTCTAAAAAGTGATTCCTGCTATCCAGCAATTTTCACTTCCGCCTTTGCCTCTGTCCCTGTCCCTCTCCTAATTCAAATAATATGTGGTCATTTAGTCAGTTAAATGACAATATTATCTGTATTTTAAAATACAGGGATAATCAAGCTATGCGTTTGCCACCCACTGGTGAACACACAGCTCTCTCTCTCTAAACATTGACCCCAGGGGCTTTTGCTTAGTCTCTGGCTTGTGCTAGTGATCTCCCCCCCCCCTTTTTCATAAAGGTTTTGCTTTTGATCTTTCCTGCCTCATTATCTCTTCTTTTTAGTGTTGCTTTAATAGTTACCACATAGGTAAGGAAGGACTTGCAGCCTTTTTTTATTTTTGCTTAGAAGTAAAGTTCGCCAAATAGGTTGTGAATAAGGGTACCCAATTTTTTGCAGACAAATATGGTGCATTTTTGGAAGGGGGGGGGAGAGGAAGGGACACCTTCAATCCAGGTTTGCACAACAAGGAGGGAAGAATTATCATTACCCTGCCCCCCCCCCGCCATCCCATGGAAGCAACAATTTCACTTTCAAGCAGACAACTCAACAGAGAAATAGAAACCGTGATGCATAGCCCTTGTACTATGCAAAAGAAAATGTATGTAGATTCTAAACCTGACATATTCAAATCACTAAATTGAAAATTATTATTTTTTCTACCCCCTACCCCTATTGCTGGAATAGGGGATAGGAGGCTGCCAAACAGATGGGAGTTGGAGAGACAGCTCTAAACAGGCGACGGTCCTTGAAAATCGGGGACATCTGGTAACCGTAGTTGCAAATAAGACATGATACATTTTACCTGGGTTACTCTTGAGTATTTGAGGTTGGCATTGGAGATGAATCAGGTCAGTGTGGAATATGATAGGGATCATAGCCGTCACCCTTAGTTCTGTCACGCTTAGTTCATGCTGTAAAGACTTGATAGAAATGTATTACGGGAGTGTAGGGAAAAAATTACTATGAGGAACATGATTATTACTAAGGAACAAGCCAAAATCTTTTAATTCTACATGGCTGAATGGTTTCATGCGGTGACTGCATCATTTCATTCTGGTTTATTTCTCAGGAATTAAGGTTTATAGTGGGGTTTTTACACCGATCTGATGAAGGGAGAATAGTTTTCAAAAGCTAGTCTCAAATGGGTCAAGTTAGTCCAGTAAAACAGTCTTACTTATGTGATCATGAGATGTCATGAGCAGGGATAGGACATGAGCTATCTTGCTCTGGAGCACATACTCTCTTGTCTGCTGGCTTAATTTATCAGTTTGCAGCTTGCATCGATATCCTGGGGTGTTGGATGTTAGCTGACACCACTGGTGGTGCTGTTTGTCTGGACTGGAGCAAGATGGGAACTAAAGCCCCATGGAAAGACAAAGACCGCGGACGTCTGGTTGACACAGAGAAGACGGAAATGTAGGGCCCAGCTTCAATGCCTCCTTGCCCAACTTAGCCATGGAGTTCATGGCTAAGGTTATGGTTTGTGTGAAATTAGCACTTGACCACAAATTTGAGCAAGTATTTAATAAGTTGGAACTATTCCAAAAGAGGCTCAAGACACTGGGGAAGGACTTTGGAGAGTTAGTCCAGAGGGTCTCTGACAATGAAGTAGCTGCCCGCGTGGCAAGGAAGATGCATGCTTGCTTTCACCTCAACAGCACAGCTGGCAAATTTCGGATTGAAAGAGCACAACTGTTGGACCAGGTTAGAAACAACATGCGCCTGTTAAATTCTGTGCATAAACAAGAAATATTTCAGGCCTTCCACAAGGACCAGATTTGGAATATGAGGGCCATCGTGTTTTTTGTTTTCAAGACTATTTGGCTAAAGTTTCTATCTGGCAAAATGTTCTCACCTCTGTGCTCTTGTCTGTGTGCCTTGAAGACATGTTGTGTCCTGCAGTATCCGACATGCCTTTAGGTCTTCCACAGTTGTGATGTGCATATTTTTGGAGAGGTTCAAGTGGCTCAACACTGTCTGAACCAGCTTGAGCCCATCTTAAAACTGGCCAGATTTGTTGGCCCCAGGACCGAGCACTTCCTAACCTATCTGGTGACAGATTACTTCTCTGCAAATTAAGAGGTCTGGATGTGGTTGATTTATCATGGCCTTGTAACTGCAGGTCCCTGTAAGGTTTTCTTTTCCAATGTCTGAGAGGTTCTGCTATCTTCATGTCATTTCATCTACTATTGACTACCGTGGAGTCCTATAGACCTCATCTGTTAATTTGGTGCTTTATGAACATGTTATTTATGGGGGGAGGGGGGAGGGTGAGCCAGGGACTTGGTGTTGAAATTGTGTTTTATGTATGGTTGTGAGTGTGCTGCAGATGGTGTGGGAAAGGTAGTTCTTGAGATTTTTTTTTTGGGGGGGGGAGGAGGATTTTTTTAGTCTCACTGGCCCATGTGCCATTGCTCTCGGGGTGGGAACCATCCACCCTTCAAATGAGTAGCACAGAGGAGGGGGGGCAGTGCTTAGGACTCTGTTGCAAGCATTGTCCCACCTGGTCTTTTGTGTTTGACTTCTCACTGCTCTATAAGAGCTGAATGTCCCTTGTCTTCATTTATGCTAGGGGTAATGTGGGATCAGGTGGAGGTCTGTGGAGGTGGGGATCTGGAGTCAGATCTTGTTCGGTGTGATTGTTGGAGAGAGAGTATGAATTGAGGGAGCCTGCAAGTTGGTTATATCGCTGCCAATTAGGAGTTTGGATCTTTGGTGAGTTATGGGTGATGGCCTTTAAGGGTCTTTTGGGGCAATTTCTCCAAATGAGTTAGTTTTGCGCATACCATGACAGTCATGAACCTCACTTCTAAACTAGAGTATGTGGAGTATGATCTCAGTCTGTCAATTTACTGCTAATGCTCAGTGTAGTACTTGCATCGTGCCAAAGAGAGCCTCCTTCTGGAGTTCGTAAGATATAACATGTATGGATAATTTATCAAGGTGTGCTTGGAAATTCTTAATCAAGCCTGTGGCACCCGACATGATGGGAATAACTCGGTATCTTTCTGCCACATTTTGTTAGTATCTGACTGCATTTCTTGGTACTTAAATATCTTCTCCCTCTCAACACAATTCACAGAATAGTCGCTTGGGACTGACACCACTGCTGTTCTGGTGTTCTCCTTTACCACTATCTCCAGCTTCTTTACATTCAACTTTTTATCGGTCGGAATAGAAATGGCTTTGGGTGGATCTTTGTATCAGTTTAGTAGGACTTAGAGGTATGGGCTGGGTATTATACATGACCTGATCTGTGAAGATCAGTATGCTGAAGGGTTTTAGGGATAGGAAAGGGAAACTATTGGGGAATGGGTGTGGGAGAATCAGTTGTGATGGTGGGGCATGGATGTGAGAGATGGAAGGGGGGTTGGAAGGCTGGGATGACTGGCCCACATGTTTAGTGGAGTAGTACATTTCTTGTTTACTCTGCTTGAAGGTATTGTTTAATGGTATTCCTGCATTGTGTATCTTGAAATGTTAAGCAGTCTAAGGTCTTGCAAACATTGAAATGCCATTGGGCGGATGTGGCGTTTCCAAGAGACTCATTTTACATCCAGTGAACATATTAAGCTGAAGCACTGACAGGTGGGGAAAGCCTTAAGGGCTAGAAGGCGCAGGGATGGTCATTTTGTTTCACAAAAAATTGGATTTTCAGGTCTGTAAGGGTAATAGTGGGACCAGGTGGGTGATATATTTTAGGGCAAAGGCAGTGGAAGTATAAACAAGTGGTACTTAGTATCATCTATGCCCAAATACTTATGATCATACCTTTTTTAAAAACAGTTGATCAGGGAACCCCATCAATATGGTCTATGATCCACAGCTGAACAAATTCCATAACCCTTACCAGGAAATTTGCAACCCCAGTTGGGGAATGCCTTTAGTATGCAAGTTTTTTTGACTTGCTTGATGTGTGGCATGCCCTTCATCCACATGAGCGTGACTACATGCACCTTTCGAGAGCTCTTACCACTTGATCAAGGATAGATTATCTTTTGATTTCTCATCTGCTGTTTCTGGCCATCTCCATGCCAGCATAGGGCCCTTAGAAATTTCTGATCATGCTCTGATCTGAATTGACTTTGATCTGACCGGGGGGGGGGGGGGCATTCTATAGGCTTTGGAAATTTCCATTATATTTCTTTGAATCTGGATTCAGGTTATATCTTCATAAGAAATGGGAAGCTTTCTGGGAATTTAATTGAGAAAATGTTGGTCTGCTGGACCTCTTTTGGGAAATGGCTAAGGCAGTACTCAGGAGGGTCATTATTGCCTAATTTGCCATACAAAAACAAGACCTGGACACTGTATCTTGAATGTTAGGTTTGCTAGGACTGGCAGCACCTGCCCAGTCCCCTTCGGGAGTCACTAAGGCTCTACTACTCACGACTCAGGCAGCCCTGAATATCCTGTTTCAGAAATGAGCAAAGAAGTCCCTTTTATATTACAAATACAAACTGTTCCACTTTGGGGATGAGCCCAGCAGGCTAATGATGGCTTTAACTAAAAATGGTGAAACTCCAAAACTATATTAGCCCTGCATAATAGTCGGGGAATGTTGGTCACTTCAGATAATGGCATTTGCGGAATTTGTAGGGACTTCTTTTCAAGCCCTATATGATAAGTAAGTAGGTGATCTGGTGGTGAATAATGCCTTTTTAAAGCATGCATGTCTTCCGCAATTGGATAAGAACATAAGAAATGCCATACTGGAGCAGACCAAGGTCCATCAAGCCCAGTATCCTGTTTTCAAAAGTGGCCAATCCAGGTCACAAGTACCTAGCAGGTTTGCAAAAAGACACAAAGGTTCCACAATGCTTGTATTGGGGCAAGCAGTGGATTTCCCGGGTCCTCTTTAATAACAGTTTATGGATACTTCCTCCAGAAACTTGTCCAAACCTATTTTCAAACCCGTTACGCTAACAGCTTTTACTACATCCTCTAGTAACGAATTCCAGAGTTTGATTATACATTGAGTGAAAAAAATATTTTCTTTTATTAGTCATAAACAGGTTACATTGTTTACGCCTTCAAAAAATAGAAAGATTAGGGGACATGCAATGAAGCTACAATCTATCTACGTTTACCCATTCCACTCCATTCATTAATTTATAGATCTCTATCATATCTCCCTTCAGCCGTTTCTTTTACAGGTTGAAGAGCCCCCTAGCCTTTTAAGTCTCTCCTCATAGGGGTATCCTTCCTTCTCTGGGAACAAGCAGGAAGTCAATCCTCACATATGGGTGATGTTGGTGCCGACAGAGCCTGTGCGGAAGCATCTCCCCGGTTTTCAGAGAAAGCCTTTGGGAGATATACCACGCATGCATGGTCCCCTTTCTGCCCAAGGGTGCCATCTTGCCTCAGTCTCCTTTTTTCCGCGGATCACTTTGGACACTGTTCCATTTTTGACGGAAAAAGTCTGATCTTATTCTCAAATTTTGTCCTGTTGGCATACTGGTTCCTTCCTGCCCCCGATCCAGCTTGACTCAGCATCGCTCCTCTGGTTCGTCTATTTGCTTTTTCTTAGTTTTTCATTGAGGTCTTCCTCGACCGGCGTTTTGTGCCCTTTTTCAGCCGAAGGCCTCGGACCCCCGCTAGAAGGCGGGGACCCCCTTTTTCTGATGGCCTACAGTGGCTTCAAAAAGTGTGATCGGTGTGGCAAAATGATTTCACTCAATGACCTACATTACTGCTGCCTTCGATGCCTTGGTCCGGAGCACACTGACTCCAACTGTGAGCTCTGAAGAGCCATGACCCCATAGAGTCACCATCAGCATCAGGAAAAAATCTTTCAGAAGTCAGATTCTGCCCCAGAGTCTCCGGTAATACCACGCTCCTGGGCCCCCTCCAATACCTCGGTGCCCTGCGAAGCCAGAGCCTCCTCGGAGTCCTGCGGCTGCGGCTCCTCTGAACGGAAGTCCCTGGAGGTGGAGCATAAGAAGAAAAATCCTCAAAGATCGCCTCAGAGGACTGATCCGGGAAGAAGGTGAAATCCCATCCCAGGTCCGTAGTTCCAGGCATGAGTCCGAGGAGTCGGGGCAGAAGCGGACCTCCAAGATGCCCTGCAAGGAGTTGTCGGCTCCCGCCTACCTGCCTAAGACCTCCGAGGCCATCCTCATAGAGGACTCTCCCTCAACAGTACCGATGCAAGGCCCGATGTCCTCGGTGCTTGCGTCGAAGGTTGCGGAGCCAATGGTATGGAGAGCAGAATGGCAGCCCTAGAGAGCAGTATATCTATCCTAGTGGACATGCAGCGGGCATTTTTGGCTCTTCCGGTTTGGCTCATCCGGTTCATCCGACCCGACGACAGGACCCTCGACATTGCGGACTTCCCTGGGCGTTGAACAGGTCCTCAAGCACCATCGGCCTCTAGAGAGCTCTCGGCCCCGGTTGAGGTCCCAGTCCCGTTCCTCGGGACATCAGTCCTCTCTGGCAAGTGCCCACAGCTCGGACTGACGATCCTCCGGAAGTCTTGCACCGCAAAGAGCGGTCCTTGACCGAGGTGATCGTGCAGCATTAGACTCGTACTCTGACTTCGAGTCTGAATGGGAGACCGAGGACGAAGAGCCCCTGGACACAAGGCGGCACTCTCCTGATGACCCGACGCTGTTTCCCACCCAAGGACTTGGCTTTCCTCAATTTTGTGAAGGATATGGACAAGGTTCTTGCTATCGAGACTGAGTCCGAAGAGGACCTGCGAACTGAGAAATTGGAGATTCTCCAATACGAGGCACCCCAGAAGGAAATCCTTATGGTCCCAGTGCCTCCGATCCTCGACTGCCGCCTCCTCCATATGTGGGAAACACCGGCGTAATTACCAATTGTTGGCAGGTGCCTTAATGCCATTTACCAGGTATGCCAAAGTCCTGAGTTCCAAAAGACCCAGCTTCCCTTCAACTCCATGGATGTAGAGTCGGCCATGCGTAGGCTTAAGAGCCAAAAAACCCATTTGTTGGTATCTCCCTGCAGGGAGGCCCGGACCCTCGATGCCCTCGGCCGGAAAGCCTTTCAGGGCTTGATATTAATGTGCCGAATTCATTCCTACTAGTTCTGTATCGCCATGTACCTGAAGGAATTGTCAAAGGAGTTTGGGGGATTCTTGGCAGGCCTCGATGGAGAACCCCTGCAGAGGTTCAAGACCCTAACCTCAGCAGTGAAAGAATGCTTGAAGTTGCTGTCCCGAGCAGCCTTCGATGGCTTCGAGTCCTCAGCCAAGGTGGCCCCGCCAGTATCGGAATGACACCAAGAATGGCTGCAGTTATCTGACCTGGAACAATGGGTACAGGACAAATTAATCGATGTCCACTGCATAGGTGAAACTTATTTGAAAAGCCCATTGTGGATAAAGCAGTGGAGATAGAGACCCAGGTATGTGACGAGAACCAGACTCTCAAAGAAGATCTCTGTGCAATCCCAAAGAAAATCCTGGGGAAAAAGCCCTTTTTCCTGAGGAAGAAAGGGGGCTTTAGTAGTATTCCGCACTTCCAGGCCTTCTCAGCCCCTCAGCAGGGCCAACAACAAAAGGGCCAGGGACATGGTCCCAGAAAACAAAAAGCTCCGAAGCCCCAGGCACTGGCTCAGACCCTGCCCTAGGGAAGCTTTTGACTGTCTGGGTGTGATCTCCACTGTTCCAGGAGGTCCTCTGCTACCCACAGAGGGGCGCCTAGCCCTGTTTGCCCACAGGTGGACAGCCATTACCACCGATACCTGGGTGCTACAAGTGGTCAAGGAGGGCTACCTCCTCCACCTACATCGAGCACCACCCTCATACTTCCCAGGAGAATCCACCAGGCCTCTCCTTGACCAAACCCTGCTCCTCACTGAGCTATCAGGACTACTCCGGGACAAAGCAGTGGAGCCAGTGCCAAAACATCTTTGGGGCACAGGCTTCTACTTCAGGTATTTCCTCATCCCCAAGAGGACAGGGGGCCTCAGGCCCATCCTGGACCTGTGATAGCTCAACAAGTTTCTGGTCAGGGAGAAGTTCAAGATGCTCTTCCTTGGAACACTACTGCCTTTCCTCCAGAAGGGAGATTGGCTTTGCTCATTAGACCTAAAGGACGCCTACACATCCTAATTCACCCCAGCCACAGAAAATACCTTTGGTTTGTGGGGGGGGGGGGGGGAACAGCACTACCAATACAGGGTGCTGCCCTTTGTTCTGGCCTTGTCTCCAAGGGTCTTCAGAAAGTGCCTTGCGGTAGTCACAGCTCACTTCAGGCTTCATGGGGCCTTCGTCTTCCCTTATTTGGATGACTGGCTCATAAAGGGGGACATAACTACAGAGGCACAATGCGCTACCAGATGCATCATAAATGTCCTGCAGCACCAAGGGTTTGTCATAAACTACCCCGAGTCCCACCTAACTCCAGCTCAGCACCTAGAGTTCATAGGGGTGCAGTTGGACACCCTTCAGGCAAAAGCCTTCCTCCTTCAGGAGAGGTCAGAACGCCTCAGGGAAATAGCCACAGAGGTGTAGCAGCACATGACATTACCTGCCCAGCTTCTCCTCTGCCTGCTGGAACACATGGCCTCCACGATCCACGTGACACCAAATGTCCACCTGCACATGAGAGCAGCCCAGTGGTACCTCCACTCTCAGTGGGCCCAAGCCACAGGCAGGCTCAAGGACAGAGTGCAGATGATCTTCCAGTTAGCAGGCTCCCTCGGATGGTGGCAGAACCCTTGTCACCTTTAGGCTGGGATGTCCTTCCAGGCACTCACCTCCCAGAAGATCCTCACCAAGGATTCCTCTCTAATGGGCTGGGGAGTGCATTGCGAGAGCCTCCAAACACAAAGCTGCTGGTCCCAGCAGGAATATGACATGCAAATCAGCCTGCTTGAAATCAGGGAGATATTATTGGCTCTCAGAGCCTTTCACCACCAACTACAGCACCACATATTGCTGATCCAGATCGACAATCAGGTCGCGATGTTCTGTATGAACAAACAGGGGGGGGACAGGGTCGTACCCCCTCTGCCAGGAGGCAGTAGCCCTCTGCTCCTATGCTACACGCAGAGGGATGCTCCTAAGGGTGGTCTACCTCCTGGGCCAGGACAATGTCTTAGCAGACAAACTGAGCAACTACTCCAGCTGCATGAGTGGCGCCTGGACCCAGTGGTAAGCCGGCTGTTCCGGCTCTGGGGCTTCCTGGTGATGGACCTGTTCGCCAGACCAGACAATGCACAGTTGCCCCATTTCTGTTCCCACTGACCCCACCCGTCTCGGGTAGCAGCAGATGCATTCCTCTTCCAGTGGACTGAAGGCTTCCTGTATGCCTTCCTTCCGATGCTGATGATAGCCAAGACCCTGTTCAAGGCTCAGCACGACAGCATTGCTAGTGCTGATAGCCTCTCAGTGGCCTAGACAACCCTGGTTCCCACTATTCCTCTTCCTATCGACGGGACCGCCGATTCCCCTGTGCTGAGCCCAAGACTACTCTCGCAGGAGCAGGGCTACATCCCAACCTGGGGTCCTTCTCGCTTACTGCTTGACTGCTGAAAGAGTAGTGTTAGTCCCTTCAGTCTCCCATGAAATGTGGAAGAGATTCTCCTGGCCTCTTGTAAGACCTCCATGAGAAGGCCATACGCCTTCAAATGGCGCCGTTTCTCATTGTGGTGCACAGAAAATCAGATGAACCCATTCTCCTGCTCAGTGCATGTGGTGCTCCGATACCTGCTCTACCTATCGCAGGCAGGACTGAAGTCCAACTCAGAGTACACCTGAATGCCATTGCAGCGCATCACCACTCTGCCGAGGGGAAATCCCTCTCGGCTCAGCCCGTTGTGTCTCGGTCTTACAGGGCCTCATGTTGTCCAAACCCCCCCATCCACCCTCCAGCAGTGGAGTGGGACCTGAATGTGGTGCTCTCGCAGCTTACCAAGCCTTTGTTTGAGTCTCTAGCCAAATGCTACCTGCGGTACCTCTCCTGGAAGCACTCACATCAGCTTACAGAGTCAGCAAGTTCCAGGATCTGATGGCAGAGCCTCCTTACACGAGGTTCTACAAGAACAGGGTGGTGCTCTGCACACACTCCAAGTTTCTGCCGAAGGTGGTGTCCCCATTCCACCTCAATCAGGAGGTGGTGCTCCCCACCTTCTTTCCCAGGCCTCAAGCTAGTAGGGCGGAGACTGTTCTCCATACCCTGGATTGCAAGAGAACCCCATCCTTCTACCTGCAGCAGACTCGGAGCCACCGCAAAGCTCAATAGCTTTTTGTATCCTATGACCCCAGCCATCTGGGCCTCCCAGTGACTAAGCAAACTCTGTCCACTTGGTTGGCGGACTGCATTATCCTTACCTACGAGCAAGCGGGGATCCTACTGGAGTGGAGAGTCACAGGGAACCACATCAGGGCCATTGCTACTTCTGTGGCCAATCTGTATTCCCTCCCCGGAAATTTACCAGGCTGCCACCTGGTCTTCGGTTCATACCTTTGCAGCTCACTACTGCCTGGAGAGGGAGTCCCAATTAGACAGTGCCTTTGGCCAGGCTGTACTCTAATCTTTTCGGGGTGTAGGCAATTCCTGCCCTCCGACCCTTCTGTGTTCAGGCTACCGGAGTGCTAGTTCTCTGCTGGACACCTGGGTCTCTCAGGAGGGACTCAACTGCAGCTGATCACACTCTCCCTTACAGGTCGCCATGGCATTTTGTTTTACATATTCTTGGTAGCCTGTAGCTGTGGAGTCCCATATGTGAGGACTGCCATCCTGCTTGTTCCCAGAGAAAGCGTAGTTACTCAACTGTAACAGGTGTTCTCCAGAAACAGCAGGAATCCAGTCCTCACAACCCTCTCTCCTCTCCTTGGAGTTGCTTCTTTACCATCTTTTTTATTTTTGCCATCTTGACTGAGGGGAAGTGGACCACGCATGTGCGGTGAATCTTCCAAAGGCTACCAAAGGCTTTCTTTGAAAGCTCGGGAGATGCTTCTGCGCAGGCTTCGTCGGCGCCAACAACACCCATATGTGAGGACTGATTCCTCACATATGGGAGAACACATATGGAGAACATCTGTTACAGGTGAGTAACTAGGCTATCCCCTTTACCATCTTGGTGGCTCTTCTCTGTACCTTTTCTAATTCTGTTATAAGGCGTCCAGAATTGCACACAATATTCAAGGTGCGGTTGCACCATGGAATGATAGAGGCATTATAATATCCTTTGTTTTATTCTCCATTGCTTTCCTTATGATTCCTAGCATTCTATTTGCCTTCTTGACCACTGCTGCACACTAGGCAGAGGGTTTGAACGTGTTATCTGTGATGACACCTAAATCTTTTTCCTGGGTGTTGGTTCCTAATCTGGAACCTTGTATCTTGTAACTGTAGTTTGGGTTGTTCTTTCCTAATTGCATACATAAGAACCAATGTTCCCTCTAATTTTCTGTAGGCTGTGTGCGCATAAAATATCAGCTGTGTGCAGCTTTTGAAGGAAGGTTAAATTTTTGTGTGCCACATAACGACACTCGGAGTTATATACTTTAAAATTTGACTACACGTCAGAATACAGTTTGTACACCACATTGATTTTAATCAAATTAAATGAAAATAGACGATTACTAAATGAAGCGGGAAATTTCTAGTAATTACAATCATAACTTTTAAATTTTAAGACGTCTGTGTTGTTTTCTATCAGAATCAGAGCCTTAATTTTTGTGCGCTCTGTTGTAAAGTATGTGCGCTCACTCGGCGAGGTGTGTGCGCGCGCACATGCGCACAGCTTAGAGGGAACAGTGATAAGAACATAAGAACATAAGATATGCCATACTGGGTCAGACCAAGGTCCATCAAGCCCAGTATTCTGTTTCCAACAGTGGCCAATCTAGGTCATAAGTAACTAGCAGTTTCCCCAAGGGACACAGGTTCCACAATGCTTGTATTGGTTCAAGCATTGATATCCTGGGTCCCTTCTTAATAATGGTTTATGGACCTTTCCTCCAGGAATTTGTCCAAACCTTTTTTAAACCCAGCTACACTAACAGCCTTTACTACATCCTCCGGTAACAAATTCCAGAGTTTGATTACACGTTGAGTGAAAAAATATTTTCTTTTATTAGTCTTAAATAGTTTACCCTGTAGCTTCATTGCATGTCCCCTAGTCTTTCTATATTCTGATAAGGTAAACAATTGATCTACGTTTACCCGTTCCACTCCGTTCATTAATTTATAGACTTCTATCATATCTCCCCTCAACCGTCTCTTTTCCAGGTTAAAGAGCCCCAACCTTTTTAGCCTTTCTTCATAGGAGTATCCTTCCATCCCCTTTACCATTTTGGTGGCTCTTCTCTGAACCTTTTCTAAAATCGCTATATCCTTTTTAAGATACGGCGACCAGAATTGCACACAATATTCAAGGTGCGGTCTCACCATGGAACGATATAGAGGCATTATAATATCTTTTGTTTTATTTTCCATTCCTTTCCTTATCATATCTAGCATTCTATTTGCTCTCTTGGCTGCCGCTGCACACTGGGCCGAGGGTTTTAACATGTTATCCACAATGACGCCTAAATCTTTTTCCTGGGTGGTGGTTCCTAATGTGGAACCTTGCATCGTGTAACCATAGTTTGGGTTGTTCTTCCCTAGGTGAATAACTTTGCACTTGTCCACATTAAATTTCATCTGCCATTTTGATGCCCAGTCTTCCAATTTATCAAGATCCTCTTGCAATTTTCCACAATCCTCTTGGGTTTTAACAACTTTAAATAGTTTTGTGTCATCTGCAAATTTGATAACCTCACTCGATATTCCACTTTCCAGGTCATTTATGAATATGTTAAAAAGCAGCGGACCCAGCACAGATCCCTGGGGTACACCACTATTCACCTTTCTCCATTGGGAAAATTGGCCATTTAGCCCAACCCTCTGCTTTCTATCTTTTAACCAGTTCCTGATGCACAGTAGTACACTGCCTCCTATCCCATGACTCTTTAGTTTTGCCAAAAGTCTCTGATGAGGGACCTTGTCAAAGGCTTTCTGAAAGTCCAGATACACTATATCAACCGACTCACCTTTGTCCACCTGTTTATTCACACTTTCAAAAAAACATAACAGATTAGTAAGACAAGATCTTCCTTGTCTAAAGCCATTTTGGCTGTCTCCCATTAGGCCATGACTACTACATGCTGAATAATTGTATTCTTTATGATGGTTTCAACCATTTTTCCCGGTACTGACGTGAGGCTCACCGGCCTGTAGTTTCCCGGATCACCCCTTGAACCCTTTTTAAAAATTGGTGTTACATTGGCGATCCGCCAATCTTCAGGTATTAGAGATGATTTTAATGATAGTTCACAGATTACTAATAGCAGGTTTGCAATCTCATATTTCAGTTCTTTCAACACCCTTGGATGTATACCATCCGGCCCAGGTGATTTGCTACTCTTCAGTTTATCTAATAGTTGTAATACATCTTCCCGATGTATCGATATTTCCTGCAATTCTTCTGCACCTTTAAATACCACTTCAGTCATGGGTAACATCCCTACATCTTCCTCAGTAGAGACCGAAGCAAAGAATTCATTCAGTCTCTCCGCTATCGCCTTGTCGCCTCTTAGTGCCCCTTTAACCCCTCTATCATTTAATGGACCAACTGACTTTCTCACAGATTTTTTGCTATGAATGTACTTGAAAAAGTCTTTCTTACACGTTTTTGCTTCCGCAGCAAGCTTCTTCTCAAATTCTCTCTTTGCCTTCTTTATCAGTGCCTTGCATTTGACCTGCCAGTGCTTGTGCTTTTCCAGGTTTCATCGTTTGGCTCTTTTTTTTCATTTCCTGAAAGATGCTTTCTTGGCAACAACAGCCTCTCTGACCTCACCTTTAAACCATGCTGGCAGTTTTTTGGACTTCCTTCCACTTTTCTTAAAGCGTGGAATACAGCTGGTCTGGGCTTCCAAGATAGTATTTTTCAACAACACCCAAGCTTGATGTAAGTCTTTAACCTTTGCAACTGCTTCTTTTAGTTTTTTCTTAACTATTTTCCGCATTTTATCATAGTCTCCCTTTCGAAAGTTAAAAGGTAGTACTGTGGATTTCCTTACTATCCCTCCTCCACTAATTAAATCAAAGGCGATCATGCTATGATCACTATTGCCAAGTGGCCCCAACACCCTTATCTCTTGCACTAGATCTGGTGTTCCACTAAGGACGGTCTAATATGGCTTCCCCTCTCATCGGTTCATGGACCAGCTGCTCCAAGAAGCAGTCATTTTTGTCATCTAGGAACTTTATCTCCCTAGCATGTACTGCCGTGACACTGACCCAGTCGATACTGGGGTAATTGAAATCGCCCATTATTATTACCGCGCTGTAACTTTTGTTAGCTTCCTTGATTTCTTTGAGCATTTCATCATGCATTTGTTCATTCTGGCCAGGCGGTCGATAGTACACCCCCACTGCCATCGCCTTCCCCTTTTTACAGGGAATTTCAATCCATAGAGATTCTACAGCAAATTTTGTTTCCTGCAAAACTTTAATCCTTTCTGACTCAATGCCCTCTCTAACATAGAGCGCAACCCCTCCACCAATTTGATCAGCTCTATCATTACGATATAGTTTGTACCCAGGTATCACAGTGTCCCACTGGTTGACCTCCTTCCACCATGTCTCTGATATTCGAATCACATCTAACATCTCATTTAGTGCTATATAGTCTAACTCTCCCATCTTATTTTTTAGACTTCTAGCATTTGCATACAAGCATTTTAGAGACTGTATTTTATTCATATTAATTTGGCTATTGGTAGACATGGGTAATTTGGGATCTTTAAGCTCTGTCTGCTCCATACTCGAGGGCATTTGGGCTACTTTACTCTTTTTTGGAACCTCTCTGCTTTTGGTAGTATCCTTCAAGGATACAGTCTTCCAAACCATCTGCTCTTGGGCAGCTGTCGGCTTTCCCCTATTATCTAGTTTAAAAGCTGCTCTATCTCCTTTTTAAAGGTTAATGCCAGCAGCCTGGTTCCATCCCGGTTAAGGTGAAGCCCATCCCTTCGGAAGAGCCCCTCCTTTCCCCAGAATGTACCCCAGTTCCTAACAAATCCAAACCCCTCATCTCTGCACCATTGTCTCATCCACGCATTGAGACTCCGGAGCTCTGCCTGCCTTTTGGGTTCTGCATGTGGAACGGGAAGCATTTCGGAGAACGCTACCCTAGAAGTTCTGGATTTCAATTTCCTACCTAAAAGCTTAAATTTAGCCTCCAGAACTGGGCTTCCAAGATAGTATTTTTAAACAACACCCAAGCTTGATGTAAATCTTTAACCTTTGCAACTCCTCCTTTTAGTGTTTTCTTAACTATTTTCCTCTTTTTATCATAGTCTCCCTTTCGAAAGTTAAAAGGTAGTACTGTGGATTTCCTTACCATCCCTCCTCCACTAATTAAATCAAACGCGATCATGCTATGATCACTATTGCCAAGTGGTCCCAACACCCTTATCTCTTGCACCAGATCTGGTGTTCCACTAAGAACTAGGTCTGATATGGCTTCCCCTCTGGTCGGTTCATGATCCAGCTGCTCCAAGAAGCAGTCATTTATTTCATCTAGGAACTTTATCTCCCTAGCATGTCCTGCCATGACACTGATCAGTCAATACCGGGGTAATTGAAATCACCCATTATTATTGCTTGTGTTTGTTAGCTTCCTTGATTTCTTTGATCATTTCATCATCCATTTGTTCATTTGGGCCAGGCGGTCAATAGTACACCCCCACTGCCATCGCCTTCCTCTTTTTTACATGGAATTTCAATCCATAGAGATTCTACAAACAAATCCAAAACTCTCAACTTTGCATCATTGTCTCATCCACACATTGAGACTCCAGAGCTCTGCCTGCCTTTTGGGTCCTGTGCGTGGAACGGGAAGCATTTCGGAGAATGCTACCCTGGAAGTTCTGTATTTCAACTTCCTACCTAAAAGCCTAAATTTAGCCTCCAGAATCTTCCTACCACATTTTCCTATGTCATTGCTACCAACATGTACCAAGACAGCAGACTCCTCCCCAGCACTATTCTAAGACCTTATCTAGGTGGCGCGTGAGGTCCGCTACCTTCGCACCAGGCAGGCATGTTACCAGGTGATCCTCACGTCCACCAGCCACCCAGCTATCTACATGCCTAATGATCGAATCACCAACTATAACGGCTGTCCTAACCCTTCCCTCATGGGCACATGGTCCTGGAGAAACTTTCTCGGTGCGAGAGGGTTTTACATCACCTGGAGGACAGGTCCTAGTTACAGGATCATTTCCTGCCACACCAGGGTGATGCTCTCCTGTCACGTGACCTCTCTCCTCCATGGCAACAGGGATGCTGCCAGACTGGAGTTGGGACTTCAGGACTATATCCCTGTAGGTCTCGTCTATGTACCTCTCTGTCTTTCTTATGTTTTCCAAGTCTGCTATTCTAGCCTCTAGAGAACGGACTCGTTTCCTGAGAGCAAAGAGCTCCTTGCACCTAGTGCACACGTAAGACCTCTCTCCAACTGGGAGAAAATCATACATGTGACACTCAATGCAAAAGACTAGAAAGCCCCCATCCCGCTGTTGGACTGCTGTCTGCATCTTAGTTTTAAGTTTTTGTTTAGATCTTTAAGTTCTTTACTTACTAAGGGTTGCTATGGATATTTATACCAATAAAACTGTAATAATTATAATGCAAAATTTTAATGGATAGCCAATGCAATTTGTATTATTGCTGTGCGATATTCTCAGAGTGTTTGCAACCAGTCAGTAAACCGACCTCAGTGTTCTGGACAGATTGTAAAGTCTGAAGAGTGGAGGTGGGAAGAACTAGCAAAAGATTATTGCAATAGTCTAAGGGAGACAGCACTAAAGTTTGAAGTACAGAACGAAGATTACTAGCAGACAAGTATGGCTTCAATCTCGGAAGAAGATGCAGTTTATAAAAGGCCGCTTTCACAGGTTTCTGGATATGAGCTTGTAAATTTAGTTGTGTATCAAGAAATACACCCAAATCTCTAATCATAGAACTGATAAAGGGTAACAAACTATCGGCATGAACAGAGAGATAGAAAACTAGAATCTGGTGAATCTCAGGAAAGATGTAGTATTTCCATTTCTTTTTACATTTAGCGCCAATTTATTACAAGTCGTCCATGTATTGATTGAAGTAAGACAAAAACTGACATATTTTAAAGAATCTCCCAAAGATGAAGAAATGGGGACAGTAAACTTTACATCATCCACATAATGTGGAACTTCACATCCAAGATGTTAAAAATCCTATAAATAGACTTCCGGTGACATCATCGGAGTGCATGGCGGAGTAGGAGATCAGCTCCACCATAAAGTCCTGCTGACGAGGGGTATAACACCCCTAGGGTGCAAAAATTAAAGCGGAACGATGAGAGGCAGCTAGGGGAGGATGATCCCTCACAAGAATTGAAGCGGGCATGAGCCGTGGCACTCGCCCGCGGCACTACATGAGCGGCAAGAGTGGGCCAGGGAGAGCAGTGCAGGCCGTGTGAACTGTGAGTGAAGCACGTGGTCTGAGTGTGTGTAGGAGGCAGTGAACGGGAGCGGCGGAGAGTGGAGACCGGGCGGTCCGTAGGAGGCTGGGAGGAGCAGCTGATTCGGCGGCTGAGTGTGGCCCGAGAGAGCAGCCACGCATCGGGGAGTGCAGGGCCTGGAGGAGAGCAGATGAGCACTGAGTGGGTTGGAGGAGCGGCCGTGCAAAAAGCAGCACAGCACAGTTGGCACCTGGTAAAGAAATTGGAGAGCCAGATAATCCAGAGGTGCGTGGGGAGTGGAAAAGTGAGCGGAGCACAACCTGGCTGAAGGAGTATCTGCAGAGGGGAGCAGACCAGGCCAGTAAGTACCAGGTTACATCGGGAGAGGCTCAGAAAGTACGACCTGGGACAGAGGCAAAATAAATTTGCACTCCAGAGGTCATCCCAGGCAGGAGGAAGTGTTGAGCCTTAAGCATGGGAGAAGATTGCAAATCAGTCAGCCACTCGAATAGCAACCCACGGGAAGGGGGAGAACAGTAGAGCTTTATAAAGAAGTCACAGCCTGTGGAGTGGAACCCACAAAAAAACAATAACGGATACATCAAAAAGAGACGGGGCCGTGAAGAAAAAACTGGCGGAATTCCGCTCTTCCTATGTGCCATCAAGAGGTGGGAAGGACTGAGAGAAGAATGGTAAAACGATGGTGGAGTTATCACCAGGGCAAGAGGAGGACATGGAAAGAGAAGAGTGCTTGGGAATGGCTGAGAAAATCAAACAGTGGCTTATAGAACTAAAAGAGGACTTAAAGGAGGAAATTGGAGGAGTAAAGAATGAGTTAAGAGACTTTGCAAACAATTAAGCAAGACATCACGGATCTGGGAGAGCATGTGGAGGACGCCGAGACTCAGTTGGAACAACAAAGCGTGGCTGTGGAGCAAATCCAGAAAGGATGGGAGGAGCTGAGGCAGACTCATGAGGAGATGAAGGTTAAAACTGAAGACTTGGAGGATCGATCATGAAGATGCAACATTAGAGTTCGAGGGGTCCCAGAGGATTCCAGATATCAGAACAGTGAGGAGATGGTCCAAATCGTATTTGGAGAACTGTTAAAAGTGGTGGATCAAACTGAGGAGGATGGAGGAGTCCATGTGAAAATAGAAAGGGCTCATAGAGGGTTGGGGCCCATAAGGGACAACCGTCCGAGAGACATTGTAGTTTGCTTGAACTCCTTCAAGATGAAAGAATGCCTCCTAGGAGCAGCGAGAAAGATAAGAAACTTCCAATGGGAAGGACACAAACTGGAACTGTTTCAGGATCTGTCCCAGGGAACACTACAACGCAGAAGGGAGATAAAGGAGGTTACGGCCTACTTGAGAAGAACTGACCTAAGATATAAGTGGCTGTACCCATTTGGGTTGTTGATCACAATGCAAGGACGATCACGGAGAGTGAAGACAAGCGTGGAAGCGCGGAGTGCGCTGAGAGATCTAGGAGCAGCAAATCTTCCGGAAGAAGTCAGCGGTCCAGCCAAACCAACAGACAATGACGCAAACACTTTAAGGGTGGAGAGCCTGAGGTGGCATAGAGCAGCAGAAGGCGGTAGGAGATTGGCGAGATTGGCTAAGGATCGCCAACGAGGAAAGGCGAGTGAAAAGGATGCAGGCTGAAGCAGCGAACAGCATATGGACTTGATCCAGATACCATACAATATGGAAAAGATTTTGGGTGGTTGTAATATGTACTAGATAGAGTTGGGGGGGGGGGTTAGATGGGTAGAGGTGGGGTGACGGGGGGGTAGGGGCAAGAGCAGTAGATGGAGTATGGGAAGAAGGAGGGAAGCAGGGGGAGGGGGAAGAGGAGCGAGAGTAGGTGGCGGTCTGATACTCGGTCAGCATTATGGAAGTCAGATCTCCTCAATGGAGAAGTAGGATGGGGAAGGGAGGGGGGGGAAGATAGGGGAGGGGAGGCCCAGAAGGAAGGGATGAGAGAGGGGAAGGGGGGGAAGGGGAGGAGAGGAAAAAGTTGGGAGGAAGGGGTGAGTACGGTGGGGAGGTGATTTGAAAATTTACGTTGAATGTGAAGGGGTTGAATTCACCCTTGAAGAGACAGAAATTGTATAAAGAATTAGCAAGACACAAAGCAGCAATTGTGATGTTGCAGGAGACACATTTAAAAAAAAGCATGAATCGGTAGTGCAACCTAAGGGGTATAGAGAGTGCCTTTTTGCCTCAAACTTAAGGGAAAGGAAGAAAGGAGGGGTGGCGGTTCTCATCAGTGGAGAGCATAAAACAGAAGTACAGTCGGAGCCGAGAGATAAAGGGAGAGATACCTATTACTGCGTGTGAAAATTGGGGAGGAGTGGTTTTGTGTGGTAAATGTTTATGTGCCCACAGGGTCCCAGAAAGATTTTTGGGAGGAGTTAAGTAAGCAGGTGGCATTAATGGGGGAAGAAGCAATGATTTGTGGAGGGGACTTTAATATGCCGTGGGAGGTGGGGAGAGACATGACGGGTAAGAGGGAAGGGCGAGGGGCAGATAGACAGAGATATCACAGGTTCATGAAGGAGAATGATTTGATGCATGGCGATTGATGAACCCAGGAAGGCGACAGTTTGCCTTCTTTTCAGCAGCTTATGGTACATATTCAAGACTAGATGCGATCTGGGTAGGGAAGGAGTTGGCAGGCAGGATAAAGGGAGGAGAAATTGAGCCCATAACGTGGTCAGACCATGCACCAGTGGTAGTACAGGTGAGGGTGCGGGGTGAAAGTAAAGGGGGGCAATACTGGAAACTAAATGAAGATCTGCTGGAGGATACTAGGGTGGTGGAACAATTAATACCAGAGTACTTCGAAAAGAATGGGGGGGGGGGGGAGGTAAAAGAGGGGGTGGTATGGGATGCCGTCAAAGCAGTGGTGAGGGGGGTGTTGATAAAGTGAGGAGCGCGGATAAAAAGGGAAAGGGAGGAGCAGGAATTGCAGTTAAGGCATCAACTACTGGAACTAGAAGGGAAAGATGCACAGGGGGGTAATGGGCCACTTCGGGGAGCAGTATTGGAGATGGGGGCTAAACTGAATGCATTGGAGGTGGGACGGATAAGGCATCGCCTGCAGTTGTTGAGGCAGAACGTCTTTGAAGGGGGTAATAAAGTGGGGAAGTACTTGGCACGACAGTTAAAAAAGAGGAAGGAGTGGAATCGGGTCATACAGATTAGAAGCAGGGAGGGGGTAGTGCGGGATGATCTCCAGATCATAGAAGAGTTTGTAGCATTTTATCAGAAGCTATATGCTCCCCAATCAGAGGGAACAGCGGAGGCGATCAATAACTATTTAGAAGGAGTGGGGCTGCCACGGTTGGAAGAAGGGGAGCAGCAGAATCTAGACAGAGAGATTGGAGCGGAGGAAGAGATACGGGCGATTAAGGATATGAAGCTGGGGAAAGCCCCGGGATTAGATGGGCTGACAGCGTAATTTTATAAGAAATTTGGGAATCTGTTAGTGCAGCCCCTAACAAAAGTATTCAATATGCCACGGTGAGGGGAGAAGTTCCGGGACATGATGGGATGGGCAGGCATTACCCTTATACATAAGGAAGGGAAAGACCCGCAGGAGTGCGCGTCCTACCGACCAATATCGCTGTTAAATATTGATGCGAAAATGTTGGCAAAGATATTAGCGACGAGGCTTAATAAGATCCTGGGTAAGTTAGTTCACGATGACCAAGCAAGCTTTATACCGGGGAGGCAGGTGGCGGATAACATTAGAAAGGTACTAAATGTGATTTGGACAGCGGGGCAATTGGGTGAACCTGCGGCGCTGGTCTTGCTGGATGCTGAAAAAGCATTCGATCAGTTGTCCTGGAAATTCTTATTCTCGGTGCTGGAAGCCATGGGGTTTGGGGCAGAGTTTGTGAACTGGATAAAAGCCTTGTATGCAAGTCACAAAGCATGTGTGAGGGTAAATGGGGGGTACTTGTGATTTTTTCCTCTGGGGAGGGGAACTAGGCAGGGCTGCCCTCTATCGCCACTGCTGTTTGCACTCTCATTGGAGCCCCTGACAGCGCGGATAAGGGCGAGCCAAGATATTAAGGGGGTACGGGTGGGACAAATAGAGTATCGCATCTCGCTCTTTGCAGATGACATACTGTTAACGAGCACGAGACCAGGGGAAACGTTGCCGGCCATATTGAGCAAGATACAGGACTATGGGAAAGTGGCGGGGTTCCTGATCAATTGGGGGAAATCCGAAATATTAAGTTTGGTAGGGGAGGAGGAACAGCAAGCGGGGCTGCAGCAGCACTTTCCCTTTAGGTGGGCAAAGCGTTCAATTAGGTACCTGGGAGTGCAGGTGGGGAGGACATTGGGGGAATTATTTGAATTCAGTTATAAAAGTCTTTTAGGGCAATTGGAGATGCAGTTGAGGGGATGGAGTAGGGGGTATTACTCTTGGTTCGGGCGGATGGCGATTGTTAAGATGATGCTGCTTCCCCAGTTCCTGTTCTGCTTTCAAGTATTACCAATAGCGATTCCGAGAAACGTATTGAGGAAGGTACAAAAACAAGTGGAGGGTTTTATTTGGGGGGGGTAAAAAGACAAGGGTGGCGGCGCAGACATTGCAAGTACAGGGATCAGAGGGCGGGATGGGGGTACCTAACTTTACATTGTACTACAAGGCAGCACAAATTAGGGCGGTGTATGCATGGTTACGGGAACCCAACAAGCAATGGGTGATAATGGAAGCAGTAGATTTCGGCCCTGGAGAGTTAGAAAGGATAGTTGGAAGGGGGAGGGGAGACAACCCTTTAAATGTGTGGCAGCAGCATAGGCAGAGGATGGTGGGGGACAAGAGGTGGTCACATACAATGTCCCTCCAAGCGTGCTGTGAAAAGGTAGTAGGACCGAGTAGAGCAGTTCTCAGAAGGTGGGCGGAGCAGGGATTGAGTCAGGTGTCACAGATAATAGCTGGGAATGAAGTTAGGGGTTTTGAGGGGATACGGGATATGTATCAGTTGCCAGAAACAGATAGGTACCCGTTTGTGCAGATGGGGTTGGTGATCAGACAGAGGAAGAGGGGGCAGGATAGCAGGGGGGGGGGAGTGGAATGATTTGAAGGGGCATGTTTGGGTTCCATGGGGCAGAAGGGCATGATATCTAGAATCTATAAAGGGTTAATTGTGAGGGGAGCGGGGAAGTTGAGTTATATGGAAGCGTGGGAGAGGGATCTAGGGGTGGAATGGGAGGTGGAGGAATGGGAGGGAGTGGCGATGGGTATAGCCAAATTCACAATAGCAACATCGTTACGCGAGAATGGGTTCAAGGTGCTGAGTAGGTGGTATCTCACACCGGAGCGGTTGCATAAAGCGGGGTTATTGAAGACGAATGAATGTTGGAGGGAGTGTGGTTCAGGGGGTACATGGATGCATATGTGGTGGTCATGCCCAGTGGTACAAAGGTATTGGGGGAAAATTGGGTATAACATTAACAAAATTGTGGGATCATGTATAGAGCTTACTCCTGAAATATGTCTCCTGCAAAAGAAGGATGGGAAGTGGGAAGGAGAGTGGAGTATTATTTGGTATTGTGTCACGGCGGCCAGATGCGAAATAGCATGGTACTGGAATAGAAAGAGTTTACCATCTATGGACAGTTATGCTAAATGAATGTTGGAAATATATCTTATGTATAAAATAACGGGGGAAAAGAAGGGCAGAGGGGGACAAATGGCGAAACAGTGGGAGGGGGTATGGAGATGGTTGAGAGAGGGCATGCAGAAGGGGAGGGGGGAAAGGTGCAGCTGGGGTGAGGAAGTGAGATTAGCGTTAGGGTAAGAAGCATGAGATTTTACTTACAGGAGGGGAGAAGGGGGGGAGATATGGTACAAGTGGGTAAGTGTAGGGCAAAGGGCAGGATGGGGTAGGCGGGGATATTAGAGGCGGAGGAGGGGGCACTAAGGCATAAGAAGGGAGGGATTGAATTTACATGTAAATGCTTGCTGTAGTGGAATTGTTGGTTTAAGCTATGAGTGAAAATTTCAATAAAGTTCAAGTTAAAAAAAAATTCTATAAATAGGAGTGATGTAAATATTAAATAAAATGATAGATAAAGTTGTTCCCTGAGGGACACCAGAAGTGATGATTCACCAAGATGAAACTCTACTGGCCAACTGCACTTGAATTCACTTCAGTCCGAACTTAAACGTCTCAGAACTTTCTGATAACAATCAAAGGAAAAGTATTCCTTAACAAAGGGGCCACAAAACTAGAAGCTGCTGAATGCATCAACTCCAGCCTAAATTGAGGAGGAAGAGTGATCCATAGAAGATTAGACTGTGAAAATCATATTGATTGCTGGGGACAATAAGGAATAATCAATTGTGGAAGGTATATAGGAATATCAGTAAAATAAATTCAATGAGACAGAGTCGAGTTTTTATATTTGTCTATATATGACTGGTAACCGGGATAATTCAATAAAATTAAAATAATGATTATAGAATTTAACTTGGTAAATTAATCTGGCTGCAGTATTTTGCACCATTTGGAGACTTTTTAGGTTATAAAGAGGAACACTTAAAGTAAGGAGTTGTAGTAGTCAGTTCTACTAAAAATTAATGCATGAACCAAAATCTGCATTGATCCCTTATCCAGACAATCGTAGAGACCTAAGTCGTCTCAATACCAAAAAAGCAATTCCTCACTATTAATGAAGCTTGAGAGATTGGGGGAACTGTCCAACAAGACACCCAATCATCTAACACAGTCTTTAAGATCCAAAACATGGCTATCCGGACAGTAGCCCAAGCAAAGAAATGTGATCATGTGACCACTCTTTTCATTCAAAACCATTAGCTTCCATTCCCTCAATGCATTCACTATAAGATCCTCATCTTGGCGCACAAAGCTCTCCATAACAATGTATCTCAGTATCTTTCACGTCTCACCATTCCGTACGCCCAACCCCCCGATGTCTGCGTTCTCTTCATGATAACAGACTAGTACAGCCCTCCCCTTCCCGTGCTACATATGAGTCTACCAGACGGTCTGCTTTCTCCTTCCCTCTGGAATTGTTTGCCTTCTCATGTTGTCTAGCGCTCTCAGCATCTCTTTGCTTACTATCAACTGTGACACTACATAGGGTCGCTGCCGAGGGAGGCTTTGGTGGCGACGACAGCTGCCACAATCTTGGAATTTTTTTGAGTTGGGAGAACTGGAGGATATGTCTGTCTCACGATATGCTGTTAAACTGGCAAACTGGCAGGCCCCCACTGATTACATTGTGGTGAAACGAAAGTGGGCAGAGGAACTGGGGACCTCTATGCCCCACAACACAGTGGTGGGAGAAGTCCATCGAATCCCAAAATTGACTCAATCGGTGAAACTAAGGGAAGTGCAATACCGGGCAGTAAACCAGACTCACTTCTTCCCCAGATGCACAATGTGGAGTGGTTTGACACAAGACAGTAACTGTCCTTGGTGTTCCGCTCCGATGGTGGTACTTAGCCATATGTTGTGGTCATGTGAGAAGATTCAACATTACTGGGGTCAGATTCAGGCTTATATCAGTGGGCTAGTCGGGCAGGGGGTGGAGTGGACAAGTTCTTTAGTTATTTTTGATCAGCTGGCCCAGACCTGTCCCAGAGGGCATTGGATACGATTGCTGGTGTGCAAGATCTGCATGGTAGGCAAACAACCCATCCTCCATCATTGGAGGGACCCCATGGCACCACATTTTGGGAATGGAGGCATTGCTTTCATCGGCTGATGCTTCTAGAGCACTTAGGCGCTAGGGGAATACATCATAAACAGGAAGCATTTCTTGCATTGTGGGGGCAATATATTGATACTATAACATCACACATGCATAATGATTATGTAAGGAACTGAGGAGGTGGGGGTGCTGGCCTTGAGGATTACCAGGAGAGCGCTCCATATTTAAGCTAACTAACAAATTGGTCACAAAAGACTGTAGGCCACTTTTGGGAGGTGGGCAGGGGGAGGGGGGAGAGAAGGGAGGGGGAGGGGAAGATGCATGGACAGGTATATCACAAATGAAAAAACTAACAATTGGTTGTGTATGTACTGAGCCCAGGTGGGATGTAAGTGTACCCACCATACCTGGGTGGTGGTGTTGTTACTGGTTTAATAAACTATATTCGGGGAAAAATGATTGTATTACACCACTCTAAATGATCCAGCCATGCATCAGCTCTTTTGATTGACCAATACTGGTTACCCATGACCTGCAGATTAAATGTAAGATTTTAATCATAGCACACAACGCTTACTATACAGGAGCACCATTCTGTCCAAACTCCTTCTCTATTCCATATACCACTGCATACCAACTGAAGCTCTCACAAGCTAACCTTCTTGCTGTTCTACTGCCATCCAAGACTAAGCTTGAAATCACCCATAGGGCAGCATTCTTTTTATGTAGCCCCCAAGCTTGTGAAATGTTGGTCTGCTTGAAGTATGCATGAAAAACTCTTTAGAGATTAAAAAAAAAAAAAAGAGGTAAAGCATGGTTGTTTCAACAAGCATTTCATAGCCTAAGATTTCTCCTGGTGGTTCTTAGCATTGCGGACTGAGTAGATCCCTTTCCTACTGTGTTCCGATTACCAATACTAGTCCTCAGTTGATATTGTTACCTGTTCCCCTCGTTTCTTTTTATTTATTTATTTATTTTTTTAACTTTCACAAATGTTGTTTTGAACTATTTGTTAATTTGTGCTGCTATATTCACTAGAATTGTAAACTACATTGATGTCAACTATATTGCAAATTTAGTTTGACTCATCAGGGCATGTTTACTAAGCTGTGCTGTTAACAAGCACTTGAGCACGCACTAACTAGCATACAGGGAGCCATGTTAATAGCACTTGGTTAATTCCACACTATCTGCCTAGAACAATGACAGGGAGGGAAATAGGTAGGGTAGGGTGGACAGCATGCGCTGAATGCTTGGAAATCACAGAAAGGTTGACACCTGCTTGTCTCGTGGGGCATTCCATTCAGGACGTCCAGGGCAGATGCGATTCTGATCCCGCAGGGCACATCTAACCCCAGTGGGATCAGAATCGCGACTAGGCCTGTGCGTGCAGGCCGGGACCCGATGCAGGTCAGCCTGCACGTACAGGCCTCTGCCTAGCTAACTCAGTCAAGGCACCTGAATGGAGCCGTGGTGCCATGGTATCTTGTTTGCCATGGCACCATGACTCCATTCAGGAGCCGCGATTCCCGGCTGCCACCATCTCCTTTCCCCGCAGCCCGACCCCCGATCTGGCCTCCCATGGCCAGGGTCAGGCTGCGGGGAATCCCCTGCACCCACCTCACCTTTTGTCCGTCACCGGAGCACCCGTCCCCCAACGTCTAGGGGGACTTATTCCACCTCCAAGGGCTGTCTGTGGCGTCCACTAATGAGAACACAGATACCGCCACGTGCCTCACAACAAGCTTTTCGACAAGTGCTGCGGTACGTTGGCAGCCTGCAAGTGCATATGCAATATTGCTAAAAGGGAATGTGACACAATGAAAGCCTCGTCAAATGCTCGGAGTGAAGGTATCCTTATTTCCCAACCAGTCGCCAAGATGTTGTAATTGACAGGCCTGTGTGTACCGCATAAGGTCGGGAAGCCCTATCCCCCCTCCCCCAGAGGCCTTTTAGATGCTCTAAGGGGATACATGCTCACCAGCCCTGCCACAGATACCTCAGCAACTCCCGCTCCATTACCAGGATATCTCTCTGGAGCAAGCAGCAGGGAAGAGTCTGGAACATTTTTTTATTTATTTAACAAGATTTCTATACCACCTTTCATAGTATCAAAGCGGTTTACATTACAACTTCAACAGAACATTACAAGTTTAGGGAATAGTGCCATTTGAAACACTGCTACCCACCCAGACAGGGACAACGGTAAGGGGGCCCAGTCCCTCATATGAGTTCGGAGTTGCTGCAGAATTTTAGTAAAGTTAAGCTTGCGTAGAAGGCCTATGTCCCTGTGCAATTGAATGCCCAAATAGGTAAAGGCTACATTCATCCAGCACAGTGGGAAAGAAGATCCCCAGGATCCCTGCAATCCTCCCCAATACATCCAACACCTAAGATTTTTTCATTGTTTATACGAAGACCTGCTATTCCACCAAATAGCTCGAACTCTGCCATCAGGCATGGCAATGAGAGCCTGGGGGAGGTCAGGTGTACCAGCAAATCATCTGCAAATGCTGAGAACTTGAATTCCTGCCTGCAAATCTCTGTGCTAGAGACCTCTTCACACGCCACCAGTTTATGCACCAAGGGGTCCAGGGAAAGCACAAAAAGCAAGGGGGAAAGACCTCTGAAGACAGCCTATTTACCACTACTGCTACTGTGGAGGGTGCAATGACTGGTGAGACTGAAAATTAAGAGTAGGGCTAGGGAGACAGACAGAGGAGATACTGGGCATGGAAAGAGAAGGGAAGACAGACAGAAGAGATGCTGGAATTGAGGGCAGAACTAGGGAGACAGAGGAGATGCTGGAAATGATGGGGACCTAGGGAGACAGAAGAGATGCTGGACATGAGGGCAGGGCTAGGGAGACAAAAGAGGTGATGGATATGGGAGCTGGGCTTGGGAGACAGAAGAGATGCTGGACATGTGTTGGGGGGACTAGGGAGGCAGAAAGGAGTTACTAAACATGGGATAAAGATGGCAGAGACTTGGATGGGGAAGGTGTGAGAGGAGAAAGCGAAGATGCTGGACACAGGTGGAGGAGAGAGGGGGAGATTTAGTGAAAGACTGAGCAATAAGAGACTTGGGAAACAGATGAGAGATTGAAATGGGAGGACTCGTTGAGGGAAAGTGGACAGCTGTGACAGCAGGAGACTGACAACTAAATAGTAAAAGGAGAAGAAAGAAAATGGAAAAGAAGAGATAGGGAGGAGAAAGAAAATGCAAATAAATGACCCTGGAAACAAGTGTTAAGAGCAAACAGAGGAAAGCAGAAACCAGAGCCACACGATTAGAAAAATAAAATAGCCAGAAAACAAGGTTGAAAAAAGGAATTTTAATTTCTATTTAATGATTAGAATATGTGAGCTTTTGGGATGTACATCTGCCAGAACTAGTGATAAATATGGCTGGGGACCAGCTCAGGGCAAGACTCTAGGAGGGAACTTCAAAGCCCACCAGCTTTCTTCAGCATCAGACATACACACTCTGTCCCTGGTCACTTATTCCTCACATTTGCACAGATACACTGCTCTCAGACATTATACGCTGCTCTCAGACATTACACACACACTCCAACGTGGCCGTCCAGTACCTTCTGCATCCGATTGGAATTGGGACACCCAGAGGTAGACCTGATTCTGATCCCACAAGGGATAGACATGCCCATGGGATCAGAATTGGGACTAGGGCCTGAACGTGCAGGCCAGGCCCTGATTCTGATAGGCGTGCACGCATAGCCACATGCCCGGCTACTTCAGTCAGGCTTCTGAATGGAGCCGCAGTGCCACGAATGCTGGCCGCTGCCAATTTTCTTCATTCCCTCCAGCCGACCCCTCGATCTGGCCTCCCATGGCCAGGGTCTGACTTCAGGGAACTTCTTGCACCCTCCTACCTCTTTACTGGGCCCGGCAGCTTGATCCCCTGATGTCCAGGAGGACTTATTCCACCTCTGTGGTCGAATAAGTCCCCAGCCTAAGTTCACGGCCCTGGACGTACAGGGCTGACCTCGATAGACCCTATATGTCCGGGGTCGCAGACTGCCCATGCCTTGCCCTCGCTCTGCCTCCAGAACGCCCCCTCCCCCCCACCCTGTCTAAGCCTTCCCAAAAAAAAAGTGTTCATACAGGGAGGCTTTTGCTGGTACCGGCAGGGGGCGAATAGCAAGGATGGATGTCCCAACGGGATGTCTGTCCCTGCTATTCGGGGGACAGTATGATGCCTTTAGCTCCTACACACGCACACTGCCTCCAGGTGCTCAGCCCCTACACTGCAAATGTTCAAGAAGCTGTGCCATTACTTTGAAGCCCATGTGTCAGGCATGTTCAGTACATTGGATAATTACTTTAAAAAACATAGATTTACATATTTATATGTTTATATTTATGTCTGAGTGATAATTTTATTCTATTAGTTTCTGGGGTCATGTGAGTCTTCCTCAGCTAAAATGGGATGACATTAGAAAAAGGTTTGGGAAGCACTGCATTAAACTATACAGCGGGACACTGATAAGGAAAGAGATAAAGTAGTCTAGACAATTTAAAATCAAAGCATGGATTAAGATCTCCATTGCCTTGATATCAAGAACATATCTCTCAAATCTGATGATTCTTAAAACATAGAAAGAGATTTTTTTTACCAAGGTGGAAATACAAGGCTCAAAAGTAAGAGTCCAACAATATATCTAGGGACTAAGCACAGTCTTTGAGGATAATACTAATTTTGGAGATACTAGGTTCGTAGGAGGGCGTGTGCCATTCCTGGGAAGCTACGTGGTTTCACATTTTTGAGGATTCAGTATTATTTTATTGGTTTTAATCCAATCACTAACGCAGTTCAGTAGGGAATTACATTTGGACTGGAAGTCTTTGTTCCAGCTATCTTAGGCCATCATCAGTATTTGGATGTCATCAGCGAAAAAAACCACACTGAAACCCATACCTTTAATTAAAGTAGCTAATGGGGCTGGAAATAGGTTGAAAGGTGTCAGGGTTAGAACAGATTGCTGAAGAACACCACGGGTAATCAGGAATTTTCCAGAGGTTTGGTTGTTGTAGATCACCCTAAAATAACGAGATGAGAGAAATGATTCAGATAGTGTTGCAGAAGCAGGAATTTGAAACCATTGAAAGTCTGCCTAGAAGGAGGTCATGATCAACAATGTTGAATGCGGCACTTACAATTGAACTAAATGGATGGTTTTCCTGGAGTAAATTTGCTACAGATATAACAGATTGATATAGGTCAGCTCTTAAAGTGCTTTTTATCTCTATAGGATCCTTATTATCGATTTAATGACCTGATTTATAGATGGATCTCACTGGATAGTTGGACCTATAGCAGACCATTCAAACTTCCACCTGAGATCAGGTAGAGTATGCAAAAAACTATACATTTTATACATATGGGTCTATTTTATAGTCCATGCAGATATAAGTATGATGTGCTAGCTGAAAGGACCAGTTAAAAACGAATGACTTGTGGCCTTGGGCAAGTCACTTAACCCCCCATTGTCTTGGAAGAAAGGATTGGCAATTTACTTCTGGTCACAGTGCCAAGAAAACCCAGGAGCTGCTGGGTTGCCAGGGACTTGAAGGCACACACTGCATTGCATTTGCACGTTTTCAGATATCTGGGCATGATGGACCCTCTCTTAGTCCAGCAGCTCCTTTTTCCAGATCCATTCCTGGTCCACTGGCTCCCTTCCTCTGGATGCCTCCCCTCTGCTGCTGCTATTACTGCTGCTCCTTGAGATGCGTGACAGCAGTAGTGGGGAGTGCCCAGGGCTTTGGGGGCCCGTGTGTTCGCTGAGGGCCTTACCTCTTCCACCCCTCCAATGCAGAATTCCTGTTCTTGGGAGCATGGCTGGTGGGGCTTTTGGTGTGTGTGCAGGCTCGGAGGCTCTGCTCTCTGTTGCTGTTGCTGCATGTTGCAAGGAGCAGCATGCCCTTCATTTAACAAAGGGGTGACCTCAGCGGCTTCTCCAAAGAGGACACAGCTGTCCCTTCTCACAGCCACCCTATAGCGATCCATCACCTCCTCTTCACCTAGTTGCTTAAAGCTGACAGACTAGTCACCTCTTTCGCTAGACTGTTTAAAAAGTAAAACTATGTATCCATTCAAAACAAACTGCATAGTGGTCTGACCAGCTTATCAGCTCTATCTTTACAAACTGGCAGCGAAATATTTATTTATTTATTTTATTTATTTAACTTCTCTTATATATCGTGCTATTACTTATCAGTGCGGTGTACACTAAACAGAACAATATACCGTGCAGACGGGCCGCATAATATTTACATTGAACAGGGATTGAAACTTGGATTTTACTGGGGTAACATTTCTACAGTTTATTTACAATTATGCCTATGTTTTCGGGGTATCGTCTATTCGGGACTGTCTAGCTTGAGTTGGCTATTCTTTAACTTGCTGGGAATGTTATTAGGGGGCTCTAGATGTTTGATGTGAGCGCTCGTTGGTTGGTTTCTATAGCTAGTTTCTGGATAGTGCCTTATGAACAGATGATGCTTCAGTGCCTTCCTGAATTGAGTCAGGCTAGTGGTGACTCGCATGTCTGTTGGAAGGGCATTCCAGGCTCTGGGTGAATAGATCGTGAAGGCCCTGTTGGATGTTTGTCTTTGAGCACGTAGTCATTTCTTTTGGGATCGTCAGGGTGTTCACCGTTGTGGATCTTCTGGTTCTGTTTGGGTGTATAACGTGTATCATCTCGTTGATGGATGTGGGGGGATGATTGTTTAGGGCTTTGAAGGTCAGGACTAAGATCTTGTAGAGACGTCTGGCCTGAATGGGTAGCCAGTGGAGATTCTTCAAGATTGGTGTGATGTGATCCATTCTTGATGCCCCGACTAGAACTCTTGCGGCTGTGTTCATTGCAAGTTGGAGCGGGTGTAGCATTGCCTGCGGGAGCCCATATAGTATCAGCTGACTGTACAAACACAAGATCCAGCATGCCTCTTTCTTCATGAGCAGCAACAATAATCATTTGACTAAAACCAAGACGGTCAAGGTGAGCAAATAGCCCATCAGACCATTATTCTAGTACAGAGACATTAAAATTCCCATAATTAAGAGCAACTCATAATTTCAATTTGTCAACTAATTCTGCAAAATTAGCTAAAAGTTCCCCACTCCTAAGTAGGTTGTAAAGTAAACAATCAGTAAATATTAAGGGCAAGGACCAGTTAGTCAACAAGACATTCAACAGGGCTAATTTCCCTTATCTCCATCGCCAATAACGCCAATCCCTATAAATTACTGCTACCCCTCCACCCTTTTGTCCCACCCTACTTTTAAAAGACATAAAAAAATCTGTGGAGCAGATCAGCATGCAGGTTACAGTATCCCCTCCATGCAACCAGGTCTCTGTTACGCCAAGCACAAGGGGATTATAATCCCTAACCCAATTGTGCACTGGAGTAGCCTAGTGGTTAGAACACTGGTTTGGTAACCAAGCAACCAGACTTCAGTTCCCACTAGCACTCCTTGTGGCATTTGGCAAGTCAATTAACTCTTCATTGCCTCAGAAGAAAGGCCTGGCAATCTACTTCCGGTCACACTACCAAGAAAACTCAGGAGCTTCTGGGTCACCAGGAGTCAGCATTGACTTAAAGGCAGACATTGCATTGCATTTGTATCATGCATATACAGACGATAGAAAGTAGTCAACTTATGAAGCACCTGATGCAATGGACCAGTATATAAATGAAATAATAAGAGCGATAAATATTAATCTTGTGAGATCTCTTTAAAAGAGAGTCTCATTCTGAAGATGAATCACCCAAATGAACCTGGAACCTATATCTACTCAGGTGTGATGCCAACTAATTCTGAACCTTCCCTCCACAATTTATAGCCCATAACAGATTAATCAATACTCTGTGATTGAGTGTCCAAAGCAGATGAAATGTTTAGAGCTACTACTAAAATGTTTATACCAGTCTTAAGAACATAAGATATGCCATACTGGTTCAGACCAAGGTCCATCAAGTCCAGTATCCTGTTTCCAACAGTGGCCAATCTAGGTCATTGTTAGGGAAATCAGAATCCTATATATATGTCCTTTGTAATAATAATGCTTAGTTTAAGTGCATATACAAGAGGCCTGCACAAGAGAAATTAGAATCTTATAGAAATCAAATCAGAATCCTATGTGTGTGCCCTTTGTACATTCTGGTGGGTTGGAAAAAGGAATGTGCTGTGTAAGCTATTTGTTCTACTCAAGGATGACTTGTTTTTGCATTAGTTACTGATAAACTATAGTGGGCCCCCAGAAGATGGGTGGATGACGTATGACTATGTTTCTAAGAATGTATAAAAGTACTGACAATCCCTCCACCCTTTGGAATAAACTTGCATACTGTCCTTCAGTGTGGACTGTGAGATTTATTCCCCTGGAGTCCAGCCAGCCGGAGCAGTACACCGCAGATGAGGGTTCAGGGTTCCCTGGCCTGGAGTGACCCAACAACATGCAGACCCATTACAAGTACCTAGCAGTTTCCCCAAAAGACACATGTTCCACCATGCTTGTATTGGGTCAAGCAGTGATATCCCGGGTCCCTTTTAATAATGGTTTATGGACCTTTCCTCCAGGAACTTGTCCAAACCTTTTTTTAAACCCAGCTACACTAACAGCTTTTACTACATCCTCCGGTAACAAATTCCAGAGTTTGATTACATGTTGAATGAAAAAATATTTTCTCTTATTAGTCTTAAATAGGTTACTCTGTAGCTTCATTGCATGTCCCCTAGTCTTTCTATATTCTGATGACATAAACAATCGATCCCCAGTCCAAAATACGTCGTTAAACAGGAAGGATTACTTTATTGAACATTGACGCCTATAGTGCGTTTTAAGGGTTACATATCATGTTGAATTTTAATTATTTTTTAATCATGTATTTTTTAATCATTTATAAGTTCAAATACAATTTAAAATTATAATTCTTGCACTAGGAACAGCCCAAATCGCCCGATAAAGGCCGTGTTTCGATTTCACTTCATCAGGGGAAATTTAGGCGCACTATATTCATAAAAACATAAAAACATATGGAGACACAAAAACATAAAAACAAAACCCCAAATTATATAAATGAAAACCTTAAAAACCATAAACCAATAATCATATATAAATTAGTAATAAGACATATAATCAATAAAAATATAAAAATTAATAAAAATCATTACAGCAAGCCATTAAAACAAACATATACCTTAGAAATAAATATCTTGAAAAACAATCATCGCATGTTATTAGTTAATGCTACACACATAAATAAATAAATGTAAGAATATATAAATAGATAAATAAAATAAGTATATAAGATAAATTGTATGAGATAACCATAACATTGAAAGGGTGAGTAGCCATACATTGTCTATATCATTACCTCTGTTATTAGGTACGTTCAATCTAATTGTTCTTGTACTGGAAGAGAAGAGGACATTATTATCCGTTACAATGGTGATCAAAAACTGGTGATCAAAAACTAAAGAAGCAGGAGTGAGTACACCAAAACTAAAGATAATCATTATATTCTAACCTAAATTTTCATACATCTTATCTTCAGGTATACAAAATATTTCTACATAGGGATTGTACAATTTAAACTAAAAACCAATAAAAAATCAATTAAAAACCTTACCCTTAACCCTTTCCAGGTTGAGCCCAAAACTCTCGGGATCCAAAATTCTGACTAAATATTCCTATCAAATGGTATATAATACATGACCATAGCAGAAGGAAAATCACTATTAGAACATATTGAATAAAACGGGTACAATTTTCCTGAAATATGCAAAAATTAACCCGGCTGCAGAATGTGGATTAAAAATTTAAAGTAGGCCTTCAAAGGGTTAATCTAATGCTATCATAGATAAATAAATAAATAACCATCCCCTATACTTGCAGGTTCATTTTAAATTGTATTTGAACTTATACATGATTAAAAAATAATTAAAATTCAACATGATATGTAACCCTTAAAAAACCTTAATTAAAACCCAGGGTCCATTAATACTATTCAGTTTCTTAAAGGGGGCATGATACATGCTGTAAAACTTGCAATATACCTAAGACTCTCATGTAAAATTGTACCTTCAATCCAAAGATTTCACTTCTCAGGTCAGCTGTCCGTATTTTTTAAAAAAGAAGAAAGAGCTCGCACTAGTGCTAAATAGTTTTTATTAACCGTGGGGAACTCTCTTAACATCATTTTATGCTTGACCTAAAACCCTCCAAACCATATGAGGGTCTGTGATCAAATACTAAGATAAATAATAAATGCAAGTTCTCTTGTATTGTACCGCGAAACTCACTCAACTTCCTTTCTTTAATCAAAAAGGCTTTTCTTATTTTAAATTAAACTGCATACGCCTCATCCTCTATGTTCTTACATTGATGGAACACCAAGATTATAAATGAAAACCCTTTCCACTCAACATATATAATACTGTATGACTTACAAACATGTTATAATGCCCATCTTATTATATAAAACAATTATATCATATAAGGCTCAAGTCTATCTATGCATGAATCATAATACATTAAACACTCTAAAAATCATTTTCCTCTCAGAACTCCGGTCTCCCTCCTTAAAAATGAGGAATTATCCATGTTTTAAACCTATAACATACCCGAAATTCTCATACGGGATTCTCAATTCAGCACAGGGATTCCTTTATTCCGACCGTCCGTCGGTATCGTTGAAGTATTATTCGCTCTCACTAAAACGCCCGCACCTGTGCTATAAAGGTTGTTGACTGCGGGAAAAACTTTTTACGTCATGATCATGTGATCAGCTGAAACCTTCTAAAACGTATACGTGTATATAATGCTGCAAAACCTTTCAAGAAGGACTGAACACATTATATCCTGTATCGTGTCATACTTACTGACATTGCCCATTGTAACCATAATTTGTCATAATGTGATCATATAATCATTACTATAGATCTCTACACTTTCAATATTCCTATCTAATATTAAAAAAGATGGGGAAAAAAGCCATCTCCTATATCTACCGTGTTTCCCCGAAAATAAGACCTATCCTGAAAATAAGACCTAGCACGTTTTTCTGAGAGTCCCATAATATAAGCCCTACCCCGAAAATAAGACTTAGTGCAGATCATGTCTGACATATTTGGTACCTGGGGGGGGGGGGTCACCGGGGAGGAGTTTTCCTCCTGCTCCACTCCCCGATGCCGATCGGGTGCTGGTGCTGTGCTGTGGGCCACTTCCTTCACGCCAAGGGCACTCTCTTTTAAATACAGTTGGTGCTGTTGTGTCCTGATTGGCTTCAGCAGGTGGACCGGGGAGGAGCTTTCCCTCCTGCTCCACTCCCCGACGCCGATCGGGTGCCGGTGTTGAGCTGTGGCCTCTTTCTTTGTGCTAAGGGTGCTCTGTTCTTTTGAAGATGGTGTTGTTGTGACCCGATTGGCTTCGGCGGGTGGACCAGGGAGGAGCTTTCCTCCTGCTCCACTCCCCGACGCCGATCGGGTGCCGGTGATGTGCTGCAGGCCACTTCCATCATCTGTGCAGGCGGGAGCTGCAACGCCACTCATTCTGTGCTGTCATGCTGTATATGAAAAAAAAATAAGCCCTACCCTGAAAATAAGCCCTAGTGCATCTTTTGGCGCAAAAATAAATATAAGACCCGGTCTTATTTTCGGGGAAACACGGTATATACTCCGTATGTTAAAACTACATACTAAATACTGAGTATCTAAAAACGTCACCACAAAAGTATAAACCACTTCTTAAAAGCTAACCATACTCAATAATAAACCTATTCAAACCCATATAAAACTTTCCCATTTGGCTCTTGGGACTTTAAACTCCATATATTCACCTTTTGTTTAATAAAAACCAAACAAACGCCATTTTTTAAAATAATCACCGGACACAATGTACTGTATACCACCTTGCTGTAAATTTTTAATTCTAAAATGTCAATCATTAAAGGAACACTGATAAGTCCTTTTCTGAGTTCAGACCATTGGGTGATAAAGAATCCAACTTGAAAATATATCTCTGTTCTAATCTTATTATCGTTTTGTCAGTGTCCCCTCCCCTCCAATTGAGTTTAACCTTTTTTTATAACAAAAAATTTTAAATCATTAACTCGATGCCCCATCTCCTGCCAGTGTGCCACAAGAGGCTTATCCGCCGCACCTCTTTTAATACAACTCTTGTGCTGTATCATCCATGTCCTTACACTTCTAATTGTCTTTCCCACATATAATTTCTTACAGGGACATTGTATGACATAGACTACATGAGTGGTCTCACAATTAGAGAAATCCTCAATTTTAAATTCTTCTTTCGTCCTGGGGTGTACAAATTTCTCCCTTACTGGCATCACATGGAGACATATAGAGCACCGTCCGCATTTGAATTAACCTTTGTATCTAGACAAAAATCTCCGTTCAGTCAGAGTGGATGGCACCAACAAGTTTTTCAAATTAACATTCCGCTTGTGAGCGACCGTCATCGGTATGTCTTGAAAACCTGGCAAGATTTGAATGAGATGCCATTCTTTCTGTAAAATCTTCACTATCTCCTTGGAATGGACTGAATATAAAAGAGGACACACTAACCCCACATCTTTCCTTTTATGTTGTTGCTTCAAGAGGGACTCCCGAGATGCTTGTTTTGCTCTGTAATATGCTTGGTCTATATGTTGTATTGGATACTCTCTTGCTATAAATCTTTCTTTCATTATATTTGCCTGGACTTCAAAGTCTTGCATTGTGGTGCAAGCTCCTCTAGCTCGTAAAAACTGCCCGACGGGTAAATTCTTCTTCAACGCCAGGTTGTGGAAGCTACTAAAATGCGTTACGGTCCATAGGTTTTCTGTATAAAGATGTAACAAATTGACAACCTTCTTTCTTTATGACCAGATCTAAATAAGGAATTTGTTGGGGGTCGTATGTTAACTGAAAACGTAAGTTCACATCTAACCCATTAATCCAAGAATTAAAATTATTCAATGTATCTATATTCCCATCCCAACTAATAAATATATCGTCAATATAACGAATCCAAAGTTTAATGTTGGTTTCATACATGTGTTTTTTCAAGAATTTCTCTTCAAATTGGAACATGTATAAATTTGCTATATCCAGCGCCATTGATGACCCCATCGCTATGCCCTTAATCTGCTTGAAATAAAGATCTCTAAAACAAAAATAGTGCTCACATAATGCAAACCGTGCTATAGATAAAAGAAATGCAGTAGGAATGTGTTTATTTATTTATTTATTTTATTTATTGTTTCTTATATACCGCACTCTTAAAAATCAGCGCGGTTTACATACAAGAAGATTGTGCCGGGGAGCACTTACAATGAACTGGAGCTTTAAACTTGGAAATCAACTGGGCGTAACTATGTACATCGAATTCAACTTATTTACAAACTGTATCTGCAATATTTACATACATTGACAATGTTCATGTGTTAATGGTTGGGTGTATGCTAGGGGGTGTCAGGTTGTTAGGCTGTGAGTAGTGTAAGAGAAAGAGGTGGTGTTTAAGCGCTTTTCTAAATTGTGCTATAACTTGTGTTTATAACTGGATCTTTTAAGTAACCATTCTTCTATGATCACTAGGGATTCTGCTTGTGGGACATTGGTGTATAGATACTCTACATCCAAGGTAACTAACATAATACTAGCACTAAGATCATGAAATCCAGATAAAATTTCAATAACGTGCTGAATCTCTGACGTAGGACCACATTTGAATTACAAAGGGTCGCAATAACACATCTAAAAATTGTGAGATAGGCTCCATCAGTGATCCAATTGCTGACACTATAGGGCGGCCAGGCGGATTAATCATAGACTTATGAATCTTAGGGTTAACATAAATAGTTGGGATAACTGGCATAGGTACAATTAAAAAATCTATTTTCCTTTTTAGTAATGTATCCGATCTCAAACGGCGTGAGAATTAAATTATCAATACTCTTCTTTAGTTCATCAGTAGGGTCTTTATCCAACCGAAGGTAAAATGACCGATCACTTAATTGTCTATTTATTCCATTAATGTACATAGTTTTATCAAGCACAACTATCGCTCCTCCTTTATCTGCAGGCTTGATAATAATGTTGTCATTTTTTTGTAATGATTTTATAGCTTCATTTTCACCTTTGGTAAGATTGAAGTAAATAGAATGTGGTCCTATACAGACTTTGTTCACTTGTTGTAAAACAACTTTTTCAAAGGCTTCTATAATTGGATCTGTTTGGGTAGGAGGAATCCAGGAGGACTTCTTACTAATAACTGATCCATCACCAGGATTTAAATCTTGATTCATAAAAAACGGTTTAACACGAATCTTTCTAAAAAATTTGTATAAATCAATTTGAATCTCAAAGGGGTCGGGTTTTCTAATAGGTACGATGGATAATCCTTTAAAACTGATAATTCATCTGTTGTTAATGTGTATCCAGAAATGTTAATAACGTTGTTATGTACTGAATCATCTAGTATCTTCTCTCTCGTGATCTGTCTATATTCCAGCCTCCGCGACCTCGTCCTCTTCCCCGACCCCTGTGTTGATTGTATTGATTGTACATTTGATCTCTCTGTGGATCGTAATATCTGTCTTGTTCTATCGGTGGTGGGCGAGTACGAGAAGCCTCCTGGCCCCTGTATTGATTGTACATTTGGTCTCATTGTAGGTCGTGATACCTGTCTTGTTCTATCGGTGGTGGGCGAGTACGAGACCCATCTCGACCTCCCCCTTTCCAGAGAGCGTCCATATTGAAAAAATTCTTTTCTGGGCCCTTATCATGTTCTTTCTCTCTTTTGAGGCCTAGATCTATCTTGTTGGGTAGAGAACAATGAAGCCGACGCATCTATGTTTTCTGCCGACTCACTCCTGCTTCGTTTCTTTTTCTGTTCTAGAGGGTCATCCCTGTTACCATCATTTACAATACTTCCTTTACGGTCAAATACCGAGGATCTTTTTTTGATCCAAATTCTATCATTTTCCACCTTTTTACACCAGAGATAGATGTATCCTATTCTATAATCATCCTCATCTCTCTTAAATTTCTCCACTTTTTTATTTTTTATCTCTCTCTTGAATTGTTGAATATTCCTCTCATAGTCTGAATGTATCTTACTAAAATTATCACACTCTTTCAATATTGTCAATTATTGATCAATTTCAGACCTCATCATTTCTGACTTCTTATTAGCTGTTATCAATAAAATCATTAAGTCCAAGGAACATTTGTTTAAAATGGCATTCCAGCACTTAACAAATCCTTCTTCATATAAATACATTCCCGGAGCTTTGTTCATCCTTAGTCCTCTAGGTATAATTTTTGATTTACAGCATTCTAGGAGGTAAGCTGCATGGCATATCTTTTTACCATCTTTTGTGTAAGTAGGCCCACATTTTCCCATTGTGACCATACATCATCCTCCACATCTTCCTCAGATGGGTCCGCCAGTGATTCTTGCGGTAAATGTTTATCAAGAGCATCACCTCCAAAGCTGAGAACATCCTTCCATGGAGAAAACATGCTTATGTTTAGGGTCCACCAAAGAAGGCTCTATACCACCTTCCTGTTTAACCACGTATTTTGGACTGGGTGTCTTCTAGCAGCATGATATAGTGCCTTCTTTGGTGGACCGTAAACAATCGATCTACATTTACCCATTCCATTCATTAATTTATAGACCTCTATCATATCTCCCCTCAACCGTCTCTTTTCCAGGTTGAAGAGCCCTAACCTTTTTAGCCTGTCTTCATAGGGGTAGCCTTCCATCCCCTTTACCATTTTGCTGGCTCTTCTCTGTACCTTTTCTAATAACGCTATATCCTTTTTAAGATACGGCGACCAGAATTGCACACAATATTCAAAACTGTGGTAGCGCTATGGAACGATTCTGAGGCATTATAATATCCTTTGTTTTATTCTCCATTCCTTTCCTTATGATACCTAGCATTCTATTTGCTCTCTTGGCCGCTGCTGCACATTGGGCGGAGAGATTTAGCATGTTATCCACGATGATGCCTAAATCTTTTTCCTGGGTGGTGGTTCCTAATGTGGAACCTTGCATCGTATAACCATAGTTTGGGGTTTTCTTTCCTAGATGCATAACTTTGCACTTGTCCACATTAAATTTCATCTGCCATTTGGATGCCCAGTCTTCCAATTTATCAAGATCCTCTTGCAATTTTCCACAATCCTCATGGGTTTTAACAACTTTAAATAGTTTTGTGTCATCTGCAGATTTGATAACCTCACTCATTATTCCCATTTCCAGGTCATTTATGAATGTTAAAAAGCAGCGGACCCAGCACAGATCCCTGAGGTACTCCACTATTCACCTTTCTCCATTGGGAAAATTGGCCGTTTAGCCCTACCCTTTGCTTTCTATCTATTAACCAGTTCCTGATCCACAATAGTACACTGACTCCTATCCTATGACTTTTTAGTTTTGCCAAAGTCTCTGATGAGGTACCTTGTCAAAGGCTTTCTGAAAGTCCAGATACACTATAGCAACTGACTCACCTTTGTCTACCTGTTAATTCACACATTCAAAAAAACATAACAGATTAGTAAGACAAGATCTTCCTTGTCTAAAGTATTGTTGGCTGTCTCCCATTAAGCCATGACTATCTACATATTCAGAAATTGTATTCTTTATGATGGTTTCTACCATTTTGCCCGGTACTGAAATCAGGCTCACCGGTCTGTATTTTCCTGAATCACCCCTGGAACCCTTTTAAAAATTGGTGTTACATTGGCCATCCTCCATTCTTCAGGTATTACAGATGATTTTAATGATAGTTCACAGATTACTAATAGTAGGTTTGAAATCTCATATTTCAATACCCTTGGATGTATACAATCCGGTCCAGGTGATTTGCTACTCTTCAGTTTATCAAACAGTTGTAATACATCTTCCCGGTGTATCGATTATTTCTTTAAATTCTTCCGCAGTATCACCTTTAAATACCACTTCAGTCATGGGTAACACCCCTACATCTTCCTCAGTAAAGACAGAATCAAAGAATTGATTCAGTCTCTCTGCTATAGTCTTGTCCCCTCTTAATGCCCCTTTTAACCCTCTATCATCTAATGGTCCAACTGACTCTCTCACAGGTTTTTTGCTACAAATGTACTTGAAAATGTCTTTATTATGCGTTTTTGCTTTCACAGCAAGCTTCTCAAATTCTCTCTTTGCCTGCCTTATCAATACCTTGTATCTAACTTGCCAATGCTTGTGCTGTTTCCAGTTTTCATCATTGGGCTCTTTTTTTCCAGATCCTGAAAGATGCTTTTTTGACAACAACAGTTTCTCTGACTTCACCTTTAAACCATGCTGGCAGTTTTTTGGACTTCCTTCCACTTTTCTTAAAGCATGGAATACAGCTGGTCTGGGCCTCCAAGATTAGTATTTTTAAACAACACCCAAGCTTGATGTAAGTCTTTAACCTTTGCAACTGCTCCTTTTAGTTGTTTCTTAACTAGTTTCCTCATTTTATCATCATCTCCCTTTTGAAAGTTAAAAGGTAATACTATGGATTTCATTACCATAGCTATCTATCATGGCTACTAGTAGAGTTTGTGCTAATAACCTTTTCGAAAACCTGATTGCTTCTCCATTTCAAAGTCCACCATCTTCAACAAATTCAGGCAATCTCCTAATCACCAACATATCAAGAATTTTACTAATAAAGGATAACTTGCCAGTGCTTGTGCTGTTTCCAGTTTTCATCATTTGGCAATGTACTAGCAATAGAGCTTTCAAACACATACTCTGGAACTCATTGCCAACTAACCTTCGCAATATCACAGACCTAACCTCCTTCCAAACCCACCTTAAAACATGTCTTTACTGAACATTTTGGTCATAACATGTTTCCAACTGATAATAGCTCCATCCAATAATTTCCTCCCCCTCACCTAATTCTATTCCTGCACCCCCTCCTTCCCCCACCATCCCCCCACCCCACCAAACCTAATCTAAAAAGCAATAAAGCTCTGTCATTAAAAATGTAAAAATGTAAATAAGTTAACTCAGTTGAATATGTAAACGTGTTGTTTTATGTTACAGCACCAGTTTTATTGTTAAACTGCTTTTTGTACATGTTCATTTGTAAATCGCTATGATTACCTGAAATAGCGGTATAAAAAAACACACACATAAATAAATAAATTGGAAATTGGACAATAAGATGAAGTGGAATCGACCTCCAAAGGGGATTTATTTCAAACTAGGTTGAATCATTGATTGTTTTAAATTATGAGGTGCCACCCCAACTCCAAGGAATACGAGGTGTGACAAAAAAGAAACGAGACTATGGCAGCCACGCCCATGACCCAATGCCAATTGGCTAACCGCTTATGTCACTGCTTTGTGCATCATCTCGCCACTATTCTGTTATAATATTTTTCATCTCTCTCACTCTGTTTTTCTTTTTCAGGTTTTTTTGTAGCACACTGCTCCATCACTTTGTCACGCAACTGGAGGTGGCAGATATATGGAGCAAAGAATCAACTTGAAATTTCTGTTTAAGTTGGAGAAGGGCCCAACTGAGTGTCTCCAACTTCTCCAAAAGGCTTATGGAGAAGATGCAATGTCAAGGCCGTGAGTCTTCGAGTGGCACAAATGCTTCAAGACTGGCTGTGAGGAGGTGGAGGATGACCCCAAGTCAGGATGGTCTTCCACGACAAAGACGGCTGAGAACATTGACAGAATGAATCGGCTGTTGCGGAGTGATTGCAGATTGATGGTGCGGATGATTGCTGAGGTGCTCAGCCTGAACAGGGAGTCAGTGCGGACCATCTTGGTGCAGGAGCTGGGGATGCAGAAGGTGTGCGCCAAGATGGTGCCCAAGCTTTTATTGGACAACCAGAAGGAGCACCGGGTCAATGTTTGTCAAGACTTGCTAGAGAAGATCCAGAGTTCGTTGGCAGAGTCATCACAGGAGACGAGACTACCCAAGAAGACTCAACTGTCACCCAGACCCAAGAAGGCGTGCATGTCCAAATTAAGGATCAAGGTCACACTGATCACATTCTTCGACCAGAAGGGAGTGGTCCATCACGAGTTTGTGCCTGAGGGTCAGACAGTCAACCAGCACTTCTACCAGCTGGTCCTCAATCGCCTCCATGACCAGGTTCGGCGCATCAGACAGGCTCTGTGGAGAGACAAGTCGTGGCTGCTCCACCATGACAATGCGCCTGCACACACTGCGCTCAGTGTGAGGTAGTTCTTGGCCAACAAACAGATCAGAGCTCTCAATCACCCTCCTTATTCCCCAGATCTCGCACCGTGTGACTTCTGGCTCTTCCCCAGACTGAAGATTGTGCTCAAAGGAACTCATTTCACCTCTGTAGATAAGATCAAGGCCACTGTGACGAAGGAGCTGAGGGACCTCAAGGAGGAGGACTTTACCGAGTGCTTCCATACGTGGCAGAAGCGAATGCAGAAGTGCATTAACTCGGGAGGGGGGGTGGGGGGGTGGGATTACTTTGAAGGCAACAATGCGTAATTTCTCTGTAGATTTTGTAATAAAACGTTTATGGGATAGTCTTGTTTCTTTTTTGTCACACCTGTATTAATCAGAGAACATAAAACTCTCTGGAATTGCTCTTCACATTCCATTTTTTTATTTTCAATATTTATTAAATTTTCAATATACATCCAACAAATACGTATAGAAAAGAAATACTGAGAATGCCAATGTTACCCACATAGGTACAAGGAAAATTTAGATAAGACATGTTTGATCATCAATTAGTCTACAATAAAAGAAAAAGAAGAGAGGCATCGGGAAATAAAAAATAACGAATCCCAGGGATCAAACCCTAGTCTACTACATAAGCATACTAATCAAAACAGGGCCAGAGACTTACACATCAGCTGTATGAGATATCACATTAACTACAGACCCTTCCCTTGCTACTGGGAATTCCAAGAGCTGCCCTAGTTCAAAAAACAGAAAAGTTTTTTCCCGATAGGAAATTATACAACTAGAAGGAAATCTCAAAGTAAATTTAACCCCCCAGAGAGAGGACTCTAGCCCATAGACCTAGGAGCTCCTTCCTTCTTTGTTGGATAACCCGTGATAAATCAGGAAAAATATGGACATATGATCCAAAGAACTGCTCACTAAAATTCCTAAAATAAGTTCAAAGAATTATAGATTTATCAGGCTCCAAAGTTAAAGTTACAAGCAGGGTAGTTCACACAGTGATTACCTCCATAGAACTCTCCAGAAACCCAGTCAGGTCTCCGGGAGACTGGGAGGCATCACTTGTACCCCGTGAACCAGGGCCCAAGGACAGATACTGGGCTCACACAAAAGAGGGCAAGTTTTCCGGAGGCAACTTAACCCTTTGAAGGCCTACTTTAAATTTTTAAATCCACATTCTGCAGCCGGGTTAATTTTTGCATATTTCAGGAAAATTGTACCCGTCTTATTCAATATGTTCTAATAGTGATTTTCCTTCTGCTATGGTCATGTATTATATACCATTTGATAGGAATATTTAGTCAGAATTTTGGATCCTGAGAGTTTTGGGCTCGGCCTGGAAAGGGTTAAGTACCTCCTGGAAATACTTGTGCACCATCTCCAAGGAAGACAGAATAGGGGATTTAGGAAAATTAAGCAAAAGTAAACTATTTCTGTGAACTTGATTGTCCAAATACTCTGTCTTTCTCATAAGCACAGTTCTGTCCTTAACTTGGGCTGCACACAGACCACGAAGTTGCAGCCAGTCTTTTTTGATACGCGTAATCTTCCCTTCTTGTTCCTTTTGTAGCCGAGAGACACCACAAGAACACTAGATTTCACAGAAGAAAGTTCCTTACTCACAGTTCCAATCACGTTTTGGAGAGAAGAGTTCATCATGGCAAGGGCCTCCCATAGTGCTTCTAAAGTGATTCTTCCAGGTTTAACCAAAACACTGGACACTGGAATCTGCACTCCTCCACCACCTACTCCCGAGGTGCCCCCACAAGCTGAGGCAGATGGTCCTGCTGATCCTCCAGCATTTCTTAAAGATTTTGCAGCGGAGGAAACCACAGACTACCCAGCCACAGAGCCCTCTTCATTCCCCCACTCTGGCGTGCTTGTCGGCAAGTCAGCGGGAAGCACTCCGTCAACCGCGGTATTACTTCTGGGTCTCAGCGGGGGAATTCATTGCTCTGGAGAGAGCCATACCCCCGATGTGCCCAGGACTGCCGAAGAGCCAGTCAGAGGCCCCACCGAAGATGCTGCTCCTTGCCTCTGGAATGGTGAAGCCACACTCCATCAGGATCCTTTTGCCCAGGAACAATGTCCCCAATGAAACCCGAGGGTAGGTTTGCTTGCTTCCCCTTGCAACACCCCATGGCACCAGCTAAACAGTCTTACTGGGCTCCAGACTGACGGGTTAGTTCCAGCAACCGCCTGGAGGCTGCTCCCTGCCGCCATCTTGCCTCTAAATGGTCTTCACTTTCTTTTACCACTCCCACAGGGCAAGGGCCGAGAGGATCTGTCCTAGGTTTAAGATTATCATTAATCTTACCAACCTTATTTTTAGTCAACCTTTGAAAGGAAGCCAATCCTTGTGATTGAACTATACTACTCTTGCGCCTATCCTCTGAACCTTAATTTCCTTGCATGAATTGAGGGGGACATTTATTCTTAAATGCTTAGGAATTGTTACCATGTTCATTATAGAAAGTAGCAAAGAATTTGGTTTTGAAGTATAAGTTTTTTAACCTTACATGTTGCTCCTGCTACTCCAAACATTTTTCCTTTCTCCCCTTCCTATCCAGTTTTCTAAAATCTCTTTTTACTGTTGCAGTTTCTTGCTCAACCCAAGAGGTCTGATGCTTAAGCACTGGCTTTTTGGCTGACATAGGTTAGTTAATTCCAATGAATAGATCAGTGATAAAATTATTCCACCTATCCTCTAAACCCAGATCCTCCTCATCCTGATAACATAACAACCAGCAATTAACCAAAGTGGAAGCATAAACCTTAGAGTAAAATAACTATGACTAATACTACTACTGATCATTTGTATAGCGCTACAATGAAAAGCTTTTTAGATCATAAGAACATAAGATATGCCATACTGGGTCAGACCAAGGTCCATCATGTTTATGTTTATGTTTATTGTTTCTTGATAAAATCGCCCTTCTCCAGAAATCAGAGCGATGTACAATTAAAAATCAATATTAAAATGGCCGAAGCCATGGAAAGGAAGAGGAAGTTACAATTTCTTTATAAAAACCATAGTATAGACAGGAGAGACAGAAGAGGGATAGGAAAGGGAACAAGAAGGAGGGTAGGGGGCAAGGGGAGTGGAGGTCACACAAAAGGGGAGGGCACATCAAAAGCAAGGGAGAAAAGGTGGGTTTTCAGATGTTTTTTGAAAGTGGAGTGGTGAGGCTCTAAGCAGAGGGAAGAGGGTAGAGAATTCCAAAGGGCGGGACCAATAAAGAAGAAAGCAGAGGAGCGTGTGGATTGAAGGTGGGCACGAGAAGGGGAAGGAAGAGTGAGACGGTTGAGGTGAAAGGAGCGAGGAGTGTACCGGGGAGAGTGAAAGGAAAGAAGGTCAGCAAGATATTGAGGGGTGCCAGTATGGAGAGCCTTGTGGACCAAAGTGAGCAGCTTGAATTGAGAATGGTAAGGAAAAGGTAACCAGTGAAGGTGGAAAAGCAAAGGTGTGACGTGATCCCGAAGAGAGGCGTGACAGATAAGACGAGCGGCAGTGTTCTGTATCCGTTGTAGCTGAGATAATCGATACTTGGGGAGTCCAATGAGAGTAGAGTTGGCGAAATCTACGCGAGACATAACTAGAGACACCAACAGGGTGGAGAGGGCTGAGGGGGACAGAAAAGGGCATATCTTGTTTCCAACAGTGGCCAACCCAGGTCACAAGTACCATAAAAAGGATCCAAAGAAAAAAATTAAGGGGGCAACATTCAGTGGTGGTAGCTAGCCACCTCTGAAACTTAAACCCGGATAGTCAATGCTGGGGTCATAGCTGTACTATTCTGGCTCGAACTCTGCCTCTGAGGCAAGTAATGACTGCACAGAAAACACAGGCCCTATCTCCGGACAAAACCAACAGTCCTCTGAAACCTATCTAATAAGGGAGGAGTGGCCTAGTGGTTGGGGCAAGTTACCTCAGGCCGGAAGGTCAGGGGTTCAAATCCCACTAGAGTGCAGCAACCTTGGGCCGGAAGGACTTGGGTTTCTAGTCCCACAGGTGCTCCATGTGGTCTTGGGCAAGCCACTTAACCCTCCATTGCCCATGTTCCCTGTAAGTATTAGTGTATGTGTCTGATATCCCCTTGTGTTAAAGGTATCCCCCAATTGTGTTGTGACCACTTTGATTGAAAATAAATAAATATGAAGATGTGAACAGCAGTCCCTCAGGACAGCTTCTGCTTTGTCCATGGATGTTTGTCCACTGTTCTAGCAGGGTGACTGCTGTGACATAGTGGGTCCTTCTAGCCCGTGTAATGAAGCTAAAAAGCCAGGAACAAAAGTAGAGCTGAGCTGTAAACAGAAGCACATGGCTCCTGGTTACCGTGGGAACCAGGCACAGAGGCAAGAGAAACGCCGGTGCTATCATTCAAGGGGTGAATCACAAGGTAATGCAGGACACCTGCTAGGGGGTGGAGTTGAGCACGGCCCCAGAATTCACCCTATTAAGGAAACTGCAGTGGAGCTTATGGAGCTAGGCAGAGAAGGAAGTAATGAAGAGTTGGCTGAAGAAGCAGGAAGTGAGGCATATGAGCTGGAGAGAGAAGCTATTGAGAGCTACACTGAAGACAGCTATGCCCAGAGTAAGCCAGAGTCTCTTTGGAAAGGAGAGACAGATTCCTTCTTGAGGAGAAAGAAAGAAACCCCGAGGACAGGATACAACAAGGGCAAAGGAGATTGTCTGCAATATCCTGGGGAGCACGGGAGAGACAGAAAGCCTAGGAGGCAAGTGAAATGCTATGAGCAGGGCTTAGGTTGGGAACCTACAGCTGTTCAAAAGCACCAGAGAAATCCTCCACCAGTAAGGCTGAAAGGTAAGCCAAAAGGCTTGAATATACTTAATTACAGTGACTGTTTGTATCCAGAAGGGTGGTGCTGGGAAAAGAATACTGAGCCTGATAGTCTGTGTGAAAGCCAGTATTTGACCCAGGCATATCGAGTAAAGCCTGGAGCAGTAAGAAAGGGCGTGGCACCAGCAGTGCCGGTTCAAACATTTCCTTATGAGCAGGAGGAATTGATGGACTGTGAACCAGAGTGTATTGATACTGGAGAAGATATAGATATAATGGACTGTACATTATCTCTGGCCAATGGAATAATTTCATTGCGTTGAAAGCCTGCTTGAAAAGAGAGTACAGCACAGATAGCACGTGGAAACAGAGAGCTGTGAGGAAACAGCGTGGTTTTGTTTGAATGTTTGTTTTCACCTTGGTTAATGCTGAAGAAAGCCTTTTTCTGTTAAAGAACTTTTGTTTGTCCAAATACCAGTAAATACCTGGATTGTGTCTTCTGTTCATGGTAAAATCCACCCCGGGAGGGGAAATAAAATCCTTTGGTTGCTTAACCACTTTTTCCACAACTGCTCCTTATTGATTGGGTGAAAAGACTACATTTCCCAAGGGGCCTTGCTCCAGGACCTGTAAAACAGCTATTTCAATAGGGAAAAACCCACTCCCTTAACCTCTACTCGGGGGTTTAAGGAGAGCTGGTGACACTGCTGACCTGCAGGCTCTGGTGTTGAGGTTGTCAGGCTGCTATGTTCACTTCCATGTCAACTATACCATGCATCACCCTCAAAATGATGGCCTAGGCTTGGGCCTTGGTATTCAGCTCACATCTCCTATTGGCCCCCTGTTTTTCCAATGTGTTTGCCGTGCTCCTACCCTTCATACTTCTTAACAGTGCATCTGAACCACATGGTCAGCACACGGGAGCATGGCTAGTGCAGCTAGTGCCTGGTCCGAGGCTGATGTTAACGGCGGCTGTGCTAACGGTCTGGTTGTGTAGCTAGCACATGACTAACATGCCCGTTGCAGCTGTGCACCCTGACTGCATCCTTCCTCTGCCTTGACCCCAGCTATTCACGTGCTATGCTGCTAGTGCAGGAGTTTTTGTGTGGTCACCTTCGGGTCACTTGCTCCTTGCTCCCGAATGACCCAAACGCACCTGAAACTCACGCTACACTCTGTGCTACTGGCTAGTGCACTTTAGTAAACATGCACCGAAGTCATAGGAAAAGAAGATCTCCAGGAACAAGCAGGAATGTAGTCTTCAAATATTGGGTATTGTCAGTACCGACGGAGCCTGTGCGGGAACGCTCCCCAGCGTCCAATAGGAAAGCTTCTGGGAGCATCCCACAGCGCCTGCTTGCTGCCTGCCCGCCTTTCCCAACTGTCCCTCTCCAGTTCTTCGTTTTCCGCGGAGCCGACAGGTCGCACATTCTGTCACCGCAGATCTTATACTTCTTTTTTGTGGTCGCGTCTGCCTTCCCTCTACGCTATACTGGTACCGCCGGTTCTTCTTTTCTTTTCTTCTAAAAAAACCCCAAAAAACAAAACTTTGTTTCTGGAGTCTCTCTCCAGTAATTTTCTTCTCGGGTGCCACGTGCCATTTTGGGCACTAGGCCCAATTTTTTTCCCTCAAAATGGAAAAACCCGCTTCGGGTTTTAAAAGGTGTTCGAAGTGTGGCGGTACCATCTCTGTCACCGACACCCATGAGTGGTGCCTCAAATGTTTAGGTCCTGACCACTCTATTTCAGAGTGTGTTGCCTGTGGGATGATGTCAAAAAGGGGCCAGCAAAACCGAGCTGCTAAGCTTAGCACCCTTTTTCCCTCCGATGCAGCCTCCGTGGCATCGACGTCTTCCAGGGCTTCATCTTCCTCCCATGGATCTCAGGTAACTAAACATAAATCTAGCCAGTCCTCAAAGGGTAGATCTCCCTCTAAACATTGAGATGCCTCTGGCGTTGCCCTTGAGGGACTTTCACTGGCAAAATTGCCCCGGTGGGAGGCTTCGGCTTCCAAAGCACTAATGGGGCTCCAGAATGTTCTCGAGGCATCAACCTCGGCAGAACTACTGGTGCCATGCTCTGGGGTTCCAGCTGCTTTATCTGGCACCGATACCCAAGCATCGGCAGCGTTGATAGACAAGAGATTCTTGGCTATTGAACGCAGTCTGGCAGCTCTTCTCATGGCCTCGATGCCCCTGAGACCGCTTCAGACAATTTAACTGGTAGCGGCACCGACTGCATCGACATCAGCAGGTATTCTACCGGGACCGAGTCATGTGTCTCTATCCGGCATAGACAAGTCGGTCCCGGACCACTCCAATGCCAACTTTGATTGGTACCAGTACCGTGCCTTGCACGATCACCCGGATTGGAGATACTTCGAATCCTCGGATGAGTCTGAAGACTCTGAAAGCTCTGCCGATACCAGAGTACTTCTTCCTGAGGATTCCTTTTCTCCTCAGCGTAGGATGTCTCCACCAGAGGATATGTCCTTTCAGGATTATATCCGAGATGTGGCCCGAGGTCTTTCCATCACAGTGGCTCCTGAAAAAGAGCCTAGGACAAAGGAATTAGAAATCCTACAATACCCTAAAGCTCCCAAGGAGGCAGCTACCTTACATATTCATGAGATCTTGCATGATCTTATGTTAAGGATGTGGGAAACACCTCTGACCACATCTCCTCACTCTCGAAGACTTGACACCATGTATCGAGTTCCTCCTTGTCCTGGGTTTCAGAAGACTCAATTACCACACCATTCCATGGTGGTGGAATCAGCCATGAGATGGATAAAGAGTGCAAAAAGGCATGCATCTAATCCTCCAGGATGTGAGTGTAGGACTCTTGACGCCTTTGGACGTCGATCCTTCCAGGCTTCCATGCTTTCTGTTAGGATCAGTTCCTATATCTTGTATATGGGAATGTTCCTTAAGGAAGTCACAGGAGACTTAGAGCTTATGAGCCCTCTCCTTCCTGATGATAAAAGGCAAGATTATCTTGCTCTTTTTAAACATGCTCAGGATGTTTCCAAGTTTGTGAATCGTGCAGCCTTTGACTGCTTTGAATGCATAAGCAGAACCTCTGCTATTGCCATAGGTGCACATAGAATTGCCTGGCTTCAGGCATCTGACTTGGAAATCTGGGTACAAGACAAACTAGGGAATATACCTTGCACAGGAGAGAATCTCTTGGCAAGAATTGGCAGGAAAAAGCTAATGAGATAGATGCTGACAATTTCACTTTGGATAGATTGTCCAAATCTACAGCTGATCCTGCGAGGAAAAGATCCTCTAAAAAAAAAAGTCTTCAGCAAGAAGAAAAAGCTTTTTCTCCAGGACCAAGCAGGAAGTCAGTCTTCACATATGGGTGACGTCGGCGTCGACGGAGCCCCCATGCGGAGTTTTTCCCCAGCTTTCAAAGAAAGCCTTTGGGAATGCAGGCACGCATGCGCGGTCCCCTTCCCGCCCAAAGGTGCCATCTTGCTCAGTCTTCTTTTTTCCGTGGAGCCCTATGGACGCCTGTCTTGTGACCCGTGAAAAAAGTCGATTTTTCTCCGTTGGGTCGAGTTTTTTTTCTTCAGTTCGACGTCGGTTCCTTTCCCGCCTGGACTCGGTACACCGGTGCCGAGCCCGGATCTCTCTTTTCGGTTTTTGTCCTTAGAGACTGTGTTCGCGCCTTTTTTCTTTTCCCTGGCAGCCCAATTTTTTGATCTTGCAGGGGCCCCTTTTCCCCCGATGGCTGCCAGTGGCTTTAAGAAGTGTGATCGGTGTAAGAAACTCATGTCTCTCACCGACACACATGACTGCTGCCTCCGGTGCCTAGGGCCAGACCATGATTCTACGATCTGTAGCCCCTGTGGCAAAATGTCTTCCAAGGCATTGCAGGGCCGTCAGCACCAATGTGAGAGGATCTTCTCCGAATATGCCTCTGGACGGGTCCGGACTTCGTCAGAGGCTTCGACGTCTTGGGAGTCTGACCCCGAGCATCGTCGGGGCTCCTCTGAAAGGGAGTCCTCCTCGAGGGAGCATCGAAGGAAGAAGAAACCCGCGAGGGCATCATCGGTGGACGCTCTTGGCTCCTTGAGGGCCAGGTCGCATAGCCCCGATTGCCGTCCTGGGTCTTTGGAGTCAGAGAGGCCTGCAAAGCATCCTCGTGTAGAGTCGGAGGCCCCGAGTCACGTGAGTGCTGTAGTCCTTGTGGACTCTCCTCCGGGGGAGCCGACGTCGGGCCCGACGCCGTCGGGGCCCGAGTCGGAGGCTGCTGGGTCTCCTGAGCTCGGACTCAGGTTGACGGCCTTGGAGAGCAGATTGTCTGCCTTCATGGAGCAGCAGCGGGTGCTGATCGCCGGTCTCACTGGCGCTTCTGCCCCGACCACCGGGACATCGACGTCCAAGTCGACCCCGGAGGCCGAGCCGATCCTCGAGACCATGCGAACTCGAGTCGATCCTCGGCCTCCCGTTCAGGACCGAGGTCATCGATGCTGGTACTCTCGGCGTCGGGGCAGATGGCGTCAGTGCCCGCCCACTCAGAGCCGCTCAATTCCTCCTCGGAGGAATTGGTGTGGGAAACGGAGGAGGAGGAGTCCCCTGACACCTTCCGGACTCGGTGCGTCCCTTCGGACTCACCGGGATCCGAGCCTTGGACAAAGTCCCTTCCGGAGGATACCAGGTTCTTGGATTTCGTAAGGGACATGGCCAAAGCATTGGCATTCCCTGCGGACCCCGAGGAAGACCCTCAAGCCGAGGAGCTCGAGGATCTGCAGTATGACTCTCCTCCCAACGAGGTCTTTACTGTCCCGGTTCCTCCGATGTTGGAGCGGTTGCTCTTCCGCATGTGGGAGGCGTCGGCCTCGATGCCGGTTCTAAGCAAGCAGGTCGATTCCATCTATCGAGTCCGCAAGAGCCCCGGGTTTCAAAAGGCACAGCTACCGCACCACTCCATGGTTGTGGAATCGGCCATGCATCGCCTGAAGAGTCAGAAGATGCACTCCTCGGTGCCTCCCGGCAGGGAAGCCTGGAACCTGGATGCCCTCAGTAGAAAGTGCTTCCAGGGCTCTATGCCTGCTTGCCATGTCCAGACCTTCCAGCTGTACATGGGCATGTACCTTCGAGACCTGGCAAAGGAGATTGCCGGGTTCTCTACTGGTCTGTCCGAGGAACCTTTGCAGAGGTTCAAGACCTTGTCTTCTGGTATTCGAGAGTGCTCGAAGTTTATCTCTCGAGCAACCTACGATGGATTTGAGGCTTCAGGCCAAGTAGCAGGGGCCGGCGTCGGTGCATGCCGCCAGGCCTGGCTACAGTCCTCCGACCTCGAGCCATGGGTACAGGACAAGTTGGTCGATGTCCCTTGCCGAGGTGAAAACCTCTTTGGCAAGCCCATGGCCGAAAAGGCTGCAGAACTCGAGACCGAGACTCTTACCCGGACAAGGCTGTCCAGGAAAACCTCTGCCCCTTCTCAGAAGAAGAAGGGCTCGGTGAAAAAGGCCTTTTACCTGAGGAAGACCACTACCTACAAAACCTACCGCAGGGTCATGGGACCCGTAGGCAGAAGGCTCCCAAGCCTCCTACTCCGGCTCCTGCTCAGCAGGGAGGGTGTTTTTGACTATGCCAGCATAGCCTCTCCTCCTCTACAGGGCACAGGAGGTCAGCTGACCCTGTACGCAGACAGGTGGCCAGCCATCACAGGGGATACTTGGTTGTTAAGCATCGTCCAGAAGGGCTATCTCCTCCACTTCACCCAGATACCCCCTCCTACTTTCCAGGGAGCCTTCAAGACCCCCTCTGCACAGAAACTTACTCCTTCAGGAGTTGGAAGGTCTGCTACAGGACCAGGCGGTGGAACCAGTGCCCCACCACCTGGAAGGGCAAGGCTTCTACTCAAGGTACTTCCTGGTACCAAAAAGAACAGGGGGCCTCAGATCCATCCTGGACCTGAGAAATCTGAACAAGTTTCTGGAGAGGGAAAAGTTCAAGATGCTTACCCTTGGAATCTTACTGCCCTACCTCCAGCAGAGAGATTGGCTATGCTCCTTAGACCTGAAGGATGCTTATACTCACATCCTCATCCATCCAAGTCACAGACAATTCCTCAGATTTGTGGTTGGAGGGAATCACTTCCAGTACAGAGTGCTTCCCTTTGGCCTCACTTCCGCCCCCAGGGTTTTTACAAAATGCCTGGCAGTGGTTGTGGCCTACCTCAGGAACCAGGGGATCTTTGTGTTCCCTTATCTGGACGACTGGCTTATCAGGGGCCAGTCTCCACAAGAGGCCAGGCAGGCCACCGTCCGAACCATATCCCTGCTTCAGCACCTGGGCTTCATTATAAACTTCCCAAAGTCCACTTTAGTCCCCTCACAGGATGTGGAGTTCATAGGGGCAAGATTGGATACCATCCATGCAAAGGCCTATTTGCCTGTGGACAGAGCTCACAGGCTGATAAAGTTGGCCGGCCAGTTTCGGGCGAACTCTCTGGTCTCGGCCAGACACTTCCTTCGACTCTTAGTTCACATGGCTTCCACAGTACATGTCACCCCACATGCCTGGCTACACATGAGGCCGGCTCCGTGGTGCCTCAGGGCACAGTGGCTACAGGCCACAGGGAAATTGTCAGACAGGATAAAGGTGTCCAAACTCTTGGTGGACTCCTTACGCTGGTGGAGGCATCTCCCAAACCTGGTCGGGGGAGTTCCTTTTCGGGCCTCCCCACACACTCAGGTACTGACAACCGATGCTTCCCTGCAGGGCCGGGGGGCACATTGCCAGGGGGCCTGCACCCAAGGCCTGTGGTCTCTGTGGGAGGCTGCCCAGCAGATCAACCTGTTGGAATTGAGAGCCATTCGACTAGCCTTACGGACTTTCTCTCGGGTCCTCTCTCACCAGTCTGTCCTAGTTCAGACGGACAACCAGGTGGCTATGTTCTACATCAACAAGCAGGGAGGCACAGGATCCCGACTCCTGTGCCTGGAAGCACAAGCTCTCTGCTCCTGGGCTATCAATCAGGGCATGACCCTCAGGGCGGTCTACCTCCCAGGCCAGGAAAACCACCTGGCGGACAGGCTAAGCAGACTCCTGCAGCCTCACGAGTGGCAGTTGGATCCTCGGGTAGTTCAACAGATCTTTCTGAAGTGGGGACTTCCAACCATGGATCTTTTTGCCAGTCCGCTGAACAGGCAACTACCCAGGTTCTGTTCCAGGCAACCGCATCCCTTGAGAACAGCGGCAGATGCATTCCTGATCCCCTGGTCAGAAGGCCTGCTGTATGCATTTCCCCCCACACCTCTGGTGGCCCGGACTCTAGTCAAAATCCAGCAGGACCGAGCCACGGTGATCCTGATAGCCCCCAAGTGGCCCAGGCAGCCGTGGTTCCCTCTTCTTCTGCAGTTGGCAGTGGATACTCCACTTCCTCTGGGGCTGCAACCCAACCTTCTGACTCAGGATCAAGGGTCTCTCTTGCATCCCAACCTCAAATCCCTCAATTTGATGGCCTGGCTGCTGAAAGGGTAGTGCTTGCTCCCTTACTCCTATCAAAGGAGGTTAAAGAGGTGGTGTTGGCCTCCAGGAAGCATTCCACTAGGAAGGCCTATGCTCTGAAGTGGCGTAGGTTTTCTACTTGGTGTTCTCAACAGCAGGAGGATCCCTTCTCCTGCTCGGTCCAGGTGGTGCTACAATACCTGCTCCACCTATCCAACCTAGGACTTCAGTCCAACTCTGTCCGGGTTCACCTCAGTGCCCTCTCAGCTCACCACTTGCCGGTGGATGGACAATCTCTCTCAGGCCACCTTCTGGTGTCTCGCTTTCTCAGAGGCCTGCTTCTGCTTAAGCCTCCTATTCGTCCACCGGCCACTGAGTAGGATTTCAATGTGGTCTTGCAGCAGCTGACTCGCCCACCTTTTGAGCCAATGGCAACCTGCCACTTACGTTTCCTCTTCTGGAAGGTGTTGTTCCTTGTGGCACTCACCTCGGCTAGGCGGGTGAGTGAGCTTCAGGCCCTGGTCTCGGATAGGCCGTATACCAGGTTCTATAGGAACAGGGTAGTCTTGCGGACTCATCCTAAGTTCCTTCCAAAGGTAGTGTCGTCCTTCCACCTCAACCAGGAGGTGGTACTTCCGACTTTCTTTCCCAGGCCGCACGCCAGTAGGGCCGAAACTGTCTTGCATACCCTGGATTGTAGAAGGGCGCTGTCCTTTTACCTAGAAGGTACGCAGGGGCATAGAAGGGCTTCTCAGCTCTTTGTTTCCTTTGACCCTACTAAATTGGGGTTGCCTGTCACTAAGTGTATGTTGTCCATCTGGGTGGCAGACTGTATCGCCTGGGTGTACAGGGCAGCCGGCCTCTCCCTGGAGGGTCGAGTCACGGCCCACCGGGTCAGGGCGAAGGCCGCATCAGTAGCTCACTTCCGTTCTATTCTGTTGGCAGACATCTGCCGGGCCGCTACTTGGTCTCCAAGCCAGACTTTTGCGGACCACTACTGCCTCGAGTGGGAGTCCCGTAGGGACAGTGCTTTCGGGCAAGCGGTACTCCGTAATCTCTTTGAGTTTTAGGCAGCTCCTACCCTCCGGCCCTGGTGTTGGGCTACCGTTCAGGTGTGGTCTCGGAGAGGATTCTCTCACTGTTGCTGAGGCTCTAGAGGGAGCTCTATTTTTCTGCCTGGGTTCCTGGTAGCCCAGAGCTAGGGAGTCACCCATATGTGAGGACTGACGTCCTGCTTGGTCCTGGAGAAAGAGTAGTTACTCACCTGTAACAGGTGTTCTCCAGGAGCAGCAGGAATTAGTCCTCACAACCCTCCCTCCTCCCCTTGGAGTTGCAGTTGTATATAGTTCATTTTCTTTTTGTGCTGTCTTTTAGCTATGTCAGCAGACTGAGCAAGATGGCACCTTTGGGCGGGAAGGGGACCTCACATGCGTGCCTGCATTCCCAAAGGCTTTCTTTGAAAGCTGAGGAAATGCTCCGCATGGGGGCTCCGTCGACGCCGACGTCACCCATATGTGAGGACTGATTCCTGCTGCTCCTGGAGAACACCTGTTACAGGTGAGTAACTACTCTATCCCTCCTATACCCAGCAGGGACATCGTCCAGGTCAGTCTGCCCAAAAGGGACAGCAGCAACAACCTAGGCAACAAAGGAAGCCAAAAGCAGCTAAGCCTCTACCAGCTCAGCAGACTCAGCCTCCACAGGGGCTTTGACTCCTATCTAGAGAACTTTGCCTTATGGCCCTAAACGGCCCAGAACCCTCCACTATCCCGGGAAGGTTATGTCATTTTGCCCCCAGATGGTGTCAGATAACAGCAGAAAATTGGACTCTGTCTATTGTACGAGAGGGTTACAAGCTTCATTTCCTCAGCATGCCCCCTCCTACAATAGTAAGACAGTTCACTTCTCAGACCTCTTTCAGTGACCGGTTAGGTCAAGAAGTCACTATGCTCCTCGCTCAAGGAGCAATAGAAGAGGTGCCCATTCCCCAACGGGGTACAGGGTTTTACTCCCCCTATTTCCTTATTCCAAAGAAAACAGGAGGACACAGACCCATTCTAGATCTCAGAGAATTGAACAAGTTCCTGTTCAGAGAGAAGTTCAAAATGATTTCTCTAGGAACTCTGCTGCCATACCTTCGGAGTCAGGATTGGCTTTGTTTTCTAGATCTCAAGGATGCGTACACTCATGTTCTCATCCACCCAACTCACCAAAGGTTCCTTCGATTTCTGTTTCAAGGAAAGCACTACCAATACAGGGTTCTTCCTTTTGGCCTGGCCTCTGCACCAAGGGTGTTTACAAAATGTATGGCTGTGGTAGCAGCATTTCTCTGCACCCTGGGAATATTCGTCTTCCTCTACTTAGACGACTGGCTCATTTGAGCCCCTTCAGAGCCAGAGGCCAGGGTTGCTCTGTCTCGCACAATGCGCATCCTTCAGTATTTGGGACTTGTTATAAACTTCCCAAAGTCCAACCTTGCTCCCACTCAATCTCTAGAGTTTATAGGAGCTCTTCTGGATATCAGACAGACAAGGGCCTTCATTCCACAGCCCCGCTGCCTTCGCATTGTACAGTTAGCTTCCCAAGCAGTGCTAAAACCTCACCTCACTATTCAAGAAATATTACAGTTACTAGGCCACATGGCATCCACTGTGCATGTGGTTCCTTATGCTCGCCTCCATATGAGGGCAGCCTAGTGGACCTTATCCACTCAGTGGACTCAAGCGTCAGGTTGCCTATCAGACAAAATAGCAAACTCAGATCGCCTTATTTTGTCCCTCCAATGGTGGCAGTCACCCAAAAACCTTTTGGTGGGGTCTCCTTTTCAGCAACCCCCACCCCAAGCCACTTTAACAACAGATGCTTCACAGGTAGGTTGGGGAAACCACCTGCACGGCCTCTCTACCCAGGGTACCTGGACTTCACAGTAGGCCTATCTTCATATCAACCTCCTGGAGCTCAGAGCAATCTTCCTTGCTCTCCGAGTATTTCACACTCAGCTCAGCTACAAGACAGTCCTAGTTCAGACGGACAATCAGGTAGCCATGTTCTATGTGAACAAGCAGGGCGGAACAGGCTCTCTGTCGTTGTGCAATGAAACTTTGCGACTATGGGCCCTCGCCAGAGAGCATCAGATTCATCTTCTTGCGGTATATCTTCCAGGCATTCAAAACTCTTGGGCAGACAGACTCAGTCGAGTTCTGCTTCCACACGCATGGTCTCTCCATGCAGACGAGGTGGGCCAAATTTTTCAAATTTGGGGAACCCTGGACATAGACCTCTTTGCAAGTCTGCTGAATGCCAAACTTCCCCGGTTCTGTTCCAGAATTCCAGCTCGAGGTTGTCAGGGCAGGGATGCTTTCCTCCTTCATTGGGGTCAGGACTTCCTGTATGCCTTTCCACCCATTCCCCTAATTCCCAAAACCCTGTTCAAGCTTCAGAAAGACAGAGATCATATGATCCTCATATCTCCACGTTGGCTACGGCAACCGTGGTACCCTCTGCTCCTACATCTCTCTCAAGCTCCTCCTTTGTAGTTAGGATCTGCTCCAGATCTTCTTTCTCAAGAGGACACGATGCTGTGGCATCCCATTCCCCAGTCTCTGCATCTCAGGGCCTGGTTGCTGAAAGCCTAGAACTCCATGGTCTTAACCTTTCCCAGCAGGTAAAGGATATCCTTCATGCTTCCGGGAAACCTTCCACAAGACGCTCTTATGCATTTAAGTGGAAAAGGTTTACCATATGGTGCTCGCAGAAGGGTCTTAACCCTCTTGCGATACCTCTGGAATCATTATTGGAGTACCTCCTTCATTTGTCAAATGCAGGGCTTAAGACCAATTCAGTGAGAGTCCATTTGAGTGCTATTGCAGCTTCTTTCAAGCCTCTCAATGGTCAACCTATTTCCTATCATCCTCTCATAGCCAGATTTATGAGAGGCCTTCTTTTAACAAAGCCTCCCATTAAGCCACCACCGGTGGCATGGGACCTAAATCTGTTACTTGGGCAGCTCATGAAACCGCCCTTTGAACCATTAGCCACTACACCTTTGAAATTCCTTTCCCGGAAGGTTATCTTTGTCATTGCAATCACATCAGCACGTTGCATCAGTGAATTGCAGGCGTTGGTGGCTGATCCTCCTTATACAAGGTTCCATCATGATAAGGTAGTCCTTAGGACTCTTCCACACTTGCCAAAGGTGGTTTCGCCCTTTCATTTGAACCAAGCGGTTTACCTTCCTGTATTCTTTCCAAGGCCTCACGCCTCAAATGCAGAAAGGAACCTTCATACTTTGGACTGTAAAAGAGCTTTGGCCTTTTACTTGCAAAGGGCACAGCAACATAGAAAATCCTCTCAACTCTTTGTTGCTTTTGATCCTAGTCATTTGGGACTTCCAGTCTCCAAAAGGACACTGTCCAGCTGGATTGCACAGTGTATATCTTTTGCCTATGAGAGTAAGAGCCTTCCTCTTGAAGGCCATGTCACAGCTCACAATGTGAGAGCCATGGCAGCCTCAATGGGTCATCTTCACTCTGTGTCTATCGACAACATCTGTCGAGCAGCTACTTGGGCTTCGGTACATACCTTCACAGCCCATTACTGCTTAGACAAGGACTCCCGCCGGGATGCCTTGTTTGGTCAGGCTGTTCTTCAACACCTGTTCCAGACTTAATCAACTCCTACCCACCATCCCTGGTAGGATGCCAGAGATCCATGGGGGGAAGTGGAGCCCTTTCACAAGGGCACACAACTTTCTGGGTCCATCTCCCTGGCATCTGCAGCTAGGGAGTCCCCATATGTGAAGACTACATTCCTGCTTGTTCCTGGAGATAGCATAGTTACTCACCTGTAACAGGTGATCTCCAGAAACAGCAGGAATTTAGTCTTCACAACCCGCCCACCTCCCCTAGGAGTTGTATCTCTCTATCTCTCTCTCTCTCTTTCCCTTTCTCTTTTGTCTCAGCTATAAACTCAACTGGAGAGGGACAGTTGGGAAAGGCGGGAAGGCAGCACGCAGGCACTGTGAGATGCTCCCAAAAGCTTTCCTACTGGACCCTGGGGAGCGTTCCCGCGCAGGCTCCATCGGTACCGACGATACCCCATATGTAAAGACTAAATTCCTGCTGTTTCCGGAGATCACTTGTTACAGGTGAGTAACTATTCTTTATACCAACAAGTAAAAATAACTGTTTTTTTTTTAAAATTATGGTTTAGGCATTTGATATACGCCCTTTACCCTGTTATTTGATTTTTAATAAAGTACCCCATCATAAGTACCCAACAGTGTTTATTTGTGTCTTGTTTTTATGATTGTTCATTGCCTTGAATGCTGTGACATATGGTGGTATATACATGTTTTAAAATAACATAAATAAAATAAACTGTATTATTCTAAAATGAAAATAATAATTAGAAATAATAAATCCCAACAATCCTTGCTACATAGATCAGGTCCTCCTTAAATTCAAGGACAAAAAGAGTTTTGACCAAAGCCAGAAGATAAGATGGTTAAAGAAAAAAACCCACAATCTCACCCATAAAACGTAATCAAATACTACTTTGAATGCTTAAGGAAAAATCCCATTTATAGGGACGCAACCTTAAGATATAATTGTAAACATTTTCTTCTTACTATCTGTTTTTTTAAAGAAACATTTGGAAAGACTTGAGTCCTATGACGATGAAATAAAACTGATTTAACATTTTAAAAAAGCTGTTGAAGACCAACACAAAGGAAGCCTCCAGGGTTGCCCTTCTAGTGGTCTTCTTCACAGACATTTCTAACATGTTGTCAAATTAATAAATTCAAAATGATCTCTTCCTCCCATCCTCAGCAGAAATACATCTAATTGAACCAAGAACAGAGTAAATCCTAGAAATAAGTGGTAAGGATTTAAGCGCAATTATGAGACCCGAATAAAGTAACTTCTTAGTTCTAAGAAATTATTTTATTCAGGTCTCATAATTAGAGCTTAAATCCTTAAATGGCGAGATTATTTTACAAGGATAATTTTTTAAAAATTAAGAGTATGATATGTACATTTTCCAGCTTCTCTGTCTTTTTTTCCTGATCCACATGCCCTTTCATCAAAGCTTGATTAGCAGATTCCAGCACATCCGGCTTTTCCCCTTGCTGAATTGTAATGGCTGTCTCTTTTGTAATTTGAGCAGCTATGCCTCCTGAATATTTACAAAGATGGGATGAACAACCACATAATATGGCATCCATTTTAGATATTAAAAGCCATAATTCCAAATCTGAAACCTCTCTAGCAGGGACAGGAGAAGCCATTCCCTCACTTCTTGAGGGGCCAGAGCAAATCACGTGTTTCAGTGTGCCTGGGGTTCGCACCCCTTGCATCAACACTTCAACAGGTGCTCCTGATCATTTTGTTTGACCACACTTTTCCTTTAGGTTCAATAGAGTAACTGACACTAAATCATCCAATGAAATGTCAATAGACTGTCCATATTTACTGGCACCTTCTAGCTGACCACTAGACCCTTGGGCCAGTATGGACAAGTCCATATTGCCTTCGGGAAGATGGGTGGATATGTGAGAGAAAGGGCTAAGATAAATATTCTCCATTCCAACAACAGCACCCGATGTGAAACAATCTCCAACAAGTTCTTCACAAGGACCAGCCTTTGCAAAAGTGTCCACTGGGCCTTGAATCACTGTTACTTTAGCCTCCTCGTTGACTTTACTTTACCTTTTCCTCATTATTCATGATATCAAAAGCAGATAGGTTTGGGTTAGTAGTACCTGCATACTAGATGGCTCAAGTCTTCCAAGAGCTCTCATAATATGATAGCATTATGTTGAAGTATTAATCTGTGATTTTATTATTTGACTGTGTATTCATGTTGTATGTTATTGCAGATGTTTATTACACCTCACCTAGAACAGTGGCAATTGGTTGGACTATAAATTGATTAAATAAATAGATAAATAAGAGATTTCTAAGGGGTATCCACTTTGGTCATACTCCTTCAGGCATGTGACCGCTGCTGCATACCACAGTTCCTTCAACTATCTGAGCACAAACTGGTGACATCACTTTCCTAGTGCTGCCCCTCTGGCAGGAGATGGAGAGTTGCCATACAATTTTCTGGCTCCAGGCTGAGCTGTTCCAGTGCATTTCTTACAGAGAAGGGGCCGACCTTTCTTCCTGTCATACCATTTCATTTATCAGTTTAGATTCTGTCATATATAAGAAGCTCTAGATGGATACCAGTGATCATGGATAACAACAATAACATAGAAAACACAAATTACTGAGGGGGTACATTTATAAAATCATTTTTGCATGCATTGGCCTCTTATAAAAGACCGACTGGCGTAAAAATGCACATGTTGGCATGAAGGTGTGTGCGTACATTGTCAGTAAGTGTAGATGGTCGCAGATTGGGCAGAGGAATAGTAGAGTTTACAAGTACATGCATAGATTATAAAATACCTTTAATGTATGCACATGCTAATGAATTATATGTACAAACATTTACATCTATTCTTGAACAAATATAAATGTGCCTGCAATCAAGGTGTGAGTTTTGTTATTTAGGCCATATGGTCTTTTTCTACCGTCTTGTTTCTATGTTTCTATCTAGTCTGCCCTTCCATAACAACTACTGTAGTCCCCTTTTTTTCCTTTAGAGATCTTCTGTGTTGGTCCCCTGCTTTCTTGAATTCAGATACTGTTCTAGTTTCTACCATCTCCACTGGGAGACTATTCCACGCTTCTACCACTCTTTCCATAAATATTTCCGCATATTACTCCTGAGTCTATCCCCTTTCACTGTCATCCTATGTCCCCTTGTCGCAGAGCTTGCTTTCAATTGAAAGAGGCTCTCCTCCTGTGCATTTATGCCATGGAGGTATGTAAATGTCTCTATCATATCTCCTCTATCCCGCCTGTCCTCTAAAGTATACCTAATGAGATCTTTAAGTCTGTCCCCATATGGTTTATAACTAAGTCCACTGGTTAGCCACCTTATGCATTGACTCCATCCTGTTTATATCTTTTTGAAGGTGCGGTCTCACTTGACACTAGTATTTTATAAGGACACACTGGTACCTATATGTCTTTATAAAATAGTGCTTAACTAGGCGCTTACTTACTCTCTTCAAATGGATGTCCCCTTATAAAATTACCCTCTAAAAAAGATATCGAAGAGACATGTTAATAGGACCTTCAGATCAACAACCGAAAGCTTACTTAATTTAATGCAGGCCTTGACACATTTTGTGTGGATTTAGGAGCCAGGTCAAAATCTTAGGAGCCAGTGCTTGTAATCTCCTCATGCGTCCCCCCTGCCCCAGTTGTCTGTTGTGCTGGTCTTATGTTATCATGTCTTGTGAGACCAGCCCCAGAGTTCCTATACTGCATGTCATCTTTAGACAGAAATATAGATAATATCTGAAGCTATAACAGTTGTTAAGTATCTGTATGCGTATGTGGTGCAACTGTTGTGTGCATACAATGTAGTACTACGTGCCTTTGTGTGGGTGGGGTGTGGGTCTGCAGTTCATGTGTGTGTGTGCTGCAGAGCTGGAGTGCCTATGTGTATGCATGTGTATATAGTGTAGAGCCGGGGTGAATATCTGTCGTGCGGAAGTGGAGAGCGTGTGTGTGTGGTGTGGGGGATGGGGTGCCTGTGTGTGTGTTCTAGGGGGAGGGGAATGCACCTTTTGACAGCATCTTGCACTCTTCCCTCCCTCCTACAATGCCTCTCCTGTTGACTCCCCTACTCTGTTACCCTTCCAGACTCTCCCCTTCACCAATCCCTTTAGTACTCCCATGCCTCTGCCCAGGGCCGGATTTACCTTGAGTGAGGCCCTACGCCAACAAAAATTGTGGGCCCCCAGCAGGGGCGGCCCAAGGGGGGTGCGGACCTCATTTGCATAAGGGGCCTCATTTGCATAAATATTTGCATAATGTTGCCATATACTAACTTTTAGTAAACGTGCCTCTTAATGAGTGTATGGATAAAGAAAGACTAAAAGATTTTACATTACTATAATCCAGTGCCAACTGCCAGACACATTAGGAACTACTACAAACACTGCCCATAGTAAAACCCGCCGTATCCTAACAGCACTACCAGGACTCACAAGCACCATACTCTACCAATCAAAAGGCAACACTGCAAATATTAAACCAATACATTTCAGAGAACAACAATACATGACCTACTGGGGAAAGAGAACAAGTGGCAATGTCAAATAGGAATTATATAAACAGAACACCTCAACTCAGTTACACATGCAGACATAGACCATCACACCAAACAAGTAATCACAATTTAGAAATAGGAAGACAATAATTAACTGGGAATCCCAAAAGCCAAACTTGGAATGTACAACACTGTAGAAATAAAACTATACATTAATTTGCTCTTGTACTAAACAAAGCGCAGATGTTAATGATGCACATTTACCAGAGCTGACATATTCCAATTAATAAATTCAAAATAAAGAGATATTTTTCTACTGTTTGTGCATTTTTTTCAGCTGCAATGCTCCAGCCACTTTCTTCTGGTTTTCTTCGTGTCTTCTGCTAACTCTCCATCGTCTGCTGTCCATTTGTCCTTTCTTCTCTCTTCTAGATTTTTTTCCATTCTCTCTCTACATCTGCTTTAACATACTAATCTTTCTCCTTTTGCTCTTTCCTCATTCCTATTTCATCCACTCAAATTTTACCCCTCCATCCTCAATCCCCACTTACTCTCCCAATACCCGGCCAATTGTAGATTTTTTATCCCTCCCACACAAAATATTTTTCCCTTCTCCATTTACTCTTCCAGCCCATCCCATTCTAATCCTCCCCCAACATCAGCTCCCTTCTAGTTCCAGCCTCACCAGCATCCATTCCCTTCTAGTCCCTGCATCAGCCCATTTCCAGTCCTAGCCATCCATCAGCCCATTGCCAGTCCTAGCAACCCCCCCACCCCATACCAGTCCTAGCCCCCCCAGCACCCCACATACAGTCCTTAACTCCCCATCACCCCATTTTCAGTCCTTAACCCCCCCCCCCATCACCCCATTTTCAGTTTAAGCCCCCCTATAACCCATTACCAGTCCTAACCCCATCAGCCCACTTCATGTGCTAACCCCATGAACCCATTTACAGTCAGCCCCCCATAGCCCATTTCCAGACAACCCCCATCAGCCCACAGCCCATTACCAGTCTTAACCCCCCCAAAGCCCATTACCAGTTCTAACCCCCCCAACAGCCCATTACCAGTCCTAACCCCATCAGCCCACCTCCAGTCTTAACCCCCCAGCCCATTTCCAGTCCTAGCCCCCCCCATAGCCCATTACAGACAGCCCCCATCAGCCCACAGCCCATTACCAGTCTTAACCCCCCCAAAGCCCATTGCCAGTTCTAAGCCCCCCCATCAGCCCACAGTCCATTACCAGTCCTAACCCCATCAGCCCACCTCTAGCCTTAACCCCCCCCAGCCCAGCCCAGCCCAGCCCCCCAATAGCCCATTACCAGCCCTATCCCCCCCAGTCCATTTCCAGCCCCAGCCCCCCCAATAGCCCATTACCAGTCCTACCCCCCCCCCATAGCCCATTACCAGTCCTACCCCCCCCCCCCCGGCCTAAAGTAAAATTTCTGCGGGGCTCCAAGCTGTTAACAAATAGCCCCTGTCTCCCACTCCAGATGTAGGCACAAAATATAAGAAGCAGGAAAGTGGGCGACCGGACTTACCCCCCTCGGGGCAATTCGTAGAGGCCTAGGATGATGGCCCACTCCGGCAGCTGCCACGCGGTCTCCACGCCGATTCGGCAGGTCTCGCAGACAAGATTGAGGCCTCTCCGTGTGCTACAGCAATGTTTGGAGCAGTTGCCTCCCCCAACCAACGGGCTGCCGCACGATGCACAGTGCAGCGCCCAGGAAGTTGCCGCTCAATCGCGCAGGGCTCCGCTCCGGAATTAGACCCGCGTAGGGCTCTTCTGTTATCCGCGGGAGCAGGCAGGGCCGGGGCCGTCGATGCGTGAAGGCACTCAGCAGGCCGCACTCCCGGAGCAGCCCCCAGATGGTCCAATCTGCTGGAAGCCCGCTAAGCCGCCGAATCTCAGCTCCGAGGAGGATCTCTTTACCCACGCCGATCCAGGGTAGGCAGAGGAGGGGCAGTTTGCTAACGTTAGCGCATGTTTGCTAAGATTTTGGGGCGTGATGACGGTGCTCAATGTGGCAGCCACCAGGTTTTTTTTTTGAATTGAGTTAAAAAAAAATTACCTGGTTCTTTTTTTGTGGGCCCCTGCCGGCTGTGGGCCCTACGCCATGGCGTACATGGCGTATAGGTAAATCCGGCCCTGCCTCTGCCCCATGCCCCTCATCCTCATTTTCCCTCCCCCCAACCTTTTTGTTGCTGTAGACTGCAAATTCAGCCTTCCCTTATGTTCTGCCTGAGGAAGAGTGGATCTCATGGGCAAAAGTGAAGGGGAAGGCTGAGATCATGTCCTCGATGCATACTAACAATGGTCTTAAAATCATGGGAGTAGAGGAGTGGGCGGATCTGTTTCAGCATTCTGAGTTTGAAGAAACTTTTTCTTGTGGTTTGTTTGATGTGGGCTAGCATGGTAAGTGTGCTGTCCAGGGTTACTCCTAGGTATCTAACTTTGCTTTTAACTGCTATGTTTGCATCTTGAACTGAGATGAATGCTGTGGGGGGGTGAAGGTTTGATTCTTTGTTATATATAGTGCTTCAGTTTTGTTGAGGTTGATGTTGAGGTTTTGAGATGTTAGCCGGTTTGACACCTCTGAGAAACAATTTATGATTTGCTGAGTTGAGGGGTTGGAGATGCTGAACGGGAGGTATATCATAATGTCGTCGGCGTACATATGATAATGTACTTGGAACTTTTTGAAGATTGTGCAGAGGGGTTGTAGGTAAATGTTAAATAAAAGTGCGGAAAGAGCAGAGCCTTGTGGAAGCCTTGTTTTTGTTTATATGTCTGGGATATATGTGGTCCAAGTCGTACTTGCTGGGTTCTGTGGGATAGATGTGAGTTAAACCATTCGAGTACCATAACTTTTATGCCTATCTGTTCTAATCTGGTGAGCATTATGTGGTGGTTTATACTGTCAAAGGAAGCTGATATGTCTAACAATAAAAGGAGAAATGCCTGTTTAGTACTAATACCACTTGAGAGATGATCAATCAAGACAGTAAGGAGGGTCTCTATGCCATGGTGTGGACAAAAAACATATTGGTTTTCATCCAGGGGTGCAAAGATATGGTCTTGGAGCTGGATTTGAACTATTTTTTTCTATTAGTTTTGTCATGAAGGGGAGGCTGGATATTGGTCTGTATGAGGTAGGGGAATTCTTGTCAAGTGTGGTGTTTTTTAAGATGGGGCATACTAGGGCATGCTTTAGGGGAGGGGGGATGTATCCCTGTTGGAGAGAGAGATTGATGATTGGGAGGATGAAAGAGTATAATTTGTTGCCTTTATCCAGCTTACTGGACAGGAGTCTAGGTAGGATGTGGTGGTATTTATTTTAGATATGAGATTTGTAAGCATGTTTGTTGAGGTGAGTTAGAAAGTAGACCAGCATGTGTTTGGGGTTACATGATGTATATTTTGTTTGGTGTTTGGTAGGGCATAGGATTTTAGTTTTTCTTTGTAAAAATTTGCTAAGACTTGGGGATCTATGATGTGGCCATTTGGGTCATTTTTTTGTTGGATTATTGGTTAAGGATTTTACAATTTCAAATAGCTCTCTTGGTCGGTTCATAGATTTGGATAGGATAGTGGAGTTTTTGTGGTGTTGATAGTTTCTCGTATTGCTTTAGTTTGGCTATATATTGTGCTTGATGATCTGACGATTTTGTGTTTCACCATTTGCGTTCACTTTTCCGTAGGTTGGCTTTCAGTTGTTTAAGCTCTGGTTTGAACCAGGCAGGGTTGTTCTGCTTTGTGATGGTGTGGGGTGGTGGATCTATAATGGATGCTTTGGATATGATGTGATTCCAAGATGATATGGCTTCGTCTAGAGTCGTTGGGTTGGTTGTAAATTGTTGAATGGTCTGGTTAAGGAAGTCATCTTTGTCAAATTTCTTGTATGGTTAGATGTGGGTGTACTGGTTAGGTAGTCATGATTAGGGAAGTTGAATTTAATGAGGTGATGGTCAGACCAAGGTACTGGAAGTACTTCGAGTGTGGAGGGGTTGTAATTGTTGAGTATTACTTTGGGTAACACTAGGTCAAGTGTATTCCCCTTAATATGGGTTTGGGTGTTGATGATTTGGTGGTAGTCCATGTCTTTGATGGAGTTTAGGAAGGGTGAGGCTTGGTTATGTGGTAGGGACGCTAGATTGAGATCACCTAATAGGATTAGTGGGTTCCTGCAGTTGGATGAACATAGGATCTCAGATATGTCTAGGTTGTCTGTGTTCATGGAGGGTGGTCTGTATGTTAAACAAACAGATGTAAAGAGATCTGTTTCCTACGTTTTTTGATGTTGTCAGTGTGGCTTTAAGATTATCCTTTATAATCACAAGGAGGCCTCTGCCTCTTTTTGTGGGTCTGTGTGAGTAGAATGCTGATGAGCCTATTCCAGTTAGGTTCGAGTGTATGAAAGTGTCTGGGGAAGTAGTGGGTTGAGAAGTGTCTGGTAGGGGTGTTGATGGTGGGTATGTGGTAGTACTGGGTTGGGTTTAGTGCATGCGTAAGAATTATTATACTGACTATTATGAGAATTGCGTTTTTTAACCAGAAATTAGATTTTGTGTCCATGATGAGTTTTATTTGAGTGGGTTGGTAGAAGAATAGGGATAACGTTTCCGGTGGATGGTGGGATGTATGGATGCGGCACTAGTGTTGAAGTGTAGAGGTAGTGGGATGGTCTGACTGGTTATGTAGTGAGGGGTGGTTGTTAGTATGAGGTTAGGTGGGTTTGGATGGTACAGTAGGGATGGGGTTTCTGTTAGGGAGTAGCGACTAGAAAAACAACCGATTTAATACAGCAATGCAATTCAGTAGGTAGATACAGCAGTAGTTTAGTTAACAGAATATTCATGAAGTTGTAAAGCAATTATAGGTATTGGAAGTATAGATATGTGGGCAAGTTATCTCAATTCAAAATTCCTGGTAGGTAGTTAAAGGTAGCAGAGGTGATAACAAGCAGGATTAAAAATGCACAATTACGTTTGAGTCCATCACTAAAGTAGCAAAAATGGTCAGTCACTGAGGTCTTCAGCATTTCAGCACTATGACCCAGGCAAAAACCACTCTGGCAGGGGTCCAACATCAAATGTTCTAGAAAATTATTTAGTTGCTGCAACATAAATTTCTTGATGAGTTCTCCAAATGATAAGTTAGATATGGGACGGTAATTGATAATGCCAGTTACACTTACAGAGTCTTTTACTAACGGGTGCTAGCAGTGTGGGTCTGGTGCATTCTAAAGGTGCACATTGGATCCGCATTGACAGTTAACGTGGGGCCATGACAGTTAGTGCTGTCGCATTTTGACTGTCACTGTCCATGGTACATTAGGGTTGCAAGTGAGAGGGTTGGAGCAGAGAATGGGCAGGCCGAACACCTCTTAGCCAGTGCACCTGTACTATGGGTGGCAGGATAATAGTGCAGGTGAACTCATGCCACCTCCATAGGCAGAGTTGAGTGCACCTGCACTATTGTAGTGCCACAGCAGGTCTGCATGCACTGTGGTAACTGCTGGGAATATTCGTTCCATGTTCTCAGTAGTTAACATTGTGGTGTTGCTCTAACACACCATGGATTCATGTGTTATGGGCACGTTTGGTACAATACCACAGCACCTTTTAGTAAAAAGGCCCCTTAGAGCAGCTTTCTTTAATATTGGCTGAATCACTGCTTGCTTCAATGAAGTGAGAAAATACTAGAAGATAATAAGCTGTTAATAATGCTGGAAGATCTTGAGGATATAGGATCTTTCAATGTTTTGATTAACCAAAAAAGGCAAGGGTCAAGGCAACAACCACAAGATGAATGTTATGACAAAATGACAACCATATCTTGAGGGGGTGGCTAGTGAAAGATTCTCTTGTCAGCAGAAAAGAAACCCAGGTGGTTGTTTATAATCAAAAATTCAGTTAAGTCCTTGTCTCTCAAAGAAGCATCCAAGTTCTTCATAGTCTTAAACAAAATATAAGCATTGTTGATCTTATTAGAGAACAAAATCTTTCTAGTCTCGCGTACTTCTGCATAAGAGGAGACACCAGGCAGTAGAATGAGATGGGTTGTCTCCACCAATATTTTGTCCAACACAGTATCAGCAAATAGAGAGTTTGGAGGTGGGTCTGGAGTTGGTTTATTTGGCTCCTCCAACCAAAAATGTGTTCTATTGCCCGTGAGAGAAAAGACAAAGGATGGTAAGAATCTCTATCTCCATCCTTGTGGTGTATGCGCTAATGACTATTAGTACATCATAAGTGCAGTTTTATTATATTGAGAGCACATTCTGAATAATTTTTTACAACCCAATGGAGCAACAGCTTCCAATGAATAGGAAATAGAATGGTTCCATTGATCAAGTAGGGACTGATGGGGCCTCCACAATTTGATTTGAGAACTCAGTTTTATTCTAAGCCTTTAAAAATTTATCCTTGTCGATGATACCATGACTAAATGTGGCAGCAGTGGTTGCATTATAGACAAGGACAATAGGAGAGTGCATTCTAAATACAATCAGACAGTGACTAGATACTGGATCTAAATCTTACCTTTGTATTATTAACATGTTAAAGCAAGACACAGATATGTATTGCTTAAATAAAATGTGCTTGAAGTTTCTTAAACATTTGTAGTTGTGGGGGGGAGGGAGAGCATCCACCCTGCTGGCTTTGTTTTTCACATGCATGCTGAATAACATTAGATCCATTTTACAGATTGTTGTGTGTTCACCTGGTACTTGTTTCCTATTGATATTTGTGGCTTGCGCCAGTGTATGGGCACTATGGATCATCTGTGATTTTGGATGCCTGCCAGCACATGAATGGTTTTGTGCCTGTCACACTGGAATCATTACTGGTGTGTGCGAGCATGTGCTTATTTCAGTAATTAGCATCTCCAAATGATTTACTTGAGGCTGAGGGTAGATTATGAAGTTCTTGCAAAGGTTTTCTTAGATAACTATTCACAGATAATTAGATGGCATGGAGAGGAAAGAATACCATCTGCAGTTTGAAGGGGAGGTTAGGCTCAGGAAAGAATTTTGGAAGTTGAGGTTAAACTGGAAAACTTAAGAGAAGAGGATGTACAAGAGGTGGAACTGATTTCTCCACACAGTCCATGATGCAGCTGCAGGACTTGATCCATGTCCATCAAGTCTAAGAGCTTCCTGGATTCCTTACTGGCACTTAATACGTTTTTGAAAGAAGAGGTGGTGCTGCAGACCTTGAAAAAGGCTGAAATGCACCCATAGTTGAGAAAAATCTCATTGACATCTGATTTTGCTGAAGAGCGTACTGCCTTGTTTTAGTCTTGCTGTTCTTAGGCAGGTGGATGAAGAGGGTGGTAGCTCTCCAACTGCAAGAATTTGTAGCTGAGGAATATTTTGGATGTTGGCCAGTTAGGGTTCTGGAAAATCCACAGTGCAGAGCCTATGCTAATTACACAGGTACACTACCAAAAAACTGCCTCCAGTTTTGCAACTGATTCCTATAGATTTTGGGGTGCTGAATCCAGGAAAAATAGCCAAAATGTTCCATCACGTCACGTTTTCTTGCAAAATTAGATTTCTTACCCATATAAGGAATGTTCACATAATTTCTTTTTAGCCGACTGCAGTTTATTTTCTTGGCCCAAAATAGAGGTTGTAATGGTTAACTAACTAGAAACACTCCCTCATGATATTTTAGAGTGTTTTGTATTCATTTTATACATTAACAGGACAATTGGGAGGCGGGGGGCTAAATCCAGTACTCGCGCTGGCGCATGTTCTTTCCTGTTCGCCTCGCCTCGTTCGCTCGCTCAGGAGATTGATTGACCCAAGAATGACTTTAAAATCTAAACTGTGTTGACAAATATCGTGTTTTTACTAAACTTTGAAATAAAAATTTGCTAGTTATTACCACAGTGTTGGATCTCATTTATTAGAATTTTATTTTCACACCGTCAGGTGTTTGTCTTCATGTATTGCAATGGTGCGGTTTGTGTTTTCTATTCTTACATACATACCTGTACAACATTTTTTGCACATTTCTTTGCTTTGCTTTGTGTCTAACCTCGCTCTTATATGCTCAATGTTTGTGCACATGTATGTGGCTGTTTTAAGTGCAGACAATTTTGCTACCATCACAGTGTGTTTTGTTGACATTACTCTATTCTTATGTGCTGCCTTGTTACAATTTTCTTTATTCTTATTTGAATAACTACTAAATATTAGTATAAAGAATTCATCCAAGAAACTTTTATCTCGATCGCACTCAATCTGAAACGTTCACCTCAAACTGCTAACCCAATGTAGCAAAAAATCTGTACGTGATGGAGCAAATTGGTTACCAGATTTGGATTCAGCGCACCAAAAACCGTAAAAATCAATCGAAACATTAGAGGCAGTTTAAAAAAAAATTTTTTTAGTGTACCTGTGTTACCAATGTTGATGACCCCAGATTTGGCTTGGATAAGGGAATGAGCTCATGAGACCACAATGTGCCTTAAAGTCAATGCTGACTCCTGGTGACTAAGAAGCCCCTGGGTTTTCATGGCAGTGTGACCAGAAGTAGATTACTAGACCTTTCTTCCAAGGCAATGGAGGGTTAAGTGACTTGCCCAAGATCACAAGGAGTGCTAGGTAACCAAGAAACCAGGGAATCAAACCCTGGTTTCTTGGTTACCAAGCCAGTGTTCTAACCACTAGGCTACTTCTCCACTCCCATGAGACCACATCTAAGGGGAAATGGTGTGAAAGCGGACATATGTCGGAGGCATTTACATACCTCCAAGATATAAATGCACAGGAGATTGGTCTCTTTCAATGGAAAGGAGGCTCTGGAACAACAGGCCATGGGATAAAGGTGAAAGGGGTAGACGTAAGGCTAGTAGACATGTGGAACAGCATCTGAATTCAAGAAAGCATGAGACAAACATGAAGGATCTCTGAGGTGGTGGAATGGATTGTAGAGCCGAGGAGGTGGTGTGGATGGGAAAACAAGAGAGGCTGCATGGTCTGTATACACAGTTCTGTTTTATGTTTTTCTATGAAGGCAGCACCTGCATGATCTGGAAAGTTCCTGTACTACAGTTTACCTCATCTTTGGATTATTGCTGCCTTGCTCCAATAAAAGAGCTCACAACCTACAAAATTATAGCTATGTTAAGTGAAGATGTTTGTCTGCTATGTGTTGGTTTGCCTTTAATCTACAAAATACAGTGGTGTTTGTGAAAATCGCCAGGTGTTGTGCCTGCTGCCCTACCAGCTGTATCGGAGCACTTCCTTCCATCCTTTCACTAATGCAGATGCTCAATAAATCAGTTTGACGTGGATGAGAAGCTCAGGCAGTCCTGATTGTCCCCCTGGGCATTCTTACAAATGTCCTGTTTTTCTTAGAGAATTATGAATTGGGGAAATCAGAACTATATATTCATGCGGGAATGCAGATAATCTCAAGACTGGCTCACTCATAGGACATAGGAGGGCATCAGGTTGGTTGGTTATTAGGGGTGTGCATTCAATAGTATGCATTTGGTTCATTAGCACGCCTCAAAAAATGTAATGTATGCAAAATTCATTTAACATGCATTAATGAATGAGTTAATATGTGTACAGTTGATTGGCATGCATGAAAAAGTTCTAATACATGTTAGAAATTTATTAAAATGAATATGTGAAATGAACAGAGAAAAAGCACTCCATTTAATTGAGAATTTCTGTGAATTCTGAAAATGAACCAAAAATCTTTTTGCCTGCGGTTAGAACTAAATTTAGTTCTCTGTATACACTTACTTAAAATACTCCTGAAAATAAATGTTTGGAATATATCTCTGATTTGTTTTCCTCCAAAGCAAACGGCAGAAAGTGAAATTGGTTTGTGAGGGAATAGATACAGTGTCAACAATCTTCATCAACAATGTAACTGTTGGGAGAACAGACAACATGTTCACAAGATACGTGAGTAAACCTGTTTAATGCGCTTTTAAGCTAAGCCCAGATATTTCCATATATGAAATGCAGAACAATCCAGAAGCTGTTTTGGGCTAGCAACCATGGTGATCGGATTGACTGAATCTGACTTCTGTAGCTACCAAGCATTCTTTCCACTGTTGCTTCTGTAAACTACACTTAGAGGCATAGGAATCCAGATCCTTGTTGATGGTTTAATTGTTTTGCGGGAGTTTACTGCCGTTCATGATGCCTTTTGCTATAGCATTTCAGAATCATGATATACGTTCCAGACTCTGTTTTGTTTTTCTCATTTCTCTTGCTGCTCTCCACCCTCTGGTACTCTCTTCATTCTGCTGAATGAACCTAGATTGGATGCTGGCCATGTACTGTAGGGTGTACATTTGTTTACTGTCATAGAGGAAATCCCGAAGGTTTTATGAGTGATGTAACATGGAAATGGACAGATGGTCGATAAAATTGTGAAACATTAGAAATATGGAACTCTTTACAGGACAAAACTGAAAAGAAATGGAAAAGTTTGATCAAGCATGGAAGCTCTTTCGTAGGGCTGACAGGAATAAATTGGAAATAGAGACTGGTGTTTACAGGGAATCAAGGGAGAATGTGTCAAGGTGAGGGGGAGGTTTGGAGGGAGAATGGTTAGTTGACTGGTGTTACTGTCTAATGTGTTATAACATAAAATATGTGGATAATTGATAAGTAGGTAAAGTGAAGAAGAGGGGAGTGCATTGTACTAGAATGGAGAAGATGAGCCAGTTTGTAACTTTTGGCTAGTGTGATGTTGACTTTCCAGAATGTGACAAGATCCTAATAAATTTAAAAAAAAAAGAGAGTGATTTGAATGTGCTGCTGCTTTGGTATGCAAATCTATCTCATGCAGGTCCATTGGGGATGTTCTGCAAACCTGACTGGCTGGGTGTACCCCAAGGACTGCATTGAGATAGGTTGAGAACTAATGGAATAGAGCATCCAATTGGTAGCAGTTGGATGATGTCAATCGTTTTTACAGTTTGTGTGTTCTATTAGGCTCCCTTCTACTTAATTTTTCTCATAACATATCATTCTATTTGCCTTCAGGGTCAAACCTAAGATGGTGGTTGACTCTACTTTGGAGAGACTTTAATGAAGGGAGATTTTATTCAGTTTTTCTAACTATGTACAGTAGTTTTAGGATTGTTAGTTTATTTTCTTGTTGGTTGACTTCATAAGACTGAGCATAAGGATGAAAGATACTGATTTATTGAACAACACTCTACAGTATCGAGCCCAATTATATATATTCACCACTATGATAATTCATTTGTTGAATTACCTTTTTGTATGAGAGTAATACAGTTTTGTTATCAAAATTCTATAGTCCTTTTTGAGGCCAGTTTTTTAAACTATATTTTTCTTTTACCTTAAAAATTTTCAATTATCTCCAGGAACAAGCAGGAATGTAGTCTTCACTTATGGGTATCGTCGGTACCGACGGAGCCTTCGCGGGAACGCTCCCCAGCGTCCAATAGGAAAGCTTTTGGGAGCATCCCACAGCGCCTGCGTGCTGCCTTCCCGTCTTTCCCAACTGTCCCTCTCCAGTTCTTCGTTTTCTGCGGAGCCGACAGGTCGCACATCCTGTCACCGCAGAAAATTTCCCTTCTTATTCTTCTTTTTTGTGGTCGCATCTGCCTTCCCTCGACGTTATACCGGTACCGCCGGTTCTTCTTTTCTTTTTTCTATAAAAAAACAAACAAAACTTTGTTTCTGGAGTCTTTCTTCAGTTAATTTCTTTTCAGGTGCCATGCGCCATTTTGGGCACTAGGCCCAATGTTTTCCCTCAAAATAGAAAAACCCGCTTCGGGTTTTAAAAAGTGTTCCAAGTGTGGCGGTACCATTTCCGTCACCGACACCCATGAGTGGTACCTCAAATGTTTAGGTCCTGACCACTATATTTCAGAGTGTGTTGCCTGTGGGATGATGTCGAAAAGTGCCGGCAAAACTGAGCTGCTAAACTTAGCACCCTTTTTCCCTCCGATGCAGCCTCCGTGGCATTGACGTCTTCCAGGGCTTCATCTTCCTCCCATGGATCTCATGTAACTAAACATAAATCTAGCCGGTCCTCAAAGGGTAGATCTCCTTCTAAACATCGCGATGCCTCTGGCGTTGCCCTTGAGGGACTTTCACCGGCAAAATTGCACCGGCGGGAGGCTTCAGCTTCCAAAGCACTAATGGGGCCCCAGGATGTTCTCGAGGCTTCAACCTTGGCAGAACTACTGGTGCCATGCTCTGGGGTTCCGGCCGCTTCATCTGGCACCAATACCCAAGCATCGGCAGCGTTGATAGGCCAGAGGTTCTTGGCCATTGAACGCAGTCTGGCGGCTCTTCTCACGGCCTCGATGCCCCTGAAACCGCTTCAGAGAATTCAACCGGTACTGGCACCGACTGCAGTACCGGCACCAACTGCATCGATATCGGCAGGTATTTTACCAGGACCAAGTCATCGGTCTCTATCCGGCATTGATAAGTCGGTACCGGACCACTCCGATGCCGACTTCGATTGGTACCGGTACCGTGCCTTGCACGATCACCCAGATCGGAGATACTTTGAATCCTCGGATGAGTCTGAAGACTCTGAAAGCTCTGCCGATACCAGAGTACTTCTTCCTGAGGATTCCTCTTCTCCTCAGAATAGGATGTCTCCACCAGAGGATATGTCCTTTCAGGATTTTATCCGAGATGTGGCCCAAGGTCTTTCCATCACAGTGGCTCCTGAAAAAGAGCCTAGGGCAAAGGAATTAGAAATTCTACAATACCCTAAAGCTCCCAAGTAGGCAGCTACCATACCTATTCATGAGATCTTGCATGATCTTATGTTAAGGATGTAGGAAACACCTCTGACCACATCTCCTCACTCTCGAAGACTCGACACCATGTTCCTCCTTGTCCTGGGTTTCAGAAGACTCAATTACCACACCATTCCATGGTGGTGGAATCAGCCATGAGACGGATAAAGGGTTCAAAAAGGCATGCATCTAATCCTCCAGGACGAGAGTGTAGGACTCTTAACGCCTTTGGACGTCGATCCTTCCAGGCTTCCATGCTTTCTGCTAGGATCAGTTCCTATATCTTGTATATGGGAATGTTCCTTAAGGAAGTCACAGGAGACTTAGAGCTTATGAGCTTTCTGGGGAAAGGGGGGGCTCTTCCGAAGGGATGGGCTTCATCTTAATCAGGATGGGACCAGACTGATGGCATTAAACTTTAAAAAAGAGATAGAGAAGCTTTTAAACTAGAAAATAGGGGAAAGCCGACAGTCACCCAAGAGCGCATGGTTCGGACAAAGGTATCCTTGAAGGATACTACCAAAAGCAGTGAGGTTCCAAAAGGGAGTATAGTAGCCCAAATGCCCTTGAGTAAGGAGCAGACAGAGCATAAAGATTCCCAATTACCCATGCCTACCAATAGCCAGATTAATATTAATAAAATACAGTCTCTAAAATGCTTGTATGCCAATGCTAGAAGTCTAAACAATAAGATGGGAGAATTAGAATATATAGCACTAAATGAGAGGTTAGATATGATTGCACTCTCAGAGACATGGTGGAAGGAGGATAACCAGTGGGACACTGTGATACCTGGATACAAACTATATCGTAATGATAGAGCTGAACAAATTGGTGGAGGGGTTGCGCTCTATGTTAGAGAGGGCATTGAGTCAGAAAGGATTAAAGTTTTGTAGGGAACAAAATTTGCTGTAGAATCTCTATGGATTGAAATTCCATTTATGAAGGGGAAGGTGATGGCAGTGGGAGTATACTATCGACCGCCTGGCCAGAATGAACAAATGGATGATGAAATGCTCAAAGAAATCAAGGAAGCTAACAAAAGCCACAACAGAGTAGTAGTAATAATGGGTGATTTCAATTACCCCGGTATCGACTGGGACAGTGTCACAGCAGGACAAGCTAACGAGATAAAGTTTCTAGATGAAATAAATGACTGCTTCTTGGAGCAGCTGATTCATGAACCAACCAGAGGGGAAGCCATACTGGACCTAGTCCTTAGTGGAACGCCAGATCTGGTGCAAGAAATAAGGGTGTTGGGACCACTTGGCAATAGTGATCATAGTATGATCATGTTTGATTTAATCAGTGGAGGACAGATAGTAAAGGAATCCACAGTACTACCTTTTAACTTTCAAAAGGGAGACTATGATAGAATGAGGAATATAGTTCGGAAAAAACTAAAAGGAGCGGTTCCAAAGGTTAAAGACTTACAGCAAGCTTGGGTGTTATTTAAAAATACTATCCTCGAAGCCCAGACCAGCTGTATTCCACGCATTAAGAAAAGTGGAAGAAAGTCCAAAAAACTGCCAGCATGGTTTAAAGGTGAGGTCAGAGAGGCTGTTGCTGCCAAAAGAGCAACCTTCAGGAAATGGAAAAAAAGAGCCAAATGATGAAAACTGGAAACAGCACAAGCACTGGCAAGTTAAATGCAAAGCATTGATAAGGCAGGCAAAGCGGGAATTTGAGAAGAAACTTGCTACGGAAGCAAAAACACGAAATAAAGACTTTTTCAAGTACATTCGTAGCAAAAGGCCTGTGAGAGAGTCAATTGGACCGTTAGATGATAGAGGGGTAAAAGGGGCAGTAAGAGGAGACAAGGCTATAGCAGAGAGACTGAATGAATTCTTTGCTTCGGTCTTTACTGAGGAAGATGTAGGGATGTTACCCAAGACTGAAGTGGTATTTAAAGGTGATACTGCAGAGGAATTGAGAGAAATATCGCTACACCGGGAAGATATATTACAACTATTTGATAAACTGAATAGTAGCAAATCACCTGGACCGGATGGTATACATCCCAGAGTGTTGAAAGAACTGAAATATGAGATTGCAGACCTGCTATTGGTAATCTGTGAACTTTCATTAAAATCATCTGTAATACCTGAAGATTGGAGGGTCGCCAACGTAACACCAATTTTTAAAAAGGGTTCCAGGGGTGACCCGGGAAATTACAGACCGGTGAGCCTGACGTCAGTACCAGGGAAAATGGTAGAAACCATCATAAAGAACAAAATTACACAGCATGTAGATAGTCATGGCCTAATGGGAGACAGCCAACATGGCTTTAGACAAGGAAGATCTTGTCTTACTAATCTGATCTGTTTTTTTGAAGGTGTGCATAAACAGGTAGACAAAGGTGAGTCGGTTGATATAGTGTATCTGGACTTTCAGAAAGCTTTTGACAAGGTCCCCCATCAGAGACTTTTGGCAAAGCTAAAAAGTCATGGGATAGGAGGCAGTGTACTATTGTGGATCGGGAACTGGTTAAAAGATAGAAAGCAGAGGGTAGGGCTAAATGGCCAATATTCCCAATGGAAAAAGGTGAATAGTGGAGTACCCCAGGGATCTGTACTGGGTCCGCTACTTTTTGACATATTCATAAATGACCTGGAAAAGGGAATAACTAGTGAGGTTATCAAATTTGCAGATGACACAAAACTGTTTAAAGTTGTTAAAACCCAAGAGGATTGTGGAAAACTGCAGGAGGATCTGGATAAATAGGAAGACTGGGCATCCAAATGGCAGATGAAATTTAATGTGGACAAGTGCAAAGTTATGCACCTAGGAAAGAACAACCCACACTATAGTTACACGATGCAAGGCTCCACATTAGAAACCACCACCCAGGAAAAAGATTTAGGAGTCATCGTGGATAACATGTTAAAACCCTCCGCCCAATGTGCAGCGGCGGCCAAGAAAGCAAATAGAATGCTAGGTATCATAAGGAAAGGGATGGAGAATAAAACAAAGGATATTATAATGCCTCTGTATCGCTCCATGGTACGACCGCACCTTGAATATTGTGTGCAATTCTGGTCACCGTATCTTAAAAAGGACATAGAGTTATTAGAAAAAGTACAGAGAAGAGCCACCAAATTGGTGAAGGGGATGGAAGGCTACTCCTATGAAGAGAGGCTAAAAAGGTTAGGGCTCTTTAACCTGGAAAAGAGACGGCTGAGGGGAGATATGATAGAGGTCTATAAATTAATGAATGGAGTGGAACGGATAAACGTGGATCAATTGTTTACGCTATCAGAATATAGAAGGACTAGGGGACATGTAATGAAGCTAAGGGGTAAACTATTTAAGACAAATAAGAGAAAATATTTCTTCACTCAACGTGTAATCAAACTCTGGAATCTGTTACCGGAGGATGTAGTAAGGGCTGTTAGTATAGCTGGGTTTAAAAAAGGTTTGGACAAGTTCCTGGAGGAAAGGTCCATAAACCACTATTAAAAAGGGACCCAGGATATCAATGCTTGACATAGTACAAGCACTGCAGAACCTGTGTCTTTTGGGGAAACTGCTAGGTACGTATGACCTAGATTGGCCACTGTTGGAAACAGGATACTGGGCTTGATGGACCTCGGTCTGACCCAGTATGGCATTTCTTATGTTCTTATGTTCTTATTAGCCCTCTCGTTCCTGATGATAAAAGGCAAGATTATCTTGCTCTTGTTAAGCATGCTCAGGATGTTTCCAAGTTTGTGAATCGTGCAGCCTTTGACTGCTTTGAATGCATAAGCAGAACCTCTGCCATTGCCATAAGTGCACGTAGAATTGCCTGGTTCCAGGCATCTGATTTGGAAATCTGGGTACAGGACAAACTGGGGAATATACCTTGCACAGGGGAGAATCTCTGGCAAGAATTGGCAGGAAAAAGCTAATGAGATAGATGCTGACAATATCACTTTGGATAGATTGTCCTAAATCTACAGCTGATCCTGCGAGGAAAAGATCCTCTAAGAAACCATTCTTCAGCAAGAAGAAAAAGTTTTATCCCTCCTATACCCAGCAGGGACATCGTTTAGGTCAGTCTGCCCAAAAGGGACAGCAGCAACAACCTAGGCAACAAAGGAAGCCAAAAGCAGCTAAGCCTCAACCGGCTCAGCAGACTCAGCCTCCACAGGGGCTTTGACTCCTATCTAGAGAACTTTGCCTTCCTGGCCCTGAACGGCCCAGAAACCTCCACAATCCCAGGAAGGTTATGTCGTTTTGCCCCCAGATGGGGTCAGATAACAGCAGAAAATTGGACTCTTGTCTATTGTAAGAGAGGGGTACAAGCTTAATTTCCTCAGCATGCTCCCTCCTACAATGGTAAGACAGTTCATTTCTCAGACCTCGCTCAATGACCAGTTAGGTCAAGAGGTCACTGTGCTCCTTGCTCAAGGGGCAGTAGAAGAAGTACCCATTTCCCAACGGGGTACAGGGTTTTACTCCCCCTATTTCCTTATTCCAAAGAAAACAGGAGGACACAGACCCATTCTAGACCTCAGAGAATTGAACTAATTCCTGTTCAGAGAGAAGTTCAAAATGATTTCTCTAGAAACTCTGCTGCCATACCTTCAGAGTCAGGATTGGCTTTGTTCTCTAGATCTCAAGGATGGATACACTTATGTTCTCATCCATCCAACTCACCGAACGTTCCTTCGATTCCTGTTTCAAGGGAAGCACTACCAATACAGGGTTCTTCCTTTAGGCCTGGCCTCTGCACCAAGGGTGTTCACAAAATGCATGGTTGTGGTAGCAGCATTTCTCCGCACCCTGGGAATATTCTTCTTCCCTTACTTAGATGACTGGCTCATTCAAGCCCCTTCAGAGCCAGAGGCCAAGGTTGCTCTGTCTCGCACAATGCGCATCCTTCAGTGTTTGGGACTTGTCATAAACTTCCAAAAGTGCAACCTTGCTCCCACTCAATGCCTAGAGTTTATAGGAGCTTCTCTGGATACCAGACAGACAAGGGCCTACCTTCCACAGTCCCGCTGCCTTCGCATTGTGCAGTTAGCTTCCCAAGCAGTGCTAAAACCTCACCTCACTGCTCGGGAAACGCTACAGTTGCTAGGCCACATGGCATCCACCGTTCATGTGGTTCCTTATGCTTGCCTTCACATGAGGGCAGCCCAGTGGACCTTATCCACTCAGTGGACTCAGGCGTCATGTTGCCTGTCGGACAAAATAGCAAACTCAGATCGCCTTATTTTGTCCCTCTAATGGTGACAGTCACTCAAAAACCTTTTGGTGGGGTCTCCTTTTCAGCAACCCCCACTCCAAGCCACTCTAACAAGAGATGCTTCACAGGTGGGTTGGGGAGCCCACCTGCAAGGCCTCTCTACCCAGGGTACCTGGACTCCACAGGAGACCTAGCTCCATATCAATCTCCTGGAGCTCAGAGCAATCTTTTTCCTTGCTCTTCGAGTATTTCACACCCAGCTCAGCTACAAGACAGTCCTAGTTCAAACGGACAATCAAGTAGCTATGTTCTGTGTGAAGAAATAGGGCGGCACAGGCTCTCTGTCGCTCTGCAACAAAGCTTTGCGAGTATGGGCCCTCGCCAGAGAGCATCAGATTCATCTCCTTGTGGTGTATCTTCCAGGCATTCAAAACTCTTGGGCAGACAGACTCAGTTGAGTTCTGCTTCCACACGAATGGTCTCTCCATGCAGACCAGGTGGCCAATATTTTTCAAATTTGGGGAACCCCGGACATAGACCTCTTTGCAAGTCCGCTGAATGCCAAACTTCCCCGGTTCTGTTCCAGAATTCCGGTTCGAGGTTGTCAGGGCAGGGATGCTTTCCTCCTCCATTGGCGTCAGGACTTCCTGTATGCCTTTCCACCCATTCCCCTAATTCCCAAAACCCTGTTCAAGCTTCAGAGAGACAGAGGTCATATGATCCTCATAGCTCCACGTTGGCCACGGCAAATGTGGTACCCTCTGCTCCTACATCTCTCTCAAGCTCCGCCTCTGGAGTTAAGATTTGCTCCAGATCTCCTTTCTCAAGAGGACGGGATGCTGTGGCATCCCAATCCCCAGTCTCTGCATCTCAGGGCCTGGTTGCAGAAAGCCTAGAACTTCACGGTCTTAACCTTTCCAAGCAGGTGAAGGATATCCTTCATGCTTCCAGGAAACCTTCCACAAGACGCTCTTATGCATTTGAGTGGAAAAGGTTTACCATATGGTGCTCGCAGAAGGGTCTTGACCCTCTTGCGATAACTCTGGAATCATTACTAGAGTATCTCCTTCATTTGTCTAATACAGGGCTTAAGACCAATTCAGTGAGAGTTCATTTGAGTGCTTTTGCAGCTTCTTTCAAGCCTCTATATGACTAACCTATTTCCTCTCACCCTCTCATAGTGAGATTTATGAGAGGCCTTCTTTTAACTAAGCCTCCCATTAAGCCACCACTGGTGGCATTGGACTTAAATCTGGTTCTTGGGCAGCTCCTGAAGCCGCCTTTTCAACCATTAGCTACTACCTCTTTGAAATCCCTTTCCTGGAAGGTCATCTTCCTTATTGCAATCACATCAGCACGTCACATCAGTGAAATGCAAGCATTGGTGGCTGATCCTCCTTATACAAGGTTCCATCATGATAAGGTAGTCCTTAGGACTCATCCACACTTTATGCCAAAGGTGGTATCACCTTTTAATTTAAACCAAGCGGTTTACCTTCCTGTATTTTTCCCAAGGCCTCACGCCTCAAATGCATAAAGGAATCTTCATACTTTAGATTGTAAAAGGGCTTTAGCCTTTTACTTGCAAAGGACACAGCAACATAGAAAATCCTCTCAACTCTTTGTTGCTTTTGATCCTAGTCATTTTGGACTTCCAGTCTCCAAAAGGACACTGTCCAGCTGGATTGCACAGTGTATATCTTTTGCCTATGAGAGTAAGAACCTTCCTCTTGAAGGCCATGTCACAGCTCACAATGTGAGAGCCATGGCAGCCTCAATGGCTCATCTTCACTCTGTGTCTATCGACGATATCTGTCGAGCAGCTACTTGGGCTTTGGTTCATACCTTTACAGCCCATTACTGCTTAGACAAGGACTCCCGCTGGGATGCCTTGTTTGGTCAGACTCTTCTTAGAAACATAGAAATGTGATGACAGAAAAAGACCAGATTGCTTATCTAGTCTGTCCTTCCATATCAACAACTACAACAGTCCCCTTTTTACCTTTTAGAGATCCTCTGTGTTTGTCCCATGCTTTTTGAATTCAGTTACTGCCCTCATCTCTACCACCTCCACTGGGAGACTATTCTACGGATCCACTACTCTTTCCGTAAAGAAATATTTCTGCATTTCTATATATGACTCCTGAATCTATCTCCCTTCATCCTCATCCCATGTCCCCTCGTAGCAGAACTTGCTTTCAATTGAAAGAGGCTCTCTCCCTGAACATTTATGCCATGGAGGTATTTAAACATCTCAATCATGTCACCTCTATCCCGCCTTTCCTCTAAGGTGTACATATTAAGATCCTTCAGTCTGTCCTCATATGCTTTATAATGAAGACCACCAATCATTTTAGTAGCCACCCTTTGCACCGACTCCATCCTGTTCACATCCTTTTGAAGGTGCGGTCTCCAGAATTGCACACTATACTCCAAATAAGGTCGCACCAAAGACTTATTCAGAGGCATTATCACCTCCTTTTTTCTGCTAGCCATTCCTCTCTGTATGCACCCAAGCATCCTTCTAGCTTTTGCCATCGCCTTTTCTGCCATCGCCTGTTTAGCTACTTTAAGATCATCAGACACAACCACACCTAGGTCCCGCTCTTCTTTAGTGGACAAAAGTACTTCACCCCCTATACTATATTGCTCCCTTGGATTGCTGCAGCCCAAATGCAAGACCTTACATTTTTTAACATTAAATCCCAGCTGCCAAATTCTAGACCATTCTTCAAGCTTAGCTAGATCCCGCCTCATGTTATCTACACCTTTCTGGGTGTCGACTCTATTGCAGAGTTTGGTATCATCTGCAAAGAGGCAAACCTTACCTGACAGCCCTTCCGCTATATCACTAATAAAGATGTTAAAAAGAATCAGACCAAGGACAGATCCCTGGGGCACACCACTGGTAACATCCTTCTCCTCAGAGTGAGCTCCATTTACTTGTACTCTTTGTCGCCTCCCACCCAACCAATTTCTAACCCAAGCAGTAACTTTAGGGTCCATCCCTAGGGTGCTCAGTTTGTTTATAATTCGCCTGTGAGGAACAGTGTCATAGGCTTTACTGAAATCTAATTATACCACATCTAGGGCTCTCCCTCGGTCCAACTCCCTGGTCACCCAGTCAAAGAAATCAATCAGATTTGTCTGACAAGACCTGCTTCTGGTGAATCCATGCTGCCTCGGATCCTGTAATCCGCTGGACTACAGAAACCTCACTATTTTCTCTTTCAGGAGCGTTTCCAATAATTTACTCACCACCGAAGTTAAACTAACCAACGTGTAGTTTTCAACCACATCCTTACTTCACTTTTGTGTAAAGGCACCACATGAGCCTCTCTCCAGTCCTTTGGCACCACTCCCGACGCCAACGAGGCATTGAAAAGTCAGTCAGTGGAGCTGCTAGAACGTCCCCAATTTCCCTCAGTATTCTAGGGTGTATCCCATCCGGTCCCATCGCTTTGTCTACTTTAAGTTGAGCTAGTTTCTCATGAACAGTGTTCTGAAAATTGTTGAAGATATCCCTTGTTTCTGTTCCTGTTTGTGGGTGTTTTCTGAGGTCCTGCTCCTGGTTCTTCATCTGTGAACACAGAACAGAAATATTTGTTAAGCAATTCCGCTTTATCCTTATCAGCTTCTACATATTCCTCCCCTACACCCTTGAGTCTGACAATACCACTTTTGCCCTTCCTCTTCTCACTAATATGAATATCCCCTTTCAGTTTTGCCCACTGTTTTTCTACATCCCCCAGCTGTTCCCATCCCGCTAACGATTCCCTGAGGTATTGGCCCATCTTCGAAAAGTTAGTCTTCCTAAAGTCTAAGATCCTCACCTTTGAATGGATTCTAACAGCCCTAGTCCTAATCCTGAACCACACCAACTGGTGATCAATGGATGCAAAATGATCTCCCACAACAACATCAGAAACACTTTCACCATTGGTAAGCACCGAGTCCAGTATGGCCCCTTCACGTGTGGGGTCTGTTACCAATTGCCTGAATAGTTCTCCCTGTAGAGAATCCAGGATCTCCTTACTTCTAGATGATACTGCAGCAGGAATGTGCCAGTCAACATCTGGCATATTGAAATCTCCAATCAGTAGCACTTCCCCTTTCCTAGCAATGCTGCGTATGTCTTCAATTAACTCTCTGTCCACCTCTTCCTCTTGTGAGGGAGGTCTGTATATCACCAATGCAAATAGATTTTTCTTTCCCTCTTTCTAGTTTAACCCACAATGCCTCCTCTCCCTTTTAAGCTCTGTAATTCCAAAGCTTTAATAGTAGTTTTTACATATAGTGCCACTCCTCCTCCCCTTCTTCCTCTCCTGTCCTTTCTGAATAAAGTATAGCCAGGTATAGTTACATCCCATTCATGGTTTTCTGTGAACCATGTTTCCGTATCTGCCACTAAATCCAAGTCAGCCACTCCCACCAAAGCTTTAACATCAGGGATCTTATTTCCCATGCTACGGGCATTTATACACACTGCTTTCCATATGTTACCCCTGTTATCCATTTCCATAAAGGTATTTAATGTATCACGTCTTCGGTAGTAGCCAGTCTACTACCGAAGACGTGTCGACCTTTCTTGGACAGATTAATGCCATCTCTGCTCTGCAACCCTTGGAACAGCATCCCATGGTCTAGGAAACCAAGACGCTCTCGATGACACCATCCACGCAGCCATGCATTCATCTCCAGGATGCGAGCCTCTCTGCCTTGGCCTTTACCTTCAACAGGGAGGATTGAAGAGAACACCACCTGTGCACCTAACTGCTTCACCCCTCTGTCCCAGAGCCATAAAGTCACTTTTGATACGTTCCGAGGTATACCTGGCAGTATCATTTGTTCCAACATGGATTAGCAACATTGGGTAATAGTCAGTGGGCTTGATGAGTCTCGGCAAACTCTCCGTAACATCTTGGATTTTGGCACCAGGCAGAGAGCATACCTCTCTGGACATCAAGTCTGGTCGGCAGATGGATTTATTTATTTAATTGGATTTCTATACCGCCTTATCATACAATCAAAGCGGTCTTACAAACAAAGATATTAAGAGTATTAGTGAGAAAATGTAAAGAAATAAAAGTTAAAGTTATGGTATAATGCGTTAGAGTGAGTTGCATTATCTACATAGTGAGCTATACTATAATGTGAGCTATTATACAATATGTATATGATTTACATTCCAGACAAATTAAGTTAGTTAATTGCATGACCGTAGTGTTCTATAAACAAAGATGTTTTCAGTTGCTTTCTAAAGTCATTGATGTCCTGAGCTGCTCTCAGCTCATTAGGTAGAGAGTTCCAGATGGAAGGTGCAGCAAAAGAGAAAGCCCTTTCAGAGGTGTCTTTACGTGTTTTTCTGACATCATTTGATAAGCTGATTCTGTTGTCAGATCCTCTTCTTCTAGGTCTGTTGCTAATATCTGACTGTATGAGATATGTCAGGCATTCTGCAGAATATTGTTGTTTTATCTTGAAAATATAAATTATAGTTTTATATTTTACACGTGAAGCTATAGGTAACCAGTGAAGCTCTTTCAAGATGGGAGTTATATGTTCTCTACTTGATAGACCAAAAACTATACGTGCAGCAGTATTCTGCGCCAGTTGTAAAGGCTTAAGTGCTTGCTTAGGTAAACCCAGATATATTGGATTACAGAAGTCAAGTAATGGAGTAATCAATGCTTGACAAACATTTCTGAAGTGAACAGTATCAAGAAGCGGCCTTAGTCTTTTGATGAGCTTCATTCTGTAATAAGCGCTTTTAATTGTCTTATTTATGTGTGATCTGAGATTCAACTCATTATCCAGAGTAACTCCAAGATATTTCACTTCTGATTTAATAGAAATAGTTGAGTTATCTATTTTGATGTCAGTACCCCTCAGAAGAGAGTCTCCAACCACAACTACCCTTCGTTTCCTTGTGGTCACTGATTCTGCAACTTTGGGGTACTTGAGCTCTGGTTCTTCCCTTTCCAGGGTTGCTTTCACCACCTCCACTTCCAGGGCTGCATAGTGGTTCTTCATTTCAAGGGCTGGAGAAGTTGGATTGGTGATTTTGCAGGCCCTGGTGACTTGTGTCCAACCATCGACATTCTGTTGGCACACATCTTATCCTCTGCTGGAGAGCTTGGTTGCTGCAAGAAGCATCTCATCAATGTACTTCTCACTGTCTTGAATGCTTCTCAGCCTCGCCACCTCCTCTCTGAGTTCCTCCACTTGTTTCCTCAGAGCTTCAGCATGCAGGCACCCTGAACATGGAACTGGTCCTTCAACTGGCATTAGGACCTCTGTCTGGACCGAGGCAGAAGCTGTAACGGGGGCAACAGCTTTAGCGATACGATTTTTCCCAGCTATTTTTCTGTTCGTGGAGCTTAGGTATATGTTAAAGAAAAAGAGAGAGATCTACCAAGTACCAGCCAGTTTCCCAGCTGTCCTTTCAGAGAAAAAGCAGTTAAATCTCTTTAATTATATTCAAAATGTGCTGGTCCAGTTCTCTGTGTTTTGTTAAATGGGGAGGTGCCCTATAAAGCAAGACTGCTCACTAGGGGTGGGTAGGGAGGGAACTAACACCTGATTAGGTGTTAGCAGTTCCCAAAGCTGAGGAGGTTACTAGAGTTCAACAACCTACTCTGCTCAAGGAAAGATCCACTACAGCACCAAAAAGAAAGTAACCTTGCTTTAAAAATATACAAAAACCCTTTTAAGAGCTCCCAGTCAGAGAGCTAGCAATTTAATAAAATAAACCCTCAAATCCTTACTGTTGGTTGATCTGTAGAGCCCCTGTTTAGGAAAGCCTCAACAGGGCAGGGCACTGGAGCCTTTTATGCAGGCCTCAGCTGCTCTCAGGTAATCAGGCCCACTAACTCCTGATTAGGTGTTAGCAGTTCCCAAAGCTGAGGAGGTTACTAGAGTTCAACAACTTACTCTGCTCAAGGAAAGTTCAACACCTGTTCCACACTTAATCAACTCCTACCCGCCATCACTGGTAGGATGCCAGAGATCCATGGAGGGAAGTGGAGCCCTTTCACAAGGGCACACAACTTTCTGGGGCCATCTCCCTGGCATCTGCAGCTAGGGAGTCCCCATATGTGAAGACCACATTCCTGCTTGTTCCTGGAGATAGCATAGTTACTCACCTGTAACAGGTGATCTTCGGGAACAGCAGGAATTTAGTCTTCACAACCCACCCACCACATCTAGGAGCTGTATCTCTCTCTCTTTCTCTCTCTCTTTCCTGCTCTCTTTTGTCTCAGCTATAAACTCAACTGGAGCGGGACAGTTGGTAAAGGCAGGAAGGCAGCACGCAGGCGCTGTGGGATGCTCCCAAAAGTTTTCCTATTGGACGCTGGGGAGCGTTCCCGCGCAGGCTCCGTCGGTACTGACGATACCCATATGTGAAGACTAAATTCCTGCTGTTCCCAGAGATCACCTGTTACAGGTGAGTAACTATGCTATATAGCATACTCCACAGCATTAAAGTCCATCCTCCCTTGTAATATTATGATATTGTTTAACTAGAATTTGTTCTATCAGCCCCACATCCATTAGAACAAGTTTCTGAAATTTACTTAGAGCTGGATCCATATTTCCTGACGGGACCTACTTTGAGGGAGGTCATACTAATGAACGATTTGTTCTGTGAAAAAAATACTATGAAATCTAATCCATAATTTCCAAAACAAATCTGAATAAGCCTGCCCTGGTGCGAAATGGGTCATAGAGGACTGTTAGCACAAACAATAAACCAAGATTGAAGACTTTTTCTTGGACTTCATTTTATTGCATCAGTGTTTAATGACTACTGTTATCTGAACCAGGACCAGGTCATTGGCCCATGCCAATTTGCCATTCCCATTCTTCTACATCCTCTGCCTTGATATCTTCCATCAGAAAGTTGGTATCTTGAAAACCCTGTTTCCTCCTAAACCATCGCTCATCATCACTTCGATTTGGTTTCCCAGAGGAAAAATCAAATGTCACTGATTTTCTTCCCACTAGTAAATATTATCTCTTTGGTAATCTGTTTGGTCATGTTTACATTTTGTAACCTTATTTGGCTTCAGTGACTCCCTAAATTGATCAACTTTATATTTTAATTTTTTTATATTATCAAAATTCTCAGGTGATATTTCCATTTTTTATTTGAGTCTCCAACTGCTTAACTAATTCTGATTTTCCTGCTGATTAATGGATTCAACTAACAAAGCCATCAAATCTTTGCACATTTACTTAATATACCATTCCACTTCAGCATAAACTGTTCTTCTTGAATACATAATTTTGGTTCTATAAGGGCTCTCAAACTCCTCAGTATTATATTCTGTTTCATACATTGCACCAATGGCACCCCATGTAATTGAGCCCATAACCATTTTTTTAAGCTCAGTTATTTCTGACCATGAAACAGATATAGTGGCTGTGTTGGCCTCATCAAACAGAGCAGCCCATTATGTAATCAGTTGATCTTCTGAATATGCAAATGTCTCCATACGACTGGATGTAGCCACTGTAGAATCATTTGTGCCGCCAATTCCATATGACCCACCCATATGTTGCACTAGGATAGGCAGATTTTTTGCGGGGAAGTTACAGATTAGATTGTTCTGAAAAAGTGCTATTTTAACAGATGTGTCATTAACATGACCCCCTTTGAAGTGGGTCCCATTGGGAAATATGGATCCATCTCAAGAGTACATTTCAGGAACTTGTTTTAAGGGATGTGGGGCTGATGGAATAAATTCCAGTTAAGCAATCTTATAATAGCACGATTTTAATGGCATGGATTATGTTACATAATATTGAAAAATTTTAAGATAAAAGAAAAATACAATTAAAAAATTGGCCTAAATAAAAAGGACCATGGAATTGTGATAGCAAAATTGTATTACTCTCACACAAAAAAGTAAAACTGAAAAGCTCTAACCTCTTTAGCCTTTCCTCATAGGAGAGTCATTCCAGCTCCTTTATCATTTTGGTTGCTCTTCACCAGAATTTCATGCAATACTCTAGGTGCAGTTGCATCATGGAGCGATACAGAGGAATTATGATATCCTTTGTTTTATTTTCTATTCCTTTCCTAATGATGCCTAACATTCTCTTTGCTTTTTTGGCCATTGCTGCATGCTGAACAGACGATTTCAATGTGCTATCTATGATCACACCCAGATCTTTTTCCTGGGGATGATTCCTAATGTGGAATCTAGCAAATGTAATATGTGCCTTCAAGCAAAAACTGACTCCTGGGTTTTTCTTGGCAGTGTGACTGGAAGTAGATTGCCAGGCTGTTCTTCTGAGGCAATAGAGGGTCAAGTGACTTGCCCAAGGCCATAAGGAGTGCTAGTGGGAATCAAACCCTGGTCGCTTGGTTACTAACCATTAGGCTACTCCTCTACTCTGTGGAACCTAGCATTATGTATGTATAGTTTGGGTTATTTTTTCTCTACATCCATCACTTTGCACTTGCCCACATTAAGTTTCATCTCCATTTGGACGCCCAGTCTACCAGTCTCACATTGTCCTTCTGTAATTTCTCACAATCCCCATGCGATTTAACACTCCAAATAATTTTGGATCATCTGCAAATTTAATCACCTCATTTGCTGTTCCCAGTTAGAAAGCACCAGTCCCCCCAAGAGATCCCTGGGATACTCCACTATTCACCTTACTCCACTGAGAAAAATTGACACATGTCCATCCTGCAGTGACTTGGACTCCCTCACCCTTAAGGCATGAACACTGCCTCTACAGCATCCCAGGTGCAAGAGCTGGTCTTTGAAATCAAATTGTTTTGAAATGTGATTCATACCACTAGGCTGGCTCTGTACCTTGATTTTAAGTGAGGTGGTTGTAAATCTTAAAAAAAAAAGTAATGACAAATCACATATGTTCTAACAATATGTACAAAAAATGATCACGTCAAAAACTGGACAAAATGAGAGTAATTTTATAAGGAGCCACCTAATGTTGTGGCCAATTTATGTGTGTAAATCATAGTATTTTAGTGAGTTATTTGCATAAACCACTAGAGGGAGGAGTGGTCTAGTGGTTAGAACAAGGTACTTCAGGCCGGAGGGCCGGGGGTTCAAGTCCCACCTGGGGACAGCAGTCTTAGGCCGGAGGGACTGGGATTTCTAGTCCTATAGACATTCCTTGTGGTCTTGGGCAAGCCACTTAACCCTCCATTGCCCATGTTCCCTGTAAGTATTAGCATATGTGTCTCATATCCCCTCGTGTTAAATGTATCCCCCAATTGACCGCTTTGACCCAGTGAAAAGCGGGATATAAATACATTTATGCATGTAACTGAGGCAGCCACAATTCTTTTTTTGTTTCCAAAGATTTATTGAAGCAATGACAGGTTGCTCATACACTGACTGGCAACTTAAGCAGTTTTATTGGAATTCAGAGATTTTCAGAACATTACTGCAAAGAAGATATTGCCATCAGAAAGTCTGTAATCTTGGAACTCTATTGTAGACTCAAGTTCTTCGTTTGTATGACCAAAACACTGCAATCTAGTTTAATCCTATCTTGCGCTCTTGTATTAACTGCGAAAGGCACTTGAAGACCGTTCTACAACAGTGTCATCTTGCTGCTAAATGTCCTTGTTTCTGTTCCAATGAAAATATATTTCTAGGCTGACATGCGCTTCACTGTAGATCGTCGTTGTCATGGTGCTGAGACATTTCATTGCCTTTTTTTTGGGCATAGATCTTCGATATTGCCAATGTGATCAAAGATGACAACTTCATAGTGATTCAGTTCTCCTCAGTAGTGTTATATGCGGCTGATGAGAGCAGAGCTCACACGGATTACATTGTGCCTCCAGAGTGCCCTCCAGCTGTGCAGAAGGGAGAGTGCCATGTGAACTTCATCCGAAAGGTAAGTGTGCCTGTCGCCCTGCTTGGTCACTTTACAAGCTTTTTGCAGTTGCAAGGAATGTACAAGTTGCTGTCATTCATTCTGTCGGCAATCCTCAGTGTTTCACTAAAGAACTAGAGCAGTGCTTCTCAAACCAGCCCTTGGGGAATGTCTAGCCAGTCAGGTTTTCAGGATATCCACAATGGATGCGCCAGACCGGCATTTAGTGCCATGACTATGCTCTTTGGTGCCCGTGTGTACGCTCATGGCCCTGCGCCCCTCCAAGAGGAGGAAGGTCAGAAGCAGCAGGCCATGGTTTTAACGCCATGGACACCAAAGTGGGGTACAAAGCCACTGTGCCACCCACCAAGGCAAGCGCCTATCCTGCCCAATGGACGCGTCAGACCGGCCAAATAGCCCCCTGTGTATATTTCATTGTAAACATTCCCTGGTAAGGTGGTCTAAAAGATTTCATAAATAAAGTCCATTGAACATTACTCTCTGTAATAGTATATGTGCAGTCAGCTGTACTTATTCATATGTAGTGGGGGGGGGGGGAAGGAATTGGGATGGGGTAGGAGGGGAAATATATGTAGGGATGGCGTTCTAAAATCTTCATGGCTACTTTGCTGTGGGTATTCCCCTCCTCTACTGGCCTGAACTTTAAAAAGGAAACCTGGAAGAACATTGTTTGTAGCTTCCCTTTGACAATTTGCTCATAGGTTCGCAGGTAAAATGAATCCCTAGGCTTGCAAGCCCCATGGGCAGCCTATAGATTATCTCCTACAAAGGATGGGTTAGAGACAGAACTCGAAAGGTTATTTAATGCTACCGAGTCAGTGACATTGCTTCCACCCTGCTTATGAGAACTCCTTGCTTTAAATAGAAACGTGGACAGCTGTCTTGGTTATTCCTGGAAGGGAAGTTGCTGTAACTGATTTTAACATTTTCCCCTTCTCGTAAATTCTCAAAGCCCAATAAAAGGAATATAGTAATCTGCAGAGCTCTCAAAGAGGATATTTTTCTAAATTCATGACATTAAAATGCAATCGTGGACAATTTGAAATAAGGCTAATTGGGAACCCTCCACTCCAAAATTACCCGTTTTATTTTATTTACTTTTATTTTAAAAATTTGTTAACCGCCTTATGCACACGACATTCAGAGCGATGTACAGAAGATAAAACAGCAACACAATATTCTGCCACAGTCCCTTCCAGCAGGACCCCCAAACCATCCCAAAATAAAAATAAAATTTAAATTTAAAATAAAGCACAAAACACAAGGAGACTACTGTTGCCAACTATTGCCCCACTGGATCAACATCCCCCCTGCCATACTACCCACTACCCACCAACCAACCCCATCAGCCTGTTGGAAAAGAGCAAGGTCCTCAGCTGCCTCCAGAATTTTAACAGATCCATCTCTATTTGCAAGGCATTCCAAAGAGCTGGGGCTGCCACGGAAAAACCTCATGCTCCCCAGCACTGCCCCTTTCCTTCAGACTCGAGCAACATTATCCTACTTTCAAAAGAGATCTGAAAACACATCTTTTCTCCACTGCCTTTGACCTCTCCTCCCCTTTTGTGTGACTTCCCTCTCCTCCTCTATCTTGTCTCCCTCTCTCGTTACCCATGTCTAGTTAAGTGTCTTGAGTGCTTTCCTGTCATACTTTGTAACTTACTTTCCTTTTACGGCCCATTGGCCTTCCTGTATATTGATTGATTTTTGTAAACCGCCGTGCTCTAACTGGAACTGCGGTATATCAAGCTAAATAAGCATAAACATAAACAAGCACGGCAGGCGAACCTTGGTAGACTCCAGGATGGTCAACAACTGCACCCCTGTAGACTGGAGAGTCCGCGTGGGCTGCTACCATCGTACCAACTCCTGCAGATATCAAGGCCCTGAGCACCATAACAACTTGAAGACAAGTGTCAGTACTTTGAAAATACACCTTTGCCTAACCGGTAGCCAGTGCAACTGGCACACAACCCCTGCAACCGAATCATCTTTGCATTCCCCCCACCGTCAACTTCGTTCAATCCATGCTAACCGTTTATCCCTCCCCTCACCTTCCCAGGCCCATTTGGAACAGACTCGCCATTCTGCTTTTTTCTGCTTCGGACCTCTCTTATGGAACATGTTACCAGCTCCCCTCCGGTTAGAACCATCTTATCCTCAGTTTAAATCATTACTTAAGACCCATCTATTTCAGAAAGCATATGACCTTTCCCCTGAGGCCCCTCCCTGATTGCCCTGTCTTTGTCTTTGCCCTTTTATAAGTCGTCATTTGTCTCCCCTTGTCTTTATGTCTGTGTTGCCCAGTTGGGCTATGTTTGTCTTATGATTTGGTAATAGTGTGACGTTCCTACTCTGTCCTCTTTCCTTCTTTCCTGTTTATCATTGGCGTTCCTTTTCTTGGTTTGCAGTGTTTAACCCGTTTTCTTGTTATTGTACACCGCTTAATGTTCCCACAATAGCGATTTATCAAATATTGAATAAAGATAAAGATACTTTCCTAAACCCCATAACAGTCTGGCCGCCGTGTACTGAACCATCTGAAAATTCCTCATCAGATAACTCACCAGCCCAACATATAGGGTATTACAATAGTCAAGCCAGGATAACACCAAAGCTTGCACCACCATGCATAAGAACGGCCAAAGTTGTCCGGATAACCCGGGACACCTGCTAATGCAGACTTAGATCTTCATCCAGGAAGACCCCCAGGTGCTGGGTCTCCCCTCTCCAGTCTAGATGAATTCCCCAATAGAGAGGTCTGCCTGCAGACTTATATCCGTCAGTACCCCACCCAAGAGTACCTCAGATTTGGTGACATTAAGAACTAAATGGTGCACGAGTAACCATGCGGCAATATCAGCCAAGTACAGATTGGCATGCTGAAGTACCACAACCTCTTCATCATCCACCAAAATAATCAACTGAATATTATCGACATACAAAAAAATCGAGAACTCATATCTTTGACAAATGCCCGCTACTGGACTCATATAAATATTAGAGGACCGGGGACAAAGCCAACTCCTTTGGGTCCCCACAAACCAGCTTCAACACCATAGAAGACTGAACCCCCCAACATACCCAAAACCGCCTGTCAGACAGAAACAAAGTAATCCATTGGAGGACTGTTCCACCCATTCCTAAGGAATGACAACATATCACCAGAATGTCCCAGTCTACCAGATCAAATGCTGCAGACAAATCCAACGTCACCACCAGAGCAGTTCCCCCCGCCATCCTTTGTCTTCCTGAATAGGTCATAGCGGGATTCTGTACCACAACCCTTCCTAATGCCGGCCTGCCCCCAATCCATTCCCCCTTCTCGATCCAAAAACTCAGCTGAAGTAAAACCATCTTCTCCGCAACCTTAGCCAGATTCAGCAAAGATGAAATAGGGCCTAGATTAGAACACTGCAAGTCCATCCCTTTCTTGGGTATTGGAGTAACCATAGTCTCCTTGAGTTCCATGGGGTAAAACCCCCGACACAGGGAGGTGTTGACCAAGTCAGCCAGCCATGCCAAGACTGACTCTAGAGGTCTGCGCAAGAGCTGCCCAAGGACAGGATCCAAATACATCCAAGTTAGATATAGCCCCTGGAGCAGCTCCTGCACATCGGCCACCAACACACCCGAGAAGGATGTCCACTTCAACCCTGCCACTCCCAGGCTCTCCATACTCCAACCCATTCCCCCTTTTATCCATAATCCCTGCACCTAAACCACAAAATAATCCCAACCTGATTAATATCCACAATCCCACTCCTCTATCCCACCACACCCTGTCGTGAAAGTTGGCGTGCCACATGAAAAACTGCCTGCGGCTTATTACCAGCAGCCAGAATCTGTGTAGAGCATATCCTCCTGTTAGCTTCCTGAAGGCGATGACCAGTCAGTTTCTCTGGCTTCTGGGTTTTAGGACTAGTGGAAACTCCTCTGGTCTCACAGGCTGGTAGAGCTGAGATGGCCAGGATGGCAGCTGGACAGAACAGCACCCTCAGGATTTCTTTTGGCATTCCCGTCTTACTCTGACTTATGTGCTTGCAGACTCATAGACTGAGTGAAAAGGTGTGGTGCCAAGCCCCTCAGCATGGTGCCTAGGGCAGTTGCCTTTCTTGCAGTCCTTTTGTGGTGGCCTTGAAGGTGCCGATAGCTTTTCAGCAGTAGTGCATTATCTCGGGGCTTGACAAATCCCAAGCACTAGGTCACCATGGCAACCAGAAATTTGCACCTGGCACCTGGTATTTTCTTGTACCCCCCTTTTTAAAAAAAAGTAACGCTATCGCCAGGCAAAAAGACAGCTACGATTGTGGGGATAAAGTCCTTCTATCTGACTGCGGCAGCAAATCACATGTTTTGGCACACATGGTCTGTCACTTCTGACCCCCTGGGGTTCAGAAGCAGCAGGCCATGTGTGCCGAAGTCATGGCCTGCTGCCAAGCCTAGTTGTCCTCCCCCAGTCGCCGGAATCAGTGGCAGTGCAACGCGGCACTGTTCAGCACAGCGGGGAAGAACGGAGCAGCTCGGTGCGTGGGTGAGGCGGCAAACCATGTGTGCCAAAGCACATGGTCTGCTGCCCACAGAGATCTGATGCCCTAAGGCAGCTATCGAGCCCACCTAGTGCACCGGCTGACCCTGGACTATGGTTGATATTATGGTTTAGGCACTTGATATACCGCCCTTTACCCTGTGTATCAGAGCAGTTTACAGACTTATGCTAACAGGCACTTTTATTCCCTTGTCCCCGAAGGGCTCACAATCTTCCACAGGCAGAAGAAGACAGCCAGATCGGGGCTTCAAAAAATAAAAAGTTAAATGGAAGAAGAGAGGGAAGTGAAGCAGCAAAATCTTAAGGAGCCAGTAGCTTTAAAAATAAAATAAAAAGGAAGGAAGGAGGTTAGGAGAATGGAGGGCATGGGGGTGGGAGTGCTGGGGGGGGACAGGGAGAAGGGGAGAGAGTCTGCAAGAGGAATAGAGATTGGAGAGGGCTTGGAGAAGGGAAGAAAGAGTGCAAAGTGTTGGAGGTTAAAGGGATGAATGCAGAATGAGAGACTCTTGGCGAAATTAAAAAGTCATGGGATAGGAGGCAGTGTACTATTATGGACTAGGAACTGGTTAAAAGATAGAAAGCAGAGGGTAGAGCTAAATGGCCAATTTTCCCAATGAAGAAAGGTGAATAGTGGAGTACCCCAGGGATCTGTGCTTTGTCTGCTGCTTTTTATAATATTAGTAAATGACCTGGAAATGGGAATAACTAGTGAGGTAATCAAATTTGCAGATGAAACAAATTTATTCAAAATTGTTAAAACCCAGGATGAATGTGAAAAATTGCAAGAAGACCTTGATAAATTGGAAGACTGAATGTTCAAATGGCAGATGAAATTTATTGTAGAGAAGTGCAAAGTTATGCACCTAGGAAAGAACAACCCAAACTACGGTTACACGATGCAAGGTTCCAAATTAGGAACCATCACCCAGGAAAAAGATTTAGGCATCATAACATGTTGAAACCCTCCGCCCAGTGTAAAGCAGCGGCCCAGAAAGCAAATAGAATGCTAGGTATGATAAGGAAAGGAATGGAGAATAAAACAAAGGATATTATAATGCCTCTCTATCATTCCATGGTGCGACTGCACCTTGCATATTCAGTGCAATTCTGGTCGCCGTATCTTAAAAAGGATATAGCGTTATTATAAAAGGTACAGAGAAGAACCACCAAAATAGTAAAGGGGATGGAAGGATACCCCTATGAGGAGAGGCTAAAAAGGTTAGGGCTTTTCAATCGGGAAAAGAGACGGCTGAGGGGAGATATGATAGAGGTCTATAAATTAATGAATGGAGTGGAATGGGTAAACGTAGATCGATTGTTTACACCATGAAAATATAGAAAGACTAGGGGACATGCAATGAAGCTACAGTGTAACCTATTTAAGACTAATAAGAGAAAATATTTTTTCACTCAACGTGTAATCAAACTCTGAAATTTGTTACTGGAGGATGTAGTAAAAGCTTTTAGTGTAGCTAGGTTTGGACAAGTTCCTGGAGGAAAGGTCCATCCTTTATCAGATAACCCTGCATTGTATTTAGTTTCCCTTTTTCGCCAAGTTATTCTTCCTGTTAAATGTAATGACCAGACATATGTAAACTGTCGGATGTTTTCTGTTCAATGTAAACCGCGCTGATGTCTAATAGTGCGGTATATAAGAATTGTTAATAAATAAATAAATAAATAATAATAATAATAATAATCATCATTAAAGGGGACCCAGGAAATCCACTGCTTGCTACAATACAAGCACTGTGGAACCTGTGTCCTTTGGGGAAACTGCTAGGTACTTGTGACCTAGACTGGCCACTGTTGGAAACGGGATACTGTGCTTGATGGACCTTGGTCTGACCCAGTATGGCATAACTGCACCATACCACCTCTGTACCACACCCACACAGAGACACAGAGCACCCAACCTCCACACCACACCATACTTCATGCACACACACGCACACAGCACCACATGCACACACAGCAGCCTACCTCTGCGTCAGGCACACACAGAGGCTCCCTAGTTCTGCAGCACATGCACTACAGCCCTGCACCCCATCCACACAGAGGGACCCACTGCCACATCCCAAGCACAGATAGGCACACCACCATTGCATCACATACACACACACACTGAAGCTATAACAGTTAAAAGATGGCACGCAGTGTAGGAACTCTGGTGTGTTGGGTTCCTACTCTCTCATTCCTGCCAATTCTAGCCCCTCCTTCTGCCTCCTTTTAATTCCTTTGCTTCCTTTGACGTCCATGCCATTCGCTTATTTTCTGCACTGCCTCTCTGGGTAGCAGTCATTTAGCGACCCCCCCCTCCCCCAACAAGTCCACTTCTATCTTTCTCACTGACTTTGATGCCTGGTTCTCCTCCTTTCTGGATGTGCCTTCCCCTTCCCTTATTCTTGGGGATTTTAACATTCATGTTGATGACTCTTCTGACCTTTCTGCCTTAAAATTCTTTTCTCTAACCTCCTCATTCAACCTCCAGTTGTGCTCTACTGCTCCTACTCACAAGCCCGGCCATTGCCTTGACCTTGTCTTCTCCAACTGTTCACCTTCAAACTTCTCCACCTCAGTTCTGCCCTTATCTGATCATCACCTACTAACCTTCACCCTTAACCATCCCCCATCTTGGTCTCGCCCAATCTCCACCAACATGTTTAGGAATCTTCACACTGTCGACCCTTCAGATTTCTCTACAGCTGTCTTATCACCTCTTTCCTTCACTTTGTCATCTGAGTCCATTGATGGGGTAGAATCCTCCTATACACTATGCTCTCCTCTGCTCTGGATGCATTTGTTCCTCCCATTCCATACCCTGTGAGGCATACTGTACCTCGACAATCCGCTACCTACGTTCCTGTGCCCGCTCAGCTGAGCGCCTTTGGCTTAAATCACATACCCTTGCTGACTACCTACATTTCAAATACATGCTAACCTCTTTCCAGTCGGCCATAGCACTCGCCAAGCAAGAGTACTATATCCATCTGACTAACTCTCTTGCCTCTGACCCCCGCCATTGCTTTGATACGCTCAACTCTCTCCTCAAGGTTCCTCCTCCCCCAATCCCTCCTTCACTGTCTGCCAAGACCTTGGCTGACTACTTCCATGACAAAATCCAGGAGATTAGCCTTGAATTCTCTGCAGGTTCACCTCCACCTCATCAATTCCAAATCCTTCCCTCACCTTTAGTCAGCTTTTCTTCCTTTTCTGAGATCACTGAGGAGGAACCTTCAACTGATTACCTGCTCCTCTGATCCCAACTCCACCCGTCTACTAAGCTCTCTCTCTTCTGCCATCATCCCTTCCCCACCCGTCTACTAAATTGTCTCTTTTGTCATCTTTCGCTTTCCACTGCAACTGTTCCTGTGGCCTTCAAACATGCTGTGGTTACACCTCTCCTCAAAAAAACCTTCTCTAGATCTTATCTGTCCTTTCAGTTATCGACCTCTCTCCCTCCTCCCCTTTGCTTCAAAACTACTTGAACGAGCGCTTCACTGCCGCTGTCTTGAATTTCTTTGCTCTCAAGACCTTCTGGATCCACTGCAATCTGGCTTTCATTCTCTACGTTTTACAGAAATGACGCTTGTCAAAGTCTCCAGTGACTTGTTCCTTGCCAAATCCAAAGGCCTCTACTTGATTCTCATCCTTCTTGACCTTTCTGTTGCTTTTGACACTGTTGCTCACCACCTTCTCCTCCATACTCAGTCCTCACTTGGATTTAGGGGGCTCTGTTCTGTCCTGGTTTTCCTCTTAACTCTCCTATCAGATTTTTAGTGTATGTTCTGGTGGTTTCTCCTCTATTGCCATCCCGCTTTCAGTTGGTGTGCCTCAGAGCTCTGTCTTGGGGTCTCTACTTATCTCCAGGAACAAGCAGGAATGAGTCTTCACATATGGGTACGTCGGTACCGACGGAGTCTGTGCGGGAACGCTTTCCAGCGTCCAATCAAAGAGCTTTTGGAAGCATCCCACCACGCCTGCATGCTGCCTTCCCGCCTTTCCCAACTGCCTCTCCTCAGTTTTAGTTTTTCCGCGGAGCCGGCAGGATGTCCTCCTGTCACCGCAGAAAATTCTTGTTTTATTTCTTTAGTTTTCTTGTGGTCGCGGCTGTCTTCCCGATGCCACCGGCAATGTTCCCTCTAATTTTCTGTAGGCTGTGTGCGCATAAAATATCAGCTGTGCAGCTTTTGAAGGAAGGTTAAATTTTTGTGCGCCACATAACGACACTCGGAGTTATATACTTTAAAATTTGACTACACGTAAGAATACAGTATGTACACCACATTGATTGCACTAGAAAATATTGTAGAACTTGTGAAAACCGTAAATACACAACAACTTTTCAATTTTAAGAATGTCTGTGTTGTTTTTCTATCAGAATCAGAACCGTAATTTTTGTGCGCTCTGTTGGAAAGTATGTGCGCTCACTCAGTGAGTTGTGTGCGCGCGCACACGCGCACAGCTTAGAGGGAACAGTGGCCACCGGTACCGCCGGTGTTTTCTTTTCTTTTCTTGTAAAATCTTCCTTTTTCAAGGAATATTTTTTCTTCATAGTGTCCCACGGTATCGTAGGCCTTTTAGGCCTCTTCTTTTTCCTTCATGGAACCGCCAGCCACTTTCTCCAAGAAATGTTCAAACTGTGGCGGTACAACTTTATTTTTAGACCCTCGAAGTCGGTGTCTAACCTGCTTGGGTCCTGACAACAGTTTAGTGAGAAGAGGTTTTCAATATCGAGGTTCCCTCGATACACGGTTTCCCTCCAGCTTCGGGGCACCGTCCCCTTCTTCTTCTACACAGGATCAGGTAACCCACAAACAGTCTGTTAAGACTAGCCAGCCCTCGAGTGGTAGGTCTCATGCACAGCATGTAGACGACTCCGGCCTTGCCCTCGAGGGCCTACTGGCTTCAAAACCCCGGCGGGAGTCTTCGGTCTCAAAAGCCTTTCAGGGGTTTCAGGTTGTTCCTGGGGTTCACCCCTCACAGAACATACCTGAGCCATGTCCGGTGGTGGCATCCGCTTCGAGCGGTACCGATACCCCGACATCGGCACTGGTGTTGGATGAAACACTCCTCACCAGGGATGGTCATCTGGCGTCCTCGGTGCCTTCGAGACCGGTGGATACACTCCAGACTGACCTTTCATTATCGGTACCAGCACCGATACTACCACCGACGTCGGTACCCTCCAGACGTGCATCGATAGCCTCGCTTCATTCGATGCCAAGTCTGGAATCGATCTCCAGTCTGGAGGATTGGGTACCGACTCGCCTTGGTACTGGCTCTCAGCGGTACCGAAGGCTCAGTTCCGATGATTCGGATCCGCAACTCTCGGTTCCCCCGAGGCCGATTGAGTTGCCACTAGCTGACCTTCATTCACCGGTATCAGACACGGTACCGAACTCGGTACCGATGTCCTCATTACCCTTACGGTCGGTGCCTTCCATGCTTTGCTTATCGATGCCGAGTTTAGAATCGCTCTCTAGTCTGGAAGACTCGGTACCAATACTCTTTGGTACCGACACCGATCGATACCGGTGGCTCGGTACCGAGGATAGCACCCAGAGGTTTTCGGTTACCTCGGTACCGATTGAACTGTCACCGATGACTGCTCCGATGTCTTTGTCGGGCTCGACTCTGACATCGGTACCGGTATTGGCATCGGTACCGGTATCCACAGTAGCATCGTGGCCAACTCCTATCATGCTTTTTTCAACAGGATCGCTCCCTTCTATGCCAAGCTTGGAGTCGATACCTGGCATGGACAATGTGGTAATGACGGTCGCTGCTCCTGACAGCCAGTACCGGCGACCATCCTTTAAGCATTCCACACTGCCCTGTGCAGGATCTTCTATTCCTATATATCTGGATAGCTCTGTCGGTGCTCAGGCTAGTTCTTCAGATCTAACCTGTCCAAGGGAAATTCCTGTTGGGGAACCCTCTTTTTAGAGTTTCCTCCTGGATATAGCAAGATATCTTGCCATTCCTATCCCAGGACATGATCCTGCACAGGGCTCTCTTTCTACCAAAACAGAGGAGAACATAATGCTTCCTTTGCATCATTCCTTGCAGGATCTCCTTCTAGGAATGTGGGAAACACCTTTAAGGGTACCCCCACCTTCCAGAGCAACTGATCTCTTATATCAGATGCCCCCCTCTCCAAGGTTTCAAAAGACTCAACTTCCTCATCATTCCATAGTTGTGGAATCAGCAGTGAGGCGGGTAAAGAGCAAGAAAAATCACTCTTCTTATCCGCCAGGTCGTGAGTCTAAGACACTTGATGCCTTTGGACGTCAAACCTTCGAGACATCTATGCTTTCTGCAAGAATTCTCTCATATATTTTCTATATGAGTCTATCTCTTGAGGAGGTCACAAAGCAATTACATCTTTTGACTCCTTCCCTTTCAGAGTCCAAGAGTGCAGACTATTTTTCACTGCTCAAGCATCTCCAGAATATCTCTTGGTTTCTTACTCGTGCTTCCCTAGACTCTTTTGAGTCTGTTAGCAGAACTTCTGCTATAACTATAGGGGCACGACGTAGAGCCTGGCTCCAAGCTTCAGACTTGGACAAATGGGCACAGCACAGACTGGGACATACTCCTTGCACTGGAGAAAATCTTTTCAACAAGGAGTCTTTACGTCAGGTTACTCAGTTCTCCACTGACTTACCTGTTCCTAGGGGCTGTTCTGCACCTTCTTCTGTCCCAGTAGGTAGGAAATGTCCTGCCAAACTTTCTTCCCATAGGAGAAGAGGGTTTTATGCATCATCTGCCCATCATACAGATGTTCCCAAACAGGGGAAGCATCGTCCTGGTCTGCAGAGTTCAACCTCTCACCAGGCTCAGCAAACCCAGCAACCACAGGGTTTCTGATCAATCCATAAGATGCTTGTGACTCTTGGGATTAGAATCTGCAGTTGCTTCTTCTCAATAGAAGCAATCCACTGCTGTCATTCTAAATCCTAAACATGGATATCTTCCCAAAAGACATCCATTCTTTCTATGTTCTATGAGCTGTCAGGATGTTCATGCTTCTAGGTCACAGGGTTCTCCTCTTTTTCCTGCTAGGGAAAGAGGTCTATCCACTATCAAACGATAGTTTCCTGTGCCAGCATGTCTTTTTCCTTTCTATAAACTTACTACTTTGTAAGTTTTCTTCAGCTCCATTCTCTTTACCCTCTTACCAGGGTTTTCCTCTGTAAGAGCGGTATTGCTTCACTGGAGGGCTTTTTCTTCAGCCTCTCTAGTTTTCTTACTTTTCCAGTGCGGAGTTCTCTTCTCTGAGTTGACTCCTCTTTTTCAATCTTACTTTGAAGCACTTCATCAGACACGTCCAGAGTTTTCTACTCTTGTTTTGTCTGTTCTTTCTGTTTTTAAAAGTACCATTCTTCTGCTGTCTGGCAAGCAGCTGCCAATGCAGGAGCCTTAATGTTTGGACCACTGGTTCTTGTCCACCAGCAACCAGATTTGTCCTCCACTAACATTCTGTCTGGTCTTAGTAGTGACTCCAAGTCAGTGCTGTCATCTGTCTTGGAAATTTTTTCACTACAAGCTTGTTGGATTGTCTTCTTTTTCTGCCATCTCCATTCCCCTGGGTTTGGCAGCATAGTTGACATAGGTACTGGCTCTCCTGCAGCCAGTTCTATCTCCTCATTCTCCTGCATCATGCTCTCTGCAATTCTACAGAGAAGCTCTCCACTATGGGCCCTTGCTAGAGAGCATGGGGGGCTTTTTCTCCAACAGCTATACTAGATGGTTGAAAAAAAAAAAGGCTTTTTCAGTCATGTCTCCCATGACTAGAAAAGTTCTCCTTTTTAATATAAAGGACATAGGCCTCCTCTTACATGAAAGCTTAAGGAGTTGCTAATTCCCTGCTTTGGTCCATAGTATTTCCAATAGGGAATATGTTTTCTCCTTCCAGCTCGTCCTCATGGTAAGAAGGCATGATACCTTTTTGCCCTTAAGCAGGTCAGCATGGTATCTCATTCCTATGCGTCTTCTGTTCACTTACCATGCTAGAGTTCTAGAATACTCGGGACTTGCTGGCTGCAGACTGATATCATCCTCTGCTTTTCACGTAACCATCCTGGTTATTCTACTACCTAGCATCCCTGTAGCCATAACCAGTGGGAATTGATTCTCTATATATCTTCTCAAGTAGGTTCCACCTTCTTGTTATTAGATGAATCTTTCCTCTCCACATTTTCCTATGTGAATACCTTTTTGTAGGCATATCTCTGTCTGCTTCTTTGCAGACTTCCATATAGAGGCCTATATATTCATACCTATAGCACACATCTTACAGATGTCTATGTCTATCATTTGTGTGTATTTTATGCCCTTCATATCTCACTATATATATATATATATATATATATATATATATATATAACATATAAATATATGAGAATATATCTATATCTCTCTATATATATATCTATATCTATATGTATCTGTCGAGATATTTTACTATCAGTAGATATGTATTCTGCTTTATCTACCTGACTGTCGAGGCTCATATAACTATATGATTCTGACAGATGGGCTTTACCCATACTTATGCTATCCAGCATGTTTTAGGGTCCTACACTCACAACCACTTTGGTGGTAGTTAACACCTACCATAACCTTAAGGTTAGGTACCCCTGAAGCTCTCCATTTTCCAATATCTCTCCCAGCTGACCTCATTTAGGAGAGACATTGCGGATCTTCAGCTAATCACAGGCTCTAACGCCTCTGGCGTTGTCCTTTTTTTGGAATACAAGGGGTTCCCATACCCTTTCTCCCCACAAGGACTGGGCCTGTTTGTCCAAATCAGTTAGCCTTTCTCTTTTTGTTCCTAAGAGTGAGCCACTCTGCTGTCAAAAGAGTTCGGCTTTTATCATAAAGCCTTCCGCTGAAGGCCCACCGTTTTTGTACTACCCCAGTATTTCCTACTGGGGTTACCTGTTACCTTTCAGGATTCTGACCTCCATTGCTTTTCCTACAGGTTTTCTACCTTCACTTACAGTGAGGTCCTTCTCGAGGTTCCTCTACTGGGTTCCCCAGTAGATTCCATGAACCTCCATACTTCTCTGAAGTCCTGTTAGGGGAGGTCCATATTGCAATATTTTTCTTTGCAATATCATTGATGACAATTATCATCCACACATAGACTCCTTGTCTGCAATCCTATGCTAGGTTAACTGTTCCACAGCACCTTTTTCTCTTCAACTCCTACCCTCCATCCTCAGGATGCCTGGTGTTGTGGGGGATAGCATGTTCCAACCTATGACATGCTGGGACTCCAGGCATCTCAGCTTGGGAGTCCCCATATGTGAAGACTCATTCCTGCTTGTTCCTGGAGATAGCACAGTTACTTACCTTAAACAGGTGATCTCTGGGAACAGCAGGAATAAGTCTTCAAAACCCACCCACCTCCCCAGGAGTTGTATCTCTATCTATCTTTCCTTTCCTCTCTCTCTCTCTTTGTCTCAGCTTTAAAACTTAACTGAGGAGAGGCAGTTGGGAAAGGCGGGAAGGCAGCAAGCAGGCGTGGTGGGATGCTTCCAAAAGCTCTTTGATTGGACGCTGGGAAGCGTTCCCCCGCAGACTCCGTCGGTACCGACGTACCCATTTGTGAAGACTTATTCCTGCTGTTCCCAGAGATCACCTGTTACAGGTAAGTAACTGTACTTTCTCTCTCTACACTCGGTCCCTTAGTGCACTTATTTCTTCCCATGGTTTTCAGTACCATCTTTATGCTGATCTCTCAGAACTACCTTTCTGTGCCTGAAATCTCTCCAGGAATCTAGGCCCAGATCTCTGCCTGCTTATGCGACATTGCTGCCTGGATGTCTCACTGCCATCTGAAACTGAACATGGCCAAAACTGAGCTCCTTATCTTTCCCCCTAAACCCAGCTCCCCCCCTTTCCTCTCTTTTCTGTTTCTGTGGATAACACTACACTCCTTCGTTTCCTCATCTTGCAACCTTGGGGTCATCTTTGACTACTCTTTCTTTCTCTGCACACATCCAACAGATGGCTAAAACCTGTCACTTCTTTATAACAATGGCAAAATTCGTCCCTTCCTTTCTACACAGACTACTAAGAAACGTATCCACTTTTTAGTCATCTCTCGTCTAGACTATTGCAGCCTCCTTCTTGCTGGTCTCCCTCGGAATCATCTCTCTCCCCTTCAATCTGTTCAAAACTCAGCTGTGCTGCTAATTTTCTACAGCCTCAATATGCTCATATAACCCCTCTTCTCAAGTCAGTTCACTGACTCCCTATCAGTTTCTATATCTAGTTCAAACTTCTCCTGCTGACCTATAAGAGCACTCATTCTGCTGCTCCTCACTATCTTTCCTCTCTCATTTCTTTCTACGCCCCTCATTGGGAGCTCCATTCTTCTGGCAGATCCCTTATGCTTGGAACAAACTACCCGAGTCTGTGCATCAGCCTTCATCTCTGGTCCTTTTCAAATCCAGACTGAAAACTCACCTCATTGAGGCTGCTTTTGGATCCTGATCTGCTTAGGCTCCTATGTGTTTCCTTACCACTCCCCTAGATATATCCTTGTCTTCAGCTGTTGTGTTGTCTGTCTTAACTAGATTGTAAGCTCTGATGAGCAGGGACCATCTGTACAGTGCTGCATACACCTTGTAGCGCTATACAAATGATAAGAAGAAGTAGTAGTAGTGCTGGTCTTGCGAAATGTGATAACATGAGACCAGCACTACGACAATGGGGGGAGAGGAAGAGCAAAGAGTTCACAAGCGCTGGTTCCTAAGATTTTGGCTTGGCTCCTAAATCCTCACAAAATTTGTCAAGGTCTGCATTATCTCTCTTTTTTTTTTTTTTTTTTTCTTCAGGAGTCCACCTAACAGTTTTCAGTCCTCTTAGTTTTTTCATTTAGTTGCTGTGGTTTATCTCCTGTTGCATTGGGTCCATGAACAAGTTCAGAATGACCTATGGCTGCATCAGTTATGTTATCTTCCTCCGAAGGTTTTGCACTATTGCTACTACCACCATTAGCCCTGGTGCTTAAGCTACGGGTATGTACCCATTTATCTGGGCAATGTGCGACTAGTATGTATCCTTTTTCCTTTCTACCATACTTCTAGCATAGTGACTGAGGTTCAGAATAGATTTTATTTCTTTCACTGTTTTTTTATACTGCTTTTCACCGGGGCAAAGCAGTGTACGTTACAACTACAGAGTCTTACAGGGAACAATGGAACTTCTATACATAACTAATCACTGTTAACGATTGATTACATAGAACAGTAGAACTTATATACAAAATGAGTTACTTGGGTGAAAGGAGTTATACGAGTATAGATTACATACATGATCAGCTGCTAATAATTTTATACAGAGAGATGGGATGAAGGGGAGGGATAGATGGGGGAGGGGGGCTATGTGATAGAACCAAAGTGTTCGTTGAATAGATGTGTTTTGAGAAGTTTCCTGAATGTTGACAGCTTATTTGTTGATCGGAGAGCTCCAGGTAGAGAATTCCAGAGGGATGGAGCATATAGTTCAAATGCTCTGTTGCAAACATACTAAGTGCTTTTGATTTTTTTCTTGTGGTATGTTTAGCATATTTATTGTATTATGGATTTTCATCCTGTTAGGGTTGGTGACATCCAGTAGTGTTTATAGGTTTAAGAGGAATGGTTGTTTATGATTTTAAAAGTCATAAGTAGGATCTTGTATCGTATGTGGCTCAGTAATGGCAACCAATGAAGCTGTTTGAGGCTAGGAGTTATATGGTCATACTTTGACGCCCCTTGTATTGTGTGTGCCGTGGTGTGAAGGGGAGCAGAGTAGAAGGCAAAGGGAGAATTTGAGAAGAAGCTTGCTGCGGAAGCAAAAACGCGAAATAAAGATTTTTTTCAAGTACATTCATAGCAAAAAACCTGTGAGAGAGTCAGTTGGACCATTAGATGATAGAGGAGTTAAAGGGGCACTAAGAGGCGACAAGACGATAGCGGAGAGAACTGAATGAATTCTTTGCTTCGGTCTTTACTGAGGAAGATGTAGGGATGTTACCCATGACTGAAGTGGTATTTAAAGGTGTGGAAGAATTGAAGGAAATATTGATACATCGGGAAGATGTATTACAACTATTAGATAAACTGAAGAGTAGCAAATCACCTGGGCCGCATGATATACATCCAAGGGTGTTGAAAGAACTGAAATATGAGATTGCAGACCTGCTATTAGTAATCTGTGAACTATCATTAAAATCATCTCTCATACCTGAAGATTGGCGGATTGCCAATGTAACACCAATTTTTAAAAAGGGTTCGAGGGGTGATCTGGGAAACTACAGACCGGTGAGCCTCACGTCAGTACCGGGAAAAATGGTAGAAACCATCATAAAGAATAAAATTACTCAGCATGTAGATAGTCATGGCCTAATGGGAGACAGCCAACATGGCTTTAGACAAGGAAGATCTTGTCTTACTAATCTGTTATGTTTTTTTGAAAGTGTGAATAAACAGATGGACAAAGGTGAGTCGGTTGATATAGTGTATCTGGACTTTCAGAAAGCCTTTGACAAGGTCCCTCATCAGAGACTTTTGGCAAAACTAAAGAGTCATGGGATAGGAGGCAGTGTACTACTGTGGATCAGGAACTGGTTAAAAGATAGAAAGCAGAGGGTTGGGCTAAATGGCCAATTTTCCCAATGGAGAAAGGTGAATAGTGGTGTACCCCAGGGATCTGTGCTGGGTCCGCTGCTTTTTGACATATTCATAAATGACCTGGAAAGTGGAATATCGAGTGAGGTTATCAAATTTGCAGATGACTCAAAACTATTTAAAGTTGTTAAAACCCAAGAGGATTGTGGAAAATTGCAAGAGGATCTTGATAAATTGGAAGACTGGGCATCAAAATGGCAGATGAAATTTAATGTGGACAAGTGCAAAGTTATGCATCTAGGGAAGAACAACCCAAACTATGGTTACACAATGCAAGGTTCCACATTAGGAACCACCACCCAGGAAAAAGATTTAGGCGTCATTGTGGATAACATGTTAAAACCCTCGGCCCAGTGTGCAGCGGCAGCCAAGAGAGCAAATAGAATGCTAGGTATCATAAGGAAAGGAATGGAAAATAAAACAAAAGATATTATAATGCCTCTATACCGTTCCATGGTGAGACCGCACCTTGAATATTGTGTGCAATTCTGGTCGCCGTATCTTAAAAAGGATATAGCGTTATTAGAAAAGGTTCAGAGAAGAGCCACCAAAATGGTAAAGGGGATGGAAGGATACTCCTATGAAGAAAGGCTAAAAAGGTTAGGGCTCTTTAACCTGGAAAAGAGACGGCTGAGGGGAGTTATGATAGAAAGTCTATAAATTAATGAACGGAGTGGAACGGGTAAATGTAGATCGATTGTTTACATTATCAGAATATAGTAAGACTAGGGGACATGCAATGAAGCTACAGGGTAAACTATTTAAGACTAATAAAAGAAAATATTTTTTCACTCAACGTGTAATCAAACTCTGGAATTTGTTACCGGAGGATGTAGTAAAGGCTGTTAGTGTAGCTGGGTTTAAAAAAGGTTTGGACAAGTTCCTGGAGGAAAGGTCCATAAACCATTATTAAGAAGGGACCCAGGATATCAATGCTTGACCCAGTACAAGCATTGCGGAACCTGTGTCTTTTGGGGAAACTGCTAGGTACGTATGACCTAGATTGGCCACTGTTGGAAACAGGATACTGGGCTTGATGGACCCTTGGTCTGACCCAGTATGGCACATCTTATGTTCTTATGTTTTATAGAATGGCATCACCATGTGAAGGTACTTAGCAAGAGTTGGGGAGGAAAAATATTCCATCTCCCTTTTGTGACCCCTTTCAGCAGTATCGGTGGGGGATTTCTCTTGATGTCTCTTTCCTGGACCTTGGCACACTTGCATGTTGAGAGGCAAAGCCCTGACTCTGCCTGTAGGTGTCGCTTTTGAATACTGCACGCCTGCATGTTCTTTTTCTTCACCTCCTGGAGGTGGGACTTTGTGCTCTTTGGCCAAGTTTCTCCAAACTATTGCTAAATTTTTATGGCTTTTTCTTTCTTTTAAAGAAAAAGTAACACAATAGGGCCAGCAGCAATCTGCAGATTCCAGTGGGTTAAAGGAAGCAATTTGTGACAGTTTAAAAAAGCTATAGGTTAACCGCCTGTTGCAACTCAGCAGAAAATCAGCACTTTCCAGATCCTTTTCAGCTTAGAGAGCAGGCACTGATTTTTGGGAATCAAATATAGATTGAGGAAGACATTACAGAAGTGTAATAGATGGATCCTTCTGCAATTAAGTGCTGTATGCCATTATTGGAAGAAATCAACCATGCTTGAGTTTGATAATGCAGAAAATATTAAATGTAGATAATTAAAGTATACTTTAACAATATTTAATAAACAGTTTTCTTATTAGGACATTGTCAGCATCAGAAGTGGTATGTGGAACCTCTTTTCAGTTTTCCATAGGCTCAAAAATAACCACTGGAATCAAAATCATCTGCTAACCTTTTTGTTTGTTTGTTCTAAGTTGCTGATAGTGTATTTTTTTTGTATGTAAATACATCAATTTGTGGTCAATTATTTTCTCTTTAAGCAGATGAAAACTGTTAGATGTGCTCCTTCTTGTTTGTATCATCCAATATCATTTATTTTCAGCTGCTGCCTGCATTTGGGAGATTTATTAATCATCAAAAGAATCAGTTTGTGGCTTCTGTTTCTGAGGGCAATGTATGTTAAATTTTGGCAGATTATTCAAATCAACAAATGGCTTCAGGTTTCCCTGCTACATGATCAGAAATGACCAATCCAAAAAAACGCACAGCTTGACTAACTACAGCAGCCAAGAAAAATACAACCTTCTGCCTATATGAGAAAACTGGCCAATCACATTTTCTTTTTACAAAAGCCAGTGTCCAACAGGATCATTTACAATCACTTACTGCCAGAGCATCGATCAATAAAAGGCAGTCCAGTCTCCACATTCAGCTGACTTGGTATTATTGCTCCTGTTGAATAAAATACCAGCCCAGATCTCTACAGAAGCTGTGGGAAACGCCACATCTAAAACTGAAAAAATGCAGTTGTTCAAAGGAATGTGCCTTCTCAAGATATTGCAGGGCTAGGCTATTGGCCTGGGCTGACTATAAAAGCTTGCCTGGATTCAGTTCCTGGCTCAGATTCCTGCTCTGCAGTTGTCAGCTGACTCCATTTTTTTTAGGACAGATTGATCCAGCCCTGATTTTTGCCTCACTGCATGTTATTGCCTCACTCTTCTGCATTTCTTAGGAAAGCTCGTATTACACATTCATGTATCTAGTCGGGTAAAAGTAAGACCGGGGCTCAATGCAGCCTGAAAAACTGGAGCCAGTTAGTTACTCTGTCCGCTCTCAGAAACTAATTGGACTTTTAAAGCACCATAACATTCCCAGCCATGGGGGAAGGATTCAGCCTAGCGTTGCCTTCACAGGGATATTCATAGCAGGACGGAGAGAAGTTTTGATAGCAGCTTTGCAGGGGTATAGTGCGCAAAGAAATCTGGCATCCTCCAGAAGGGAAAAAAAGGCATTTATGCTTCCATTCATTACTTTAAGAGACTAACTGGATAATCTAAAGCGGCTAAACTTAGGTAGAAAAAAGCTGGCTTAATTCTAGCTGGATTAGCTATCTGGTCAGCAGCTGAATTTCATTGCTGACCAGATAGCTAAATCGTTATCCAGGCAAACTGGATATTCAGTACTGCTGGCCAGATAGGGCCACAGCATTGGATATCCGGGCATGAATTAAAGCGATAGTCAGCCACTTTAACTGCACTGACCACCGGCACAGAACATGCTCCGCTTAGATTTTTTTAAATTTCAAGGCTATATTAGGAGCGTTCCTGGTGTGTTTTCTTCAGCATGTTTCTGAGTAAAGCAAACCTACACTTCCAGGAAAGGAGTAACTGTTCCTGGTACTGATCTGGAAGTCTTGGCTGCCTGCATTCATTCCCTTTTGCAATCCCATAGGCGAGAGTTATGCAACATACTGATTAGGCTAGGCCAGCATGACGAGGTTGGCTAAAATTAGCTTGCCTCAGTTGTAAGGCCATATTTTTCAAACTCAGAGCAGTAAGCCACTCTAAAAGATGTTCTAACAGTACCTCTTGTATTGTACAGAGATGGTAGAAAAAGAGGGGGAGAGGACCAGTGGGTAATAGGCCTTTTAAAAAAAAATCTGTTTATTCAAGGATTTTTCAAACCAAAATACAAGAATTACATCTTACAAGAAACATGGCAATAAAAGTGTACCATTTAACTCTCCCTAAAGGGAAAAATGAATAAAGAAATATAGGCTCAAGCCCACAACCTGGGGAATAATGCACAAATTATAGGAAATAAACAAAAAAAGCAGTGCACATATTACAGCAGAACTAACCGACCAATGGCTCACCTAAATCAGAGCCATCCCCAGCTTCCACACCCACCGAGGACTAAGCAGGAACAGCTTTGGAGGCTGCTTTGGTTCAAAGAAAATATAGCTGGCTCCCCCAAGCTTAATCAAACATTTAACAAACTACATCTAATAGGGCCTTTTTGCTCTATGCTCCAACCATATGGAATGCACTATTGGACAGCATCCACACTACTTCTGACCTAACTGATTTTCAAAAAAGGCTGAAAATCTATCTTTTCATGGAGCACTTTGGCAGAGAGTCCTAACCACAAGTAATTACAAGATTACACTATGTCTCAGCATAATTATCTAGGCTATAGCTCCTTTTGTTGCTTCTACACCCCAAATTAAAGTTACAGTAGCTTTACATCAAAACAGAAATATAGTAAAACATAAGTTAAGTTTCTGTTTAACCTGTAAACTGCTTTGACTTTCAGATATAGTGGTATATAAAAGTAGCCAAATAAATAAAAATACATTTATACTGGAAACAAAGCAAAAGCAATCCCCTCTCCAGAGATATAGCAGGTTTTAACAAAAATTGCATCCTCCTCTTCTGGGTTGCTCTGGAGATATCAGAAAACATTCTACTATTACAAACCTTAGTATCTTTACGCTTAAACATTTTGAGCAACCAGTCTCTATCCGGCTCCCGAGTCAAAGTCACTAACAAAGTAGCAGCCATTTGAGGTTCTGAATCAGATCTTTCCAAGCCGTCAAGTCCAAACTATCTTTGGACATCAAGGGTGACTGTTGCTCTCCCTCAGGAAGACTGACTTTAGTTAAGGGCAACTAGAACACACTGGTGACCGGTGATATGGACTCGGAATTTTCAAAACATTAAGTAGAAACTGTATGAGTAGAAATAATTGTAACCTTTGGAAAATTTAGTAACCTTAAATTCCGTCTCTAATTGGCATTTTCAAGAATAAAGCCAGAGTCCTTAATGAAAACCAAATTGGAAGGACAAATCTGCCTAGTCCTCTCCTCCAAACTTGCCATTTGATCTCTTAAATCACTTAACTCACGGTCGTGATCATCTACTTTCTGAGCAGTCTACTCCATATTCTGTGCAATCTCCTGGAGCTGGTTAGACAAGGGTTGTTCTAAACCACATAGACTGTCCCATAGTGTCTCAAAATGGAAAACCTTGGGTCTTACCAACCCAAATAGCTGACACGCTGAGGGCAGACTGTTTGTATCTTGAGGGGCCTGCAATAGAGGAGAAGAAAAGGCCTCATTCTGCTGACACTGCTCTAGCTTCTTCATGGGAGTGCTAGACACCCTGGCAAGCCGGACGTTCTGCGGCAGCAGGGCATTCCACCACAATCTGTGGCTGCAGGGCCATGAGAAAACACCAACACTCTCCTGGTGGCGTCTCCGACCCAGAGGCCATGAACCTCTGAACTGGCTGCTCTAGGTGGGGTTGGAGCTCCGAGGTGAGAGTAACTTGCGGGTCAATGGGGGGGTCTCCTTCCACTGCTCCTCCACCTGACAACTTCTCTGCAGCTTCTTCACTGACAGCAGGCCTCACAAAGGCATCTATCGGCCCGCAAAGTGCCACTTCTGCTGCGGCTGCTTGCAACTGTTTAGCCTTCCTCTTCCATGCAGAGTGCCACATAAGGTAAGGAAAAATTAGGACAAGAGTAGGAGACCAGCAGTGCTACTACCAACAGAAAGTAGCCACCACCGCCATTTTACCCCCGGCTTCCCCCCCCGGTAATAGTCCATTTTCATTTCATTTACTGCTGCTCTTTTCACTGGGATGGGAAACTACTGTAGAATAGTTGCTGCTGGTAATTTCTTTAGGTTTAACTAGCCTGGTCTAAACTAGGAACCTAATTAATCCCTTTGAAAGCTGGTCCCTTTCCTCTTAAATTGGCATCTTTGGAAAACTGATTTGGGCTGAGTACCTAAATTTAGAAACATAGAAATGTAGAAACCTCCACTGGGAGACTATTCCATGCATCTACCACTCTTTCTGTAAAGAAATATTTCTGCATATTAGTCCTAAGTCTATCCCCTTTCACTCTCATCCTATGTCCCCTCTTCAATTGAAAGAGACCCTCCTGTTTGTTTATGCCACAGAGGTATTTAAATGTCTCTGTCGTATCTCCCTTATCCTGTCTTTCTTCTAAAGTATACATATTAAGATTTTTAAGTCTGAACTCATATGCTTCATAGCGAAGACCACTAACCATTTTGGTAGCCACCCTCTGCACTGATTACAACCTGTTTATATCCTTTTGAAGGTGCGGTCTCCAGAATTGCACACAATACTCCAAATGAGGTTGCACCAAAGACTTACACAGAGGCGCTATCACCTCCTTTTTTCTGCTGCCTATTCCTCTCCCTATATATCCAAGCATCCTCCTGGCTTTCACTGTCGCCTTTTCTACCTGTTTAGCTACTTTAAGATAATTAGACACAATTATGCCCAGGTTCTGCTCTTCTTTCGTGTACAGATGTACCTCACCCCTACACTGTACAGCTCCTTGAGATTTTTGCAGCCCAAATGCATGACCCTGCATTTTTTAGCTGCCAAATTCTAGACCATTCTTCAAGCTTAGCTAGATCTCTCCTCATGTTATCTACTCCTTCCTGGGTGTCTACTCTATTGCAGATTTTGGTATCATCTGCATACAAGCAAACCTTACCGACAGCCCTTTTGCAATATCATTAATGAAGATGTTTAAAAGAATCGGACCAAGGACAGATCCCTGAGGCACTCCACTGATAACTCCCTTCTCTTTACAGTGAACTCCATTTACCTGTACCCTTTGTTGCCTTCCACTCAACCAATTTCCAACCCAATCAGTAACTTTAGGGTCCATCCCTAGAGTACTCAGTTTGTTTAAAAAATTGCCTGTGTGGAATGGTGTTAAAGGCTTTGCTGAAATCTAAGTACACCACATCTAGGGCTCTCCATCGGTCCAACTCCCTGGTCACCCAGTCAATGAAATCAATAAGACTTGTCTGACAAGAACTGCCTCTGGTGAATCCATGTCTTGGATCTTGCAATCCATTGGACTCCAGAAAACTTACTATTCTCTTTTAGTGCCTTTCCAATAATTTACTAACCACAGAGGTTAGACTAACCGGCTTGTAGTTCTCAATGTCATCCTTACGTCCGCTTTTATGTAAAGGGACCACATGTGTCTTTCTCCAGTCCTCTGGCACTACTGCTGAATCCAAAGAAGCATTGAAAAGTCAGACAGTGGAGACGCTAGAACATCTCCACGTTCCCTCAGTATGTTTGGATGTATCACATGCAGGCCCATCACTTTGTCTACTTTTAGTTTAGCTAGTTCCCCACGAATACAGTCTTCTGAAAATCATTCAAGATCCCCGTCGCTTCTGTTCCTATTTGTGGGTGTCTTCTGCTCCTGGCTCTTCATTTGTGAACACAGAACAGAAATATTTGTTAAGCAATTCTGCTTTATCCTCATCAATTTCTGCATATTCCTCCCCTTCACGAGTCTGACAATGCTACTTTCGCCCTTCCTCCTGTCACTAACATAGCTGAATGTCTTATTCCTGCATTTTATTGCATTGGCTATTTCTTCTTCTTTTTTTATCTTTGCTTTCCTGTCTACTTTGCTAGCTTCTCTAAGTTTTTGCAAATATAGATGCCTGTCTTCCTTTCTCTGTGATGTCTTGTATTTCATGAAGTCCTCCCTCTTTTTCTTCACCTTTTCAGCTACTTCTTTTGAGAACCATAGCGGCCTCCTTTTCCTTTTAAGTTTATTTACCTTTCTAACAAAAAGTTTTGTTCTCCTTTAAGTATCCCCTTTCAGTTTTGCCCACTGTTTATCTACATCCCCCAGCTGTTCCCATCCCGCTAACGACTCTTTGAGATATTGTCCCATCTTGGCAAAGTTAGTTTTCCTAAAGTTTAAGACCCTCACTTTTGAATGGATTTTATCTGCCCTAGTCCGAATACTGAACCATAACATCTAGAGATCACTGGATACGAGACGATCTCCCACTGTAACATCAGAAACACTTTCCCCATTGGTAAGCACTAAGTCCAGTATGGCCCCTTCATGTGTGGGTTCTGTTACCAGTTGCTTGAATAGTTCTCCCTGTAGAGAATCCAGGATCTCCTTACTTCTAGATGACACTGCAGCAGGGATGTGCCAATCCACATCCGGCATATTGAAATCACCTATCAGTAGCACTTCTTTCATGGCAATACTGCATATGTCTTCTATTAAATCTTCATCCACTTCTACTCCCTTTGAGGGATCTGTAAATAACTCCAATGCAAATGGATTTCCCGTTTCCTCTTTCTAGTTTAACCCACAGTGCCTCCTCTCTTCCTTTTAAGCCCTGCAATTCTATAGCTTTAATATTATTTTTACATATAGTGCCACTCTGCCTCCTCTTCTTCCTACCCTGTCCATCCTGAATAAAGCATAGCCTGATATAATTACATCCCAGTCATGGTTTTCCATGAACTATGTCTCCGTAATTGTCACTAAATCCAAGTCAGCCTCTTCCATTAAAGCCTTAACATCTGGGATCTTATTTCTAATGCTATAGGCATTTATATATACTGCTTTTCAGATGTTGCCCCTTTTACCCATTTCTACAGAGGTATTTAATGTTTCACTTACCTGGGGGCTTTCTTCAACCATCCCCAACAAATCCAGTTTAAAGCCCTCTTCAGTAGGTTAGCCTGTTTGCTGCTGAAGACACTTTGACCCTTCTTGGACAGATGGATACCATCTCTGCTTTGTAGCCCTTGGAATATCAACATTAGAGGGTATATTTACTAAACGGTGGTAGCGGCTTTAATGCGATATCGGCCTCCAATATCGCACAGAAGCCACTACTGCTGTTTAGTTAACATACCCCTAGGTGTTTAAGAATCACGCAAAGTCAAATCAGGGGTGATAAGGTTGGTACCTAGTACAGATTTTCAACACTAGTCACCTAACAGTCAGACAAATCTAGACACTGCAATAGTATGCCTAGATCTGGAAGCCAGTGCTCATCAACCCTCTTCCACCCATCTGAATAAAAACATAAGCGTGAGGTTGACAGATCTCCTGCTCCTTATTCCCCTCTCCCACCCAAATTAAAAGAAATCTGAGTCAGCATTCCATGTCCTCCAGAAACACAAGAAATGCTATACTGGGTCCGACCAAAGGTCCATCAAGCCTAGTGTTTTATTTCCAACAGTGACTAATTGAGTTCACAAGTATTTAGCAGGACCCCAAAAGTAGCCAGTTCCATACTTATCCCCCCCTTCTCCCCGGGACAAATAGTGTTTTTCTCTTTGTCTATCTTAATAGCGGTTTATTATTTGCTTATTTATTCATTGAGAAAAAAATAATTTTCTCTTATTTGTTTTAAATATAAGGGATGAAATTCAACAGTGGCGGCCAGTGCTTGTAAAGTGGCTGGTCATTGCTGTTTAAAAGTAGACCCGAATATTGAATGCTGGGGTCATATCTGGCCGCTTACATTGTATATCTGGTTTTCCCGGTTAGTGCTTGAGCTAACTGGACAGCAGTCATATTCAGCTACTGGCTGGATAGCTAAACCAGCTAAAGTTAGGCCAACCTTTTTTGTGCCTATTATTATTATTATAATAAAACTTTCTATACCGTTCAAGGCTGGGTAGCATTCACGCATACAGTGACTAACTAGTCAGTTTAAGTTAACTGGCCAGCAACTGAATATTGCTACTGACCAGTTAACTCGAGTGCTACCCCTGGAACACCCTGATACTATGCAGTTAGCATAGGGGTGTGCAGCGGTGTTAGGGGGGGATAGTGAGCAGCACAAAATGGGTTTGTGCCACTGACTGTCTCACTCATCGGGATTAACACGGTTAGGAGGTCTGCTAACTGCATTAATCCTTCTGAATATGCCCCCCATACTACTTTATAGCTTCATATCGTGCCCCTAGTCTTTCTGCTTTTTGAAAGAATAAACAATCGAGTCATATTTACCTGTTCCACTCACTTCCACGCTAAGCCAGAAGGATGGCATAGGCTCAGTATCCATCTCTTCTCTTCGTCCTGCAATTTCATTTTAATTTGGATGAGTGGATGAGAGTATCACGGGGTGATGGTGGTGGCTGGTACCTAGTACAGATTTTCAACACTAGATGGCTAAGATTTAGCTGGTTAGATTTAGGCCAAATTTCAGTAAAAAAAACCAAAAAAAACCAAAAACCAAATCTAGCCAGCTAGATTCAACTGAAAATCAGCTTAAATTAGCAGCCAAAATTTGCCTGGCAATGTTAGACTCTCCGGCATATTTTGAAAAGTTATTTATTTATTTTTATTTTATTTAGCATAATTTTTATACCGCCTTTCACCGGATCAAAGCAGTTTACAATAAACAATTTGAAGCTGGTTTATAGTTAACTATGTAGAGTTGCAAGGAATGCTGTTCTTTAAGCTACTGTGTTAACACTCATTGTGTCCAACCTCACAAGTCCTTATGTCTGTTGTTTCTGCTGCCTTCGTTGTACTTAAGATCATCTCTAAGCAACATTGCTACATGGTAATTACCTCTTGTGATACTAGGTAATCATCTATATATGCTACAGTGTTACTCCTTCAAGCACTCTGTAGGTCCCTTTTTGTTTCTCCCTTATTGTTTCTTCACCACACGCTGTCTCCACTGCAATTTGTCCCAAGTGGCCACACGTCCTCTTGCACTCTATCTTACATTGGCACATTTAAGTTGCACCACCACTCTCGCACTTCAAGGACCAAGCCACCATGGCCATCCCACTACTTACCCTCTCCACCATAGTCCTCCTAGCAAACGCCTTACAATGCTCAGTAGCCCTCTTAGCCGGGCAGTACCACATAACTACCCTACCCCACCTGGGCAAGAAGAATCATTCTAACCCCTTCCACTCTGCTACCAATCTCCCACACCACTCTCGACAATCACACCTACTTTACGTTGCCCTCAATCATCCGGTCAACCCCAAGCAGAAACCAGATGCACAACATTTACTGAAATGTGCCCTTGTAAACTCTCGCTCAGTACGAAAGAAATGGCCGGTCATCCCCGACCTGATAGCCATTCATGGCCTGGATCTCCTCATGGTGACAGAATCATGGCTCAAGGATACTGATACAGCCCTCATAAACCAACTAATCCCTCCCAACTTCTCCATTCACACCTGTCACAGGACCAACCGGAAAGGGGGCGGAGTTTTCATTCTTGCAAAAACCGACCTTGAATTTCAACTACTTACAGCTAAGAGTACCATACACGCGGACATAATCACCATTGCCAACAAAAATATCACCATAAACCTCATTTATAGATCCCCCTCTTCTCCTCCTGAGGTCATCTCTACCTTAATTGACTTAGCCTGCAACCCGGCTAACCCTCGCAACCCCAACTGGCTGCTCTGTGACTTCAACTTACCCTCCCTGCAGTCCAGCCAAGCAGACGCTTTCCTACAAGCTATGCATACACTTGGATTTGAACAAATAGTGAACACTTCCACCCATCTTAAAGGAAATCCGCTGGACCTAATTTTTGCGCCCCACTCCGCTGCCAATCAGAAGGCCAACCTAAACATGGATATCACCCCATCCCTTGGTCGGACCACAAGCTAATTATGTTCCAGATACCCACTCATCTTACTCATTTCCCCTCCAATGACTCCAGTACAGAATCCAGAATCACCTCTCACTTCAGACCACTTGATAAAGAAGAGTTCATTAAACACGCCTTACCTAAGTTCAAACTATTGTCTCCTGACCTTGATGAAGCAATCACCAATTGGAACGTCACACTGAAAACGTTTGCTCAACTACCAGCCATAGACAAATCATTAGACCCCAAGAGCTCTAAAAGAAGAAGAAAAACAGCCCCATGGTTTACAGCAGATCTTCGGACATCTCTCCTCTCCCTCAGGAAACTTGAAAGGAAATGGAGAAGATCCCGCTCCGAAATTGACAAAGCATCATACCTAAACCACCTCAAACTCCACCGCGAAACTATATACCTCAGAATGAGCGAATACCATGCCAAGCTCCTTCTCCGCTCTCTAAACAAACCTAGAGACCTTTTCAGCCTGGCAAAATCCCTCACCAAGGAACCTTCACCTACCCAACTCAATCCTATTTCCCCCCAGTCATATGCTGACTACCTCCAATCCAAAACTACCACAACTGGCACAGTTTCAGTTACCACCCTCTGCCACGCTCACACCTCATCGCCGTCTATCACAATGTTCACCACTCCAACAGAGAAAAACATCCAAGATCTCATCACCATCATCAACACCTCTACAGCTCCAAGCGACCCCTGTCCAGCATACTGGGTCAGAACTCTGCGAGTTGAACTTAGTCCAATTCTAATCAACATCATTGGCCTTTTCTTTGCAACAGGCTCTTTCCCCGCATTTCTCAAACAAACTTCAATAAGACCACTTCTGAAGAATAACAGACTGGACCCACTAAAGTCTGACTCCTACCGCCCAATCTCGAGTATACCTCTATTAGCCAAGATAATAGAGAAGGTTGTCCAGAGGCAGAGTCAACACCACATTGATGTAGTGTCATCTCTTGACCCCTGTCAACACGGCTTCAGGGAATCTCACGGGGTAGAAACTCTCCTCACCACCATAACTAATGCTTTGAATAGAGGATTGGACAAGGTTGAAAACGGCTTCGCTCTCATCTTCCTAGATATCTCCGCTGCCTTTGACTCCGTTAATCACAGTCAACTTCTTACTCGTCTCCAGGAGAAGGGCATCTGCGGCCTCGCCTGGGAATGGTGTAGGTCTTATCTATTGGATCGTTGGCAGCATGTAAGAGTTGGCTCCACCACATCCGCACCTTTCCACCAACATCAAGGTGTTCCGCAGGGCTCCTCTTTATCCGCGCTGCTGTTCAATATCTACATGCAGCCGATATGTGACATCATATGCTCCTTCAACATTTCCACTCTAATCTATGCTGATGACGTACTGCTGTTTACACCATTCAAAGTCAAACATCCAGACTTCACCAACCTTATCAATTGTTTCAACGCCATCACTGACTGGTTACTATCTCAAAACCTCCGCATAAACTTCAAGAAGACTGAAGTTCTGTTCATATCAAGGAACAAAGATTTCTCTCCTCCATCCTCCCTAAGGGTAAGAGATGCGGAACTCCCTAGTAAGCTCTCCATCCGCTACCTAGGGATTACTCTGGACCAGCATTTCGACTTTAAGGAGCACATACGAAACACCACCAGATCTGTCTACAATAAAATTAGAACGCTAAGGCACCTCAGGCCCATGTTACCTCATAATGACTTCCGGACCATCTTCCAGGCCCTCATTCTACCACACTTCAATTACGCAAATGTTGCCCTGTATGGACTCCCCAAGAACACCCTTAACCCACTACAGCTCGCTATGAATGCAGCTGCACGTGTGCTCTGTGGTTTAGCAAGATCAGACCATATCACCCCGATACTCAAGGAACTCCACTGGCTACCAATTCATTGCAGATTAACATACAAAATCCTTCTCATCATCTTCAAGATCATCAACAACCTAGCCCCTACGACACTCAGCGAACTTATCACCCCCACCCCGAAAAACCGAATCAGAAGGTCAGTAACCGACTACACCTTGATCATCCCCAAAGAGTCCATCAAGTGCACCCAGACGACCAGGAAAAGAACCTTCGCCTTCTACGCCCCAAAATGTTGGAACGAACTTCCACCAGAAATTAGATCCATCAAAGACCTTATTCAGTTCCGTAAGGCAATCAAACATCACATCTTTCTACTTCACTTTGCACAAGCATCCATCCCACCTCTGCTCACCCACTCACCAATGCCTACAAACCTTTCATGCTCAACTTAAATAACCCTGTTACATGTACTTCCGAGCTTGCCTTAGCCCTTTTTGTATACTCCAACCTAATCTAATTGTGTTTTTGTACATATGTTGCTCCAAGTTTAAACTCCTGTTCCAATTGTTTTTGTACATATGTCTATAGTTACCCTGTTGCTCCAAGTTTAAACTCCTGTTATAATGTAAGCACAGTACAGTCTTCTGACTGTGCAACCTTTTGTTAAATGTAAACCGCACTGATAACAAATAGCGCGGTATATAAAAGTTGTTAAATAAATAAAATAAATAACAATGAACAGTTGAACATGGCTTACAAGGCCGTTTAACTATATACAATGGATTTTGAGTTCTTTGCTGTGTACAGGTTGATTACAGTCAAATGGTTGGGGGGAGGGAGGGGCGGGGTATAGAATGAGGATAGGAAAGAATAGTGATAATATAGAAGCCCAACATTTGGTTCTTTTACTGCCCAAGCTAGAGAAGTGCTTCTAGTTTCACAGGACCTTTGAGCTGTGATTTTTCTGTCAAACCAAATGATCCCTGTCCACCAGTCTGCAGGGCCATAATGTTTTTGGTGCATCTGGTCATCCTAGTCTGAAAATCATAGTGGGAATGCATGTCTTTCACTGTTCAGATACAGATCAACAGCTTTGGCACTTAAATGACACCTCTTCTTTTTGATCAGAAATTTTCCAAAATTTTTATTGGTTTAAGTCTACAGAGGAAGCCTTAAAAAAGTAATTCTGAGAGGGAGTCACGTGGCACATGAGCGAGTGAGGACGTGTTTTCGCTAGCTCCGGGGCTGCCTCGGCGATAAAGATATAAAATCGGCATTTTAAGTGCCCAGAGGTGATAACCGGTGGAGAGGGTGCTTACTCCAGCATTGTGCAGCAGCCCGGTGTTTTCAGGTAGTTGGTATGCCACCCCCGGTACGCCGAGAGAAGGAGAAGGCACCAAAATCAAGGGCCTCAACCTCCGCCGCGGCGTTGGTGCAGCCCTCGTCCCCCGGAGCGGAGAGTGGGGATTCAGCTACGGAAGAGCTCGCAAAAGAGGTGGCTAGGCAGCTTGACCCCAAACTAGATCGAATACTCGCTAAGCTGGAGGAGATGGGGGAGGTGATAGCAGCACAGGGGCAGCGGATAGATGAGCTGGAGCACCGCGTGTCCGCCATAGAGGATGAGGAGGGACGGCAAGAAAGGCTACATGATGGCCTTCGTGCACAACTTACAGCATGCCAGGCTAAGTTGGATGACTTAGAAAATCGCTCCCGCCGCAATAATATTCGGCTGGTGGGAGTCCCGGAATCTATGAATGATCAGCAAATTCTGCCCCTCATTGAAAAATGGCTCCCGGAGACCTTGGGACTGCCTACCATGGTGGGTGAACTTAGGGTGGAGAGGGCCCACCGAATCGGACCCCGACAAGATAACCGATTAAAGCCCCGAGTGGTGATCGCGCGCATCCTGAATTTCGCGCATAAGGACAGGCTGCTACGTGCGTACAGACAGCATGAGGGCCTTGTGTTGGAAAATTCCAAAATACTCCTTTTTCAGGATTACTCCACGACAGTCTCAGCTAAGCGCAGGGAGTTCTCGGCTGTCTGCTCGATCTTGTTCCAGAAGAAGATTCGCTTCACCCTTGCCTTCCCTGCAACTTTACGCCTTCACCACCTGGGACGAAACCTGGTGTTCTCCACTGCGGGGGAGGCTACCGCGTACTTGGAACGTTTGCCTGCGGAGTCTCCACAACGAGCGGCGGATTCGGCTGCGGCTATGGAGCCGTAATTGACACTGTGCTGCCCGAATTAGGCGGTAAACATGTGCATATTGTGCTGCATGTACTGGGCCAGTGCGGGAGCTGTCGTCCCAACGGGGCATTGAGTAGTCCGCCCAAATATACTCTGTGGGCCTTACCTATGGCCTCCTGTAGGCCACTTCACTGTGTATATGTGGCTTAGTGGTGCCTTGGGAGGACATGGCTCAGCCCCCTGGGACGTAGTGCATTACCATCTACCTGCTATCTGCTTTCTTCTAGTTTGGTTCCTGCAGGGGTTCTGATGTTACTGTCTGTTAATGTGGCCTTATTGCTGTGTGCCGGTCTATCCTGCCTAAAAGCTGGTATGTCTTCCTTCACTGGGATGATATACCTTCTAACGTTGTAAATTGTATTAATCTCCCTTCGTTTGCCTATATCTGTTTTCCCGCCTACCATGTTGGCTGGAGTAGTTGAATCTGTTTTGCTTATTTTGGGGCGGGACACTGTAAATGAGGGGGGCAGCCATGTATATGGATACGGTCTAGCTGTGTGTCCGGGGCAGCCCCGAGGTGCCCGCTAGTGACTTCTGGTCAGCTCTCTGGCTGACGAAGGATGTGTGGTTGTTAAGGGGGTGGGTGGTGGGGGGGTGAGAGGGGAGAGGGGGGGAGATAGTAGAGGGGTGAGAGTCTAGGAGGGGGGGGAGAGGGGAAAGGGGGTGGGGGGGTAAGGGAGGTAAGGGGGGGATAGCCAGTATCCACATAACTAGAGACCTTGGCACCCTGCGATCCCCAGGTGACTGGGGTCCAGCTCCTTCTGGATGCCGAGGCTGGGCGGCTCCGGGGGTCTGTCTGGGAGTGTCTGCAGTGGAGGCTCACAACACGAGGGTGCCTTAATCAGCAGATTAAATTGATTTCCTGGAATGTAGGTGGTATCAACTCCCCCATTAAACGCACTAAAATATTACAGGCGCTCAAGAGGAAGGGGGCACACCTAGCACTACTACAGGAGACCCATCTGAGTGATTTAGAGCATCAGAAGTTGGTGAGGGATTGGGTGGCGAGCGCGTATGGGGCCTCTGCTGGGGGCAAAAAAGCGGGGGTGGTGGTTTTAGTGAAAAAAGGAGTCCCCTTTGAGGTGAAACATGTTGAATCAGACCCGCAAGGGCGGTATGTCTTCCTCCAGGCCAAACTGTATAATAAGGAATTCTGGGTAGGCAATGTCTATGCCCCAAATGTATATGATCATGATTTTTTTAAGTGTCTGCTGAGTCTGGTGCAGAAGGCGGGGGAGGGTGATTTGGTGTTGGCGGGAGACTTTAATTGTCCTAGTGACCCCCGCCTCGACAAATCGGTGGCGAGTGCTCAGGGGGCGTGGACTAATAAGGGAGTTGGTTACTTGTGTAGATTGGGAGGCCTTGTGGACGTGTGGCGCCTTTTACACCCAGGCGAGCGTGGATACACACACCAATCGAGGGCACATCTCACGTGGTCCCGAATAGACTACATACTGGTGGGGGAGAAGGTGACTTCTAAGGTAGAGCGAGCCGATATAGAACCCATAGCCATCTCAGATCACGGCATGGTTTGGATCACTTGGGAATGCCAAGGGATGGGCACAGGGGGATGGCGTTTTCCGGCCCATCTGTGGGAGGATGACGATTTCCGCTCTTTCTTAGAGCAGCGATGGTCGGAGTATGTGCTTTTCAATGACACCCCTGATTGCTCCCCAGTACTCTTCTGGGAGGCCAGTAAGGCGGTTATGCGAGGTTATATTATTGAGTACACGGCTCGCAGGAAGCGTCACCTTGACCGCAGCATTGTGGTCCTGGAGCGCAATCTCCGAGCCCTACAATCCAAACTAACCACCTTGCACGGACGCGGGGCTACGATTAAGCAACAGGAGTTCGCCAGGGCTCAGCTAGCCCTTAATGAGTTACTTCAACGGCGGGCGCGAATGTCCCTGCAATACTACCAACACAAGTTATATCGCTTCGGTAACAGATCTGGGAAGCTTCTTGCGCGGTTGGTTCGGGACCCGGGTGGGGCGCGTTTCATTCCGGTGTTACACGACTCGCAGGGAAGGGTGTGTCATCAGCCCCAGCAGATTGCGAATATATTCCGTGAGTATTACGCTCGCCTCTATACCGCAGAGGGCGCTGCGGCGAGCTCGAGTGCGGTGTTTTTGGATAGGGTTACCCTGCCCCAGCTTGCCGAGGAGGCTCTGACATCCCTTAATGCCCCATTAACAGGAGCGGAGATTCAAGCGGCCATAAAGCGTGGGAAGCCGCATAAGGCCCCGGGCCCGGATGGGTTTGGTGGGGAATATTATAAGATGCTTTCGCCTAAGCTGGTCCCTAGTCTGGTCGCTATGTATGAGGAGGCGCTGTCTAAGGGCAGTTTTCCTAGGGACATGCGATGTGCTAATATTACACTTATCCCGAAGCCGGGTAAGGACCCGCTCGATCCGGCCTCTTTTCGTCCTATTTCTTTAATCAATACCGATGCTAAGATCTTGGCTGCGGTGCTCGCTCAGCGCTTAAACCCTTTACTTCCATCTTTAATAGGGGATAGACAGGTGGGCTTTGTCATGGGAAGAGATGCCACTAAGAACATAGCTAAACTCCTTTTGGGTATGGAACACTGTATTGGACGGGGCTCCCCCCTGCTCCTCGTCAGTCTAGACGCTGAGAAGGCGTTTGACAGAGTGGCTTGGAAGTATCTTTGGGAGGCGCTCCCCCGTTTTGGGATTCGGGGAGACTTTGTTCGGTGGATTCAGGTTCTATACCATCTCCCGGCGGCGCGGGTGGGGGTAAACGGGATTTATTCCGTCCCTTTTGTTTTAGAACGTGGTACACGGCAGGGCTGCCCGCTATCGCCTCTATTATTTGTTCTGGCGCTAGAACCCCTTCTGCAAGCCATACAACAAGATCCTCACGTGGTCGTTATTCGGATGGGGGGGAGGAAATGAAAATCAGTGCTTTTGCGGATGATATGCTCCTTTGCCTGACGGAGCCGCTGCACTCTCTACAGAGGGTCTTACATCTAATCCGGGATTTTGGCGGGTTTTCAGGCCTGAAGATTAACACGTCTAAATCTATGGCATTAGATGTGGGTGGAAAGGTGCGGACAGTATGGCAGGGGACTTTTCCCTTGGCGTGGGCTGAGGACTCTATTAAGTATTTGGGCATACAATTGCCGGCCGATCCGGGGCGCTTATATCAAGCGAATATACCTGGTATGTTGGGTAAGACGCAACGTGTGTTTCAGCGTTGGCGGGCCTTTCCGTTGTCTCTCCGTGGACGTATTGCACTATTTACGATGGTGGAATTCCCTAGATGGCTGTATATGCTGCGGCTCCTACCACTATGGGTACGTGCGAAAGATTGGAAACTTTTTGATAAGTATTTGACCGGCTTCTTATGGGGAGGCCGTCGCCCTCGTATACCCCTTCGTGCTCTGCGACGCCGGCGAGAGGAAGGGGGATTGGAGCTTCCCTCGTTATCCCATTATAATCTCTGCTTCCTGGCAAGGCATATTTGGGGCCTATTGGAAGTGGAGGAGAGTTGTGCGCCTATTCACCAACTGCAGGCCTTCTCGCCCCCTCTACACAGTCTGTTCATACTTCATCGGGCCAGTGGTCATCGCCTGGGGGCCGGAAGGATCCCCACTTATTTGCGGACCCTGCGGTTGGCATGGCGGGAGATTTGCCGGCGTGTTGGGTGGGATCCGTCATGTTCTTTGCTATTGCCCTTAGTTGGAAACTCGGATTTTGTGCCGGGTTGTGCGGATTCCTAGATTTTTCACGTTTGGCGTCGGAAAGGGATAGTGTGTTTGGGGGACCTTGGTAGGACCGAAGGGGGCGCCCTGGAGAGTTTTCAATCCTTGAGCCATAATTATCATCTGGACCCGAAGGATTTCTATGGCTACCTCCAACTTCGCCACTACATTGATCAGCTGAAGAAACAAATCCCCAATCTCTTACTTACTCGGGACCCGCGTAAACTGCTAGGTGGCTGGGTGGGGAAGGAGCTTCGGGAACGGGCAGAGCGTAAGACACTGCTCTGTCCTTGGGTTGACTCGGGATACCTCCAGATTCTCACCGGTAGATGGGTCGCTGATGGGCTGTCTGATCTGACTGTAGGCATGTTGCAACTTGCTTTTGACCGCGTTCCTAAGGGGGCAGTATGGATTTACCTACAGGAGATGCAATTTAAATTTCTTTGGAGGGCATATGCGAGTGATAGTTGGGCCCATCGGGTGGGGCTGCGGGATACTTCTACGTGCGGTTGGTGTCAACAGGCTGAGGGCACCTTGCTTCACAAATTTTGGCTGTGCACCGCTGTACAATCCCTTTGGAAGTTGGTGCAGTCCTCCCTAGAGCAGTGGCTGCCTGTGGGGGAAGTGGGTCACTGGCAACTCTGCCTTTTCCATTGTTGGGGTGAGGTCGGGCTTTTACCCCCGGCGACTCACCGGGCGTTGCTGGACCGGGGTGTTCTGGTGGTCAAGAAGGTGCTGCTGGAATGTTGGCTTCAGAACTCTCCCCCCCCCTATGTGATGTGGAGGAGAACTTTGCTGAACCTGATGTATATGGAAAAGCTCACGGCTAAACAAGTGGGGGGGGCTGGCTGGGACCGCTTCTTGGGAATCTGGCAGCCCTTTATTAATACACTGTCCCCGCCAGAACACAGCGCGGTGCTGAATATATAACTTCTATAGCTCCATTTCCGTAGCGTGATCCATGCTGTTTATAGTGTTTCCATGAACAGGCCTTTAGATAAGGGACCAGTGTCCCCCTCTTGTATCTAATCCTTGGGGTGCTGAGGGTATCGGGGTCTCAGGGAGGTTTGAGGCCTACTTTGGGTTTGGACTGGTTTGGGTTTGGGTATTGGCTTGATTCGGGGTGGGAAGAAGGGGGGGGGAGGTTGGGGGGGGTAGGGGCAGAGGGGGGGGTAGCGGCAGATGGGGGGAGGAGGTAGGGGGGGATGGTGGGCACTGGGGCACGTACGGGACAGGGTGGGCAGGAGCGGGAGGGGGATGCCTACTTACCATTATTTCTCAATGCACTTAGCTGCTCTTTCTTCTTCTGCATACTGCCACACACATCCATGATGTTCTCAACTGTCAACCTATGTTAGCTGAATGCTTGTTGCATTTCTTGTTTACTTTTCTCTGCATGTACCTAGTGTTGCTCTGTATATGTTCAAGCCTTGTTCTGAATGTGTACATGCCTCAGTGTGGGCTTTGTTCTATGAGTATGTACTTGTTATTGGTAATATTTCAATAAAATACATTTTGAAGTAAAAAGTAATTCTGATTAAGATACATTGTGTGTGTTTAGGGCTGCAAAGTATTTGGGTTTCAGAAGAATTGAAATTACAGAAAAGAAAAGTATGAACATTGGAAAGATATTGGATGAGTTAGAGAGTGATACAGTAGAATTTTGGAAGAAAGAAGCAATTACTTGGCTACTATTCAAGCTGTTGTTAAGTGCTATCGAGTTGGTGTCGACTCATGGCAACCCTCTGGATAGGTGTCCTAAACTGTGTTTGGTCTTCAGTCAGGTGGCTCATTGTTGATAGAATGACATCCATAGCTACTGTTATTGTATTGAGCCATCTCACTGTTGGCTTTCTTCTTTTGTGGCGACTTCAACTTTGCCAAGCATGATGTCTTTCTCTAATGATCTCCCTCTTCGCATGATGTGTCCAAAATATGAAAGTCAAAGTCTTGTCGTCTGAGCATCTAAAGAAAGCTTAGGTTTGATCTCCTCTAATACTGACTGGTTTGTTCTTCGTGCAGTCCATGGTATACATAGTATTCATCGCTAGCACCATAATGAAAGGCATCAATTTTCTTCCTGTCTATCTTTTATCTGTCCAACTTTTGCATCCATATGACGTTATTGAAAGTTGAATCTTTGTATGGAGAGACATATCTCTTCTCTTGAGAATCTTGTCTAGGTCCTTCATAGCCCTTCTGCCAAGAGCAATGAATCATCAGATTTCGTGATTGCTTGTCGTTTTGTTATTGATTATTGATCCAAGCAGGTTAAAGTTGTCAACTAGTTCAATTTCTTCTCCATCAATAATAAACTTATTGATTTGCCAGTTGTCAGGATCTTTGTTGTCTTTATGTTAAGGTATAGGCCCATTTTAAGACTATGTTTGTTGATCATGAGAAGCAAATTTTTCAGATCGTCTTCGTTTTCAGCCAGTATTGTGGTATCATCAGCATAGCGAAGGTTGTTGAGTCTTCCACCAATCTTCATACCTTAGTTGTCTTCATACAGTCCTGTTTCTCCAATGATTTGTTCTGCATATAAATTAAATAGGTAGGGGGGAATGTATGCAGCCTAGTCATACAGCTTTGTTGATTTTAAACCATTCTGGTTCTCCTTGTTTCATTTGAACTGTTGCTTCTTGATCAATGTAAAGGTTGTGCAAAAGAACTATCAAGTGTTCCAGTATACCCATGCCTATTAACGTGGCCCAGAGTTTCTCATGGTTTACACAGTCAAAGGCCTTGCTGAATTAAATAAAACACATATAGTTATCCTTTTGGTATTATTTTGCCTTTTCAAGGATCAATCTCACATCCACGAAGATGTCTCTTGTTCCTCACCCTTTCCTGAACCCTGCTTGCACTTCAGGCAGTTCTTGTTCCAGGCATAATTGTAGTCTCTGTTGAATGATCTTGAGTAGCATCTTGATGGCCTGTCAGATCAGAGCGATTGTGCGCTAATTTCTACAGTCAGTCTGATCACCTTTCTTCAGTATTGGTATAAATACAAATTTGGATGGATCCTTGAGAATCTTGTAGCATTCCAGTTCAAGGCTGGAATTTTCTCTTTAACTCTCGTAGCTTTAGGAAAGCCAATCTTGTTCTTCCTCTAATAGTTTCTGATTCTATTTACTAGCATGCATCATTGTAGTACTTGTCTTGCTGCACTTTGGAAATCTCTGAGTTCTGTGATGCTTCTCTCTCTCCTCTGGCTTTATCTTCTTTGCATTTCTGGGAAATTTTCAGTTTCTTCAGTCATCCATTTGGGTTGTTTTTGCCTTTTCACCTTTTGTAGTGACTTCTTACTTTCTTTGAGCTCATCTTTCTTGATGTCATCCCATAACTCTTCTAGTGCTCTGTCATTTATAGCCAAAGCAGCAAATTAATTTTGCAGGCAGTCTTTAAATTCCAGTGGTATATTCTCAAGTTCATATTTTGCTACATTCATGAGTGGCTTGCTCTTTTTCAGCTTTAGCTTGAGTTTGCAAACTAGTAGTTGGTGATCTGTACCATAGTCTGCTACAGGTTTTGTCTTTGTTGATTTTATTGAGCTTTTCCATTATTGACTTCCACAAATGTAGTCAATTTGATTTTTGTACAATCCATTGGGTGAGGTCTAAGTGTACAGTTGCTACTTGTGTTGCTGGAAGAAATTGTTTGACATGAATAGATCTTCGGTCTTGCAGAATTCTATCTGTCTTTCTCCACCTTCATTTCTGTTGCCAAGTCCATATTTTCCAACCACTTTACCTTTTTTGTTGTCAACGTTTGTGTTCCAGTCACCCATGAATATCAGGCTATCTTGTTTGCATGTTCTGTCAATTAAAGCTTGTACTTGATCTCCATAGCTCCATCCTCCGTGTGTACATTTAAACCCGATATTCACGGAGGATGAACATCGCCTGCATTTAAGATACGTGTGGTTACACTATATTTCACGAGATTGTGTGAATTTATTCACCTGATAAAAAGGATTCTTCTGGCAGTGAGGGGAGAGTTTCCATCTTTCCCACTTGGGCAGGTCGATCCCGACAAAAAATATAGCTGTGGTATAAGATGTATGGGTTGAGATATTAAGGGCACTCATCTGTACAATCATCAATGGCTTTACAACAATAGATAGATATTTCTTTATAGCAGAAATGTGATTTCAGGGACTGTCAGTTGGATCTGCTGTTCTCTGGAGTTGGCCAAGTTACACTCCAGAGTCCTTAGCCCTTACTGGGGCATGGTTCTTGTTCTCGCTCCATGACATGAATAGGAATTTCAAAACTGCTCCTTTGGGTCATCCCTTTACAGGAGGGATTAGCAGAAACATCCTCTTTAATCCACCAATGTTTATTTCCCCCTCTGAATTGAAATGGGATCCCGATAGAGTCGTCTGTAATTAAATAAGAGTATCTGCATGTCTAGATTTGCAAAATGGCCCAGATACACAAGCAAGATGGTGGATTTCCTCTGTCGATTTTTTTCCCATGTCTTTATTTGTGAAATGGCTCCTCTTGGTGCATGTGGATGTGTACTTTAGAAACAGCTCCATGTTTAGCAGGGCCATTTCTAAAATACCAGCACTGTTGTGCACATTGTGACCTCCATGTCTTAATTCTGCTTTCAATTATAAGGTCTCTTACTGAACGTATAACTGATGAATAAGGGGATGCGTTCAATCATAACAGCATAACTGGTAATTTTCTTAATGTTATCATTCTTTAGACTTCACAAAAATTAAAGACCACAAACTATTGATTTCCAAGGTCTCAGACTCATTGATTGCAAACCGACAGGCAAGCCTGACCTGAGATTGCTCATATTTAAACACTTGAGCAGTATTATTACAATTACTCCCCTGAGGAAACCGACAGCAGTGAAACGCCTCAGCGGTGCCCTGTAAGAGCGTCGGGATTAGGACTGGAATGCTCTGAAGAGATAGCGTTGGATATTTGAAGCTAAGTACCTGGAAAATATGTTTTATCTTAACGCTTGATCCATGAACCAATTGCTGTTCTGTTATGCATCACACTCACCTTGGTAAAAAACCGTATTATTGATTTCCTGTTTAAAGGTCGTTGATGCGATATGAGCAATCTCAGGTCAGGCTTGCCTGCCGGTTTGCAATCAATGAGTCTGAGACCTTGGAAATCAATAGTTTGTGGTCTTTAATTTTTGTGAAGTCTAAAGAATGATAATATTAAGAAAATTACCAGTTATGCTGTTATGATTGAACGCATCCCCTTATTCATTAATTCTGCTTTCCACATCCTATCTAAAATTTGCATTTATATGTTGGAAGCCATTTTGTCTATCTGGGGGAAAAATAACTCTCAGAGAATTCAGTGGAACAGGGCCAAATTTGGCATGAGGGAAAAACCAGTGAAAAGACACGTCAGGTTCGAAAATGGACCATATCAGACCAGGAGTTCCAGAGAAGTAAGCTACCCCTCCCCCCCCAAAAAAAATGGTTCAATGTATTTCTATGGGAGAAGCATTTCCAGCTTTTGTAGCAGAGAAATTTTGATTTAGTGAAACATAGCAGTTAGAGATTTCCTCCTTCCAAATTGTCTTTCCCCTGTTCTACTTTCCTAGTCACAGACAAAACACATAGTCAATGCATGACCACACAACACAGATATTCACCTATGCATGTGTATGCGCACACATGTGCATAGATATATATACTGTTGTACAGCCTTTCTGAAACACATATTGTGTTTTATAAAATATGCATAAGTTCTCTTCTGCAGTAGCCCAGAAATTCTGGTTTCCTTAAAATATGACTTCAGTTTTTGCTTGGAAGTTATCTATGGTCTCCATTAGTGTAAAGCTTATCGGCAAATGCAACAGTTCAAGTATCTTTCAGCTCATTGTCCGCATTTGGACAATTTTCTGGTTATTTGATGCTGCCATCAACACACTCCATCCACAGTCAGAAGTAGAATGTGTTTCCGTGCCCACAGATAGGTTGGATTACCTGCTGTGGCGCTAGACTGTTCTGGTGGCTTGCAGTTTCTAGAAACATCCAAACGGTAGCAAATTTCACCCACAGCTAAACTGTCTTTATTCTGCTGCGGCCCTAAGCTTTACTGGCAGCCTGAAATGTCTGGAAACCAAACAAATAGCAGCGAATGTCTCTTCCACCCACAGACAGGTTGACTTCACTTAGCCTGGTGGGTTCTCACCTCTCCCATGCATCCTCCCTCCAGTGCTCTGGGTTTTCTTTTCTCACAATTTTTCTTCACAAACAACTTTAACTCAACTTCTTTTCAGTACCTTCTCTGTTGGAACACCCAGACACCAATCTCCTGGAAAAACTCAGACACCAACCTCCCACTGGCAGGGCTTTATCTGGATTGCTGCTTCCTTCAGTGCTGGCTGAGCTAGCTGCCAGAAGGCTTCTTGTCCTCCTTGGTTGAATGATTTCTTTACACATTTTGTAATTGATCGGTAGATACCTTGCAATTCTTTATTTGGCTATCATGCACAATTATGTTTTAACCAGTGTTGCTCGAAACGTTGAGTAATTTTATAAACCATTTTTGTGTGTAAAATGCCTCATAAAATTGTCACACTTAAAAGTGTGCATGGTGCAAGCTGGTGTGTACATATACTGTATAGTAGGTGTGTACATGGGTGGAGTTTGGGCAGAGCTGCGCTTTACATGTGTGTTTTATAAATATGCATGTAAAGTATGTGCTAATATTTAGACCTGCTCTTAAGTAGACATCCTGTCTGCATCTTCAGTGTAAGTGGGATTTCTGCAGGATTTGTGCTAGTATTTTCTAAAGACACTTAGGGGTATGTCTGCTAAGCCGGGCTGACGTTTAACCTGGGCTATCTGCAACTAGGTCCCATTGACCTAGCCTGGCTTAGTAGACATACCTCTTAGACATCTATGTGCCTTTTAGTAAAGTAGATGTCTTTGTGTTGTTTAGGCACCCCGTTAAGAAATTCCTCGCATATGTGCAATCTTCATAATTGGAATAATGTTTATTCTGCTGTGACAGCTGTTTTACTTTTTTTGTAATTCAGTAAATCAGTTTAAAATTTTGGTTTTTCTCTTTGTAAAACTGATAACAAGAAATGAGTCATTTTAAAAATATTTATGGGATTAATAAAAGTTCTTACCTAGATAAATACGTGTTTCCCTGCATAAAAATACAGGTTGATGATTGCCCTCCTACCCTCTTTGGTGTGGCCGAACTAGTCATAATTTGCCTGTGGGGGAAGGGGAAGGAAATTTCATTCTGGAAACTTCATGCGTGCTTTACAGTACATGATTCTCATATACTCCCATGTGGGTGCAAAGCACACAGGTACATTTGTGCCTACATTGAGCGCCATCTAAATTTTCAAAGAGAAACTCCTTGCAGGCCCCTGGGTATAAAATATCCTGAAAGCTAGCCACAGAGATTTGAAATTGTACTCTCCATAACGGTTTTGGTTTGGTTCTTTCTTCTTCATGTTTTTCTTATATATGCAATTTCTTGGGATTTCAGGAACAGTGCTCGTTTAGCTGGGACTGGGGCCCTTCCTTTCCCACCCAGGGCATCTGGAAGGACCTAAGGATCGAAGCCTATGATATCCTTCATCTGAACTATCTCAGTTTTACTCCTAGTTATGGTAAGTCAAGGTGGGGTGGCCATATGTTTTTGCCTGTTTTGGTTGAAAACAACTTGACTTCTTGTTTCAAGGAAATGAGAATTGTTCGGTAAATTCTATGCTGTAATTGTTTGCTTCTTGACTTGTGTAATTGGGTTGTAGTTTTTTGTGAGGGGCTCACTCATTCATGAAGCTGATCTTTGCAGGCAGGTGGTCATACAGCACAGGTTGAATGTCTACACACTGCACATGCTGGATAATTGAGCAGACAGTATGGTGGGCATGATGCTGATGCGACGTTACTTGTGGCTGCCAGAACCATATGCTATCATAGTGCAATTAAGACGCTGTTTCCTTGGATACAGAGCTCAGTAAGAGTATGTAATATTTTGGTTTATGTTCAGTAGCATTGTGGGGAGCCTGTAAGCCTTGGAAGTTAATGTCATTACTTTCATAGCAGCTCTTAAACTACGTACATTACCTTTTAACTTGCTAGCAAAGACATGTGCACCTGCTCTGTTTGGCAATTTAATTTATTTTATTTTATTTATTTAAAATTATTTATATCCTGCTTTATCCTTGAATCAAAGCGGATTTCACTGCAAACCAATCAAGTAGGGGAGTGCGGGGGTGTGGGCATGCAGTGGTTGTGAAGGTAGTGTTCGAGAGTGTGTGGATAGGTAAAAATTGATTTGGGGTGCAATATATACAGGTTGAGCTATCTACATTGGGCTATACTGTATACATATTAATAAGAGTAATAGGATGTTTTTATGTTGTGGATGTCATGTCTTGTGTATCTCGTTTTGTGGGGTGGTTAGGGTGGATTGGTGGTCTTCATCGAATTGTTCAATGAATAGGGTGGTTTTAAGTAGCTTCCGGAATTCTTTTATATCTGTTGTTGATTTTAGATTATCTGGGAGGACATTCCAGATAGCAGGGGCAGCGAGAGAGAAGGCTCGCATGGATGTGGATTTGTTTGTTCTTGTGAATAGAGTAGGTGTTGGTATATTGTTTTTTGTGCTGTTTCTGTCTGGTCCTTTGTTTTGGTTCCAATGAGTTCTTGTAGTATTCCTGCTGAGATGTTTTTAATTTTGAAGATGGTGAGCGCTGATTTATATTTTGCCCGTGAGGAGATTGGTAGCCAGTGTAGATCTTGTAGTATTGGAGTTATATGGTCTTGTATTGAAGCGCTAGTAATAATGCGGGCAGCAGTGTTCTGGACTATTTGTAGGGGCGGGTGGTTTGTTTAGGCAGACCTTGGAATAGTATATTACAGTAGTCTAGTAGAGGTGTAATGATAGCCTGGCATACTGTACGGAAGTGCTCTTTTTTGAGGAGGGGTTTTAGTCTCCGGAGTGTTGCGAGTTTGAAGAAGGCTGTTCTGGATATCTTGTTGATGTGCGTTTGGAGGGTGAGTTGCTTGTCTAGAATCACTCCAAGGTATCTGACTTTGTCTTATCTCCAGGAACAAGCAGGAATGAGTCTTCACATATGGGTATCGTCGGTACCGACGGAGCCTGCGCGGGAACGCTCCTCAGCGTCCAATAAGAAAGCTTTTGGGAGCATCCCACAGCGCCTGTGTGCTGCCTTCCCGCCTTTCCCAACCGCCTCTCTCCAGTTCTTCTTTTCCACGGAGCCAGCAGGTCGTGTTCCTGTCACCGCAGAAGAAGTTCTTTATTTTTCTTTATTCTTTTGTGCCGTTGCTGGTACCAGCTCCGGTACCGGCACCGATTGCATTGACATCGGCTTCGGTGTCGACTGCAACGGTACCCTGTCCTAAGATGCCCATCAGTACCGAACCGGTACCGATTACTCCCGATGTCGATCCCACTCGATACGGTTATCGGGCTTTACAGGAGCATCCAGACAGGCGATACTTCGATTCCTCTGAGGACTCTGATGAGTCTGAGGGTTCTGTAGAAGCATTGATACTTCTTCCTCAGGAGTCTTCTTCACCTAAACGAAGAATGTCTCCTCCAGAAGACTTGTCTTTTCAAGACTTTGTTAGGGAAGTGGCTAGGGGCCTCTCTATCATAGTGGCCCCTGAGTCAGAACCCAGAGCCAAGGAGTTGGATATTTTACAATATCCTAAAGCTCCTATGGAGGCAGCTACTTTACCTATTCATGAGATTCTGTATGATCTCATGTTGAGGATGTGGGAGACACCTCTCACCACCTCTCCTCATTCTCGCAGGTTAGACACCATGTATCGTGTCCCTCCTTGTCCTGGCTTCCACAAGACTCAGCTTCCTCACCACTCTATTGTGGTAGAGTCTGCCATGAAGAAGATAGAGTGCAAAAAGACACTCATCTAATCCTCCAGGGCGTGAATGCAGGACCCTGGATGCTTTTGGCCGAAGGGTTTTCCAAGCTGCTATGCTAGCTGCTAGGATCAATTCCTATAGTCTCTATATAGGAATGTTTCTAAAAGAAGTCACAGATCATCTGCAGACTTTAACCCCTTTCATTTCAGAGGATAAAAGAGAGGAGTTTCTCACTTGGCTCAAACATGCCCAAGATGTCTCCAAATTTTCCAACCGTGCAGTCTTTGACTCTTTTGAGTGTGTAAGCAGAGCTTTGGCTATTGCCATAGGGGCACGCAGCATTGCTTGGCTACAAGCTTCTGATTTGGAGCTCTGGGTCCAAGATCAATTGGGAAATCTCCCTTGTACAGGTGAAAACCTTTTTGGTAAGGATTGGCAAGCAAAGGCCACTCAGATGGATGCTGAAAACTCTGCTTTGGATCGACTTTCAAAGTCTACCTCTGCTCCTGTTAAGAAAAGATTGTTTAAAAAGACATCTTTTTCCAAAAAGGGAAGATACTATCCTGCTTATGGTCAGCAGGCATCTTCTGCAGGTCGTTTTGCTGCAAAGCGTCAGCAACCACCTAAACAGGCCAAGTCGAAGGCAGCTAGACCTTCCACGGCTCAGCAGCCTCAGCCTCCTCAGGGCCTTTGACTTGCAACTAGAGAACTTAGCCTTTCTAGCTCTGGAAGGGCCAGAGCCCCTTACCATCCCAGGAAGGTTGACTTACTTTGCTCCCAGATGGGAGCAAATCACAGCAGAGCAATGGACACTCTCCATCATAAGGGAAGGGTACAAGCTTCATTTCTTAAGCCTTCCCCCTCACACCATTGTGAAACAGTTCAATTCTCCAACATCTCTCCTCAACCTTCTAGGTCAGGAGATTGCCATCCTTCTTGCCCAAGGGGCAATAGAAGAAGTGCCTCTTCTTCAACAAGGCACAGGGTTCTACTCCCCTTATTTTCTTATTCCAAAGAAAACAGGGGGCTACAGACCCATCTTAGATCTCAGAGAATTGAACAAATTTCTATTCAAGGAGAAATTCAAGATTTCTCTCGGTGCTCTGCTTCCATACCTTCAGAGTCAGGACTGGCTTTGTTCTCTAGATCTCAAGGATGCGTACACCCATGTCTTCATCCATCCAACCCACAGAAGGTTCCTTCGGTTCCTTTTTCAAGGAAAGCACTACCAATACAGGGTGCTTCCTTTTGGTCTGGCCTCTGCACCAAGGGTGTTCACGAAATGCATGGCAGTAGTAGCTGCATTTCTACGCACTCTAGGAATATTCGTCTTCCCATATCTGGACGACTGGCTCATTTGAGCTCCATCTCAAGCAGAGGCCAAGACTTGTCTAACCTGCACAATGCGTGTCCTTCAGTATTTGGGACTAGTAATAAACATCCCAAAATCCAGTCTCACCCCTACTCAGTCCCTCAAGTTTATAGGGGCTTGGTTGGATACCACAACTGCAAGGGCCTATCTTCCTCAGGCCCGTTGCCTACGCTTGGTGCAGTTAGCCTCCCAAATACAGTTAAAGCCCTTTTTAACTGCTCGAGAAATGTTACAACTCTTAGGCCACATGGCATCCACTGTGCATGTGGTTCCATATGCTCGCCTTCACATGAGGGCAGCTCAATCGACTTTGTCCACCCAATGGATTCAGGCATCAGGTTGCCTGTCAGACAAAATAGCAAACTCCAGTCGCCTTTTTTGGTCTCTCCAGTGGTGGAGGTCCTCTCAAAACCTGTTGCTGGGGTCCCCTTTTCAACAGCCACTTCCCCAAGCAACCCTTACAACAGATGCCTCTCCAATGGGTTGGGGAGCTCATCTGCAAGATCTCTCCACCCAGGGCATCTGGTCTCCAAAGGAGACTTCACTACACATAAATCTCTTGGAACTCAGAGCAATTTTCTTAGCTCTCAGAGTGTTCCACTCCCTGCTCAGCTACAGGACAGTCCTCATCCACACGGACAATCAAGTAGCCATGTTCTATGTAAACAAGCAGGGAGGGACTGGCTCTCTGTCGCTTTGCAACGAAGCTTTGCGACTGTGGGCCTTCGCCAGAGAGCATCAGATTCATCTTATGGCAGTATATCTTCCAGGCGTTCAAAACTCTTGGGCAGACAGACTCAGTCGAGTTCTGCTTCCACACCTATGGTCCCTCCACAGGGACCAGGTAGCCAGGATTTTTCGAATTTGGGGAACCCTGGACATAGACCTATTTGCAAGTCCGTGGAATGCCAAACTTCCCCGGTTCTGTTCCAGGATTCCGTGTCAGGGAGTTCAGGCCAAGGATGCCTTCCTCCTTCACTGGGGTCAAGACTTCCTTTATGCCTTTCCACCCATTCCCCTAATTCCCAAAACACTGTTCAAGCTTCAGAGAGACCGAGGTTCTATGATCCTCATAGCACCACATTGGCCACGCCAAGTGTGGTACCCTCTACTTCTGCATCTCTCTCAAGCTCCGTCCCTGGAGTTGGGCTCTGCTCCAGATCTTCTTTCCCAGGAAGACGGAACGTTGTGTCACCCAAACCCCCAGTCTCTCCATCTCAGGGCCTGGTTGCTGAAGGCCTAGACCTTCAAGTTTTCCATCTCTCTCAGCAAGTCAGAGATATTATTCATGCTTCTAGAAAGCCTTCCACTAGACGTTCCTATGCTTTCAAATGGAAAAGATTTACCATTTGGTGTTCAGAGAAGGGTCTTAACCCTCTTGCAATACCTTTGAATTCTTTACTAGAGTATCTTCTGCATCTTTCCCATGCAGGCCTCAAAACGAATTCGGTAAGAGTCCATTTGAGTGCTATTGCAGTGTCCCTCAAGCCTCTCAATGGACAGCCTGTTTCCTCTCATCCTCTTATAGCAAGATTCTTGAGAGGCCTTCTTTTAACTAAACCTCCCATTAGACCACCTCCAGTGGCATGGGACTTAAACCTGGTTCTTGGCGAGCTTATGAAGCCACCCTTTGAACCTTTAGCCACCACCTCCTTGAAATTTCTTTCTTGGAAGGTCATCTTTCTCATTGCAGTCACCTCAGCACGTCGCATCAGTGAGTTGCAAGCCTTGGTGGCTAATCCTCCTTATACAAGGTTCCATCATGATAAGGCAGTCCTCAGGACCAATCCACACTTTATGCCCAAAGTGGTCTCGCCTTTTCATCTGAACCAAGAGGTATGCTTACCTGTCTTTTTTCCAGGACCTCATGCATCAAGTGCAGAGAGGAATCTTCATACTTTGAATTGTAAAAGAGCTCTCGCCTTTTACTTACAAAGAACACAGCAACATAGAAAGTCTTCTCAACTCTTTGTTGCTTTTGATCCTTCTCATTTAGGACTTCCAGTTTCTAAGAGAACACTGTCCAACTGGATTGCTCAGTGTATTTCTTTCGTCTACCAAAGTAGGAACCTTACTCTGGAAGGCCATGTCACAGCTCACAATGTGAGAGCCATGGCAGCCTCAATGGCTCATCTAAACTCTGTGTCCATCGACCAAATCTGTCGAGCGGCCACCTGGGCCTCGGTTCATACCTTCACAGCCCATTACTGTTTGGACAAGGACTCCCGCCGGGATGCCTCGTTTGGTCTGTTCTCAAACACCTGTTCCATTCCTAATCAACTCCTACCCACCTACCCTGGTTGGATGCCAGAGATCCATGGGGGGAGGTGGAGCCCTTTTCAAGGACACACAACCCTGGGGTCTCTCCCTGGCATCTGCAGCTAGGGAGTCCCCATATGTGAAGACTCATTCCTGCTTGTTCCTGGAGATAGCACAGTTTCTCCAGGACCAAGCAGGAAGTCAGTCCTCACTTATGGGTGACGTCGGCGCCGACGGAGCCCTCGCGGAGCAATTTTCCCCAGCTTTCAAAGAAAGCCTTTGGGAATTGCAGCGCGCATGCGCGGTCCTCTTCCCGCCCAAGGGTGCCATCTTAGCCAGTCTTCTTTTTTCCGCGGAGCCCTACAGACGTCCCCGTCTTGTCCCCGCGAAAAAGTCGATATATTCTTCATTATTTTATACTTTTTCCCCCGATGGCTGCCAGTGGTTTTAAGCGGTGTGGTCAGTGTGACCGAAATATGTCACTAACTGACACACACGACTTTTGCCTCCGCTGCCTGGGCCCGGATCATGAGGAATTGATCTGTGGGCCCTGCGGCAAAATGTCCTCCAAAGCGTTGAGAAGTCGGCGGCATCAGCGTGATAGGATCTTCGCTGACCCCAGCCGTACCCGGACCTCGTCGGAGGCCTCCGCGTCCAAAGGCTCCAGCTCGGACCGTCGCCGGAGTTCCTCCGACAGGGGTTCTCGCTCCGGGGACCATCGTCGGAAGGTGAAACCCGCGAGGGCGGCGTCGGTGGACGCTCCTGGTTCCGCGAGGGCCAGGTCGCATAGCCCCGACAGCCGCCCCGGGTCCTTGGAGAAGGAGCACCTCACGAAGCGACCTCGCCTGGAGTCGGAGATGCCTGCTCGGGTAAGTCCTGTGGTCCTTCTGGACTCGCCTCCGCGACAGCCGACGTCGGGCCCGACGCCGTCGGGGCCCGAGTCGGGGGCTGCTGGGTCACCTGAGCTCGGACTCAGGTTGACGGTCTTGGAGAGCAGACTGTCTGCCTTCATGGACCAGCAGCGGGCACTGCTCGCTGGCCTCGCTGGCGCCGCTGCCCCGACCGCCGGGACGTCGACGTCCAAGTCGACCCCGGAGACCGAGCCGATCCTCGAGTCGATGCGAACTCGAGTCGATCCTCGGTCGAGGTCACCCTCGGCCTCCCGTTCGGGACCGAGGTCGCCGACGCCGACTCCCTCGGCGTCGGGGCGGCAGGCACCGCGCCCTGCCCGGGCCGACCCCACCGAGTCCTCGTCGGAGTCGGTCTGGGAGTCTGAAGAGGAAGAGTCGCCTGATTCTTTCCGGACTCGGTGTGTCCCCTCGGACTCACCGGAGTCCGAGCCTCGGAAGCAGTCCCCCCCGGAGGATGCCCAGTTCTCGGACTTCGTCAGGGATATGGCCAAGGCTTTGGCCTTCCCTGCGGACCCCGAGGAGGAGCCTCGAGCCGAAGAGCTCGACGCCCTCCAGTATGACTCTCCCGCAAGGGAACACTTTACTGTACCGGTTCCTCCTATGCTGGAACGACTACTCTTCCGCATGTGGGAGAGTCCGGCCTCCTCGCCGGTCCTGAGCAAGCGGGTCGATTCTATCTATCGAGTCCGCAAGAGCCCTGGCTTTCAAAAGGCACAGCTACCACACCATTCCATGGTAGTGGAATCGGCCATGCATCGTCTTAAGAGCCAGAAGATGCACTCCTCGGTGCCTCCTGGCAGGGAGGCCCGTAACCTGGATGGCCTTGGTAAGAAGTGTTTCCAGGGCTCTATGCTCGCATGTCGTGTCCAGACCTACCAGCTATACATGGGCATGTATCTCCGAGATCTGGCTAAAGAACTAGCCGGATTCTCTGCTGGTTTGTCCGAGGAACCCTTGCGGAGGTTCCTGGCCTTGTCCACTGGCATTCGGGAATGCTCAAAGTTCATGTCCCGAGCAGCCTATGATGGCTTTGAAGCATCGGCTCGAGTGGCCGCAGCCGGCATCGGTGCCCGCCGACAGGCTTGGCTTCAGTCGTCAGACCTTGAGCCCTGGGTGCAGGACAAGTTGGTCGATGTCCCCTGCCGAGGCGAAAACCTCTTTGGCAAGCCCATGGCTGAAAAGGCTGCACAAATTGAGACTGAGACTCTCACCAGGACCAGGCTTTCTAGGAAGACCTCTGCCCCTTCCCAGAAAAAGAAGGGCTCGGGAAAAAAGTCCTTTTACCCGAGGAAGGCGACTGCCTACAAACAATACCCCCATTATCAGGCCCCTGCAGCTCCCCAACAGGGCCAGCAGGCCAAGGGACGGGGTAACGGGTCCCGTAGGCAGCAAGCCCCCAAGCCTGCACCACCAGCCCCTGCTCCGCAGGGTGGGGGTTTTTTGACTCACTAAGCATAGCCTCTCCCCCCCCGCTGGTTCCTCCCAGCACCGGAGGCCGGCTGGTTCACTTCGCCCACAGGTGGTCCAGCATCACCGCAGATGCCTGGGTGCTTCAAGTCGTGCGAGAAGGCTATCTTCTCCACTTCCACCAGGTCCCTCCCTCCTATTTTCCGGGAGAACCTCCACGACCCCCTCTGCACAGGGAATTACTCCTTCAGGAGTTAGCAGGTCTTCTGCAGGATCAGGCGGTGGAACCGGTGCCAAACCACCTGAGAGGTCAAGGTTTTTATTCCCGGTATTTTCTAATACCAAAGAGAACAGGAGGCCTCAGACCCATCCTGGACTTGCGCAACCTCAACAAGTTCCTCGTGCGGGAGAAGTTCAAGATGCTTACCCTTGGAATCCTTCTGCCCTACCTCCAGCAGGGAGATTGGCTATGCTCCTTGGATCTAAAGGATGCCTACACGCACATCCTCATCCACCCAAGCCACCGCCAATACCTAAGGTTTGTGGTGGCAGGAAATCATTACCAGTACAGAGTACTGCCCTTTGGCCTGTCCTCCGCTCCGCGAGTCTTCACAAAATGTCTCGCGGTGGTGGCGGCCCATCTCCGGCTTCACGGCCTCTATGTCTTTCCGTACCTCGACGACTGGCTCATCAGAGCGGCGTCCGCTCCGGAGGTCACCAGCGCCACACACCGCACGGTGACTCTTCTGCAATACTTGGGCTTTGTTATAAATTTCGCAAAGTCCACTTTGCTCCCCTCACAGGATCTCGAGTTCATCGGCGCAAGGCTGCACACTCCTCAGGCACGAGCGTACCTACCGCTCGACAGGGCTCAACGGCTCATGGACCTAGCCGACCGTTTTCGCAGCCAGCCCCTGGTCTCCGCCAGGCGCTTCCTGAGACTACTCGGCCATATGGCTTCCACCGTCCATGTGACCCCCAATGCCCGCCTGAATATGCGGCCTGCTCAATGGTGTCTCCGCCAGCAGTGGCGACAAGCCACAGGCGGCCTAGCAGACCTAGTGCGCGTCTCCGAGCCGCTGATCTCGTCTCTCCGGTGGTGGCTTCAGCAGCCGAACCTGATATTCGGAATGCCTTTCCAGTCACCCCAGCCGACCCGGGTGCTGACCACGGATGCATCCCTCCTGGGCTGGGGAGCACATTGCCAAGGGGCACGTACTCAGGGCCTCTGGACCACGTGGGAGTCTGCTCAGCAGATCAACTTCCTGGAGCTCAGGGCGATCCGCCTGGCTCTCAAGGCCTTCTCCCACCTGACTTCCCACCAGTCCGTCCTTGTCCAGACGGACAATCAAGTTGCCATGTTCTACGTGAACAAGCAGGGGGGCACGGGCTCCTTCCTCCTCTGCCGGGAGGCACAGAAGCTCTGCTCTTGGGCCGTCAGTCACGGCATTCTCCTCAAGGCAGTTTATCTCCCGGGCCAAGAGAATTGCCTGGCGGACAAACTCAGCAGGATCCTCCAGCCGCACGAGTGGCGGCTGGATCCCTTGGTAGTTCAGAAGCTCTTCCTAAAGTGGGGCCTCCCCACGGTGGATCTCTTTGCCAGTCCTCACAACCGGCAGCTTCCTCGCTTCTGCTCTCGTCAGCCGCACCCCCTTCGGGTTTCGGCGGACGCGTTTCTAATTTCATGGTCGGGGAGCCTTCTGTACGCTTTCCCTCCCATCCCGCTAGTCTCTCGGACTCTTTTCAAGGTTCTCCGAGACAAAGCCTTCATGATCCTGGTGGCCCCTCGTTGGCCCAGACAGCCGTGGTTTCCGCTCCTGCTGCAATTAGCGGTGGAGGATCCATTCCCTCCGGGGGTACAACCGGATCTCCTCACTCAGGATCATGGGTCTCTACTACACCCCAACCTCAGGTCTCTCAACCTCATAGCCTGGCTGCTGAGAGGGTAGTCCTTGCTCCCCTTCTCCTGCCGGCAGAGGTGGAGGAGGTCGTCTTGGCTTCGCGACGGCCTTCTACCCGCAAATGCTACGCCCTTAAATGGCGTCGCTTCGCCGTCTGGTGTACCCAACAGTCTCAGGATCCCTTCTCCTGCCCGGTGTCGGTGATCTTGCAGTACTTGCTACACCTCTCTAATCTGGGACTTAAGTCCAACTCCGTCAAAGTTCACCTCAGTGCTCTTTCGGCCCATCATGTGCCAGTGGACGGTAGCCCTCTCTCCAGCGACCCTCTCGTAGCGAGGTTCCTCCGAGGTCTCCTTCTACTTAAACCACCTCTGCGCCCGCCAGCGCCTGACTGGGACCTGAATGTGGTTTTGCAGCGGATCACCTGTCCGCCTTTTGAACCTATGGCTACCTGTTCTCTCTCCTCCGTTTTCTGTCTTGGAAAACACTGTTCTTGGTAGCCCTCACTTCCGCTAGACGCGTAAGTGAATTGCAGGCCCTCGTGTCTGATCCCCCTTACACTCGGTTCTACAAAAATAGGGTAGTCCTACGGACTCACCCAAAATTTCTTCCAAAAGTGGTCTCCCCTTTTCACATCAATCAGGAGGTGGTACTTCCAACCTTCTTTCCCAGACCACACTCCAGCCGAGCTGAAACGGTCCTCCATACTCTGGACTGTAGAAGAGCATTGAACTTCTACCTTGACCGTACGCGGGAGCACCGTAAAGCTGCTCAGCTTTTTGTGTCTTTTGACCCCAATAAATTGGGGCTCCCGGTCTCCAAGCGTACTCTGTCCATCTGGGTTGCGGACTGTATCTCTTGGGCTTATGGGGCAGCCGGACTCTCCTTAGAAAGTCGAGTCACGGCTCATTGCGTTCGGGCAAAGGCCACGTCAGTGGCTTACCTCCGCTCTGTTCCGCTGGCAGACATCTGCCGGGCCGCTACTTGGTCTTCGAGCCAGACTTTTGCGGTCCATTACTGTCTCGAGAGGGAGTCCCGCAGGGACAGTGCTTTCGGACAGGCAGTCCTCCGTAATCTCTTTGAGGTCTGAGCAACTCCTACCCTCCATCCCGGATGTGGGCTACCGGTGGGTGATAATTCAGCGAAGATTCTTTCCTTCTGTGCTGCTGAGCTAGAGGGAGCTCATTTTTGTGCTTAGGGTCTCCGGTAGCCTTGAGCTTGGGAGTCCCATAAGTGAGGACTGACTTCCTGCTTGGTCCTGGAGAAAGCGTAGTTACTCACCTGTAACAGGTGTTCTCCAGGAGCAGCAGGAATCAGTCCTCACTACCCTCCCTCCTCCCCTTGGAGTTGCAATCGTCTGCTTATGTTTGTTTGCAAATTTTTTTGTGCTGTCTTTTTTAGCTATGTCATCTGATTGGCTAAGATGGCACCCTTGGGCGGGAAGAGGACCGCGCATGCGCGCTGCAATTCCCAAAGGCTTTCTTTGAAAGCTGGGGAAAATTGCTCCGCGAGGGCTCCGTCGGCGCCGACGTCACCCATAAGTGAGGACTGATTCCTGCTGCTCCTGGAGAACACCTGTTACAGGTGAGTAACTACGCTTACTTACCTGTAACAGGTGATCTCTGGGAACAGCAGGAATAAGTCTTCACAACCCTCCCACCTCCCCTAGGAGTTGTATCTCTCTATCTATCTTTCCTTCCCTCTCTCTCTTTGTCTCAGCTTTAAAACGCGAACTGGAGAGAGGCGGTTGGGAAAGGCGGGAAGGCAGCACGCAGGCGCTGTGGGATGCTCCCAAAAGCTTTCTTACTGGACGCTGGGGAGTGTTCCCGCGCAGGCTCCGTCGGTACCGATGATGCCCATATGTGAAGACTTATTCCTGCTGTTCCCAGAGATCACCTGTTACAGGTAAGTAACTGTGCTTTATTGTAAGCGGTGTATTGGATATATTGATAGCAGTAGGAGGAATGAATGTGCAGTGTCTCGTGATTATAATTGCTTCAGTTTTAATCCTAAATTCCCAATTTATTTGATAGGTCTTATGGTTCAAAACAAACACAACACAGGGCCTTGAAAATTCCAGTTGTAGGTACACAGCCACAATTCTTTAGACAACAACACAAAGAAGTCATTGATCAATAGCCAGTGGGCTTGGAGACTCGAGTCTCAATGAATTATCCAACTACCTGCTTCCATTCATTTATTGTCAGGATCCGCCTGCCTGAGAGGAGAGACAAAAAGAACTCTTCCCTCCGTGCTGACGGCGCCCTTTTTAATCCAGTGAATAATTTTCACCCATAAATCCAAAATAGTGAAACACACTTATCTTGATAAAGATGATATTCTTCGTCAGAAACCCGCTAAAAGCCAGACATAAGTCCACACGACATGCATGTTTCGGGTGACTGTGAGCCCTTTTTCAAGTGTCTCTCCGTTCAATGTCTGCCGATCTGATTCCTCATATCAAAAACACCCAGGTGATCGGCAGACGTTGAACGGAGAGATACTTGAAGCAGGGCTCACAGTCTCCCGAAACATGCATGTCGTGTGGACTTATGTCTGGCTTTTAGTGGGTTTCTGGCTAAGAATATCATCTTTATCAAGATAAGTATTTTTCACTATTTTAGATTTATGGGTGAAAATTATTCACTGGATTAAAAAGGGCGCCGTCAGCACGGAGGGAAGAGTTCTTTTTGTCTCTCCTCTCAGGCAGGCGGATCCCGACAATAAATGAATGGAAGCAGGTAGTTGATAATTCATTGAGACTCGAGTCTCCAAGCCCACTGGCTATTGATCAATGACTTCTTTGTGTTGTTGTTATCATTAACAGTCATTGTATGATGGAGGTTTGAGATTGATTGGACAATTCTTTAGACAGCAATAAGCATAAGTATGCATTCCACTCTGGCCAATTTGCTGTGCATTTCTTTGGGGGTGGGGGGATGGGGGGGTTGGTTGACATTTTGTTTAGAAATTTACTCATCCTCCTTGGGATTTCTAGCTCAAGCGAAACGTATCCTAAGGGACATAAGGCACCATGACACACTTGCACTCTTGAACCAACCAGTAGGTGTCGCTGTTGAGGTGACTGGGACTTCCTATCTCCTAGGGTTTGAGGAGGGAGGGACATGAAGAAGGGAATTCCTACCCCTAGGGCTGGCCCAAAGAGGAGCAGAAGCTGGGTCTGGAAATTGAAGTATGATCTATGGCAGGCATGTCCAACTTCAAACAGGTTGTGATCTACTTTTTCCGGCCAAAAGTGCCGGTGATCTACCACCATGAAAATTAAGTTTCAAATTAGTTTAAAATTCAATTTTAACCCAATAAAGTTGGAGGATCCCCCCTCCCCCATTTTTAATGAACCTTCTGTCATTTACTTGGATGTGATCAGCTGTTAAGCAAATTAAGCAAAAACAAAACAGAGACGAAGATCCAGTAAGAACTGCGAGGGGAAATGGAAAGTACATTTTTTCTTAACGTTTTATTGAGTAATAACTTTCTTTAACTTTTATTGAGTAATTTGTGTTAAATTTAGGTCAAGTATTGATCCGGGCTGAAATTGCACAGTCTTTAATATTTTGCTCTTGCTCATTAGTGAGACGTCTGAGCCTGTATTTCATCCACCAGCTTTTTGAAGTTGGGTGAATATTGCACGAGGGTCAGTCTCAGGGAATCCTAGAGATGTTCATCTGTCATGTTCGAACGTTGTGTACTCTGTCATTTTCAGATGGGAAAACGCAGATTCACACAAATACGTTAAACCGAAACAGGAGTGTACAACTTCACTGCATCTTCTCAAGTTGGAAAATTTGTCTCTAGACACTAGCTTCCAAAATGATACTTGCTCAGCACCGGTCTTGAAAAAAATGTCATTTTTAAGGGTTAATATTTCGTTTTCAAGAGATGGCTTGTTCAATGAGTAATTTTTACTAATAGCAGCTGCAGTTTCTTTAATGTCCACATCTACTTTGAATGAGTATGACAAGTACTCCACAACTGTTCCAATTTTTTGGAAGTCACAGAATCTATTTTCAAATTCCTGGATAACAGAACAGATTTCTGTCACATACTTCTTGTTCTGAAAAACAAAATTTGGATATTGTCCCAGATGGTCCTGCATATTAGGAAAATGATCAAAAGTGTTGTTTGCAAGGTCAGTCATCATTAGCTCAAATTTGCTCTTGTAGGATGAAACTGTACTCATCATCTCGTCAATGCATTTGTTTTTACCTTGTAGTTCAAGGTTCATATCACTTAGTTTGCCTGTAAAGTCAGCGAGAAATGCCAGATCACATAACCACTCCTCATCTTCCAACTCTGCTTGGTCATCTCCCCTCTCCTTCAAAAAACTTCTTATTTCATTCAGCAAATCACAAAATCTTTGCAGAAATTTGTGCCTACTTAGCCACCTTACATCTGTGTGCAAAATGATTTTCGCTGCCCGTTCATCAAGAGTAAGATTGAAAAGCCGTCTTTGAAGTGATCTTCCATGAACTGAATTTACAATTTTGAAAGTGATGTCCATGACAGTCTTTGTATTGAGTCTCTTGCTTGCCAAAACTTGCTGGTGAATGATGCAGTGGTAAAAGAGGAAATCTGGGAAGTCGTCATGCTGTCTACAGAGGGCTATGAAACCGTTAACCTCACCTGTCATTGCTCTTGTCCATCAGTAGTGATGGAAACAAGTCTATGCAATGGAAGATTACACTTTATCACAAAAGAATGGAAAGAACTGAATATTTCCTGACTGGTAGTTCTCCCTTTTAAAGAAATCATTCCAAGTAGTTCTTCTTTAACACTGAAGTCTTCAAAAACCATCCAGATAAAGACTAGATCTCCAGGAACAAGCAGGAATGAGTCTTCACACGTGGGAGACGTCGCCGACGGAGCCCGCACGGGAATGCTCCCCAGCATCCAATCAGAAAGCCTTTGGGAGCATATCCCGCGCCTGCGCGGTGGCTTCCCGCCCTTCCTACTGCCTCTCCCCAGTTTTTCGTTTTCCGCGGAGCAGGCAGGACGTCCCTCCTGCCACCGCAGAAATTTTTCCTTTCTGTAGTCGCGGCTTTCCCGCCGACGGTGGCACCTCCGTGCCCCCCTTTTCTTTCTTTCTTTTAATTATTTTCATTTAATTTTCGTCGCCCCCTCCGGGCGCTGAGAACCGGGGCATGGAGCCTTCTTCCCCCCAGCCTCACGGCGGGGACTTAATTTTCCACGTGGACTCCAATGCCTGGTGCCTCTCCTTTTTCCCGGATTCCCCGGGCTACAGTGTCGGAAGAAGACCCTCCCTCTTTCGGGTATCCTTCGACGGCGTCTTCGCGCCCAAGGCGCGGTCGTCGGGTTGTTCTTCTCTCCAGGATCAGGTAACCACACAACAGTCTGTTAAGACTAGCCGAGTCTTGAGGGGCGAGTCTCATGCGTGGCATGGTGACGGCTCCGGCCAACCCCTCAAGTCCTCCTTAGCTGATATACCCCGGCGGGAGTCCTCGGGCTCCAAAGCATTTACGGGGTTTCGGGATGTTCCTGAGGTTCGCTCCTCACAGAATATTCCCGAGCTATGCCCGAGGGAGGTACCCGCTTCGAGCGGTGCCGATTCCTCGGGATCGGCGTTGGCGTCGAGTGTTCCACTCTTCGCCAGGGATCGTCAGCCGGTGTCCTCGGCACCTTCGGGGCCGATCGACTCGACCGGGACTGACCTCCCTACATCAAAGCCATGCTCGGGCGTGGTAGCCACTCCAGGCGGTACTGAGCCCCCGGCGTCGGTGTCGAGCGCTCCGCTCCTCACCGAGGATCATCGGCTGCTGTCCTCGGCGCCTCCGGGGCCGATCGACTCGGTCCAGCCTGGCGTTCCTCCATCCCTGCCATGCGCGTGGGCGGTACCCACTTCGGGCGGTACTGACCCCTCGGCGTCGGTGTCGAGCGTTCCGCTCCTCACCGGGGATTGGCGGCTGCGGTCCTCGGTGCCTCCGGGGCCGACCGACTCGCGCCGGTATGGCGTTCCTACGGGGGTGGTATCCGCTTTGGGCGGTTCCGACCCGTCGGTGTCGAGTGACCCGCTCCCCACCGGGGATCGCCAGCCGCTGCCCTCAGCACCTCGGGGGCCGATCGACTCGACACTGTCTGACGGCCCTACGTTCAGGTCATGCGCAGAGGTAGTACCCGCTTCGAGCGCCGGTGGTTCCGCCCCGCGCCGGGGATGGTCATCTGGCCTCCCTCCCCTCGGGGTCGCTCGCTTCAACCCACGCCGGGTCGCCGGTATCCCAGCCCTGCGCAAGGGTGGTACCGGGTTCGAGCGGCGCCGCTCCGCCGGTGACGGCAGGGGCGTCGAGCACGAGGGTCCGCCATCGACCTTCCCCGGGGACCTCGGGGTATGTCGGCCAGCGCACGGGCGACTCCCCGGCATCGACGTGGCCGTCGAGGGCCCCGCCCTTTCCTAGAGAAGGGGCCTCGGGGTCTTCGACCACTTCGACCCAATCTGGATCTGCACCGCCCCGCAACGGTACCCCGACGTCGGCACAGGGGCTTTGCACCCCCCCCCCGCAGGGACTCGTCGTCGGGTGACTGGGGTCCCCTCGGGGATGGGCCGTATGCCCCGGAAGGATTTCTCTCCGGGTCAGACGGGTTCGAGAGGGAGCCCGGCATCGGGCAGTGCCCGCCGATCGACATCGGCGCCGGCGTCAGATGACCCCCTCTCCACCGAGCTCCATCCTCGGGGACCCCTGATGCTCGCGGCACCGATTGGCGCGGTTCCGATCTGCGCTCCGGGATCTCCACCACCGGCGTGGTCGCCCCCGCCGGGGCCCTCTAGAAGGGAGTCGATCTCCTCGCTCGGTTCGATGCCCAGCCTGGAGTTGGTATCCAGCCTTGAAAGCCTGGACACTACACGTCTCGGGATCGGTCCCTGTCCCCTCCCACGACGCAGAGCGGAGACCGCTGGCCCCTGCCCTCCGGCAGCCGCGGAACCGCTTCAATCGCCGGGAGCAGCGCCACCCCCGGGTTCGGGGCCGAGGCCGATTCCTGCGGCGCCATCGGTGCCATTGACCCCTTCGATGCCTAGCTTGGAATCAATCCCAGGAGCCGACGACGCCATGGGGACTGCCCCGATCCGGGTCGGTTGGTTCCCTCCTCTGCCCAGCGGGCATCGGCCCGAGCGGCCTCTGTGTGCCCTGGCAGCCTCCCCCGCCATAACTCCTCCGGCAGAGCCACCTTTTCAGGATTTCCTCCTTGACATGGCGGACTTGCTGGCCATCCCTACCCCGGACCCGAGCCCGGGCCCTGCGGAACAGGCAGCCGTGATGCTTCCTCTGCATTCCTCCCTGCAGGATCTCCTGCTGGGGGCTTGGCGGTCGCCTTTGAGGGTTCCGGCACCGTCGACTGCGATGCAGGCTCTGTACCGGGTGCCTCCGTCCCCGGGTTTTCGGCAGCACCAGCTTCCACATCAGTCCATTGTGGTGGAATCGGCGCTGAGGAAGGCCGGAAGCAAGGAGAAGCATGCTTCTCGCCCCCCAGGCCGCGCCTCAAAGACGCTAGATACTCTAGGACGTCAAGCCTTCCAGACGTCTATGCTGACGGCCAGAATTATTTCATTTATATTTTATATGAGTCTGTCGCTCCGGGAGGTCACCGAGAGGTTGTCTCGGTTATCCCTCTTCGTATCTGCAACCAAGGCCTCTGAATATTCCCTGCTCCTTTATCACTGCAGGAATATCTCCGGGTTCCTTTCTCGTGCTTCGCTGGACTCCTTCCAGTCGGTCAGCAGAGCCTCTGCTGTTGCCATTAGAGTACGCCGTACAGCATGGTTGCAGGCGTCCGAGTTGTGTAGACGGGCACAGCACAACCTGGGTAATTCTCCCTGCGACAGAGATCACCTCTTCAATAGCGAAGCCTTGCGTCAGGTTGCACAGTGCTTCGCTAACCTTCCCAGAGTTAGCAGCCAGCCTAGGGCCCGGCCCCCCGGCGGTGGTAAACGCCTCTCCAGACCCCCCTTCCCTAGGAAGAGGAAATATCAGCCCTCCGCCCACCCTCCAGGCGTGCCCAAGCAAGGGACCTCTCACCCCGGGTTGATGCCCCCGGGCCCGCGCCAGGACTCTCATACTAAGCATTTTTAGGCTCTGGCGGGCGGCTGCCTGCACTTAACCCTCTTATCGGAAGTCTAAAAATTGAGCTCTACTCGGGGGCTCGTTCAGTTGACAAATGGTTCGGAGGCTTATCTAGGGGTTCAGGTATTCTCCTTCCGTTTGGAAGGGAGACCACCTCTATTCCGTGATAGCTATGGCCCACGGCCAACTTAATTACCCTTCGGTACGTCTCCGAACCCTTCTCAGCCAGTATCCCCCTGCTGATTGCTTCCGTACCGGAATTCCCCTCCAGCCGCTATAGTCCCCCAATGCTTGCCAGGACTATACCGTCCTGTCCCCCGTCTGTGCGGGGGGCGAGTTTTCTGCGTGCAGGTCCTGGGGACACATATAGGGCCTCCAGCTATCCTGATGCTATCCTCTGTCCCCCACGCTACCGCGCTGTTGGTTCGCCGATCTGCCCTTGTCCTCCGGAATAGAACCCTCTACTGACGGATCTTGCTGCCACCTTCCCAGGTGGATGTTCTGTGGATCAATGGCAGATCCGCCTTACCAGGGTGATGCTCAGGGAGGTAGGCCCCTCGGCATACCTGCGTTAGTACCGGAGTGGGCGCCCTCATGCCCACCGGCTTAGATATACTAGATATCACCTGCGCGATAGGCGCATATTGGGGGATGCCCGCAGTACCTGTGTTCTACCGCCTAATTTCCCTATGGCCGGTACTCACGCCCCCACCCCCCCCCGGGTTCCGGCCAGTCTGCCTGCCTATTCCTCGATCGGGCCGCGGACTGGTGGTACTCTACCGCTGTGAAGTCTACAGCTCCCTTTTCAGTTAGGTCCTCTTCCCGGGGGTTCGGACCCTTGTCTCCCTATCTCTCGCTAGGGTAGCCTGTGTACTCCTTCTGCTCCGGGGTACACCCCTACTCTTCTCCGGAATGGGCTCTCTGGTTCAGCCAGTCTTCTACTGTTAGTCCTCTGAGTTCTGGACTCTACTCCTAAGGGAGTGCTCAGCTTTGCACTAAGCCTCCTGGAAGACCTGCCGTTCTTCTCCTGACCCAGCTGACGCCTGGATCTCCTAGCCTTCCAGATTTGGAACTTCCTCCTCGCTGCGGCGAAGTTTCCTTGACGACTTCGCTACTGCGTCTACGGTGCCTTCATCACAGGTCTGCTTCCGGCAACCCGGTAGGTAAGCTCTACAGGGTTCCACACCATTAATTCATTAAAACTTAATGGCCGGTAAGCTCTATATGGTACTAGGTCATTTACTCATTAAATGCTTACTGATACTATTTATGCATCCCTCTGACTACTCTCCCTGTAGCCTGGGTTTTTTTTTTGCTGTATCTTAATGATACCTGTTCTGCACTCTAAAGACTTCCCTCTGTAGTCTTTAGATTCGCTGTTCCTCTATTCAACTCCTGCCCTCCATCCCTCAGGGGATGCCGGGGATTCAGGCTGGGCAAATGCCATCCCGTCCTGGGCTGCGCTTATGGGATCTCCCCGGGCATCCTTAGCTAGGGAGTCCCCACGTGTGAAGACTCATTCCTGCTTGTTCCTGGAGATAGCACAGTTACTTACCTGTAACAGGTGATCTCCGGAACAGCAGGAATTAGTCTTCACAACCCGCCCACCACCCCTAGGAGTTGTATCTCTTTTTTCTCTATTCCTTCCTCTCCTCTCCTTCTGGCTCAGCTATGAAACTCAACTGGGGAGAGGCAGTAGGAAGGGCGGGAAGCCACCGCGCAGGCGCGGGGTATGCTCCCAAAGGCTTTCTGATTGGATGCTGGGGAGCATTCCCGTGCTGGCTCCGTCGGCGATGTCTCCCACGTGTGAAGACTAATTCCTGCTGTTCCGTTGATCACCTGTTACAGGTAAGTAACTGTGCTTAACTGGGCTATGTCTTTTATGTCTGTAGATTCATCCAGTTGGAGTGAGAAAGCAACACAATTTGAAACATCCTCCAACAATTGTTCAGTTGTGTCTCCACACATCTTTTCTATTCGTCGCACGACGGTGTTTCTTGACAATTGTACATTTTGAATAGCAACTATGATCTCTTTCTTATTTTTAAATCCTTCAAAAAGATTGTCAGTTGCTTCAAGAAAACAGTCTTTTATAAATTCCCCTTCAGTGAAAGGTTTGCATTTCTTTGCAATCAGGTTGCTGACCTTGAAGGATGCTATGGTTGCATTGACCGAATGTGACCTTGGCTTCGCCATCAACAGTTGCTGAGTAGCCAATTTCAATTTAAGTTCTTTGAGCTTCAGTTTACGAATTTCACTTTTGGGTGGAAAATCAGTATCAAACTTATTGCTATGCAGAGCCTTATAATGACGTACCAGATTACCCTTTTGGGCAAGGATACTGGGGCATTACAAATTAGACAACAACACTTGTCGTTCACCATGATGAAGTAGTCCATTTCCCATTCATCATGAAAGTGGTAGGTTTTGCTCTTCTTTGGAACACTCATCTTCGTTATACTGGGGTGGCTGGATGTAAGAAGGCCAAATCTGCTAAGTTAGTATAAACACTGGCTGAATCTGGTCCAAAACTGTCACTGTCCCAAAGTATTAAAGATCAACAGGAACTGAAGACCTCTGGATGATGTGCAATACAAGGACAGGAGATGCCAAAACCACACATGCAGTTCTAAAAGTAAAAATAAGAATTCATCATACTGGCACCAATAATCAAATTCCACCAAACAATCATCAAAAAAACTCAAACACCTGTCCAGCAAACCAGATAAAATCAAATACCGCCAAACAAGTTCAAATACCACCACACGCAATTTAATAAATTCTGCACACAGTGTAGAATAAATGCAAAGGCAAGGCGAAATAAAATTGCAGTGTAGAATCAACGCAAAGGCTAGGCAAAATAAAATTGCAGAGGCAAGCAAAAGTCACAGTGGTTTGAACCAATTCGAAGGCAAGGCATAGGCAAGTTAGAACAAAATTGGAAAAGCCCGCCAAAATCACCAAATTCTTGACACTTTGTTGTGTCTGCCCGAAAACGTTTAATGAAAGCGAACTATAAAGTGACCAATGACCAGCACACGACATAACTAATACGGTAAGTGTATTCAGGTAAAGCCCAGGCGAATGGATATTGCCCGGTATATAACACACTTCTAAGGGGTGTTGGGACGGGTTCAGGAATGGGTGATTCTGAGAGGCAGGAGACCAGATATGATACCGGGCCTGTGGCATCTCGTCGCGGGGTGCGGGCAGTGGCCCCCTGGGGTACCCACAAACTATTGGCACGAAAACAACAAGCGCCCCCAATACACCCGCAGGAAAGATTCCCGCAGGCAGGAAAAAAAGACAGACAAAGGATCAGCAGCGGCAGCAAGCCCTTGGCAGACGATCTGCCGGCACAAGCTCTTTCCTAGTGATGGGGCGAGCTGCTGGAGAGATGGAGCCAAGTGGGGCTGGCGATCTACCTATTGGACATGCCTGATCTATGGCATTACTGCTGGTCCACCTGCTTATTTCCCCTAAACCATGTTTTATTAACTCAGTCAAAATATTATGTACTCGCAACATGTAGCAGAGCATTTATGGGGTTCCTCTTTGGGGGTTCACCAAAGGTGGTATACTAAAGCAATGTCCTCTGTGCCGTGCAGATATTTAAAATCCATGAGCACATTTTTCAAGGAGGAGTAGCCTAATGGTTAGAGCACTGGCTAACCAAGAGACCAGGGTTTGATTCCTTGTGGCCTTGGACAAATCACTTAACTCTCCATTGTCTTGGAAGAAAGGCTTGGCAGTCTACTCTCTGCTCACACTGCCAAGAAAATCCAGGAACTGCTGGGTCATAGATGTCAGCACTGACTCAAAGGCACACATTGCATTTTTTGAGTACAATCTACAAGAGAATGGAAAACAAACTGTTATGGCTAACAATCAGCATAGGATGGGAAGGCCAGTACCTGTCAACAGGGGCAGATCTACTGTGAAAGTAATGAAGCTTAAGCTTCAGGGCCCCTAATCCCAGAGGACCCCAGAAGCAAGTTTAGTCCACATTGCTTCAAAAATTTTGTGTCTTTTTTATGAGAAGGGTTTTAAAAAAAATAATATTAATAATATAGTGTAATTCAATACAAAATAATAGTTAAATAAAAATTAAAAGGTTATTAAAGTATCATGTAGGCTAGCCGTAAACTAAAAAACATTCTGAGATGTAGTTGTTAAATTTTTTAAAATATTTGTGGTGATGTGTCGTGCAACAACCCCATTGAAGAAGATAACAGTGGTTACCCAGACCTCATTGCTGGTTGCGAAGGGGCCCCCACAACAGTTCAAGCTTCAGGGCCCCAAAAATGTAGGGACATCACTGCCTGTCAAAGTTTCTTCAACAGCCAGAATCAGAATGAACTTAAAACAAAATAAACTTCTCCTTGTTCTGATTCAGTTGCAGGATGGCTCTCCTTTAAATTCCTTTCACCTGATTTTTTTTTTATGCATTTCAGTTGGGTTTGAGAAACAAAATACATTTTGTACCCATAAAATACTTGTCAGACATCAACTTAAGTGAGGGCTGGGCCATAACTGTACAGAGCAGGTGCTCTTGGTGAGAACTGAGGGCAGGACCAGTTCTCAGCATACCCACAATAAATATTCACCAGCTGTATTTGCATTTACATGGTAAGAACAAAGCTGATTAGGTATATCTTGGTTACCCTATATCTAGTCTTCAGAGCTAAATATTCAGAAAACCTGCTATAAAGAGGCATGTTTAGTAAAATGCATCAGCTGCTGCAGTAGCTGTGTGATTCCTGTGAATGTTGACAGTGCCTGGTAACGGCGTGTTTTGCAGACATCATGGGTGAAGCTAAGCTCAGTGGCTGGAGTTAGCTATATCCATGGTGCCGCCGCCCTGTGGTCTCTGCATTTTCATGCTGTTATCTGGGGAAATGCTGCATAGGCCCCCAATAGATAACGCCCGTCTTTTGCAGCTAATCTGGCGCTATTTGCATTAATGCCTACCATTGGCTGCAAAGCCTTACGTCCTTTAGTAGACATACCCCAGTGTTGAAAGAAAGCAATATGCAGATGCATCTTGATTAAAAAAGAAAACAAAAAACGAAAACATGCATAACTCATGCTTCAGGTACTTTCAAGATGTTCAGAGCCACAGGGTGGCCATGATGGAAATTTTATTTTCTCAGGAAAAATTATGGCAATTAAATATAAGCTTTCATTAAAACAGATACGGCACCACCTGTACTGACGGCTGTGTGAATAGCTCTGTGTCGGATATTTTGAGCCTTCCAGGAAAATATTCAGGTCATCCCAGATCACTGGGAGAATTTGACAGCTTTTTTCCCCAGAGGATCTGTGGCATATCTGAAGGGCATCTGCCAAAATCTGAAGTGGATCCACCAATTTCAGGAGATTCTGAGCAGATTTCTTTGGATTTTGCTGCAAATATGATTTTTTGAGCCAACTTGATAAACCCACTTAATTTTTGTGTTTGTCTCTCTTAAAGAGATTTCTCCATTCCTTTGTACTTCTGTTTGAGCTGTAGGGTGCGACGTGTGCTGTGCAGGCATTACTGCAAGCTTGGAATCGAAGAGTGCATTAGAAGTAAAACATATATTCAGCCGCACCTAGGAGTGCTATGTATTATCTTCATTAAACGTATGGGATGTGTCATACCTTGGTACCTCATACATACAGTATTTCTCTTTTATTTCTGGCTCTAGTAGCGAGTATCCGGCAGTGGAATGTGAAAATCGTGCCAATTTTCGATGTGGTTGGCTCAGCGACGGTTGCTGGTCACGCCACTGTGACCATTCCCGAACTGCAGACCCAGCAGACCTATGACCTGAAGCTTCAGCCTGGGGAGTACAGCCCCGAGTTGCTCCTCACCATCAAAGCGGTGAGGCCTAGAATCTTGGTCAGCTCTTAGTGTTCGTAAATCATTGTCTTTCCTTTGTGTGTGAAGGTGGAAGATAAGCCATTGTCCCAGTGTCCCTGTCTCCTGTGCACACCCCATCCCTGCGGTTCTCACAAGTTCAGCTCAACCAGCATCAGAATCTTTAAAGCTACTCTTGTGTATACGAATTTCAGTGGCTTGGACAGCAAAGATCTGGATTAAATAGTAGCAAATCCACTAGTAAAATTGGCTTGCATCTCAGTACAATAAGGGAAGATGTCTTGTTAGTAATGACTGTCTAATGAATGGTGCCAGTTTAGGGGGATAGAAGAGCCCAGCCTATAGCAGTGGGATTTTTTGAGGCATTTATTCTTTTGCACAAAGATATGGAGCTGACCAATGAAAAAAATTCAGTTCCATTGCTTGGCAATTGATTCCAAGAGGGAGACCTCAGGGTAAGTTTCGAACTGGTCTGTAATTGTTGCAAGTTCAGCTTTGGTGTACTCTGTAATTTCAGAAATAGACACGGACCAGTACTGTGATAGCACTAAAATTATAGAGGTGAATCAAAGGAAACCAGGCCAGCGTGCCAGACGACATGTGATCTAATGGCACACACTATACTAATATCATACTTACAGCACCATGAGGCACAGAGACATTTGAGGAAGTGAAAGCTATAATATTTGCAGATTATGGTGCCTTTTTATTGTAAGAAGTTTCCCAAAAATTCTTTGTTTTTTTATTGAAGTGTCATAATACCAATATACAAAGAGAAAATCTTTTTTATAAATAAATAAAGTGAAAACAAAACAATTTCTTAACCACCATTCCAACCAAGTTTATCAGAGTGGTTTACAAGGAATATCAGTGGTGAACAATAAAACACAATAAAAAATGAAAATCCAAATTCAGACATGACTTGACATAAAGGGGCATATTTATTAAAGTGCACTATCAGGGTAGCCTGGGGTTAACATACAGTATCGGCACGATGCTGAAGTGGTACAGGGTCCTGTGCTAAAAACCCTTTGCTACTCTTGCAGCACGCAGTAGGGAAGAGACTGGGGAGGATGGGGTTATTTACACTGTGGCACAGGTAGTGTGGGCAGTTGTAGCCTGCGCTTGCTGCAAACACCATGTGTGCAACTATTGCCATCTCATTGGGTGGCATTAGTTGCTCCCGTGGCTGTTTTACCTGGTGCAGTGCGGTAAATGAAGGGGACGGATGTACCCGCCCCCTGCATGTAGCACGAAGCCCCGCTCTAGTAACGCAGCCCATAGTCTCATTACTAGCACAGGACTTAGTAAACATGCCCCAGAACCTTTTACTTTTGTTTTTATCAAATACCATAATGAGGGAAAACTCTGATTCAAATAGCCAGGTTTTTAAATCTTTCTTGAATTTTGAGAAAGAATTTTCTTGCTGCAGATATAGAGGCATCTCATTCCACAAGGAGGGGGCTAAGAAAGCAAAAATGCGACTGTTGTTTCTAAATGGAAATGGGTAGGTGAAGGCGCACAAATGCTTTCGAAATCACGTACACTATGTAAGAAAAAGAATTATATGTGATAAGGGGAGAGAGGTTGATGTGCACAGACCAAGAGAAGGACCTTGGAGTGATCATGTCTGAGGATCTCAAGGTGGCAAAACAATGTGACAAGGGGGTAGCCAGAGCCAGAAGGATGCTGAGTTGCATACAGAGAAGAATAACCATTAGAAAGGAAAAGTTGTTAATGCCCCTGTACAAGTCACTAGTGAGGCCTCACTTAGAATATTGTGTTCAGTTCTAGAGACCATATCTCGCAAAAGATATTAAAAAACGTGAAATGGTTCAGAGGAAGGCGACTAAACTAATTTATAACCTGTGGCAGAAGATGCATGAGAAGAGACTTGAAGACCTAAATATGTATACCCTAGAGGAGAGTAGGGACAGGGGAGATATGATACAGCCGTTTAAATACTTAAAGGGTATCAATGAACAAACAAACCTTTTTCAAAGAAGGGGAAGTTGCAAGGAGGTAAACTTAAAAGCAATATCAGGGAGAGGCTGCTGATATCATAGAGCAAGATAGCTGCTTAAGCCGATCTCCAGTAGGCCAAAGGAGTAATCACCACTTTTTCATACCCCAGCCACACCGAAGCAGGGTCCCTCGATGGTAATGGGAGCCTGGTAATGAGGGAGGATGGCCATGAAGGATAAAAAAGCTGATTTTCGTGAATATGCTTTCACCATGGTGACCACACCTCTCCGAAAGCCGGAGGACAAAATGGTAGCTGTGACAGTTAAGCATGGCGATTCAGAAAGGATAAGCTCTGGCAGCAAAAACACCTCCAAAGAGGAGGGGAGCAAAAAAGATAACAGTTTCCAGAGGTCGAAGGCGGGCCGGATCTACAGAGTGAAATGAGAGCATGATTTCAGGATCTAAAAGTTATCACTGCAGTGCTGGAGGAAGTAGCCAACAGTATTGAAAGCATACAGGCCGACTTGGGGAACCTTGGACAATGAGTAAAGGACTTGAAAGCTCATTTGTAGGAGCAAGGCGAGGTTACTTCCGCATTAGAGCAGAAATGGATTGAGGTGGCATCAAATGGAGGTAGAGGACAAGCTCGAGGATCCAGAAAACAGATCCAGACGCAATAACCTAGGCTTTCGCGGGGTGCCTGAAGGTGACCAGAACGAAGATTGCGTGGCAGTGGTAACAGAGTATTGTTAAAACCTTGCTACAAATTGCAAGACTGGAGCTTGAGGGGTGAGAAAAGAGCCCACAGAGTATAGGGCCCGCTGGGGCTGGATAAAAACAAGCCACATGATAGATTGCTTGCTTCCACAAATACGTCCTAAAAGACCTCATGGCTAACAAGGCCAGGGTGAACGGACCACTATAATGGGAATCTCGCACAGTGGATATTTATACAGACCTAGTGCATATCACCTTGCAAAAATGGCAGGTCATGAGAGATATAGTGCAGAAATTGCATAGTGAAAATATCCATTATGGATGGACTTTCTCCTTTGGATTATCTTTCACAATATGGGGGAAGTGTTGGTGGGTGTGCAATTGTGAGGAAGCTGTCTAACAAGGAGTTGGGGAGGCAACAGGCAACCATTGCACTAGTGCAGGAGGCACACCTGCAGCATAAACACAAATGTCTGGTGGCTCAGAAACATACCCAACTGAGCTTTATCGCATCTAACAAAGCGTAAAAGAAGAGGGGAGAGATTGTAACATTTGTAGCGGAGGTTGTAAGAGCAGAGGTGGGGGAAGTAGTGCGGGACAAAGCAGGGCATTACCTGTTGGTGCGCCTATGGGTAGAATCTGACTGGTATAGGGTGGTGAATGTGTATGCTCCCAATGGAGTGCAAGGCTCTTTCTTTGATGAAGTGGGGATCCAGCTGCCATAATTTGGGAGAGGGAATGCTTATCATGGGGGCACTGTTCCCTCTAAGCTGTGCGTGTGCACACACCTCGCTAAGCGAGCGCACATACTTTACAACAGAGCGCACAAAAATTACAGCTCTGATTCTGATAGAAAACACAGATGTCTTAAAATTTAAAAGTTATGATTGTAATTACTAGAAATCTCCCGCTTCATTTAGTAATCGTCTATTTTCATTTAATTTGATTAAAATCAATGTGGTGTACATACTGTATTCTGACGTGTAGTCAAATTTTAAAGTATTTAACTCTGAGTGTCGTTATGTGGCGCACAAAAATGTAACCTTCCTTCAAAAGCTGCACACAGCTGATATTTTATGCGCACACAGCCTACAGAAAATTAGAGGGAACATTGCATGGGGGGTGACTTCAATATAACCTGGGACCTCAGGAGGGATACGACCGGAAGGGGGGAATATAGGAAGTCCGACAGAACCTGCTTTAAGAATTATGTCCGTGAGCAGGGCGTAGTAGATGTGCGGTGGTTATTCCTTCTAGGCCAGCAACAGTTTACCTATTACTCCCATGTCCATAGCACTTACTCCTGAATAGATATGATATGAGTGGGTAGCGAAGGGCCGTAGAGGGTAAAAAAGGGCAGAAATAGATGGAATAAGATGGTCTGATCATGCACCCCTAGAATCATTCTGGACTGCCGAGTTGGTGAGGGGAGGGGGTGTTAAATATTGGCAACTGAATGAAGCCCTGTTGGAAGATGAGCAGGTGGTCAGAGAAGTAGAGAGATGCATCCAAGACTATTTTGCTGTGAATGATAATGGAGAAGTTGATTGGAATGTTGTGTAGGATGGATTCAAGGAGACTGTATGAGGAGTATTTCTAAGTGGGGGGCCCGGGTGAAGAGGGAAAAGGGTGAGAAATTAATATTGTACAGCTATGTCACCAGCTTTTAAAAGTGATGGACGAGGACGCACGGGATATGAGCAAGAGGCACACTGGCAAGGTATTAGTATTGAGGGCCCAGTTAAATGCGCTCGAGATGGAGGCAATCAAATATAGAATGCAACTGACCCAACAGGCATTCTCTGAGGGGGGTAACAAGCAGGGTTGACCCAACACTTTCTGCCACCCTAGACAGAAACTCCAGCCTCGTCCCCCCCAGCTGTCGCCGTCCCCCCTCCAGCTGCTGCCGATTCCATCTCAGGAGGAGGAGGCAGGTAGCAGCAGTGGCAGGATTTCCAAGTAGCGGCTTTTTGCTGCCGCTTATGGAAATACTGCTGCTGTCCACCTCCCCCCAAACAGAATCAGCAGCAGCTGAGGGGGGCGGCATGGCCGCCCACACAGGCTGGCCACCCTAGGCGGCCAACTAGCTCACCTAGTGGATGGGCCGACCCTGGTAACAAGGGAGGGAAATACCTTGCCTGACCGTGAAGACAGAAGAGAGCGAGAGCACAGATTGTGGCAATTGGTCTTCACAGGAGAAGACCTGCGAAAAAGAATTCAGACTTTTACCAAAAACTATACAACATCCCGGTCCCCCCGTGGAAGATATTGATAGCTTCCTGGTGTCTATCCCACTTGGCAAACTAGAAAGGGAATTGAGGGAGAGTCTAGAAGGGGAGAGATGGGGAGGAGATGCACCATGTAATAAAGGATCTGAAGCTCAATAAGGCGCCAGGCCTGGATGGACTCACCATCCATTTTTATTGTAAATTTTGGGATAGCTTACTGGGATCCCTGATGAAGTCTTCCTAGAGTGGGAGGGAGGTTGGCAGACACAGTGGGATTGGGGGGGGGGCCATAACCTTGATACCTAAACCAGGGAAGGACCCACAAGCTTGTGCATCATATTCAGGCCGGAAGGACCCACAAGTTTGCGCATCATATTCAGGCTGGAAGGTCGGGGGTTCGAATCCCACTAGAGGACAGCAACCTTGGGCCGGAAGGACTGGGGTTTCTAGTCCCACAGGTGCTCCTTGTGGTCTTAGGCAAGCCACTTAACCCTCCATTGCCCATGTTCCCTGTAAAATAGTTATCTCCAAGTTATTATGTCTTGTTCAATGTAATTTCAGTTTGTTCAATGTAAACCGCCTTGATATCATGAAAGGCGGTATATAAAAAATGTTAAATAAATAAAATAGATAAATAAATATTGTCTAATATCTCTGCTCAATATCGATGCAAAAATTTTAGCAAAGGTGTTAGCTAACCGATTAAATAAGGTCATTTTATCTCTGGTTCATGAAGACCAGGCAGGTTTTATGCCTCGTAGATAGGCGGCAGATAATGTGCTCAAGATTTTAAATCTCATCTGTGCCGCACAGCAACGCTCAGAGCAGGCGCTCCTGCTTTCCCTAGACGCGGAAAAAGCATTCGACCATGTCTCATGGGACTTTGTTCCAAGTGTTGGCCAGAATAGGTTTTGGGAAGAACTTTCAGGCGTGGTTCTGGACTTTATACAGATCACCAAGAGCCTGCGTTTAAGTCAATGGGGAATATTCACAGTTCTTCCTCATTGAAAAAGGAACGCGTCAAGGGTTCCCCCTCTCCCCATTATTGTTCGTGTTGACACTAGAACCATTAGCTGCAAGAATCAACATGAGCAAGGACTTCTGTGTGATACCAATTTGAACCCGGGACCATAGGATAATCTTATTCGCGGATGATAATATTTTGGCCATAATGCAGTCACATATTTTATTACCCTTTATGATGTGGGAACTAAGAGAATTTGATCACCTATCTGGATTTCAGCTTAATTGGGCCAAATCCAAGTTTCTGGATGTCTTGACAACGGCTGCATTGCAGGCGAAAATACAAGGAGAATACCCATTTAGATGGGCAACTAAGGGGATCCGTTATCTGGGGATCAACATTGGGCAGGAGAGCAAAGATCTTTATGCGCAGGACTACCAACAAGTGGTAGGGAGCATAGTTGGTTTACTCCGGTGGTGGAATCAGGTCCACCACCCCTGGCTAGGCAGGATTGCAGTGGTGAAAATGATGTTACTGCCACGTTTCCTGTACCCATTTCAGGCACTCCTGGTGAAGGTACTGGCTAACGTTTTAAGGGATATTCACTGGAAGATCTCTCAATTTGTGTGGAATGGGTGGTTCCTTCGGGTCACTAGGCAGGTACTCCAGAGAGTGAGAAGTGAGGTCAGGTTGGGACACCAGACATTCAACATTACTATGCAGCAGTGCAATTGCGGGAGGGTATATGCTTCGATAAGAGACCTCCAAGCTCTGGGTGCAACTGTAAAGTGAATTTGCACAGGGAGGGGGTGTTGGGAAGGTAGATTTGGGGGAAAATATGCAAGAGGGTGGACAATCCTTATATTGGACAGACATTGGACGGACATTGGATATTTTCAAAATTATACATCAGCGCTCAGCAAATATTCTACAAAACACACTGATAAGAGAAACCAACAGCAGGCCCAGAAAAGCCAACGGCATCAACAAACTCCGAACACCCACCGGATACCAAAAGACAAAGCAAACCACCTCCAACAGAGCCTTATCTTTCTCGGCACCAGCCCTTTGGAACTCTCTCCCAGATGGACTGAGAGCCCTAAGTGACATTAAGGACTTTCGCAAGGCACTCAAAACGCTCCTGTTCACAGAACACTTTTCACACCTAACCTAGGACTCCAAGTCCCACTGGCATGCATAGAGAAGAATAAGTACCAGATGTCTAAAAGTCTGCATGTACGTCTTGTTGCCCCACTCCTCTCGTTCAATGTAGACCCACTGTGTCATCGACCACTTTGATTGAAGGATAAAGTGGTATATAAAACTGGTTAAATAAATAAATGGTACCAAAATTGACAGATTTTATTAGGGGGAAACGTATTTCTGTGGCTATGTCCCTGTCTGATTGCTTTTTCAAGGGAGAGGGGCCGGAACCCTGGAGGAAATGGTCAACACGGGGTGTTTAGCAGATTGGAAAGCTTATTCATAGGGGGAAGCTATGGCCTTTCAAGGGATATTCCTGATCATTATAGCTACATGCAACTTCATCATTTCCTGTCTCAGAATGAAGTGCAATGGGATCTAAAGAAGGATAGGACTTGGTTTGAGGTGGTGTGCCCTTGGGTGGTGGGCAAGAAGGGAATAATCTCGCAGTTCTACTGGGGAATAGGCCCAGATACGGCCCGTAAATTGGCTTATAGGGAGAGGGGATTTGGAGTGGAAGAGGGGATTTGGGAGTGGAATGGGAGGAGGAGGAATGGGACCGAATCTCCTTGGGTACTGCCAAGATGTCAGTGGCGACTAACCTGGTGGAAAATGGTTATAAGCTGCTAATGAGATGGCATCTCACCCCCAAACAGCTATACAGGGCTGGCGTCCAACGGATGGCTGAATGTTAACATAACTGTGTGAAACGGGGGATGTTATATCATATGTTGTGAGAATGTAGGGAAGTGCAACACTATTGGAGCCTACTATTAGACATGGTAGAAGGACTGGTGGGGTGCAGCTGAATAGGCAACTGACGACTATCTTATTTCATGACATGGGGACGGTACCCGGGCAGTTGCAGGGTGTTAATACAGCATTGTATCGTGGCTGCTAGCTGTGAGATAGCGGCATACTGGGCCCAACCAGCCATTCCGGGGATAGAAGGATTCCTCAGAAGGTTATGCTATCTTTACACAATGCATTCCCTGACAGCTCCTAAGCGAGGGTGAGTAGAACAGGACAGAGTCAATGGATGGGAGTTTGGGAGTGGTTGGAGAAGTGGAGGAGGGATACTTGAGGGAGGAACCTGAGCTCCGAATGTGAGGGAAGCTTTAGCAAGCTCACTTGTGTGCAGACCTCTCTATCTATAGCCTCAGTGTGTGTGTGTGGAGGATACATATGTATATAAAACCTTATGGTGGTGGTGTTGGCTGCAGTTGGGCATTATGTTCTGCAGTTGGAATTTGTTCAATAAAAATGGAAAATTAAAAAAAAAAAAGCATTGTCAGGAAATACTTTTTCACTGAAAGGGTAGTGGATGCTTGGAATACCCTCTCGATGGAGATGGTGGGGGCAAAAACAGTGAAGGAATTCAAAATGACATGGGACAGACACCATGGATCCATTTATAGCAAAAGGATGAAATCAAAACAAATTTTTTACACTTTAAAGAGTGTGACCTGCATGGAGTGGCAGGTACAATCCTAAACAAAGGCATAGAGAGGGATGATCTGCTTGGAGCGGCAGGTACAACCACCTACTAACCACCTTACTGGGCAGACTGGATGGACCATACTGGTCTTTATCTGCTGTCATACACTATGAAGCCAGTTCTGTAGGTGCACGTCTGGGCTGTCTGGCTGTCCAGTAATCCAAACAGTCCAGAGATGCACCCGATTCTGCTCCCGCGGGGGCTAGATGTCTCCACAGTAGCAGAATAGCAGCACAGTGGCTGGACGTCCCGGAGGTGCCCCGATTCAGGCACCCCGGACGTCCAGCCACATCTATGGCTAACTCAGTCAGGCTCCCTCATGGAGCCGCAGTGCCATGGTGTCCCTACGGCTCCATGCGGGATCTGCAATCACTGGCAGCCACCAACAAGATTCTTTCCCAGCAGCCTGACCCCTGATCCATCCTTACGTGGCCAGGGTCGGGCTACAGGAAACCCCCTGCACCCCTCACCTTTCTGTCTCCGCTGGCCTCCGCCATCCACTCGCATCCAGGGGAACTTATACCACCTAGGAGGTGGAATAAGTCCCCCATCTAAGTGTGTGACCCTAGACCAGGGGTGGGCAAACTTTTTGACTCGAGGGCCGCAATGGGTTCATATATTGGACCCGGGGGCCGGACCAAGAGTAGATGGACGGTGTGTATGTGTGAATTAATATAAATTAAATTTAAATTTGTAACATTAAATGTTTAGATTAATTTAAGGTAGAAAAGCATAAAAAGAGTTATTTTACAAAACTTTTATGCAATATATTTCTTTCATAAAATAGTACCTTCAATTTTAGTGTGAACAGTGTTGTTGGTCTCCCTTTTTTGTTAAGGCATCAAAGTCAGGAGATAGCTTTGTTGTTGCAATTCTCAATTTCAAACACATTTACACAGTCCTAATCCAGCCCTTCATCAGCCCATTTCCAGTCCAAGTTCCCCCCCATCACAGCCCATTTCCAGTCTGTTTCCCCCCATCCCAGCCCAATTTGTCCCCCCCCCCATCACAGCCCCCCCCCCCCACATCACAGCCCATTTCCAGTCTGTTTCCCCTATCCCAGCCCATTTTCAGTCCGTCCGTCCCCACCATCACAGCCCATTTCCAGTCCTATCCCCCCCACCATCACAGACCGTTTGCTGTCCTCCCCCCATCACAGGCCATTTCCAGTCCTATCCCCCCACCATCACAGACCATTTGCAGTCCTCCCCCCATCACAGCCCATTTCCAGTCCGTTCTCCCCATCACAGCCCTTTTCCAGTCCGTTCTCCCCCCCCCACCATCACAGCCCATTTCCAGTCTGTTTCCCCCCATCACAGCCCATTTCCAGTCCTTTCTCCCCCCCCCCACCATCACAGCCCATTTACAGTCTGTTTCCCCCCATCACAGCCCATTTCCAGTCCGTTCTCCCCCCCCCCCACCATCACAGCCCATTTCCAGTCCGTTCCCCCCCCCCATCACAGCCCATCCAGTCCTAGCCGCCCCCCCGAAGAGCCCCGCGCTGTCTAAGGGGCTGCAGAGGGAGCCGGGGAAGCCCGCGCGAGGCCCCGGCTCCCTCTGCACAGCCCGCCAGCATGAAGAACCTTTACCTTCCCGCTGGCGGCTGTTGCAATGAAGCCGCGAATGCTGGGAAAGGTTAAAGGCAATGCCCTTTAACCTCTCGCGGCATTCGTGGCTTCATTGAAACAGCCGCCAGCGTGAAGGTAAAGGCTCTTCACGCTGGCGGGCTGTGCAGAGGGAGCCGCGGCTTCGCGCGGGCTTCCCCGGCTCCCTCTGCAGCAGTCCATTTGTTCACCAGGATAACTCATACAGCGGGCCGGATTAAAAGGTCCGCCGGGCCGTAGTTTGCCCATTCCTGCCCTAGACATACAGGGTCGACCTCAGAATCGGCCCTGTAAGTCTGGGGTCACAGCCCCGCCTGCCACCCGCCCTCACTTCTCCCCCTGCCCACCCCTTCTCGTCCATGAAGAGATCTCCCTGCACAAATGGCCTGTACATGTGGGGAGCTCTGTAGCCACCATTGCAATCCAGATACTAAACGAGGATGAGAATCTACTCCTATGTTACTATGTTATTATGTTTTCTGGAACATTAGCAAGCATAAGTTGAGATGAATATAGCCCTCACCCAGGCCTCGATGCTTAAATATGAGGGTGCTAGATTCTGCAAGAGTTTAAAAAGAATACAGATAATCTTAAAATCAAACTGCTGAGGTAGTGACTTCAAGACCAATGAAATGTTGTCAACTTTCCGACTATCTAACACTATGGGACTGATTTTATAGAACGTGTGCAGGACGTAGCACACACATGAAACCTGCTTAAGTTCCTATTCTAAAGGACTTGCGCATGTGAATGGGCACTTCCATGTGCGCATTAGGCTGTCACTATTCTGTAACCACGTGCATAGGTCCTGTTGCATGTACTTCCATTGTGGTATGCACAGGTGTAGAGCTTTGGTGGAGCATAGATAGGGGCAAGATTTATACACGTAAGTTATAGAGTACCATGGCCTATGTGCATATGTGCATCACCATGCCGATCTAGGTGTGGGCATTTACACTTGCTCTAGAGCAGGCATAACTGTAGTGACTAGACTAGGTGCATCCGTCCTCCCCTATTCTATAAAGTAAAGCCCATGCGTGCTTTATAGGCCTCAAACATGCTTCATCAACATACTTTGCCTACGCACATGATTATAAAATTATCCTCCACATGGCAGCAGCATTCTGGACTCTCTGTTGTCTCTTCATTTGGGCCTTAAGTGGCATAAGGAGCATTGCAGTAATCCAGAAGAGCAGTAATTAAAGCAGGAGGTACCAACGTCAAGACATAAATTTTGAAAATTTCACAAATTAAAAATCATTTTTTGACAGCCTTAGTAATACAAGCTTGTATAGTTAGATGTCTTTTCATGCTACACTTTAGCCCCCTAACAATCCCTCACAAGCGTACCGAATTCAACACTTCTCACACCCGCAACAGTCAGCCTGAGCAGCTAACCCACCATTCAGGCTGACCGCCTTACAATCCCATGTGATGAACTCCACGTAAAAACTACCCTCACTGCTGTCCGAATAGCGTATTGTAAATAGTTCAACTGATGCCATGTAAGTGGATTGTATACCCAACAGCTCAATGTAAATAGTTTTATACAGTGGAATCAAGTATTTGTTCGTACGTTTATTGTAAACCCAACAGTTTAATGTAAATAGTTACAACTGTTATAATGTAAGTGAATCGAGTACCTGTTGTACAATTCATATCATTGTTCCATGGAAACCGTGTTTGATACTTGGGAAAACACGGTATATAAATGTATATTAAATAAATAAAAATAAATAAAAATGAACCCCAAAATTTTATCCGTTTCCTAAGGGATAAGATCACGTCATGTATATGTCTGATACACATAAGCATTCCCAGAAGCAGAGCAGAGCAGGGACAGGGTTGGCACGTATGCATATATTTTCATAAAGTACACACGTGTGTGATTCTTACTGACATATACACGGACAGAGCTACTCCTGCCTGGGAGCAGGTGCAATTCTGTGCAGCAGTTTCCGGCGATACAATTTTATAAAGGCACATAGGGACATATCTTCCTTTGTACTACAAGCGAGGACTGTATGAGTGGTACAACTGCACAGAGTGCAGGTAAGAGAGGGGCGCTGATAGCATCACTGGGCTTCCAGGAAGCTCAAAAAGAGTGAGTTACTGCATGTGGCTGGGTGGGTGGAGGGCACCAGATTCATTAGTCCCAGGGTGTATTTCTAGCTTGGTCCTGATATAGGCACAAGATATATACATTTGTACCATTCCTGTCTAGACACCCTCATGGAAAAGCTGAAGACCTGTAGCATTCGCAGTACTGTTTATGAGATTTTGATCTTTGGCAAGTTGCAATGAGGCCCAGCTCTGTGGGCAATGCTACGTCGTAGTTGTATGAGTGAGCATGTCTTTAGTTTCCGTTTCTGTGAACTTGACTTTTCTTTGAAGTGTAATTCTAGCTGCTAAATTTTGAAAACCTGATTTTCTTTTTAGGGTGTTGCAGTGGAGACTTGGTGGCCAAACGGGCATGGAAATCAATCTGGATACAACCTGACTGTAACTTTCAGTTTTGAGGGTGGCTACCATCTTAAGAAGTCTGCAAAGGTAAACGAGTCATGATTCAGAATATGCATGATTCAGAAGAGTGGGGCACTTACTTGGCTGATAAGATTTGCCATACTAGGTCAGAGCTATTGTCCATCAGGCCCAATATCCTGTTTTCAACAATAGCTAATCCAGGTCACAAGTGTCTGGTAGAATCCTGAAAGGCAGGCAGATTCCATGCTACTTACCCCAGGGATAAGCAGTGGATTTCCCCCCATTCACTTTAATAATCGTTTATGGACATTCCATCAAGGAACTTGTTCAAACCTCTTAAACCCATCTAAACTAAAAGCTTTTACTACATCCTCTGGCAACATTTTGGTTTGTGATATTGTGGAAGGGCTGTCGGGTAAGGTTTGCCTATTTGCAGATGATATCGAAATCTGCAATAGAGTAGTCACCCAAGAAGGGATACATAACATGAGGAGGGATCTAGCTAATATTGAAGAATGGTCAAGAATTTGGCAGCTGAGATTTAATGCTAAAAAATGCACGGTCATGCATTTGGACTGTAAAAATCTAAGGGAGTGGTACAGTATAGGAGGTGAAGTACTTCTGTCCACGAAAGAAGAGCGGAATTTGGGCATGATTGTTTCTGATGATCTTAAAGTAGCTAAACAGATAGAAAAGGCAATGGTGAAAGCCAGAAGGATGCTTGGGTGCATAAGGAGAGGAATGACCAGCAGGAAGAAGGAGGTGATAGTGCCTCTGTTTAAGTCTTTGATGAGACCTCATTTGGAGGATTGAGTGCAATTCTGGAAATCATACCTTCAAAAGGATATAAACAGGATGGAGTCTGTGCAGAGGGTGGCTACCAAAATGCTCAGTGGCTTCGCCATAAGGCTTATGGGGACAGACTTAAAGATCTCAATATATGCACTTTTGAGGAAAGATTGGAGAGAGAAGATAAGATAGAGACGTTTAAATACCTCCATGGCATAAATGCACAGGAGGAGAGCCTCTTTCAATTGAAAGAAAGCTATGCAATGAGGGGGCATAGGAATAAGGTGAAAGGGGATTGACAACTTTTGGAATTTTTACTATGTAGGGAGGAATCCAGTTTGACTGATATTGCTGGCAGGGATGTGTAGTTTGTTTTTTGTGTCAACTACATATTATTTTTATATCTGCTTGGAGGTTTTCTTTATTTTCTTGTATCTTCCTCTTCAATTTTGTGGGCTGATGTATTTTTCCTAATTCTTTCATGTAATGGATGAATATGATAACTTTATAAATTAAAACTTAAAAAAAAAATATATATATAACATACTAGTAAGACAAGACTTTCCTTGACTAAATCCATATTGGCTTTCTCCCATTAAACCATGACGATCTACATATTCAGTAATTTTATTCCTTATACCATTTTGCCCAGTACTGACGTCAGACTCACTGTCAGTACTTTCCTGGATCACTCTTGGCGTTACATTGGCCATTTTCCACCCTTCAGGTACTACAGATGATTTCAATGATTAGTTCACAGATTACTAATAGTAGTTTTACAATCTCATATTTCAGTTCTTCCAACATCCTTGGATGTATAACATCTGATCCATGTGATTTGCTACTCTTTTCTTTATCAAATAGTTGTACTACATCTTTCTTTTTTATCAAGATTTCTTTCAATTCTTTCGATACATCACCTTTAAATAGCATTTCAGGCGTGGGTAATTTCTCTGCATATTCTTCAGTAAAGACCAAAGCAAAGAATTTATTCAGTCTCTCCACTATGGCCTTGTCTTCCCTTAGCGCCTCCTTTACCCCTCTATCATCTGACTGTCTCACAGGTTTTTTGCTATGAATGTACTTGAAAAAGTTTTTATTATGCATTTTTGCTTCCAAGGCAAGCTTCCTTTCAAATTCTCTTTTTGCCTGCCTTATCAATAAGATATGCCATTCTGGATCGGACCAAGGTCCATCATGCCCAGTATCCTCTTTCCAACAGTGGCCAATCTAGGTCATAAGTACCTAGCAGTTTCCACAAAAGACACAGGTTCCCCAGTGCTTGTTTTGGGACAAGTAGTGATATCCTGGGTCCCTTTTAATAATGGTTTATGGACTTTTCCTCCAGGAACTTGTCCAAACCGTTTTTAAATCCAGCTACAGTAACAGCTTTTACTACATCCTCCGGTAATAAATTCCAGAGTTTGATTACACGTTGAGTGAAAAAATATTTTCTCTTATTAGTCTTAAATAGGTTACCCTGCATGTTCCCTAGTCTTTCTATATTCTGATGATGTAAACAATCGATCTACGTTTACCCGTTCCACTCCATTCATTAATTTATAGAGCTCTATTATATCTCCCCTCAGCCATCTCTTTTCCATGTTGAAGAGCCCTAACCTTTTAAGCCTCTCTTCATAGGGGTATCCTTCTATCACCTTTACCATTTTGGTGGCTTTTCTCTGTACCTTGTCTAATAACGCTATATCCTTTTTAAGATACGGCACCAGAATTGCACACAATATTTAAGGTGCAGTCGCACCATGGAACCATACAGAGGCATTATAATATCCTTTGTTTTATTTTCCATTCCTTTTCTTATGATACCTAGCATTCTATTTGCTCTCTTGGCCGTCGCTGCACACTGGGCGGAGGGTTTTAACATGTTATCCACGATGACGCCTAAATCTTTATCTCCAGGAACAAGCAGGAATGTAGTCTTCACATATGGGAATGTAGTCTTCACATATGGGTATCGTCGGCACCGATGGAGCCTGCGCGGGAACGCTCCCCAGCGTCCAATTAGAAAGCTTTTGGGAGCATCCCACAGCGCCTGCGTGCTGCCTTCCCGCCTTTCCCAACTGCCTCTCTCCAGTTCTTCATTTTCTGTGGAGCCAGCAGGTCGTTTTCCTGTCACCGCAGAAATTATCCCATCTTTTTCATTCTTTTTTCTGGTAGCGTCTGCCTTCCTCGACGTTATACCGGTACCGCCGGTTCTTTCTTTCTTTCTTAAAAAAAAAAAAAAATTTGTAATCTTTTTCTGTACTTTCCAGTCTTTTTCTCTCGGGTGCCACGTGCCATTTTGGGCACTAGGCCCAATTTTTCCTTCAGAATGGAAAAACCTGCCTCGGGTTTTAAAAAGTGTTCCAAGTGTGGCGGTACCATCTCTGTCACCGACACCCACGACTGGTGCCTTAAATGTTTAGGTCCTGACCACTCCATCTCGGAGTGTGTTGCCTTTGGGATGATGTCGAAGAGGGGTTGGTAAAACCGAGCTGCTAAGCTTAGCACCCTTTTTCCCTCCGATGCAGCATCCGTGGCATCGACGTCTTCCAGGGCTTCGCCTTCCTCCCATGGATCTCAGGTAATCAAACATAAATCTGGCCGGTCCTCAAAAGGTAGATCTCCTTCTAAGCATCGAGATGCCTCTGGCGTTGCCCTTGAGGGACTTGTACCGGCAAAATTGCCCCGGTGGGAGGCTTCGGCTTCCAAAGCACTATTGGGGCTCCAGGATGTTCTCGAGGCCTCAACCTCGGCAGAACTACTGGTGCCATGCTCTGGGGTACCAGCTGCTTCATCCGGTACCGATACCCAGGCATCAGCAGCGTCAATAGACCAGAGGTTCTTGGCTATTGAACGCAGTCTGGCGGCTCTCCTTGCGGTTTCGGTGCCTTCGGGACCGCTTCAGACGGTTCAACCGGTATCAACACCGGTTCCAGTACCGATACCAGTACCGACAGCATCGACATCGGCGACTGTGTTACTGACACCGAGTCATGCTGTTTCCTCCGGTATCGACAGGCCGGTACCGGACCCCTCCGGTACCGACTACGATCGGTACCGGTATCGTGCTTTACAAGAGCACCCGGACAGGAGATATTTTGAATCCTCCGATGAGTCTGAGGATTCTGACAGCTCTGTCGGTACCGGAGTACTTCTCTCTGAGGAGCCTTCCTCTCCTAAGCGTAGGATGCCTCCTCCAGAGGATAGATCCTTTCAGGATTTCATCCGGGAGGTGGCTAGAGGTCTTTCCATCACAGTGGCTCCTGAAGCAGAGCCCAGAGCTAAGGAATTGGAAATTTTACAATATCCTAAAGCTCCCAAGGAGGCAGCTACTTTGCTTATTCATGAGATCTTGCATGATCTCATGTTAAGGATGTGGGAAACACCTCTTACCACCTCTCCTCATTCTCGGAGGCTTGATACCATGTATCGAGTACCTCCTTGTCCTGGATTTCAAAAAACCCAGTTACCACACCACTCCATGGTAGTGGAATCAGTTGTGAGAAGATCAAGAGTGCAAAAAGACATGCATCCTAATCCGCCAGGACATGAATGTAGGACTCTTGATGCCTTTGGGAGTCAAACCTTCCAGGCCTCTATGCTTTCTGCCAGGATTAGTTCCTACATTTTATATATGGGAATGTTCCTTAAGGAGGTTACAGGAGATCTAGAGCTGATGAGCCCTCTCCTTCCTGATGATAAGAGGCAAGATTATCTTACACTTGTCAAACATGCCCAAGATGTTTCCAAGTTTGTTAATCGTGCAGCCTTTGACTGCTTTGAGTGCATAAGCAGAACCTCTGCCATTGCCATAGGTGCTCGTAGGATTGCTTGGCTCCAGGCATCTGACTTGGAACTCTGGGGAATATCCCTTGTACAGGCGAAAATCTCTTTGTCAAAAATTGGCAAGAGAAAGCTAATGAGCTGGATGCTGATAACACCACTTTGGATAGACTATCCAAGGCTACAGTTTATCCTGCAAGGAGAAAATCCTACAAGAAACCATTCTTCTCTAAAAAGAAGAGGTTTTACCCCTCCTGTACCCAGCAGGGGCATTCTGCAGGTCAGTCTGCCAGAAAGGGACAGCAGCCACCAAAACAAAGAAAAGCTAAGTCTGCTAAGCCTCAACCGGCCCAGCAGACTCAGCCTTCACAGGGGCTTTGACTCTCATCTAGAGAACTTGGCCTTCCTGGCCTTCAACGGGCCAGAACTCTCCACCATTCCAGGAAGGTTGTGTCATTTTGCCCCCAGAAGAATGGACTCTCTCCATTGTAAAGGAGGGGTACAAACTTCATTTCCTCAACATGCCCCATCCTACGGTTGTAAGAGGGTTCAATTCTCAGACTTCACTCAAAAATCAGTTGGGTCAAGAGGTCAATTTACTTCTTGCCCAGGGGGCAATAGAAGACGCACCCATTTCGCAACAGGGTACAGGGTTTTACTCCCCCTATTTCCTTATCCCAAAGAAAACAGGGGGACACAGACCCATTTTAGACCTCAGAGAATTGAACAAATTCTTGTTCAAGGAGAAGTTCAAGATGATTTCTCTAGGAACTCTTCTGCCATACCTTCAGAGTCAGGATTGGCTTTATTCTCTAGACCTCAAGGATGCGTACACCCATGTTCTCATCCATCCAACTCACAGAAAGTTCCTTCGGTTCCTTTTTCAAGGAAAGCACTACCAATACAGGGTGCTTCCTTTTGGCCTGGCCTCAGCACCAAGGGTGTTCAGGAAATGCATGGCTGTGGTAGCAGCATTTCTCCGCACACTAGGGATATTCATCTTCCCCTACTTAGACGACTGGCTCATTCGAGCCCCAACAGAGTCAGAGGCCAGGACTTCTCTATCCTGCACAATGTGTATCCTTCAGTATTTGGGTCTGGTAATAAACATCCCAAAATCCAGTCTAACTCCCACTCAGTCTTTAGAGTTCATAGGAGCTTTGCTGGATACCAGAAAGGCAAGGACCTATCTCCCCCAGGCCCGTTGCCTTCGCATGGTGCAGTTAGCTTCTCAAGCAGTGCTAAAGCCTCATCTCACTGCTCGAGAAATGCTACAACTACTAGGCCACATGGCATCTACTGTGCATGTGGTTCCCTATGCTCGCCTCCATATGAGGGTAGCCCAGTGGACTTTATCTACTCAATGGACCCAGGCATCAGGATGCCTGTCAGACAAAATAGCAAGCACAAGTCGCCTTATTTTGTCCCTCCAGTGGTGGAAGTCCACTCAAAACCTGTTGCTGGGGTCCCTTTTCAACAACCCTTACCCCAGGCAACTCTCACAACAGATGCTTCTCCGATGGGTTGGGGAGCTCATCTGCAAGACCCCTCCACCCAAGGCACCTGGACTGCACAGGAGACTCATCTACATATCAATCTCTTGGAGCTCAGAGCAATCTTCCTTGCTCTGCGAGTGTTCCACACCCTGCTCAGCTACAAGACAGTCCTCATTCATACGGACAAGCAGGGGAGAACAGGCTCTCTGTCGCTTTGCAACGAAGCTTTGCGACTATGGGCCTTCGCCAGAGAGCATCAGATTCATCTCCTGGCAGTGTATCTTCCAGGCATACAAAACTCTTGGGCAGACCGACTCAGTCGAGTTCTGCTTCCACACGAGTGGTCTCTGCATACAGACCAGGTGGCCAAGATTTTTCAAGTTTGGGGAACCCCGGATATAGACCTCTTTGCAAGTCCATGGAATGCCAAACTTTCCCAGTTCTGTTCCAGAACTCCGGTTCAGGGGGCTCAGGTCAGGGATGCTTTCCTCCTTTACTGGGGTCAAGACTTCCTGTATGCCTTTCCACCCATTCCCCTAATTCCCAAAACCCTGTTCAAGCTTCAGAGAGACAGAGGCCATATGATTCTCATAGCTCCACATTGGCCACGGCAAGTGTGGTACCCTCTGCTTCTACATCTCTCTCCTCCCTCCCTGGAGTTAGGGTCTGCTCCAGATCTCCTATCTCAGGAGGACAGAATGTTATGGCATCCCAATCCCCAGTCTCTGCATCTCAGGGCTTGGTTGCTGAAGGCCTAGATCTCCATGATCTTAACCTCCCTCAGCAAATAAAGGATATCCTTTATGCTTCCAGGAAGCCTTCCACAAGACGCTCTTATGCTTTCAAGTGGAAAAGGTTTACCATATGGTGTTCGCAGAAGGGTCTTAACCCCATTGCTATACCTCTGGAATTATTACTGGAGTATCTCCTTCATTTATCCAATGCAGGACTTAAGACTAACTCAGTGAGGGTCCATTTGAGTGCTATTGCAGCTTCCTTAAGCCCCTAAATGGACAACCTATTTCCTCCCATCCTCTTATAACAAGATTTATGAGAGGCCTTCTGCTAACTAAGCCTCCCATTAAACCACCACCTGTGGCATGGGACTTAAATTTGGTTCTTGGTCAGCTCATGAAGCCACCTTTCGAACCCTTAGCTACTACCTCCTTGAAATTCCTTTCTTGGAAGGTTATCTTTCTCATTGCAATCACATCAGCACGTCGCATCAGTGAGTTGCAAACACTAGTGGCTGATCCACCTTATACAAGGTTCCATCATGACAAGGTAGTCCTTAGGACTCATCCACACTTTATGCCAAAGGTGGTCTCGCCTTTTCATCTAAACCAAGCGGTCTACCTACCTGTGTTCTTTCCAAGGCCTCATGCATCAAATGCAGAAAGGAACCTTCATACTTTGGACTGTAAAAGAGCTTTAGCCTTTTACTTACAAAGAACACAGCAACATAGAACGTCCTCTCAACTCTTTGTTGCTTTTGATCCTTCTCATTTGGGACTTCCAGTCTCCAAGAGAACACTATCTAACTGGATTGCTCAGTGTATTTCTTCTGCCTATCAGAGTAAGAATCTTCCTCTGGAGGGCCATGTCACAGCTCACAATGTGAGAGCCATGGCAGCTTCAATGGCTCATCTGCACTCTGTGTCTATCGACGACATCTGTCGAGCAGCCACCTGGGCTTCGGTTCATACCTTCACAGCCCATTACTGCTTGGATAAGGACTCCCGCCGGGATGCCTTGTTTGGTCAGGCTGTTCTTCAACACCTGTTCCATACCTAATCAACTCCTACTCGCCATCCCTGGTTGGATGCCAGAAATCCATGGGGGGAGGTAGAGCCCTGTTTCAGGGGCACACAACTTCTGGGGTCTCTCCCTGGCATCTAAAGCTAGGGAGTCCCCATATGTGAAGACTACATTCCTGCTTGTTCCTGGAGATAGCATAGTTACTCACCTGTAACAAGTGATCTCTGGGAACATCAGGAATTTAGTCTTCACAACCCACCCACCTCCCCTAGGAGTTGTATCTCTCTATCTCTTTCTCTTTCCCCCTCTCTCTCTCTCTCTTTGTCTCAGCTTTAAAACTCAACTGGAGAGAGGCAGTTGGGAAAGGCGGGAAGGCAGCACGCAGGCGCTGTGGGATGCTCCCAAAAGCTTTCTAATTGGACGCTGGGGAGCGTTCCCGCGCAGGCTCCGTCGGTACCGACGATACCCATATGTTAAGACTAAATTCCTGCTGTTCACAGAGATCACCTGTTACAGGTGAGTAACTATGCTATATGGGGGTAGAGATAGGGGATCAGATAATATGGATGGGAGATAGGCAGGAACAGTAGATGCTGGGGGTAAGGGGAGAAGGAGACAAAGAGCCGTGAACAATGTGAGAAACAAAGGAAGGGGACAGGTAATTGGAGGAGGTCAGAGAAGGTGGAAATGGGGAAGTAGAAAGGGGGACTAGGAGCCTGCATAAGGGGGTAAGACATAAGAAAAGTAGTGGAGGTGGAGAGGGGATCCTTGACTGGGAAAAAGCTGGGATTGGTGAGGGGATGAGAGGCTGGGAAGGGGATGAGTACAGAGGATGGAAACGGGGGACTAGAAAGTGGCTGAGACCGTAAAAGGAGGCTGGCAATGTAATGAGAGACAGACATGGAAATGGGATGACTAGAAGCTTAGGGTAGGAAATGTAGGGAGGCAAGGCTGGAGAGGAGAGAAGAAGGAATAAAACCTAGCTAAAATGCAAATAAGAGAAGTGGAGAAAAAAGATGAGACCGAAGGATTAATGTCGGAGATAGATGTAGGGGAGGAAGAGAAGAAGACAGAAGAAGAGGAGAAACAGAAAATGAAAATGTAGTCCCTTTGCTAGGTGATGGTCTGTGTTTTCTGTGTGTAACTAAGGAAAGGGATTCTGTGTCCATATTGGTTCTTGTAGGAATCTGTAGCAGTATGGCTTGTCCTCTTTTCCTTACTGGAGGTATACTGGTGTTCTAGAGCAGGGCTGAATGGCTGGAATTTTTGATTGTCGGTCATACAGCTAAGTACCTTTGCTCGTTTTACTGCAAAAGTTTGATTAAAATGGACACTTCATTTGAAGAGGAGTCGCTCTTTCTCTAATTAGTCCAACCAAAAATTTGTTTGTTCACATATTTGTAGTGCTTTTTTCACCTGGTCCTCTTTTCTGTATCTTTCTCTCTCAAGCATGCTTGAATTCTGTCAGTGTGTTTAGATTCCATTGGTGTTCTGGTTTCTGCCATCAGATAGTCTGTTAGTACAATAGCAGTTCCTCCCATTTCCTCTGAGCCTTCCCTACTTGCAATTTTTGTATTGTGACCCTTTGTTCTTGAGTTTCCTTTTTTATGTAAAGTGTGGTCTTGTGCCTTATCGAAGCTGTCTAAAACATTTGTTCAAGTGGGCGGAGGAGGACAGTGTTACGGAATTAAGAACAATCTACATTGTGTATGAGAAATAAAAAAATTCTGCTTTTATGTGCATAAAAGAGATACACAGGTAGAAAGTCCTTTTTCTTTCATTCCCTAAAGATAATAGTGTCATTACTTAGATGTAGTGATAGTTGGAATTATAAACATCCTGCTGTCCTCTTATCTCTAGTGCTTAATTTCAGGGATGAAGTTCATAGACCTTGTCTAGAATGCCAAGGCCTAATTCTGTAAGAAAATAATATCTGTGTATAGAGCTAAAGCATACGCTTCCAGAAGGATAGGACAGCTCACACAAGGTCATTACTAGGAAATTATGAGTCACAGAATGTGATGTGCACATTTCTAGTGCAAAAATAAGGCCAGCAGAAACATCCCCCGTTCGCCTCTGAACCGGGCACAGGCCATCTCCTTATTGCCACCTCCTAAATTTTTCTGGTCTTCTTCCGTTCTCGCTAAGACAAGAAATAAGGAGAAGCAGGAAGGAGATTTCTTTAACAGAATTAGCTAAATATTTGTGACCAAACCTTTAGAAAGGATTTTGTGTGTACAAGTATTGAAATTTTCTTTGTTTTGTTCAGGCCTTTCCAGTAGTAGTTCACGGTGAGTTACATTCAGGTATGGGAGGTATTTCCCTATCCCCAAAGCGTTTACAAGTCTGTATCCGAGGCAATCGAGGTTTAAGCGACTTGCCCAAGGCCAAGAGGAGCATATGTTGTGAGGAGGAACATAACAGAAAATCTATAAAAATGCTTTAGATTATTTGTATATGTTTAGAACTTTGAACTATAAAATATTACATTTCGTGCAAAATTAGATGTGTGTGCCTCTCTTGCTGCTGTTGGGGGAAGGGTGACGTCTCCCTTCCTATTACAGGATGAGCAGGGCAAATGCAGGGCTAACAGATCCATGTCTAGAAAGCTTGTTGCATATTGTGAATGTTTGCTGCCCTATCAGCGTTTCATGGCTGTGATTGTCAACAGGTTTATTTTCGGACAGTGGAGCTCATAGAGGAACCAATTGAGGGATCCCCAGGTCTCAGTTTCTATCTAAGAATCAACGGCCTCCCCATTTTCATAAAGGGATCTAACTGGATTCCAGCTGACTCCTTTCAAGACAGAGTTACCTCTGATGTGTAAGTTTTTTTTCTAATGTCCGTTTATTCCTGGGGGAATTGTGTACCACTATGCAATGCAGATTTGGCACAGAATTCCCCCTTTGCAGATTTTTACATTTTCCCACAAAATTTGACAGCTGCCACGCTAGTAGAAATCTGAGCAAGGACGGCGGCAGCATAACTAGCATATGCTGGGCTGGAGAGAAATGGCAAATGCAACCCAGGCCTGCAGGAGGGGAGTAGGCATGGACCATCAACCAGGAGGCAGAGATATCCACTTCAGAGGTAAAATGCATTGGAGGGGAGTAGAGAGCATGAAGGGGAGAAAAACAGCAGGGGTGGGGGAGAGTGACAAAGTTGAGAACTAGGAGAGCTTATTGGCCAAGGGGAAAGCAGTGGCGAGATTGAGCTGGAGGTACAGGAGGGTTTGACATATAAAATGTGCAGAATTTTAAATTATTGTGTGTAAAATATTTCCATGTTTGGTGCACACTTCCCCAAGATAAAGAAAACTCCCTGCAGAAGCTGTCAAAGATTGGATTTAGCCTTTGTAGCTTTGTACATCCCTTGTACCAGGCACCTTCTCTAACCCTCTTCAAATCCAGGCTGAAAACTCACCTCTTCGCTGCCGCTTTTGGATCTTGACTCAACTGATCTCCTTTTTCTTTCCCCTTGCTTTATCCCTGCCTAGACCTTCTGTGTTTGTCTTGACTAGATTGTAAGCTCTGATGAGCAGGGACTGTCTCTTACCTGTCTGTGCAGCGCTGCGTATGACTTGTAGCGCTATATAAATGCTCAATAGTAGTAGTAGTAGTAGTACCGAGAATGGGTTGTGCGCTGGAAATGGTCAGAGGCAGTTTTGGTGTTTTCTAGCTGGTTAAAATGCTTCTGTGCAAAAAAGGTGCATGTGTGCTGGAAAAGCTTCTACATTTATTCCTGAAAAGAACAGTGGGCAAATAAGTTGAGGGCAATCTTTTTATTGGAATGACCTGCTGACCAGCCTTTGAGAGTCATGCTTCCTTTATCAGGTTAGTGCAAAGAATGAAGTTACCTAAATCTATATGTACATTTTCACAGAAAAGACTTAAGTTCTCCCCACGATCAAAAGTATTTAATGCACCAGCAGCATCTGCAGCTCCTAACTCTCAAAGTTTCCTTTTGGCATAACAGGAGAATGTCTTTGAATGCATTAGGCCCGGAATCTGCCTAGGAGAAGTTTACTCTTTTCTTTCTGGTAGTTAGTGTGATGCTCACTTTCAGGGCAGCTTGGCTTACGTATTCCTATTGGGTATGCTCAGTTGTGAAGGTAAATGACTGTTACGATGTGTTATGGGCCCAATTCTAGGACGTGGGTTGCAGGGCTGCACATCCTGGCGAGACGTGCAGTCCGGCAAGCTGTCTGGGCCCGATTTACCCCTCCGGCTCTCCCTGTACATCCTGAGCATCAGGAGGGGAGAGCCAGTGGGGGGTGGGAGGGGACGGGATCTGGGCAGAGCGGGGGCGGGCCAGCCCGGCAGGATGTACAGGGCCGATTGAGGTCATGGCTCTGTATATCCTGCCGGGTCAAAGGGACATGCTGCTTATTACAACTGGAAGGTGGAATAAGTAGCACCGACCCGGCGATCGTCCCGGGGCCGGGTGCGGGGGGAGTGTCCCCGTTGCCCAATCCAGGCCCCAGCAGGCCAGCTGCGGGTTGGGCGGTGGGGTTGAGGGGGGTCTAAGTTGTGGGAATCGGGGGAGCCACCGCAGGCAGGCAGGAGCATGCTGGGCTGTCCTTGGGCCCGATTCTGGTTACTGCGGGAACATTTTGTTCCTGCGGTCCAGAATTGGGTCCTAATGGGCCCATCTTGCTCAGTGCTGTCCAGACAGCCCAGATATGCGCCTTCGTGAATCGGGCTCCATGTTTCATTAATAGGCATTTTTAAAACAAAAATATGAAGATCTCAAGTTTTAAAAAAGTGGTACTTTGACACCAGAATCCCAACCCTGATTTTGATTGAGCTGGAGGCCCAAAGAAATGGCAGAAGAAACAAAGTTGCAATACGTGCAGTAGATATTGTAATTAATTTAATGATCGCCTTCCACTCAGGGAGACCTGCATGCACCTTGCTTGGGAGCAAGGCACTTTTCCTGATGCTAGTGAGATTAAATGTTTGAGGAAGACGTTTGTTCATTTCTTGAGCCCAGAGATTTTGAAGCCCAGTGCACTGTGGGATTTGTAGTGCTGATGCTTCCATTTTACATCGGCACTTCAGGTACCATTGTGCATGCTGCCTTAAAAACAAGGACTGGCTTGGGGGAGGGGGAGGGGTGCGGAACAAGGTAGAAACTTTGGCATTTGTACAGTGTTTACCAGGAATCAGTTTCTTAGTAGCATTTGTAAAGAACATAAGGGAGTCATTTTGGTAGCCCTATTCATGCTTTGGATGTCCAAAAATGGGCATAGAGACATCTCCAGAGCCATTTTAGATACTGGATCTATGGATGTCCAAGTCTGAATTGAGAGGGGGCATGATGGAGGTATGGCTGGGGTGTTTCCAGGAACCTGCACATCCCCATCTGATCTCGGAAACCTCCTGGACGTCTGGGGTCACGTGTAAGTTTAGACCTGCTCCAGGCACCTGAAAAAAGATCATTTTGGCTGAAAAAACACCTAGTGAGTGTAGAGGAGAAAGTACTCGATCATTTCCAGTACTCGGTACAATTTCAGTGATAGCACTGGCAGGATCTGAGTCCTCACTTCCCCATTCCTAGCCCACTATGCTGACCATTAGGCTGTATCTAGATGTCCACATTCTGAACTACTATTCTGGAGATGTCTATGTCGATGCCCCTGCAGATGTCCAGATCAGGCATGTCCACGTTTGTGAAATCACATGTCTGCACTTGAACGTGTCTGCTTTTTTTCAGACATTCTGGCTTAGACATCCCAGATTGCAGTTTGGGCATCTCTTCTAAAATTTAGTCTGCCAAAAATGGGTAGCTAACGTGACTTCGCTTATTGCTTTACCATTAGGTAGGACCATATCTGTTTTCTAAGTTGACACTTAACTGATTGCTGGGTGTAGGATTTTGGAATGACTTATAAGTTATTATTTCTAAGCATACATGTATACTTTCAGACACATTTTTTTGTTTTCCCTCATTATGTCTAAAATGCTGGGTGAACATATATGAAAAGGGGTAGACTGAGCCAGGTCTGGGTTTACCTCCCATTGCATGCAGGGAGAGGCAGCCTTTCATTTCTTATGGAAATCAGAACTATGACTCCCTCTAAAAATCCAGGACTGGCTCAGCCTGTCCCTTACTTATTTACTTATTTATTAATTAATCAATTAATTAATTAATAGATTAGATTAGATTCTTCTGACATGGAGCTGTCTGGTCATTCTAATGTTGGTCAGTGCTGCTTCCACATCTATGCAATGGTACCAGGGAACAACTGAGGATTACAAATATACCAAACTGCAGCAGTAGTAGTAGTACAATGGTACCACAAGTATGGTTGTGATACCAAATCATTCTCTGTTTGTCGTTTTATGTTCCACAGGCTACGGCGGCTTCTGCAGTCTGTGACCGAAGCAAACATGAATGCACTCCGGGTGTGGGGAGGGGGGGTGTATGAACAGGATAAATTCTATGACATCTGTGATGAACTTGGCATAATGGTAAGAGAAAAGTACTGGGAGTATCTGGAGCGTAGTGGACAGGACACTTGGACCAGAGAGAGTGCCACCTGTTGGTGAAAATATAAATGGGGGCATATTCGACGCAATTAATGCGGTCAGCAGAACTGCATGAGAGAGATGTGCATATTTTGCATTTAGTGGAGGAAGTATCTATGCATATTCATTAGGCGTATTCTGAAAATCTGGCCTCTTTGCACCCTCAAGGACTGAACTTGGACAGTCCTGTATTAGAAGCTCATAGTTAGGATTTGTCATTTGACTGTGTCCAGATGTGTCTGCTCTTCATGGACACTACAAGTTCTCTAGGTCCAGGTTTGGGCTTCTGTTATCCTTCATTAGTGGCAGTCCTACATTTGTGCAAGACTTTGCACTGCTGAATGAAGACCAACTAGAAATGCCCAGAGTTTGTAGTAACACAGACCACATGATGTAATGGAATTGCTTCATCGTCAAGATTATCAGATTGACAGTGCCATAGGTGGTGATTAAGGCATTAGCATGACGGACATAGGGCTGTTTGGACAGATCCAGCACTCAGCTGTAGTTAGAAATGCGAAGCCAGTTGTGAATCTATGAATTTCAGTGGCGTTGTCTGCCGGTATTCTTTGACAGCCACACTTACAGCAACAGAGCTAGTGAAAAATAGATGAATTCTGCTAGCATTTAAAGCAAACACAGTCCTTAGGAAATCCTCTTTTAGTTGTTCTTTGATTTTATTCTGGACGTTGGTGCTTGATGTTTTCAAATGCCCATTCTGTATAACCCCTTCTGAGCATTGTTTGGGTAATTATCTAACGAGGCACCTCATTTATACTTGAAAGTAGATGCCTACTTAGGTGCTGTTTTATGAAGAAAAGTAAGCGCCTACTTTTCTTTATAAAATACTAGTGTAAGTGGTCGAAAACATGTGTTCATTTAAGGCACAATGACATAATCCCTAGAGCTGCTGTAAATGCCTGGGCCTAGATTTCTAAAGCATGCACGTAAATTATAGTTTCATTCAGACGTACAACTTTGTGCCTCACCCATGCTGTGCACAACAAACACCACCCCTGTGCATGCCCACATTGAAAGCACGCACCATCAGTGTGCTCAAGTACTTAATGGAAATGGCCACTAAAATACTCCCAAGTTTTTCCGTCTAAATCTAGGCAGTTCCTTATCAAATTACCCCCTATGAGTGTCAGTAAATCAGGGAAGGGTGCTGCCCTGCTGACTCTGATCAGTCTTAACTCAAGGGAGAGCTAGTTCCACAGTCATAGACATGAGTCAGATCCATGGGGATTGGTAAATGGGGATGTGAGAAGGTAGAATACCATTTATGGTCATAAAAATAGTGGTTCAACACCCTGGTCATCCTCATACAGCAACCGTATAGATGATTTTCACCCTTCTTTGTGTCTCAGCCTGTGACTGTTGAAAACCAGTTATGATCACTTGAAATAACCCAATTGTCTCATGCAGTGTTGGGTTGTCTAGATTTTGGCTTCTTATCTTCATTAAAACAGTATGAATAAACCAAAATTACAGGCCCGCTAGTCCAAGGATTTATGCTCCTAACTTTGAGAGTTATGCTCTTAAAATGGCCTCTTTGAAAATTTACTAGGGCTGAGCACCTAAATATTTACTTAAAATTTCCATAAACACCTAAATGGGGGTGAATTTAGGGTGGGGAAGAGAAATTAGGAGCTTAGAACTGATTTTCAGTACTAAATTAGGCTCATAAATCTAGGCAAATGAATAGCAGGCCTAAATTTAGGAGCATGAATTTTCAGCTGAAAACTGAAGCTCCTAAGTGTGGCTGAAAATAAGGCACAAATTTAGGAGCCTAAATTTAGGAGCTGAGATTTTTGCGAATATTGGGCCTTACATTATTACTATCTGAGATAAAACTACCTGCACTGGCCACATTGTTTCCCAGTGCATCTGTCGGGTAATAATGTGGAACAGATAGGACTTGAATCGGTGTTCTACTGTCCCCACGGTTCAACCCATCTGACACGACACTGAACTACAGAAATATGTGCAGGTTTGCAGAATGCCCCAGTACCAAAACCTCAGTTCCTATCTATGGTGCATTAAAGCTGGATATTTTACTTCTGGGCCTTCTGCCCTGTGTCATGCAGTGTCTTTGAAGTGACAAAAGCTCACCTCACTTCAGTTACATGGGAGGCTTTGCTCCAGCGATGCTTAAGAGTAACTCTTGTTATTGCCACTTTTAAGACTCGAGTTCTAGATGATTCTTTGAGGAGCCATGAACTGTGGAGTAGGTCGTGGGCCAGCAGCGCAAAGTTCTAGTTTTCACAAGCTGGCTTTTATTGCCTGACAGCAGGCCTCTGGTAACAAGCGCTCATCATCTTTTACAGTAAAGGTGGAATGGAGAAAGTGCTGGGTGTGTTGAAAATAATTATAAATATCCATGTTGCTCAAACCCTGATTAAATAAGGAAAAAGCTTTTGCCAAAGGAATCTAACCCCAGCCATGTGGCTGTGATTATAAACACAATACTTGAAAATATCTGGGCTGACGTGTATAGAATCAACTTGTTTTTTCGCCTTAGACATGTACGTGGCCGACTACTAATGAAAGGATGGGGATCTGGTCTGCTTATCTGAGATTTATTGCATTTGATTGCAGGAAATCAGTTTTGCCCTTGAAATCAAATGATGGTGAGGCTATAAAAATTCATTTTCCCCAAGTGTCACTTTTTGAGGGGGTGATTAATCTGAGGCTGAAAATATGAGCAGTTCTGCAAAAGCCATGCTTTACTGCCTGCTCCAAGACTGTCTTTCGAAGCATTGGGCATTAGCGTCTGAATGGTCACCTCTTAACTCTCCCTTTAAAGGCACATTTTAGATAGGATGTGAAGGTCAGAATTGCTCCGTCCTGATGGTATTTTAGGAACAACTCTGCTAAATGTGGAGCTAGTTCTAAAATACAAACCCATGTGCCAGTTCAGGAAGATACCCAAGGGAAAAACTGATGGGAGGGAACCCGGAAACTTACACCTGTATCTGGACATTTTCAGATAAAGACACTTAAGTACAGAGGACACTCTCCTGCCCCATTTCAATTTAGAGGGGGGAAATAAACATTGGGGGATTGAGGGGCATATTCTAAAGGGAAGGCAAAAAGGTGCACTTTATAAATCCCTGTTTGTGCCAGGGAGCAGGTATAAATCTGGACATGCACAAGGTTGGACTTAACACGTATATACATTCATGATATGGGGAATACATGTGCAGATTTTTGTCGCACTCAAGACACACCTCCGACATGCCCCCATCTACTTTCAACCTGGTGCAGTCAGCCACAGGTAAATGACAATTTACAGGTGTAGGTGGTGATCTACACACATTCAAATTGCAAATAGAGCTTCTAAAATAATCTTAATGAACAGAGATGTCATAAATCATGGTGTTTCAATATGGACCCTGTGTACATCTCTTTCGCACCAGCATTTGCCTATCGCTGGTCAGAACACAGCAGGGAGTCACAGAATTAAGCTGTATTTAACCAGGAGAGCAAAGAAGCGCAGCGTGCTCAGGTCTTTTTCCTTTTCTCAGGTTTGGCAGGATTTCATGTTTGCTTGTGCCCTGTATCCAACCAATCCAAGCTTCCTAGAATCCGTTCAAGCAGAAGTCAGACATCAGGTATGTTACAGACATGGAGGGTTGAGACACAAGACTCTGTGTAATTCATCTTGGGATCTATTTATTTATTTATTTTTTTATACCACGCTCTTTAGAATCAGTGCGGTTTACATGTATACTAACAGGTACTTTTTATTCCCTTGTCCCCGAAGGGCTCACAATCTGTGTACCTGAGGCAATGAAGGGTTAAGTGGCTTGCCCAAGGCCACAAGGAGTGGCTATGGGACTAGAGACCCCAGTTCCTCTGGCCTGAGGTTGCTTGTCCCCATGCGGGAATTGAACCCCCGCCTTCTGGCCTGAGGTAACCTGTCCCAACCACTGAGCCACTCCTCCCTCAGGTTTTATGATATAATATCTGGAACTCTTGACATTTTTATTCTAAAAGGTGGCTACTTGTGTTTTTGGAGTTTTGGTGATGAGATAAAAAGCAAGTCAGAAAAGTGATGTGTACATGTAAGTGTGATGCCCGTAAAGCCTCCTATATACTGATTTTTATCATTTGCCAGACTGATGTTTTGAAGTGAACAGTTATCAAAATTAAAAATGCTTTGGAGTATTGGATTTCTGAAAACAATAATACTTAGATAGTATCTTTCTCCACTGATGGGCAGGATGAAATCATTCACATAGTGCGTGTTATGGATCCTGCCCTTTCTTAGACAGGGCTGGATTAAGGAATAGGCAAATGAGGCACAGCCTTAGGGCTTAAATGTTTAGGAGGACCTTGCCAGATGTGCTCAGGACTCAGGAAGCTAGGAGTTTCTGACTTTTTTTAGTACTATACAGATTCTTGATACTTTAAATGTCTTAAATGTATACCTCTGATACTTTGCCAGTAAATCTCTTTCTTTGGGACAGTCCAGCCATAGTGAAAATTACTTGCCTAGCTTCTTTAGTTCCAGAGCTGCTGAGGGGAGCAATATTTAAGCAGGATAGTTTGACAATGTGTCCCATCCGGTGCCTATACCCTGCCCCAATTCAACCCCTCCACGTTCATCACCTACTCACTGCAACACTTTTCTCTTCCAGCAATGCGACTGTGAACAAATTCAAATGTCACGGCTGACACGTTAGCTTGTTAATCGTGGGAAATTATCAACTGAAAGTGTTAGCTGTGAGATTTGAAGTTGTTGTGGTTGTGCGCCAACAGAGAGAAAACGTAGTGGTTGGCTCCCGAGTCTCCTATGTTCAGTGGAGGTTTGCTGGTCTTACACTTGAGATGGTCTCCCAAAGCAGGAGACTCCCAGCTGGCGTGGAAGACTTGGCCACTGCTCTGAACACTAGGCCACTTAAAGCATGTGTTTGCACAGACCTCATGCTCACTCACGACCTGCAGACGCCGCCACACCAAGAAGTAGGTCCTGCAGTTTTCCCCATGCTACATTTGGAGAGGTAAAGTGTGAAGGGAAAGCCATGAACAAAGACTCGAGAGGGGAGGGAAAGAGTGAATATGACTTGGGAGGGGAGTTCCTAAAAGAGGTAAATGAGAGTCCGTGGTAGAGACCACATGTGTGTTTGCCTTGCCCAATATAGTATTAATCCAGCCCTGCCCTTAGAGTTCAGAAAGGCCAGAATGCCTTCCGGAGCATGTGCGTGAATTGCTGTGCAGTGGCTACCTTTCCTTTCTCAGTTTGTTTCTGTGTGTGCTTCGCATTGGATGCAGATCCTGCTTTTCCCTTGTAGTGGCTGTAGCAGAATGATTTTTGCCACCTTCAGTTCTTTTAGCACAGCTCTTTTTTTATTTATTATTTTCCCTTTAACATCTTCTTTCAATATAAGAAAAAAATCAATGTTTACTTTGATTTTGTAACCGCTATCTTCCCCATGGCAGACCCCAGCTCAGATTTCTAAAACAAAAATGACCATGTAGCCTTCTGTAATGGACATTTTAGTCACACAACATCTACCACTGCCTTGGGCCAGATTATAGCCTCTCCAGCTGCATCCACTGTAGCTGTCGCCTCGGGCGAGGACGCACAGGCCCTCTACCCCTGGAGCCTCTCTCAGGAGAGGTAAGGAGAAGGCGTTCAAGAGAACTCGTCTTGATCCTGGGTAAGGAAGACGCCACTCTTCATCTGAGATCATGTTCGTCTCTCCGAGGGCCAGTGCGGAGGCAGGACCGGCACCATAATGCAAGGCAGTCACCTAGGGCAGCAAAGAGCGGCAACAGTCAAAGCAAATCCATAGCTCCGGACAGCCCCAAAAACTCAGAGCCATCAGCACAGTCTTTTATCTGCAGGGAGAGTGGCACACATACATAGAAAGCTAAATTTAATATTTAAAAGTTATGATGTCCAGTTCTGCATTTTTTACAGGATTGTTGTGGGAGGAATTTATTTATTTTATTTATTTATTTAACAGATTTTATATGCCGCTTTATCATTTCAATCAAAGCGGTTTACATTGAAACTTAAACTTGGTAATGTACATTAAACAGGGACATTGATAACTTGGATTTTTCTGAGGCAATGGTGGGTTAAGTGACTTGCCCAAGGCCTCAAGGAGTGCTAGTGGGAATCGAACGCTGGTCTCTGGATTCCCAAGCCAGTGTTCTTAACCATCAGGATTGCTGAGGTTATCAATTTTTTGGGGTGGGGGAGGGGGATGTAAGGCTGAAGGTTTGCCTAGAATGCCCAATAGCCTTGGACTGGCCCTGTGCTCAGGGCCACAAGACGTGTGAGAGGAATTACATGCCTGTCCCCACTATGCCAAGAATTTACATGTCTCTACACTTGCGTCCTTCTATGCAGAAGTTTGATGCACAGAAGTAAATAGCTCCATAACAGTGTCTCCGTGCCAAAGACCATGGCACAGGAACACCATGAGTGGCTGGCTTTGATGTACCAGAAGCCCTTAGTACTGAGGTGCATTGGCTGTCTAGAGTACGGCACATGTATACACTGGGGAAACATCAGCACTGAGATGATGCTTGTCTCTATACCAGTGCTTTTAAAACTTTAATCCCATATGACCCTATTTTGAAAAGTGAAAATTCACGTGACCCCAGATGATGATGAAGTCAAAATAGCAGATCTCCAGCCTCCTTCCCCTCCCCTCTAGCAATAGTAGTGGCAACAGCAGCAGACACCCCAGGGTCCCTGGTCCCTTGTGTCAGTGTGCAGTGTGCTTACAGACCCCAGTACTCAGCATGGGTTTCCGGTCTAACAGGAAGTTGGAAGGGGCAAGGACCTATGAATATTCACTGGCTCACAGGCCACATGGGGACTGGTGATTGCCACTACTTGGCATAAGTCACAGGGAAGGTCCAGAGAGAAGGGGAAATGACCATCTTTCTGTGACCCCCATCCACTGATAGTGACCCCATTTTGGGATCCTGACCCCAAGTTTGGGAACCACTGCTCTATACTGTTCGCAATGAAAGAGGGTCTTGACACCCCTATGCTGTATTTCAAAGCAAAAATCTGATATATTTTTGTTGGAAGCTGAAAGGGCTGCTCTAGGACCATATATGGCCCTTGCATAATTGCAACCTTTCATTAGCTATGACCACTTCCTTCACTTTGTCAGGAATTTTTTCCCAGATAATGCGTTTTGAAGAACCTGTTTAGCTTATTTTGAAGTATCTGTGAGACTGGACACTGTTGCTCCAGGACATCAGAGCCTCCGTTGACTATAACCAAGGGTATTCTGGGATCTTTCAGCATCTATTATCTTGCCCCATCAGACAGGGAGAAGAGACCTGTGACAAACCCCAGCTTTTCAGGCCTGTAATACCAGTGCCGCACCATGTAAAGATCAGAGGATCTTGGATACCATAGGCAAGAAGGAAAGGAAATGGAAAGAGATTTTGGATTTAACTCCTTCCTTTTTCAGGAGTAGCTCAGGTCCAGTAGGTGTTTTCTTGTGCCCCGAGGGCTGATAATCTAAGAGGCCAATGCAGAAACACTAGCGCACCATTTGCGTATAGTTAGCGCCACATCTGCACATACTTACCACTGTGCCAAATGCAGAGCGGGGATTGACACAAGCATGACCTGCGCACAAATGGCTACGCAGACAGTAGCACCATACTTATTAAAATTACATTATAATATGCGGTGTGTATTCAAATGAATAGTAATGAGGCCTTTAGCTATCCACTCACATAAAAGAAATGCACAGAAGACGGGCTGAGCGCAGAGTTCAGTAGTGCCATTGTTTGAACGCCTGATTGAAGGTGAAATAAAACTCCAGCATGTGTAGGAGAAAAAAACTTTGGCGTATGTAGGAAAAAACAGATCGGCATGTAGAACAGAAAGATTTTCTGGTGTGATTTACCCACTGATGGCTTTGCAGTGGGGTCCTTTCCTTACTGTGCCTACAAAACATTTAGGAACCCTCCACACCTACTATTTTGGGCACTAAAGTGCACAACGTTCTCCGCCACCATGAGGGTAAACAATTATTCTATATTGTGCTGCTAAGCCAGTCCAGACAAGTGGGTTATGTTCCCCTACCAGCAGATTGGTGGAGACAAAGAAATGATGAAAAGCCCAGGTTTCAGTGACATCACTCCTGTGCCTCTATCCATTTCAGCCACCAGAGGTCCCTTCAGTAATTATGTTTCCAAGCAGATGGTGGATGGATTTTCTCCTCTCTGTAAAAAATCTGAGAATTGAGAGGAAAAGAGATTGATTAAACGCTCGTGAACGACCACCTCAAGCCCTAAAGGGGTGACTCTCACTTGAGTGTGACGTGGGAATCTCCACTAGACTTTTTGGTAGTCATAGGAGGAGGGAAATTTGGTTCAGCTCCACTCCCTTATCATGATAAGGGTTTGTTGAATAGCCACAAATTGGCTCCTGTTTGTAACTGATTTGGAGAAATTGGTGAAGGACCTAGGCGAGACAAAATCTTACCACCTCCCGGAAGACAGATCCAGGGGGCCTGTGAAGCGGGCTAGTGTAGCTTTCTCATTAGCTTCCGCCTGACCACCAAGGGCATTCTGGCAGGATTCCTGGGGGTCTCAGGATATTGTTACTACTGACCTGGAAAACCTTTCTTTCCCCTCTGCTTTGTTCTCAGTCCTTTCGTGGAACATGTGAACCCAGGGACTCAGCCCCATCCAGAGGCCATGCAGTGAACGTTTGGGGGCCCATTCCCTGGTGCCTCCAATGGGTAGGAAGCTTTGCCTCTTCTTTCAGGAACTGGCTCAGGTTACCAAGGATTGCTGGATGCTAGACATCATTCAATTCATTTATGTCTCGGAATGCAAGGAGCTGATTTCCAATGCCTTCATCATTTCTCCTTGTGGGTCTGTGATCAAGAGTGCTGTGGTGCTTGGACAAGTTGCTTCACCTGAAGGCCGTGGTGCCCATCCCCCAAGACGAACAGTGCGAGGGTAGGTACTCCATCTACTTACCTGTAGCAGGAGTTCTCCACAGCCATCAGAATATAATCGACACACTAGAGGAATAAATTGACACTACCATCATCTGATGGTAGCAAACACCTGATCCTACTTTTTCCAGGAGCTCAAGAAGTCCCAAAAAGACTTTCCAAGCATGTGCATAAACCTCCCATAGGGTGGCTTCATTCCTTTCTGCTCAAACTAGTTATCAACAGAAAGCTTAAGAGTTGACTCCCCAGGATGAAGGGTTAGGTTTGCATGTCTGCATTTATGATGATGCCTAGGAAGAACCTCCATGCAAGGTAAGCAATGTCCAGTTTCTCTGTAAAAACAAAGCAGAATCAAATTCAGGCCACACTAGTGCGGAATTCCCAAATCTAAGGGTTGCCTTTACTCTGATAAGTACTAGCACAGTTAAAACTCCTAGTCAAGACTCCAAAA